>OY288265.1:74070694-75301528 GCA_958450335.1 Hibiscus tridactylites | reverse complement strand
TTCATCTTCCAATTGGCGAGGCAACAATCACGCTGGAGGATGTTGCCTACATTCTGGGGTTGCCTACAGACGGCAACGTTATTACGGGTGTAGCGTTGGCCCATTGGCCAACTCTATTTGCTGAACAAATGGGCGTGATGCCCCCTGAAGAAGTGTGGGACGGTGGAAAAATCGACCTATCATATTTGGAGGCTCAATTTGGAACCCCTCCTCCCACTTTAGGTATTTTTTCTATTTAAAAACTAGGATGCCATTATTAAATATTTAGTATGCTTTTATTAAATTTATGATGAAATTACAAATATTTATTTCAACATTACGATGGTTTATGGAAATTTTTAAGATGCCTTTATTAAATATTTAGGATCCTTTTAATAAATTTAGGATGCAATTACAAATATTTACTTGAAAATTAGGATGTCTTTATTAAATATTTAGGATGCCTTTATTAAATATTTAAGATGTCTTTATTAAATATTTAGGATGAACTTGTGTATATATATTTGCAAATTAGGATGCCTTTACTAATGTTTTTGGATGCCTTTATTAAATTTAGGATGAAGTTACAATTTTTTTTAATTAGGATGTCTTTATTAAATCTTTATTTTCACAGCGGTGTGCGCGTGCCCACATCTTGCGCATTATTGGCGGGATATTAATGCCAGACAAATCTCGCACAAAGGTGCACGTGATGTGGCTTCGTCATCTTACAGATTTAAATGAGTCTAGAAGAAAATCTTGGGGATCAGCTGTCTTGGCGTTTCTTTACAGAGAGCTCTGAAGAAACGTTGACGCCTCAAGATCATCGATGAGAGGATGTTGTTTACTCCTACAGGCTTGGGTTTGGTTTCGGATGCCTATTTTGAGACCACAGCTTAGACAGCCCACCGCTATGTTATTTCCGCTTCTACGGAGGTACTACGTAATCCACTATATTTTTTATTTTTAAATTATTTAATTTAACGATTTTTTTTCATTATTTATAGGTGGAGCGGCACACTGACCCACATCGGCCTGCCGAACTCCCAAAAAGAATTCAGGCATACTTTCGATAGCTTGACGGAGGAAGAGGCAATTCGAAAATTAATTTGAATTTTTTCATACTATTTTTTCCAATAATATTTCATATAACCGTTAGAAACGTTTTCATTTTTTTTAGTTCGTGTGGAGGCCCTACGCTTTAGAGGAGATTCGGCAGATTACTCCACCGGATATTCTGCGTGACCAACAACTCTGGATTTTCGTCGTGTCGCTGCTCAACTACGAAATTGTCGTGTGGCATGCTACGGATAGGGTTCTCCAACAGCTGGGTTCTTCCAAAATATTTCAGCCGTTCCGCAAAATATGGACCGCTTCCACAATCTTACGCGCCAGGGGAAGACGGAGGTTGGCTGGTCCGAGTACCACACTCCTTGGATAACGATTTGGGCTAATCGATTTGCCCAACGCCCACTCCTTCTCCAACAAATTATGAAAGGGGCCGATTCGGTCACTTTCAATTACCACCAGTGGTATAGGCTCAATGGGCTGCCGCATATCCTTACTCAGGTCGAGCGCGATGCAGGGCTTCCCCAGCAACCCCAAAACCGCCCACGTGGCAGCCATCGAGCGACCCAGAGGTAGAGGCAGTCGACGCAGCACGGTCTGAGACCACGACATGACACTGCAGGGGCATCATCTTCTGGCGCAGTATTTCATACTTATAGCGGTCCATCGAGTTTCCAGCAGACGATGCCTCCACCCCAGTTCGGCTCCTCCGATGCCTATCGTCCCCATACGCCCACAACTAACCTTCAGCTTATCGATTATACACAGTTGCCATCTCAGTATGACTTTCGCATTGTGGAGAGTACGCCGATGGGTAGCTTGTTTTACTCCCCTCCTGGGCCCAGCACAGATCCGCATATCGCACACGATGGTCAGGATGATGGGGACCAGGGACCACCATACGATGGACGGAGGTATCCGGCTCGTGATCGTCATCCACCCGACTGCGGAACAGGTGGACATAGGCATTTTTAGTCTTTTCTTTTACTGATTTGTACTTATGTTTTTAATATTTATATTCCACACATTTGATTTTTATAATGATGTATTATAATTTTGTTTACCAATTATAATTAAACTTTAAAATGTTTATTTAATTTCAGTTTTGAATAAATTTTATGGGATTACTAAACCGAAGATCGACATTTGTTGAAATGCAACTTCATTCAAAAAATGATGATAACATAGGATTTTCGGATCCATTTTAAACCATTGTAGAATGGACGGAAATTAACCATGTTGGTATCATACGATAGAGAATTTCCAGTACTGCGACCCCAAACTCGATGATCGCTAAAAATATACGATTTACATGCCCAAAATTGGGCTCGAACAGGCCTTCACACACTTGTTTTCCCTTGTTCTTCAGGCCATTTTTGCACAGAACTTGCGTCCTGCAGAACGCGAGGTCTGTGCGATATATTCAGTCGCCCTTTCAAATTCTCGTGGACCTCGCGTTCTGCAGAACGCGAGGTCCTGTAAAACTGTTAACACAAACAACAAGGCCACGCAGACTGAAATCGCGTTGTGCAGAACGCGATATCCGACCTCGCGTCCTACACAACGTGAGGTCCACCGACGTGGCAAGTTTAGGGGTTTTTTTTTTGAGCCATTTTCTTAAATAATAATTAAAAAGGATTATTGCTCAAAAATGGCCTATAATTTAAGTAAATTAAGCCTTAAAACAATTATGTATGATTAAACTAGAATTATCATGATAAGTCTGAAAGAAAGTTTGGAAAATGAAAATAACAGTATATGGAATTCGGCCGTACAAAGAAATATTAAAAAAAAATCCTCATGTCCTGTCTTGTCCTGTCAAACTTTTATTATCAAGAAGCCCTTACAATTATTATTGAGAAGGACTATATCTACCCTAGTGTTTAAAAAAACGTTAAAAATAGCCAGTGATTCCTGACTTCAACCTGCAACAAATTGAAAACTATACTATTGGGTTTTTGCATCATCATTGCCAGTCTTCCATAAATACACCTCTCTGCCCTCCTCTTTCATTTCCCAGATTTCTTTATGTAGTTTTCAGTTCATTTTTGGGCCCTGTTGGCTGATACCCACACTTTCCCACTCTTCTCTCAATATTGAAGATAAAGCCCCACATCAACTTCACTCTCTCCCTCTCATCTTTCAATCAGTTTTGGCAGCCACTTGAATAAGGTAAGTGAGGTGCTTGAAAAAATGCATAGTTCGGGTTCCTTTATGAGGCAGCTGAGTAGAAAAGAAGGTTGCAAATCCACATCCCGGAGATGGGGAGGGGATGACTCCGGTGGTAGTTTTGAGACAAACATAACTCAAATGGAAGATGAGCTCAACATGTATGGCAATGGGGTTGACCGCAATGGCCTGGTGTTAAGGAAAAGAGTGATGGTTGTAGTGGGCCAAAGCTCACATTCTAAGCATGCCCTCATGTGGGCTCTTACTCATGTAGCTAACAAGGGTGATGTGCTTACTTTGCTTCACGTTGTTCCTCCAACCCAAAAGAGTTCTAAATCTTCTTCTTCTGCTGCTTACCTTGCTAACTCCCTTGGGTCACTTTGCAAGGCTTATAACCCTGAGGTAATGCAGGCAACTCTGAAACTTGTTTGTATTTATATTTGAATGGGAGGAAAAAGGCTTTAAGGCATATATGATGATCTTAACATGAATTATTTACAAGTATAACCTCTGCTGATATTTTACTTGCTTTTCATGGGGGATATATATGATGTGTGCAGGTAGAAGTGGAAGCAGTGGTTATCCAAGGCCCCAAGCTGGAGACAGTGTTGAACCAAGTGAAGAAGCTAGAGATTTCAGTGTTGGTACTGAGTCAGAAAAGGGCATCTCCTTTCTTAAACTGGTGAGTTCACTTCTTATTATCCTGTTCAAACATTTTGATGGTTAATAATGGGCTGGGTATTTGCAGTGTGAGGGGGAGGAGCACCGAGGAGTTTGCCGAGCAATGCATAAACAATGCAGAATGCTTAACCATAGGGGTTAGGAAGCAGAGCAAAGGCGTGGGTGGCTACCTCCTTAGCACTCGATGGCAAAAGGATTTCTGGCTCTTGGCTTAATTCTACTTTCCAGATTACTGTAATAAATTACTAGCTTCTGTTGTAGTCTTTAATTAATGAGTAAACTACACTTAATAATGGGTAAAAAAATATGTTTATAACTGGAGATAATAATTGATTAGTGGTTAGATGTGTTCTTATGTTTCATTTTCATTCTTCATCTCATTATTTTTCCATAATAAAATTTAATTTAAGATATATATATCATCCATGAAACCATCACTGCAACAGCAACCTGTACAAGATAAACATAAGAATAATGAAATCAGGATATCCTTGAAGGGCTCAAGAGCTGGAAATCTGCTATTATGGAGTACAAAACTTTGCGAATTCAGGTAAGATTTTTACAGGAACTTCGTAATTGGACAAATAGACACTAAACAACCATATCCATAGTTACAATAGTAACTGAGAATATGATCTCTTATCCTCATTTTTTTTCTATGTGAATCTCACGTTAAGGCTCCTGGCAACATTAAATGTGACACAAACACAAAAGATGGACAAGTTAAGACAGAAAAGCCAGCGCTCCCGAGCTGAAAACAATGACTAGGGTGGGTATGAAACCAATCGATAATCCCATAACCTTCAAGCAATAGGGCCGATACTCCCAAGATCATGGTTGCAAAAGGTGCCATCTAGTAGACAGTATTTATGCAATCAGAGTATGATCCAAAATATATAGTGAAACAATGTCACAAAACTCGTAAGTTGAGACACTGAACTGAAATTGTCACCAATATATACAAATCATTTTAAGAAAAATAATAATAACCAAGACTACCATCACTACCTGTCAAAACTTGTATCCATGCCGCAGAGCCTCCGCAAGGATAGTCTTTGTAGAAGTAGCAGATTAAAACTTATATAACCAGAAAATCCTCCTCCAGGTAATTAGTATTGGATATATTTCCAGCCTTCCTCATTTTTGCATGAAGTTCATGCAGGACTGGATAAATAAGTTCAGCATTAGAATGCGATTTGGCACCAACCACAAACACATGGACCTTACTCTCCACTTCTATCCAGCTGCAACCAGGCTGCTTCTTTAATCCCTTATCCTTCATTTTCAACCTTACCTTTGCAGCATCCCTCCATTTTCCTCCTGAAGCATATATGTTAGACAACAACAAGAAAGTGCCTGCATTTTCTGGTTCTATCTCTAAAATCTTTTTTGCAACTAATTTCCCTAAAATCACATCTCTGTGAACATGGCATCCAGCAAGAAGAGCTTCCCAAACAGATACAGATGGTTTGATCCCAAGCTGCACAATGAATTCAAAGGCCTCCTTGAGCTTCCCTGCTCGACTATAGAGGTCGACCAAGGATGCATAGTGATCCTCTCTGACCTGAATAGACTTGTCTCTTATGAGTTCATCAAAGTACCTTAGTCCTTCCTCTAGCATACCAGAATGGCTGCATGCAGATAGCAAAGCCACATAGGTCGCATCATTAGGTTTAAAATGTAAATCAGACATTGTTTTGAACAAACTAACGGCTTCCCGACCACACCCATGATGTGCATAAGCTGCAATCATACCATTCCATGAGACCACATCCCTCTGGCTTATTAATCCATCATCAAACATCCTCCTAGCAATACTCAATTCCCCACATTTGGAATACATGTTAATAAGTGCAGATACAACAATTTCACTATGCCGATAAACTGTTTTCACTATTGTCTGATGAACCTGTTGTCCCTCGAAAAGCCCAGCTAAATTACTACATGCACTCAAAACGCTGACAAAAGTTCCTTCATTGGGCTTTACACCGTCGTCTGCCAACATTTTCGAGAAAATCTTCAAAGCTTCCTCACTTTGCTCACCTTGAACATATCCTGTGATCATCGTGGTCCAAGAAACCACATTCTTACATGGCATCTCACCAAACAATTTCTCAGCCCTCCCGAATTCCCCAATCTGAATAAACCCTGTGATCATCCCATTCCAGGAAGACAAATCCTTCTCCGGCATCCTCTCAAACAAATCAAAAGCCTCATCCAGTTTCATATTTTGTGCATAGCCGGTAATCATTGCGTTCCACGACACTACATTCCTTTCTGGCATCCGATCAAAAACTCTCCTAGCCTCGTCAACCCTCCCATTCTTCGCCAACCCCGCAACCATCACTGTCCACGAAATAACATCCCTTTTAGGCATCTTATCAAATAATGCCCTCGCATCCTCAACCCTCCCACTTTGCACCAATGCAGTTAACATTGTATTCCAGGAAACCACATTTCTCTCAGGCATTTCATCGAACACTTCAAAAGCCTTATTGACCATCCCATTTTGCACATATCCATCAACCATAGTGTTCCAAGACACAACATTTTTAACCGGCATTTTCTCAAACAACCTCTCCGCATCCACAATTCGATTTGATCTCATATAGCCATTTAGCATCGCGGTCCATGTTACTACATTCTTCCTGGAATCGATTCTATCGAACAGTTTCCTGGCTTCCTCAATTAACCCAACTCTGATATACCCAGATATCACTGCAGTCCAAGTGATTACATCTTTATCTCTTTCAGGCATCTTATCGAACATTTGTCGTGCTTGGCTTATTTTCCCTTCTTTACTTAACTTAGTGATCAACCAATTGGATCGTGCCACGCTTGAATTAATACTGTAATCTATGCTGGTTATCATAGATTTGCTTTTCACTAAAAAAACATATTGGAGTCCATTTAAGCTCTGAAGAACGGTGAATTTATTAATACATCTTAATGTGATTAATGCTTGAGAAATACCAAACATTTTCCCCGTGCATGAAACAAATCCAATTGAAAAGATTGCAAAATTTGAACATGAAACCTGCAAGATGAAAAGGAAAAAAAATCAATTTAACTTAGTGGACAAATAGAATTCAAAAACAACAGAAAACTACATATAAACAAAGGAAAATATGAACCCAGAAAAATAAGAATAAGTGGAAAGTAGCAAAGGAGAGGAGTACGTTGTTGTGTCCTATAGTGAAAAATGGAAAGAGAACAGCTAGAGAGAAATAAATTCACATCAGACTGATTGTTGGACTGGAGAGCCATCAAAAGGATTAGGGTCCGCACGACGCCCGTATTAAGTTACAAAAATATTCTGGTAGCATCAACCAGGATAGAAGTAGAGTTAGGAAGTTCAGTACATAATTTGGAATGAATTTAAAGAGCATCACAGAATCATTAACATCTTTTCCCAATTACCAGTATTATCATATTGATTTACAGTTTAATTCCCAATTACCAGATCAGACTGCAGTCGCACCTAATTACCGCACCAGATTTTCAGACACAGTAATCAGACCTAGATCATGCCTTCTTGCAAAAAATCACACACACTCAGTAATGAATACACGTTTCATAATACACAAAACTAGAACTTTAGTACGCCTAAACACTCGAATAAGATACATTCAATAGAATCATTACAGCAACCACAGCAAAACAATCAAGTGTTTAGCACCAGAACCATTCAGTCAAATACACACAATCAAACTTTTAGTAAGCACAGTTAACATTGAACAGAAATTATAGCACCCTTTTACTTTATCGGATAGGCACACCTAAATATTGTAATAAAGCTCTCTCACGTTCAACGGCAGCACTAGAACCCGCAGGGTCCGGAGGGTTGACATTAAAATTACCTAACCAATTCCAGAGGGATCCGGGTTGGCCGGTTGACGTTCAAGAACTAATGGATGCTGGCAGAGGAACACGGCAGTGTTGAGGCGTGACAGTGAGGTGGTCGAATGCCTTGGACAGCTACGGTAAAGGCAGCAGCGCGCTAGGGGCGCACTACTGCAAGCATCGTGTGACGGTAGCGGCAGAGGGGATGCACAAACACGCTGGTGCTCGAACGACAGACACGGAGCAAGTTGTATGGCTCGGGAAGGCGAGCGGTGCGCTATCTACAGGGAAGAGGGTCTCGAGGTCAGTTGACGGCGTCGGGCGTTCTGAAACGCGGGTGACAGATCGGAGAGAATGGGTTTTTGTAGGAGGTATCTGCGGTAGCGGGGTTTTGGTTCGGAGAGCAGAAGGCGTTCGGCCGAAGGTGTAAGGCGATCGACGAGGGCGTTGGGTCGAATGAGTGGAAAACGGTCCGATTATACTGTCCCTGTTCTGTTTTTTAGGGTAAAGTACATAGATGGCCACCGAATATTTAGGGCGCTTTTATTTTAATCACTGAACTTTTAAAATTTTTATTGAAGTCATCCAACTTTTATTTTAATTTTATTTTGGTTTCTCTGTTATTTTTCGTTAAAAAATAATAAGGTGGCCCGTTTGTTTTCCCATTTTCAATAAAACAATATATTTTATGGGTCCCACAACTAATTAAACCATCCACTTAAACTTTTTTTTTTCTTTTTCTTCTTTCCCGAATCTCTGCAACTTTTTTTAAAGATGCAATGTTTTATTTTTTATTATTAATTTGTGTTCCAATTAATTCAATACAGACGAGAACAGAAAATTAATGAAAAATCCAGAAAAGTTAATCAATAGGAAGGTAACGAGCCACAAAGTAAATCAATACGTTAGGTGATAGACTCGTTAGAACTTCAAAAGCGTGAAGGGGATTTGATTAGGTAATTAAAAGAAGGTAGGATAAGGCGACTATAAGAGTGGAGAAAATGCAATATCAACAAACTGGAACTTATTGTTTCATTTCAAGTTCATATGAAAAAGACAAATGCAGTAACGTGTAGTGTAGCTGGTAAGGTAAGAAGAAACAAGTAACGAGACAAGAAACCCCATGGTTTGTTTGGTATTCATAACGAGACAAGAAACCCCATGGTTTGTTTGGTATTCATAACGAGACAAGAAACCCCATGGTTTGTTTGGTATTCAAGATGCTTACTGCTTTGCTGCCGCGGGATTTATTCCTCTTCTAGCCATTTCATCACCAAGATTCAAGATTGGGATTCCATCACTAAGACCAAGTAAACATCGAATCACTGAAAGGCCACCATTGATAATGAAAGAAAAGAAACATAAAATGCATCCTCTAGAAACCATTAAGGAAAACAGAATGAGCTGAGATCCGTAATTCCTTTGTCTCAGTTTTCCTACTAAAGCATGTAGCTTAGTATTCTATCAACTATGTTATTGTCCTTCCTGAATCCCAACAACTTTAACTAAATAGGTAATTACTTATTTTATCCATGGTTGAAAAAACCGAAACAGAAGTCCAACAAGTTGGAATTCCAATCCCAGATCAACGGCTTCAATTGCTTGAACCGAACTGTTCAATAATCTTGAATAATTTTAAGATATAAATTAACAATTGTGGCAACCGTTTTTAAAATCGGTGTGTAAAAACAGCAGCCTAACGATTAGGGTTTTAAATCAAGTTTTTTCATTTTAATTTAATCTTGAAATTAGGGTTTTTTCACATTAAATTAATTTTTCTTCATTTATTCTTTAAAATCATTTTAGATTCGCCACCGATCACTTTGGTAGACCGGACACCATAAAAACGGACCAAAAATTCTTTTATTTAAAAATTGGGTTCGGGAGTTGGTTATTTGTAGGAAAGGGTTAGCACCCCATAACGCCCGTTATCGGTACCTTATTAATTCCACGCCACGTGACATTTTGGCATTTCGAACATTAATCTGAATTTAATTAAATCTTTAATCGTTAAATGAATTTCATTTCGAATGAGAATATCCTTTTGTAAGAAAATACATTTTGGACGAATATAATTTTGAAACGTCCAAATACATTAGGACACTTCAATTTATATTCAAAATGTATCTCAACACAAAAGGTTTAATGCATGTTCAATTATTGTCTTGTCGTTTTTTAAGTAAAAACTTAATTAGGGGTCCATTTATTTAATTAATTAAAATCTATGAATATTATCAAGTTTAGGGCTCATGCGATAACACCCAAAAAATTTGGGCACTACCCATATTTTCCCTAAATTAACAATATTCCTATCATTAATGTCTCTAATTATTTAATTCCCAATTCTAATTTTATTAAACTAGCTACATGTGATTTCCATTTTCTATGTTCAAATGAAGCATTGAATCTCTTTCCTAAATATCCTTGATTAACATCACATTGCAATGTGATACTAATCAACTTAGGATATTTAAGCTTTCATTCAATATTCATTTATTTTTTACAATGTCCTCTCCTATTAAATTAATTAAATTTAATTAAAGAAATTAGTCCTAAAAGACTCTAATTTTAATATGCTAGGTGAATTAATTTCTCCTAAAAAAGTATACTGCATGTGTATTTAAAAAAACATGCATACAAGTGAAATAAATATTTGCAATTAAATTTCCAGGACTGTAAATGACCAAATTGAACAAAACTAAAACTCAAGACATAATTAAAAGGGACAAAATTGTACTATTATTGCAATTCGGGTGCCAATTTACAAGGTTTTTTGTGGCTGAATTGTAAGGAAAGGAAAACTTGGAAGCCGTAACTAGGAAAAGGGGAAAGAAGGGCACGAATCCTATCCCCGGGTCCGGATTTCTTGCGCGGATCAAGCCAATTCGGTGCCAAAACGGCACCATTTCGACTCGGATATTTAAACCCTTCGACCGAGTTAAATCGGTCATTTCCTCAAAACTCTCTCTCACTTCTCTCATCGAACTCTCCCCCTCTCTCTACTAACACCTACAAACCCATAAACCAACCTTATTTTCGATCAAAACCCCTCATCTATCCCCCGAATTCATTCAAGTTCTTCATTTTTTCGTGTTCAATCCCCACAAACACATAACAACTTCTTCTTTTTTATTCTATTTTTTCCGGATCAAAGCTCATTTCTCAACCCTCGTTCTCGCTTCATTCTTCTTTTTTTCATCTTTTGATCCAACTCTGACACCTAAACTACACTGATACATGTTTCTTTTCGATCAAAACCCTAATTTCCTCAAGAACACGAACTATTTCCTTCAATTTTTCCCATTTGATCCCCAACTGACATGAAACCCTAACCTGACATATTTCCCGACCGCCGGAGGCGACGCCGGTCACCGGTCGTCATCTCTGGTCATCCCCTTTCTTTCTCTGATCATCGGAAACTTTTCGATCATCTTCTCCGACCAAACCTATAACATCCCAGTTTTGGGTCTAGAAGATTCGGTAAGGTTTCAAGCTCCAAAAGGTCGGTGTTGGGAGTTGTGGGTGAGTTTAGGGAAAGTGGTCTCTGGATGGTTGGAAAAATGTGAAATAAATTTCTAAAATCCTTAAAAATTATATATAAGGCTTTGGTAAAAACATTTTTTGAGCCATGACATTTCGGTCTAGTGACCAAAATATAAATATTGCAAAATCTGTTTTTAGTGATCATTTTGTAAAAGAGTCAAAATATAGAATCTTTAAGGAGTTAAATTGGTTGGGCCAATATAGTTATTTTCCCCTTTATTTTTGACTATTCAAATATTTTAAAAAGGGTTTTATAATTAAAACTAAAAGGTTTTCTCTTATTTCCTCATTTCACGTTAAAACTTCATTTTGAAGCTCTTCTCATTTTCTCTTCAGCCAAACAACCATCTAGGCTTAATTTCTCAAAGGTAAATGATGTTTCTTATTGATTTAATGCTTTCAAAATGTTTTCCTATCTTCTATCTCTAAAACCCATGTTTTATTTCTAGTTTTCTCAAGTATTCTTTGCTAATCAAGGGGGAAATACTATCATTGGAGGTGAGCAACAAAATTCTCCTCTGATGTAAGGTTCTTTATTGATACCCCCATGTTTTTTATTCTTTTATTAATTAAGATTAAGGTTTTCCTAAAGATTTCTAATGAAAATTTGGTAAAATGAGCTCTTTGGGTTGATTTTCGTTGAGATATGTTAAAGTTGGGTTTAATGTTGTTTTGGGCTTTGTTTTTGATGTGGAATAATGTTGAGATGATGGATGAATGATAGGAATCCCGAAATTGGGTTTTGTGTTAAAGTTTGATGGGTGAAAATGTGAGTTTTTGAGTGAGTTTTGTGGTAAATCAATAGCTGATGGTATTCTGATGTTGGGTTGATGTTTTTAGATATTTATTCGTGTGTTTTGATGATGTATAATGCTGGGTTTTTGCTGGAAGTTGTCCGAGTTGAGTTTTCTGAAATTTTCGATTTGTTTCGGAAATGTTTCAACAGGCGATTTGATTGGGTTGTTGAATCTCTATTTTCTAGCAAGTTAGAGTGTTGAAAATATCTCTAATCCTCTGTTTTGGGTTGGTTAGAAGCAGGGGTGGAAGATCCGAAATTGTTGGATACATTTGCGAGTGAACCGAGAAGCTAGAAAAGTGTTTCGGCTTGGTTTTGGTAATCGCTGGTGAGTAGAAATGTTTTTAATGCCTTAACAAGGTTAAAGAAGCATTTTGGGAGTTTGGGTTGGGCCGTTAGGCCAATCCAAGCTCAAGAGTAAGTTTTGAGTTATTTCGGTATTTTGCCATTTTGCATATTGATCATGTTTTGATCATGAGCATTTCATTTTAAATTATGTTTTTCCACTGTTGTTGTGCATCAAATGCATGTTGTTTTTGTCCCATGATAATACCATGTTATTTATGAAAGTGTTGTTTGAGTTCATGCTAAGCATGGGCGTGTGGTTATGGTATTTGGAATGTGCTTGGGGAGGTGTTTATCCCCGGTGTAAATCAGCAGAATGAGATGTTGCGATGAGTATACTGACGCATGGGTTATATCAGATAGATTGATCGATCAATAGGATGTGAAGTGCACTATATATATAAAATTCGCGCGTGAGATAAATTCTTCGGTTTCACAATAGGGGTTGTGCTATTGTGATGCGAGTGATAGGGGTTGTGCTATCACCAACAGGCAATGCGGGTTGTGGCACTCCGGCCAAAGTGAGTTTGTGGTGAGGGTTGTTTCACCATGTTGCTTGATGGGGGTTGTGCCATCAAGGTGTCCGCTTATTCGAGAAACATGTCAATAATGTCGGTATACTCATTCACTTATGGTTTTAATATGAGCTTGGTAAACTCATATGGTTATGTTTATACGCTTGGAGCATGCGGATTGATTTGGAGCCGATAGGCTTGGTTTGCATATGTGGTTTACATATGGTTGATGCATGTTTTGTGCCAATGGCATGTGTTGTTGCAATTGCTTATACTTGATTTAAGTATGATATGTTTGAAAGGAAATGATTTGCGAAAGTGATTTTAAGAAATTGTTTTGGTTTCCAAAATAAAGTTGGTTTTCAAAACTATATTGTTGTAGCTTGGTTTTGAGCCCCGCTCACTAAGCTTCGTAGTTTACGCTCTCTTTTCCAGCAATGCAGATCCGTAGGCTATCTTGGAGGCAACGGTGCATGGGAGGTGATCCAAGTGTCCGCTTCAAGCTCAAGTATGGTTTCGTTTAGATAATAGTATGTGTGGCAAAGAGGATAGACCTTGTTTTTGTTTTGGGAGTGTTTTGTAAACTTCTTATGTTGAGAGCATGTTTGTTATGCCTTGGTTGGCTTGTTTATACCTTGAGCTTTATGGTTTCGGCTTTCTAGCTTGTTTTGCTTAATACATGGATCTTGATGTTTGTATCTTGTTGTTTGTTAATCATGAGATGGACCTCTTGCTTGAATGTATGTTTGATTGCTTGATCTTGGTGTTTGTATGCCTATCTTGTTGTTATGTTGTTGCTTGTGTTGATTGGAACCAAAGGAAATGACCTTGGAAATGCTTGGCCTGCAGATTTCCTGTTACTGCAGTAGGGTGTTTTGAAACGGGCTCGAAGGTTTCGGAACGACCCTTGTTTTGGCCTTTGCGTTTCGAAACGAGTATCGAAATGGGCTTTGCAGGGTCGGAATGAGTTTAAGCCGTTTCAGAGTGAAAGCTCTCTGGGCAGACCCGTATCGATACCAGAGAGGGTGTTCCGAAACAGGGGTCGTTGGAAGTTGGTTAAGAGCATCTTTGAAGTTATTTTTCTTGCGTTTTGGTCCAAACTTAATGCGTTATCAATTGTGTTTGATCGTGGGCTTGTTTCGAGTTGCATTTTATCATGGAAGTATGAAATGAGACTAATTTCAAAGTGATCACCTTAATTTCATCATAGGTCCCTATTTTATGTTAGTTTTACATTTTGGCCGGTTGATCGTTTGGTGCTCGTTTTGGTGTGTTTCTTCCGCTGTGTGTTCTTGAAATATAAGGTTTAATCTGAGCATCTAGAAAAGATATTAATCAACGCGTTTATGGTTGCTAATCGGAGGGAAATCTCCAGATTTTTCTTCGATTAGTCCCGTGTGATCCGCTCGATACGATCTGGTGGCTAGGCCAGGTCGAGGGGGTTACATCTGTTGGTATCAGATCTAGGTTCGGAAAGGCTTGCATTGGTTGTCGTGCAACCGGAAAGGTAAGTGAGGTAAGTGTGTTTGTTTTTGGTGTTTGCTTGCTTGTTTGTGGTGTTTGCTTGTTGTGTAAGGTACCCATTGCCACATACTATTATCGGGAAAATTTTTGTAAAATACTTGAGCACCTTAGACCCTTGATGTTGCTGACACGAATCATTTCCTTTTGTTTTATCTGTTGTTGTTGTAGCATTGCATTTGTTTATCATGGCTAGACCTAGAAGAGGTCAGGTGGGTGGTGAGCCACGAGAGGATCCGGTTGAGGATGCCGAGCATCTGTAAGAGGGAGATTTACATCTTCTTTCGGTTGGTGGAGCAGATGTGCGAGGTGAGGAGCCTCGTGGTGGGAAGGGACAAGCTGGAGCTGATATGAGCCCATTGATTCAGGCTATTGTTGGGGCTTTTCAGTCTGCGATGGTTGGGTTGTAGTTGGCTGCACTACAACATGGACATAGGTATGGGTTGCCCCTCGAGAGACTCCGTAGTTTGGGCGGAGTAGAGTTCCGTGGGTTATCGCCCGAGGGAGCCGAGGCATGGATAGCGAGCACTACCAAGATTTTGGGTCAGATGGAGTGCAGTGATGCATGAAAGCTTGGTTGTGTAGTATCTTTGCTTCAAGGTGACGCATATGTTTGGTGGACTACGATTACCGCGGGTATAGCCACCACAGATATCACTTGGGATCTCTTCCGTTCTGCCTTCCGGAAGAAGTATCTAGGCTGAGATATTAGGATGAGAAGAAATATGAGTTCATGGCTTTGGTTCAGGGAAGCATGACAGTTTCGGAGTATAAGATCCAGTTTGTCAGATTGAGTCAGTATGTGACCGAGCTAGTTCCCACTAAGAAGGAACGTTGTGAGAGGTTTCGATATGGATTGACTGAGGGAGTAAAGACTTACATATTGGCTGTTGATTATTCAGATTTTGATGTGTTGGTCGCCCGAGCCAAAGATATAGAGTATAGTCTTGGTTTGTCTGCTAGAGGAGGCGGGTCCAGTTCAGGGAAACGGCCTGCAGAGTGGAATCGTGATTGTGCCAAGGGGCACAAGAACAAGAGGCATCATTTTGACCACAGACGTGGGGGTGGTAACCCCGGGCGTGGCCATCAAGGCCAAGGTTTTGCTCACTGTGGACCCGAGTGCACAAAGTGTGGTAGATCTCATCCAGGAGAATATTGGGGAACTTATGGTACATGCTGGCATTGTGGATCGAAGGATCATCTCAAGAGAGATTGTCCCCAGCTAGCTAGAGGGGGTCAGGCACCGGCACGAGCTGCCGAGTATCAGCGAGGCCGTGGGCGCGACCGAGGGAATTTTCAGCCACAGAACGATGGTCAGAAGAATGTGGCGCATGTAGGCGCAATTCAGCCTAAGGGAGGTGGACCAGCGAGGGTGTATGCACACAGAGAGGGCAAGAACGACACTGATGTTAACGCATGTAATTTCATGTTGCAGTCTTTGACATTACTTTCGTTTATTGATTCTGGTTCTACACATTCTTATATTCTGAGTGAGCATGCTAAAATGTTGGAAATACCGTGTGAGATTCTTGACGTGGGTATGAGTGTGACTAGTTCATTCGGTGAGACAATTGTGGTCAGAAAGATGTATCAGAGGTGTCCGTTGATAGTTCAGGGTCACGAGTTTCTGGTTGACATGATGGAGTTGCCGTTCTACGGGTTTGATGTAATTTTGGGAATGGACTGGTTGGTAGAACACAAGGAAAAAGTAGATTTCGAGACTAAACGAGTGAGGTTGAGGTTATTAGACGATTACGAGGTGGTGGTGGTTGGTGAGAACGTTAAGTTTTTATCCAACGTTGTTTCTGCTTTAGAGGCTCAGAAGATGATGGATCAGGGATATCAAGCATACTTAGCCTATGTGATGAATCCAAATATGAGTACAGTTCAAACAAAAGACATTAGAACAGTTTGTGACTTTCTTGAGGTATTTCTGGAAGAGTTGCATGGTTTGCCACCGGATAGAGAAGTCAAGTTCGCCATTGAGTTATATTCTGATTCTGCTCATGTATCGGGTGGCTCAGAAAGAGTTGAAAGAACTGAAGACTCAGCTTCAGGAGTTATTAGATCGTGGTTTTATCCGTCCGAGTATATCACCTTGGGGTGCACCGGTACTGTTTGTTAAGAAGAAAGACGAAAGTATGCGTATGCGTGTTGATTATCATCAGTTGAATAAATTAACTGTGAAGAACAAGTATCCTTTGCCAAGAATAGATGATTTGTTTGATTAGTTACGGGATGCGTCAGTGTTTTCAAAGATAGACTTGAGATCCGTGTACTATTAGTTGAAAGTAAAGGAACATGACATACCGAAGACATCTTTTCATACATGTTATGGACATTATGGGTTTTTGGTAATGTCGTTCGGATTGACTAATGCACCAGCCACATTTATGGACATGATGAATCGTGTGTTTCATGAGTTCTTAGATCAGTTTGTTGTGGTGTTCATTGATGATATATTGATTTATTCGCGCACTGAGGAAGACCATGATAGACATTTGCGACTTGTGTTGAAGACTTTGCTAGACAATCAGTTGTACGTGAAGTTGAGCAAATGCGAGTTTTAGATTAGAGAGGTAGTCTTTCTAGGTCATGTTGTATCAGCGGATGGCATTAGAGTTGATCATAAGAAAGTGGAAGCTGTTGTGAATTGGAAGCAACTGAAGTCCGTGACTGAGGTTCGTAGTTTCCTAGGCTTAGCAGGCTACTACCGTCGGTTTGTAGAAGGGTTTTCAAAGATAGTTATTCCGTTGACGAAATTGTTACAAAAGGATGTCAAATATGAGTGGACAGAAGCGAGACAAATGGCTTTTGATCGATTGAAAGATGCTTTGACTAGAGCACTCGTGTTAGTGCAACCAATAACATGGAAAAATTATGTGATTTACAGTGATGCATCGTATGTAAGTTTAGGGTGTGTATTGATGCAAGATGGGAGAGTTGTTGCATATGCGTCGAGATAGTTGAAGATTCATGAAAGGAATTACCCCACGCATGATATTGAGTTAGTCGTTGTTGTTTTTGCTTTGAATGTGTGGAGACACTATTTGTATGGTGAGAAATGCACAGTGTATACCGATCACAAGAGCTTGAAATATTTGATGTCTCGAAAAGATTTGAATCTCCGACGACGTAGATGGTTAGAATTGTTGAAGGACTATGATCTTACTATTGAGTACCATCCAAGTAAAGCCAATGTGGTAGTCGATGCTTTGAGTAGAAAAGTGACAGTTGAGCTTCGAGCAATGTTTGTCAGATTGAGTTTATCACATGATGGTGGATTGATTGCCGAATTACAGGTGAAACCTTCGCTAGTACAGCTGATCCGTGAGAAACAATTGCAAGATAGTTCTTTGGCTTCGCATGTTCAGGACATTACGGAAGGTAAACCGACCAAATACAGTTTCAGTAATGATAATGTTTCAAAATGTTTTTACAGTTTCATAATGTTTCGATACGGCTTTGTCCCATTTTGAAACGGGCTCTTTTAGTATCGATACGGCCTGCTATGAAAGTTAAAATGGGTTGTTTTAATTATCTGTTTGTTGTGTTTATTCTGTTGTTGCTTTTCTCACATAGGATTTAATATCTCATCTAGAAAAGATAAAATAAATGAAAAAGTTTTCTTTGGGTCGGTAACCGAAGTGGAGCCTTAACGGGTTTCGCTTTGGTTATCCCCGTGTAGCCCACTCAGATCGGTCAAGCGTCCGAACCGGGACGAGGGGGTTACACTTGTTGGTATCAGAGCCTAAGGTTTTCGAGACCTTGGGTAGGTAAGTGAGGTAAGTTAAGTTCTTGTATTTAATTGCACGGTGGTTGCTTGCTTGTCAAGTATGCTTGATGTATGTTTGCTTGTTTATCAAGTATGCCTTGTTTTATACTAGTTTGATCATGTATGTTGTTTGAAGCATGTTGAGTAGAGTCTCATTGCTTCTATTACATCGAAAAAAGGATTTGGAACCCTTGCCTTGCTAACCCAAGTTTTGTATGTTGTTGTTGTGTTGTAGTTGTATCTGTGAGAACGTATGTCGAGGCCTAGAGGTAGACCGAGGATGGTTCGTCAAGAACCTCGGATTACGACTCTTGTTAATGAGCCGGTGGCTGGAGTAGAGGCTCATGTGGGAGAGCCTACTGCTGGAGTTGGAGCTCCTCCACCACCTCCACCACCACCACCTCATCAGCCTGAAGTGGGAGGCGAGGATGGAGCTGAGGGAGCGGGACCTCAGGTTGGCCAAGGTGGCCAAGGTCCTGCCGGAATAGATATGGCTCCGCTAGTTCAAGCTATAGCGGGAGCGTTTCAGGCCGCAGTTGCCGGGGCTCAGGCTGCAGCTTAGCCTAGAGGTGATGATACAAGTTTACCGTTAGAGAGGCTCAGTAGCCTAGGAGCGGAAGAGTTCAGATGGTCTACACCTGAGAGATTTGAGTTGTGGTTGGAGAAGACCGTCTGTATCTTAGCTCAGATGAGATGTGTGGGAGCTCGCAAATTGGGCTGTGTGATTTCATTGCTACAGGGTGATGCCTACACCTGGTGGGTCACCATTACTACTGGAGTTCCTGAGGCTGAGATTGGTTGGGATTTCTTTGAGTCTGCTTTCCAGAAGAGGTACTTGGGGCCAAGGTATCTTGATGAGAAGAAGCAAGAGTTCATGGCTCTTGTTCAGGGAGATGCTTCAGTGACTGACTACGAGATCCATTTTGTCCGTTTGAGTCAGTATGCTCCAGAGTTGGTTCCTACTGAGAGGGACCGTTGTAACCGTTTCAGATATGGGCTTCATGAGGAAGTTAAGAGGTATACCTTAGCTTCAGATTATTCAGATTTTGATGTCTTGGTTGCTAGGGCCAAGGATATCGAGCATAGCTTGGAGCTGACCAAGCGTTCTGGAGGATCTAGTTCTGGAAAGAGGAATAATAACTTTGACCGTGGTGATGCCAAGAGGCATCAGAGTGGTGGACATCAGTTTGACCATAGGCGTGGCGGTGGCTACCATGGTAGAGGCCACCAGAGCCATAGAGCTGGAGGGCGTTTGCTCGAGTGCACACGTTGTGGGAGACAACATTCAGGAGAGTGTTGGGGCAACTTTCATGCTTGTTGGAACTGTGGTTCGAGGGACCACTTCAGGAGGGAGTGTCCGCATCAGGCGGCACAAGCACCGAATCTTGCTCAGGCTCCTGCGAGGGCCATTGATTATTAGAGAGGCCATGGGCGCGGTCGTGGTTACTTCCAGCCGAGGGCTAATGCTCCTAGGATAGAGGCTCAGAGGAACCTTGCTCATGTTGTGGCAGTACAACCAGAGGTAGGTGGACCAGTGAGAGTCTTTGCTCAGAGAGAGGCCGAGAATGACACTGATATGATAGCAGGTAATTTTGAGTTACAGTCCATGTCCTTGCTTTCTTTAGTTGATTCGGGTTCTACGCATTCTTACATTTTGAGTGAACATGCAAAGAAGTTAGACATACCTGTTGAGATTTTAGATGTAGGTATGCATGTGACTAGTTCCTTTGGTGAGACAATTGTAGTTCGACAGATGTATAGGAGGTGTCCGCTGAAGATTCAGGGTCATGTGTTTCCTATTGATATGATGGAACTTTCGTTCTATGTTTTTTGATATTATCTTGGGTATGGATTGGTTGGTTGAGCAAAGAGATAGTGTAAATTTTGAGACAAAGAGAATTTCGTTGAAGCTTTCTGATGACTACGAGGTAGTAGTAGCAGGCGAGAACATTAAGTTCTTGTCGAATGTTGTGTCAGCTTTAGAGGCTCATAGGTTGATGGATTCCGGATGTGGGGCTTACTTAGCATATGTTATGAATCCGAATATGAGTGAGGCTAGGCCGAAAGATATCAGAACAGTTTATGATTTTCCGGATGTGTTTCCAGAAGAGTTACCGGGTTTACCTCCTGATAGAGATGTAGAGTTTGTGATTGAGACTGTTTCAGGGTCTACCCCAGTTTCTATTGCTCCGTATCATATGGCTCTGAAAGAGTTGAAAGAATTGAAGAGTCAGCTTAAGGAGTTATTGGACCGTGGTTTCATTAGGCCTAGTAGTTCGCCTTGGGGTGCTCCCGTGTTGTTTGTAAAGAAGAAAGATGGCAGTATGAGAATGTGTATTGATTACAGGTAGTTGAACCAGTTAACAGTAAAGAACAAGTATCCGTTGCCTCGCATAGATGATTTGTTTGATTAGTTGAGGGGTGCTTCAGTGTTCTCGAAGATAGACTTGAGATCAGGGTACTATTAGTTGAAAGTAAAAGAGTGTGATGTTCCAAAAACAACTTTTAGGACTAGATATGGTCACTATGAGTTCCTTGTGATGCCGTTTGGGCTCACGAATGCACCTGCAGCATTCAAGGATATGATGAATAGAATTTTCAGAGACTATCTAGACCAGTTTGTAGTTGTTTTCATAGATGACATTCATGTGTACTCGAAATCAGAAGAGGAGTATGATGAGCACTTGAGACTTTTTTTTACAAAGATTGATGAGCAATCAGTTGTATGCGAAGCTTAGTAAATGTGAGTTCTGGATTCGAGAGGTTGTATTTCTTGGCCATGTCGTATCTGCCGAAGGTATCCGTGTTGATCCGACGAAAATTGAGGCTATTGTTGAGTGGAAACAACCTAAGTCAGTGACTAAGATTAGGAGTTTCCTAAGATTAGCCGGTTACTATAGGAGGTTCGTTGATGGTTTCTCTAGAGTAGCTGCTCCTTTGACTAAATTGTTGCAAAATGGAGTTAACTTCGAGTGGTCAGATACGAGACAGAAGGCTTTTGAGAAATTGAAAGAGGCTTTGACGAATGTTCCAGTGTTAGTACAACCAGTTTCATGTAAAGAATTTGTGATCTATAGTGATGCTTCTTACATAGGTTTAGGATGCGTTTTGATGCAAGAAAGAAGAGTTGTTGCTTATGCTTCAAGACAGTTGAAAGTGCATGAGAAGAACTATCCTACTCATGATATTGAGTTAGCTGCTGTTGTATTTGCATTGAAGATTTGGCGTCACTACTTGTATGGTGAGAAGTGTATAGTTTACACCGATCATAAGAGATTGAAGTATTTGATGACCCGGAGAGAGTTGAACTTGAGACAGAGAAGATGGTTTGAGTTGTTGAAAGACTATGATTTGACTATTGAGTACCATCCGGGTAAGGTAAATGTAGTAGCCGATGCTTTGAGTAGAAAAGTTTCAGTTGAGTTGCGAGCTATGTTTGCTAGATTGAGTGTATCCGGTGATGGTGGTTTGATCACAGAGTTGCAAGTGAAGCCTTCTTTGATTCAGTTAATTAGAGAGAAGCAGTTGCAAGATGTGTCTTTAGTTCCTCATGTTCAAGACATAGCCGAAGGTAGACCGGCCGAGTATAGTTTCAGTAGTGAGAATGTGTTGTGTTTTAGAGACAGAGTTGTTGTACCAGAAGATGTTGAGTTGAGACATCTGATTCTGAGCGAAGCACATTCGAGTCCTTTTTCCATGCATCCGGGTAGTACCAAGATGTATCGAGATTTGAAGAATGATTATTTCTGGGTTGGTTTGAAGAAGGATATAGCCGAGTATGTGAGCCGTTGCATGGTTTGTCAGAGAGTGAAGGCAGAACATCAGGTTCCTTCGGGTTTGTTACAGCCTTTGAAGATTCCGAAATGGAAATGGGAGAGGATCACGATGGACTTTGTGTCAGGGTTACCGTTGTCTCCTTCGAAGAAGAATTCTGTTTGGGTGATAGTTGATAGATTCACTAAGTGTGCTCACTTTTTAGCAGTGAACACTACGAATTCATTAGACAAGTTGGCGAATTTGTACATTCGTGAGATTGTGAGACTTCATAGAGTTTCGAAGTCTATTGTTTCAGACAGAGATCCGAGATTCACCGCGAGATTTTAGAGTTGTTTGCATAGTGTCCTAGGTAGCCGTTTGCATTTCAGTACTTCTTATCATCCGCAGCTAGATGGACAGTCAGAGCGAGTGATACAGATTTTAGAGGATATGCTTCGTTGTTGTGTGATTGACTTCCAGGGTTCTTGGGAGAAGCACTTGCCCTTAGTTGAGTTTGCTTACAACAACAGCTACCAGGCTAGTATACAGATGGCTCCTTATGAGGCTTTGTATGGTAGACAGTGTAGAACTCCGATCTGTTGGGCTGAAACGAGTCAGAAATTGTTACCTATGCCGGATTTGCTTAAGGGGACTACCGACAAAGTGAAGCTGATTTGTGACCCTTTAAAAGCAGCTTCCGATCGTCAGAAATCTTACGCAGATTTGAAGAGAAAAGAGATCGAGTTCTCAATGGGTGAGAAGGTGTTTCTGAAAGTATCTCCGTGGAAGAAGGTAATGAGATTTGGCCAGAAAGGCAAGTTGAGTCCGAGGTTTATTGGTCTGTATGAGATAGTTGAGCGGATTGGGCCAGTAGCTTACCGTTTGAGATTGCCTTCTGAGTTAGAGAAGATCCATGATGTCTTTCATGTGTCGATGCTTAGGAGATATAGATCAGATCTATCTCATGTTTAGCCGGCTAACTATATTCGATTCAAGTACTTTAAAACCAACACATCACTTGCCAATATACATCATTTACCATCATCAATCCACTGTTTTAAAGCATGAAACAAGCCATTAAACCATCATGCATCACCATGCATCAAAACCACATTTATCCATATCAAACCAAGGATCTCTTACCTTGAGCATCCTTCAACACATGGCTTTCAAAACCAACATTAAACATGCTAAAATATGCTTTCAAAACAGAATTTAATCATGCAAATTAAACACATTGCATCCAACCATTTCATGGTTCATCAAAGAGAGAGTTTCTCCGAAAACTTACTCTTGAGCTTAGTTAAGTTGCTTAGACTTAAGCTAAGCTCCAAAAACCTTCAAACATTGGTTTCAAAGCTGAAAACCAAACTTCACTCACCAATTCTGTTTCGCAAGCTTGCCGAAACGCCGATTAAGCTTCCGGATCAACACCACAAGGATCCGAGAATGTCTCCCCTGTTTTAAACACATCAAAGCAGATGATTAATGCATCATCATGCATTAAAATCTTTAGCCATTACACCTAAACTCGTTGCTCTCACCAAAACTCACATTTCGGCTACCAAACACAACCGAAATCACATCCAAACACTTCCACAACATTACCCAGCCAAGATCCATCACTTCTAAACATTTTTAAACATCAATTAACATCAAAAAAGAACCTAATCACGTCCTTATACCCCCAGCTATAGCAGATCACCAAGATCACCCCAAAAACTACCATTTTCACCAATAAAAACTTAGGAAAATCAACCTATTCGGGATTGCATTGATTAAACCTCAATTACACATCATTAAACATCCATAATACATTAAAAAGACATCTCAAAACAGAGCCCAAACAATTACCACGAAACTCTTCAAGATTTAATCAAAATCTCAAGTTTTAAGCCAAAATCAAGATCACATCATTAAAACATTTAATAAAACTTAATTTAAGGATTAAGAACTTGGAGATTTCAGTAAAGAACTGAGTATTTAGAGGAGAAGGACGTTCATACCTCTAAATGTGGATTTCTCCTTGTTTAGAGCCAAAATCCTTGAAAATTCAATAAGCAAATGAAGAGGATTTGATGTAGAAATGATTAGGAATCATTTGAGGATTGAAATCTTATCATTTGGTGTGAAAATCAAAAGAAAAGTTGCTGTGGAAATGTGTTTGGCTGAGGGAATTTTGAGAGAAAATGAAATGGGAAAATTTTAGCAAAAGTTAGTTATGAAACTAAAATATGGTTTTTCCCTCTTTTTCTTTTTATTAATTAAACATTAAATGAGTCATTAAAATCAAGAAAAATATGGAGAAATCCCTTCCTTGGGTAAATTAGCTCCTTAAAGATTCAAAGTTTCAATCCTTTCAAAACAGTCACGAACTTTTCAAAAATTACAGTTTAGTCACTAATTCGAAATGTCATGTTTCCAAGCCTTATTTTGTAAAATTGATTTCACCACTCTCTTATATATATTAAAAGAGGATTTTTAGATATTTTTCCATATTTTTAATGCATCCCGAACTAGGCTTTCCCTAAAACCACCTTTTAAATTCAAACCGAAAATTAGACCGGTCCGGTTCAGACCCTAAACTTCCAAGCCCAAATTTGAGGTGTTACAACTCTCCCCCCATAAGAAATTTCGTCCTCGAAATTTACCTGGAGGAAAAAGGTATGGAAACTGCTTCTCCATGTCATCCTTTTGTTCCCACGTGGCTTCCTCAACACCAAGATGCTTCCACAACACCTTTACCAAATCAATGGTCTTGCCTCGAAGAACTTTACTGTCTGAATCCAGAATTTCCATCGGTTCCTCATCATAGGTCAAGTCTGGATTCAACTCCACTTCCTCCACAAGCATAACATACGAAGGATCCGATCTATACCTCCGAAGCATAGAGACATGAAACACATCATGAATCTTTTCCAACTCCTGCGGTAACCTCAACTTGTACGCAACAGGACCCACACGCTCAATCACCTCGTATGGTCCAATGTACCTAGGGCTCAACTTACCCTTCCGGCCAAACCTCATCACCTTTTTCCAAGGCGAAACTTTCAAGAACACACGGTCACCCACCGCATACTCAATCTCCTTACGCTTTAAATCCGCGTAAGACTTCTACCGATCAGAAGCTGCCTTCAATCGCTCACAAATGAGCTTCACCTTCTCGGTGGTTCCTTTCAACAAAGCTGGCATCGAGACCAACTTCTGACCTGTTTCAGCCCAACAAAGAGGAGTTCTGCACTTCCTCCCGTACAAGGCCTCATAAGGTGCCATTTGAATACTTGCCTGGTAGCTATTGTTATAAGCAAACTCCACCAAAGGCAAATGTTTCTCCAAAGAGCCCTGAAACTCAATCACACAACACCTCAACATATCCTCCAGCACTTGGATAACACGCTCAGACTGTCCATCCGACTGCAGATGATAAGATGTACTGAAATTCAGCCGTGTACCCAAAGCCTGGTGCAAACACTGCCAGAAACGTGATGTAAACCTCGGATCTCGATCCGACACTATAGACTTTGGCACACCATGCAGCCGCACAATCTCAGCAATGTACAGATCCACAAGCTTATCCAAAGTATGCGTAGTATGCACAAGCAAGAAATGCGCACACTTCGTCAGGCGATCCACAATCACCCACACCGAATTCTTCTTCGATGGTGACAAAGGTAAACCAGACACAAAGTCCATGGTAATCCTTTCCCACTTCCACTCAGGAATCCTCAACGGTTGCAACAACCCCGAAGGAAACTGATGCTCAGCCTTAACTCGCTGACAAACCATACACTTGCTCACATACTCAGCAACATCTTTCTTTAAACCCACTCAATGGTACTCATCTCTAAGATCACGATACATCTTAGTACTACCAGGGTGCATAGCAAAAGGACTACTATGAGCTTCAGTCAGAATAGCACGCCTCAACTCAGCATCATTGGGCACTACTATTCGACTCCCAAAACATAAGACTCCATCATCATTAAAGCAGAAATCCGATGGCCTATCCTCAGCAATATCCTAAACATGTGGCACCAAGGAATCATCCAACAACTACTTATCCTTTATCAACTGAACCAAGGATGGTTTCACTTGCAACTCGGCCACAAGACCACCATCACGCGAAATACTCAAACTGGCAAACATAGCCCTCAACTCCACTACTACCTTCCTACTCAAGGCATCCGCTACAACATTAGCTTTACCCGGATGGTACTCGATTGTCAAATCGTAATCCTTAAGCAACTCCACCCAACGTCGTTGCCTAAGATTCAACTTTTTTTGAGACATCAGATACTTCAAACTCTTGTGCTCCGTGTACACAGTACACTTCTCACCATACAGGTAATGTCTCCAAATTTTCAAAGCAAAAACCACCACAGCTAACTCAATGTCATGCGTAGGATAATTGCGCTCATGCACCTTCAACTGGCGTGATGCATAAGCCACCACCTTACCCTCTTGCATCAACACACATCCCAAACCAACGTAGGACGCGTCACTATACACCACAAACTCTTTCCCTGATTCAGGCTGAACCAAGATAGGAGCTTGCGTCAAAGCTGCCTTAAGCTTCTCAAAAGCCTACTGTCTCGCTTCCGTCCACTCAAACTTAACATCCTTCTGCAACAACTTCGTCAAAGGTGCAACAATCTTTGAAAATCCATCAACAAACCTCCGGTAGTATCCCGCCAAACCAAGGAAACTACGGACTTCATGAACAGACTTAGGAGGCTTCCAATTCATCACTGCCTCAACCTTCTGAGGATCAACACGAATCCCCTCAGCAGAAACCACATGACCAAGGAACACAACTTCTTTGAGCCAAAACTCACACTTGCTCAGCTTGGCATAAAGCTGATTCTCCAACAAAGCCTGCAACACAATCCTCAAATGCCCCTCATGCTCTTCCTCAGTACGAGAGTACACGAGGATATCATCTGTCAGGAAATATGCGGATAAATTAGAGATTCTATGTATATTTAGATATGATTCTGCAGATCCTTGTTAGTAGTTACAATCCCTAACTTTAAGAGATTTTAAGTTTCCTAGATTAGTCTCTTTCCTAGCTTAAAAGTTACCTAAGTTAAGGACATAAGCTGTATATAAGAATGTAACCTCTTGTATAGAAATTAAGAGAGTTTTTCCAGTAAATTTCTTCACATTTAACATGGTATCAGAGCTTTGTTAATCCTTTTCTGAGTTTTGTCAGTCTCGATTATTCCCTTAAAAATCATTCCTTTGAGTGTTCAGTGAAGAGTCACTGTTAACCTAGCAAAACTATGGTTGAGGGAGGCGATGTAAGCAGTACTGAGACTGTGCAAGGAGTCACAGTGAGTGGAAGGAGCCATTCGAGTCAAATAAGTGACTTGCAAAGCATACATGCAACCTACAGGTTGAATGCCCAAGAACAGCCCTTTGAGTTCAACAGGGAAGAGATAGAGAAACTGAAAAGTTTACTTGGATCTCTGGAAAAACCTTCCTCTTCAGGTACATGTAGTCTGCCTTTTTCAGGTATATCCTCTTCTCAAAAATCTAAAGTCTCGGATTTTCCTACCCAAAGCTCTTGGGTGATTGACTCGGGAGCAACAGACCATATGACCAATTCCTCTCTACATTTTATCAATTATATACCCTGTCCTAGTAATAAAAAGATAACAGTTGCAGATGGAAGTAGGATAACTGTGGCTGGTCAAGGAGATATTGTTATAAGTAACACCCTGACACTTAAAAATGTCCTTCATGTACCTAAACTGTTCACTAATCTCCTGTCTATCCAAAAAATCATCAAAGACACTAATTGTTGTGTTGTTTTTTATCCTACCCAATGTGTTTTTCAGGAACATGGAACGAGGAGGATGATTGGGCATGCTACAGTAGAAAATGGATTGTATTATCTTGAAAACTCCAGTGGACCAGTCAGTGATCCAAATCATCCATCTTTTTCTCTTGTGTCAGAATCTAAAACCACCAAAGACCAAATATGGCTTCATCACCTTCGCCTTGGTCATCCTTCATTTAAAGTTTTAAAGCTTATGTTTCCTTCATTGTTCAAATCTTTAGATAATGAAGAGTTTCATTGTGACATATGTGAGCTTGCCAAACACAAACGTACTTCTTTTCCCATAAGTAATAAAAAGACATCTACACCTTTTACTCTCATTCATAGTGATGTTTGGGGACCATCCACTGTTCAAAATATAACTGGGGCTAGGTGGTTTGTTTCTTTTATAGATGATTGCACTCGGGTAACATGGATATTCCTTCTAAAACAAAAATCTGATGTTAGTTCTACTTTTAAAACCTTTTACACCATGATTAAAACCCAATTTGGGGCTGGTATAAAAAGGTTTAGGTCAGACAATGCTAAAGACTACTTTAACCATGTTCTATCTTCCTATTTCCAAGAAAAAGGAATCATTCATGAATCATCTTGTGTAAACACCCCTCAACAGAATGGTGTAGCCGAAAGGAAGAATGGCCATGTTCTCCAAATAACAAGAGCCTTGTTGTTTCAAAAAAATGTTCCTAAACAATATTGGGGAGAAGCTGTGTTAACTGCTACCTATATTCTCAACAGATTGCCAACTCATGTTCTTAATTCTCAGAGTCCTATTCAAGTCCTAAACAGTTTCTATCCTAACTTTAGCCCTTCACTTCACCTTAAGCCTAAAGTGTTTGGTTGTGTTGCATTTGTTCATATTCATTCTCAGAATAGGGGTAAGTTGGATCCAAGGGCATTGAAATGCATTTTTGTAGGGTACTCGTCTACTCAAAAAGGGTATAAGTGCTATCATCCACCTACACGGAAACATTTTACTTCTGTTGATGTCACCTTTGTTGAGAGTGAAAACTATTTTACTCAACCTTATCTTCAGGGGGAGATTTTGTTCAGAGAAGATAAGGACAAAGATTATTTCCTACTTCAGCCTCTCACCTTGCCTATCAAAAAGGGTTCTGAATCTGCCCAGCCTGTTCAAAATAATTCTGGATCTGTCCAAAATGATTCTGAATCTGCCCAGCCTATCCAAAATGATTCTGAATCTGTCCAGCCTGTCCAAAATGATTCTGGATTTGTCCAAAATGATACTGAATCTGCCCAGCCTGTCCAAAATGATTCTGAATCTGCCCAGCCTGCCCAATCCCAGCCTGATCTTACTCAATCTCTTTGTGAATTTGATCCTCAGCCTTCTTTTGACCAACAACATCCTGAACCCACCACACCTAAGACTGGAATTCAAGATATTGCTAGTCCTCTACAAACTTACTCGAGGAAAAGGAGACCAGTGCATGCTCAATCATCACCCTTGTCTCCTCCACAAACTGAGGTAATTACTGCACCTATCTTTGATTCAAATAATATTGAGAATACTAATCCTGATTCTGATCATAGGGATTTTGAATTTCCTATTGCAATTAGAAAAGGGAAAAGAACTTGTACCACAAAAAACCCTCTTTATTTGTTCATATCCTACAGAAACTTGTCTCCCAACCATAAAGCCTTCCTTACTAGCCTAAATTCCATTGCCATTCCTAAAAATGTATCCGAGGCTTTAGAAAATGAGAATTGGAAGAGTGCTATGGAAGTTGAAATGGAAGCACTGGAAAAGAACAAAACGTGGGACTTGGTGAAGCTGCCAGAAGGAAAGAAAACAGTGGGTTGTAGATGGATATTCACAGTGAAGTACAAATCAGATGGCTCCTTGGAGAGATATAAAGCACGGTTGGTGGCTAAAGGGTATTCCCAAACCTATGGGATAGATTACCTTGAAACTTTTGCCCCTGTTGCAAAGATGAATACTGTAAGGATCTTGTTGTCATTGGCTGCCAATCAAGGATGGAGATTACAGCAGTATGACATCAAGAATGCCTTTTTGCATGGAGATCTTGAAGAGGAAGTTTACATGGACATTCCTCCTGGATTTAGTCCAAACTGTGGACAAACAGTTTGCAAATTGAAAAAGGCCTTGTACGGGCTAAAACAATCCCCAAGAGCCTGGTTTGGCAGGTTTACCAAGGTGATGTTGAAGCTAGATTACAGACAAAGTCAGGGTGATCATACTTTATTTGTAAAACATTCCTCAGGGGGAGTTGCTGCCCTAATAGTCTATGTAGATGACATCATAGTCACAGGGGGTGACTCGAAAGAAATTGACAACTTAAAGAGGTGTTTGATCAAGGAGTTTGAAGTCAAAGATCTTGGAAGACTAAAATACTTCCTTGGAATTGAAGTTGCATATTCACAGCAAGGAATCTTCATATCTCAACAGAAATATACTCTAGATTTGCTGACAGAAACTGGCAAACTAGGGTGCAGACCAGCCGAGACACCAATAGAGGTTAATCACAAACTTGGAGATGCAACAAATGATGCAGTAGTGGACAGAGGCTCATATCAGAGACTTGTGGGAAGGCTGATCTATTTATCACACACTAGGCCAGACATTGCCTATGCAGTTGGGGTTGTGAGCCAATTCATGCATAATCCTAAAGAATCACATCTGAGAGCAGTGACTCAGATTTTACAGTACCTAAAGGGCACACCAGGAAGAGGAGTTTTATTTAAAAAGGGAGAAAATCTGACATTGGAAGCCTATACTGATGCAGATTATGCAGGGTCCTTGGTTGATAGAAGATCAACATCAGGCTACTGTACATTTTTGGGAGGAAACTTAGTAACCTGGAGAAGCAAAAAACAAAATGTTGTGGCCAGGTCTAGTGCAGAAGCCGAGTTTAGAGCCATGGCACTTGGGATTTGCGAATTATTGTGGCTGAAGATTATCTTAGAAGATTTAAAGGTCAAGTGGGAAGGCCCAATGAAACTATATTGTGACAATAAATCAGCAATTAATATTGCTCATAATCCAGTTCAACACGACAGGACAAAGCATGTTGAAGTGGATAGACACTTCATAAAAGAAAAACTTGACAGTGGCCTAATTTGTACTCCCTATGTATCAACTGGAGATCAAGTTGCAGATATTCTTACCAAGGGGCTACCTGGGAAGATTTTTCAGAGGTTAACTAGCAAGCTGAAAATGGAGGACATCCATTCCCCAGCTTGAGGGGGAGTGTCAGGAAATATGCGGATAAATTAGAGATTCTATGTATATTTAGATATGATTCTGCAGATCCTTGTTAGTAGTTACAATCCCTAACTTTAAGAGATTTTAAGTTTCCTAGATTAGTCTCTTTCCTAGCTTAAAAGTTACCTAAGTTAAGGACATAAGCTGTATATAAGAATGTAACCTCTTGTATAGAAATTAAGAGAGTTTTTCCAGTAAATTTCTTCACATTTAACATCATCAATGAACACCACAACAAATTTATCCAAGTATTCATGGAACACTCTATTCATCATGTCCATGAAAGCTGCAGGAGCATTCGTCAAACCAAACGGCATCACAAGGAACTCATAATGCCCATATCTCGTTCTGAAGGCTGTCTTAGGCACATCCACATCCTTCACCTTCAACTGGTAATACCCTGATCTTAAGTCAATTTTAGAGAACACAGCCACTCCCCGAAATTGATCAAAAAGATCATCAATCCTCGGCAATGGATACTGATTCTTGATAGTCAACTTGTTAAGCTGACGGTAATCGATGCACATTCTCATAGTGCTATCCTTTTTCTTCACAAACAAGACTAGTGCACCCCAAGGCGACACACTCGGCCGAAAGAAACCACGATCAAGAAACTCCTAAAGTTGCGTCTTCAGCTCTTTCAACTCTTTAGGTGCATTCAATAAGAAGTAATGGACACTGAAGTTGTGTTTTCATACAACTCAATTCCAAACTCCACTTCGCGATTAGGAGGCAATCCAGGTAACTCCTCCGAAAACACACCAGGAAACTCCCGCACAATCCTGATATCTTGAACTCGCAACTCCTTAGAGCTAGGGTTCATCACAAAAGCTAGGTAGGCTTCACAACCTTGCCTCAGCATTCAGCTTGCTTCCAATGTAGACACCACATTGGCAAGAAACTTCACATTCTCACCAACTACCACTACCTCATAATCATCCGCAAGCTTTAACGAAACTCGCTTGTTCTTAAAATCCACCACAACTCGATGTTCAATAAGCCAATCCATACCAAGGATTACATCAAAACCATAGAAAGGTAATTCCATAAGATCAACATGGAAAACATGGTTTTGCACAACCAAGGGACATCTTCTATAAAGCTTTCGTGTCACAACAGTCTCACCAAAAGAACTAGTTACATGCATACCAACATCCAAAGACTCAACAGGCAAACCAAGCAATTGAGCATGCTCACGCAATATGTATGAGTGTGTAGATCCAGAATCAATCAAGGAAAGTAATGACAAGGATTGCAAAGTGAAGGTACCTGCGATCACATCCGTGTCATTCCTCCCCTCCCGCTGTGCATACACTCGAGCCTGGCCACCACCCTCAGGTTGGACAGCCACCACGTGAGCCACATTCCTTCCACCATCCTCTCTGCGCTGTAAGTTACCACGGCCGTGCCCACGACCTCTCTATGGTGCAACAACTCCAGGAGCACGTCCCTGACCACCACCGGCCAACAGAGGACACTCCATCCTCATGTGGTCCGCCGAGCCACAGTTCCAGCATGAATTACCGATCACCACAACAGGAGCCTGCACCTCTCTCGCTGCCCGAGGACAATCACGCCTCAAGTGACCACGCGATCCACACGCCCAACATGTGTTTTGATCAGCTCTTGCCCTGTCTCCCTGAACAGGCGCACCGTGCCCTCTACCACCACGCCTAACAGAAGACTGATACCTCCTATCACGTCCTCTCTTGTTCCGTCCACCACCGGAACTATACTCAGCAGCTCGCTTGCCCGAGCTAGAACCAACACCTCTAGAAGATAGACCCAGGTTCTGCTCAATATCCTTCACTCTACCAACCAGCACATCAAAATCAGTGTACTCAGTCGCAAGCATATAAGTCTTTACATCCGTCACCAAACCATAATGGAAACGTTCACACCTCTCCCGCTCATCAGGGATAAGCTCAGGTGCGTACTGACTGAGACGGACAAACTGGATCTCGTACTCAGCTACTGTCATACTTCCTTGTGTCAAAGACATGAACTCTCTTTTCTTTTCATCCAGGTATCGCACACCCAGATACCTACGCTTGAACACGTTCAGAAAGAACGTCCAAGTCACATCAGCATCCTCCATTCCGGAGATAGTGGTCGTCCACCAGGTATACGCATCATCATGCAACAGTGATACCACACAACCTAACTTCTGCACCTCGTTACAGTTCATCTGTCCCAAAATAACTCTTGGTACTTTCCAACCAAGACTCGGAACCCTCTGCAGACAAACCCCTGAACTCAGTCCCTCCCAGACTGCGCAAACGTTCCAAAGGTAGTCTAGCATTAGCATCTCCCTAATTCCCAGCTCCATGAGCTCCAGCTACTGCCGCCTAAAAGGCTCCATCAATAGCCTGAATCAACATTGTCATGTCAGGAGCAGCTTGCCCCTGCTCCGCTTCAGGTCCAGCGACCCCAGCACCAGCACCAACATCAGCTCCATCACCTCCAGCACCACCACCACTGGGCGGAGGAGGTAAATCCACTACATTCTCAGCATTCTCTTCATTCTCGTTTTGAGCCATAGCTCGCGTGTTAATCCTCGTCTCTCTACGAGGTCCCATTCACTAAACAATGCACTAACACAAATGCAATAAACATAATCAGGCTCAGCAAGGTAAGGAATCCAAGTACTCAAGCTCATTTTCAATTAAAAACAAGTCATTTCATTAGTTTTGATATGGCAATGGGTCCCTCTAACATGCTTCATCTCAGCACACATCACAATTGCAACGTACTTACAATTTACACATCATACTTTCACTCAAAAAGCATACAAAGCAATCATACATATATCACCCACATAACCATTCCCAATTACTCGAGAACTTAGCTCTGATACCACCAAATGTAACCCCCTTAGCTCGGCCTAGACGGTTGACCTGAACTACGAAGATTACACGGGGAAAACCAAAGTCAACCTTGATTAACGACCCTTTTTTTCCTTTTTAAACTTGTATAGATGCACATTAATCCCATGCGTACTCTTGAGATAAACATACTCAAAAATCACAGCAATCGGAAAGCAATAAGGGACTCAATTGCACAACATACGAATTTAGGGACCAAATTGTAAAATCTGGAAATTAAGAAGACTTTACTAATTTTTAAGATACCATTATGAAATTAGTCCGATTACATGCTTCTCTGTCAAAGTTCACCTTAAACGGACATCCCAAACTCAAGCAATTGCAAACACAAAGTTCAGGACTAAAACGTAAAGATTGCAAAACACAAACCATACAAATCTGTGCCCAACGGTCATATGTTTCGAAACGGAAATTGACCGTTCCAAAACGCGGGACCGTTTCGAAACCTGTTCTGAAATAGGGCTTGGCAGTAGCAAAAGTGTTTCAGAATGGCTCTACCCGTTTCGAAACACCAAGGTCATTTCAGACCCCTGTTTCGAAACGATAGGGCCCGTTCCGATACGGACTGCCCAGAAAGTGCTGATTTTTCTGGTTTAACATCCAATTACTCAATCAAACATGCCCCTATGACCTCCTAATCATGCCAACAAGTCATCATACAATAAAGGAACATATTTGCATCATCAAAACTCATTCATGACATCAATTAAGGAAAACCACAATCTATAGGCATGCAACCTATTACTCAAAACCAACCAACATCAAACCAACAAAGCAAACACCAAAAATGGCCAATTACATATCCAAAACATCATAGGCATCATGCCAAACTTAGGGAGTCCAAAACATCTCCCAACAACACGACCTAGGTTCCCATTGCCAAATACCAAAAGCTAATAATGTTGTAAAAATAGTCACCATACATGAGCTTAGCCTTTTCTTGGATTACTTGACCTCCTTGCTGCCCTCAAACACCTCAATTATCTGCATTATTGGTTCAAGAAAGAGAGCGTAAGCACAAATGCTTAGTGAGGCATGCTCTAACAAAAACAACACAATAATGCATTTTTACAAAACACCTTCCAAAGGCCTTTAAAAATCATAAACATCATTTCTCATGCAACAATGCATACACAACAAGCATCTCATGCTTAAATAACATCAACATGTCATATTGGCTTCCAAATGATAACCATAACCATTTCCAACATAAAACACAATCGGATACGCGGATTACAAGCGTTGTCCTATACGCTTCATACACACTACCAAACACACAAGGTGGAGTTTACCAGTACAATCACAACCCCTCAACACCCGTGATGAAGTCTAACGGTACAATCACAACCCCTCCACATCACTCATTGGTAGTTGTATAACATCACTAACGAGAACACGGGACACACAACACAAGATCCTCACATGGCATTTTAACCACCATTATGATCTTAGACATCTCGTTAGTGTACTTGGATGGAGTTTACGGTACCATTACAACCCCTCAACATCCAAGGCGACTTTATTCACGGTGCACCAAATCCTATAGCCGGCTAACTATATCCGATTCAAGTACTTTAAAACCAACACATCACTTGCCAATATACATCATTTACCATCATCAATCCACTGTTTTAAAGCATGAAACAAGCCATTAAACCATCATGCATCACCATACATCAAAACCACATTTATCCATATCAAACCAACGATCTCTTACCTTGAGCATCCTTCAACACATGGCTTTCAAAACCAGCATTAAACATGCTAAAATATGCTTTCAAAACAGAATTTAATCATGCAAATTAAACACATTGCATCCAACCATTTCATGGTTCATCAAAGAGAGAGTTTCTCCGAAAACTTACTCTTGAGCTTAGTTAAGTTGCTTAGACTTAAACTAAGCTCCCAAAACCTTCAAACATTGGTTTCAAAGCTGAAAACCAAACTTCACTCACCAATTCTGTTTCGCAAGCTTGCCGAAACGCCGATTAAGCCTCCGGATCAACACCACAAGGATCCGAGAATGTCTCCCCTGTTTTAAACACATCAAAGTAGAGGATTAATGCATCACCATGCATTAAAATCTTCAGCCATTACACCTAAACTCGCTGCTCTCACCAAAACTCACATTTCGGCTACCAAACACAACCGAAATCACATCCAAACACTTCCACAACATTACCCAGCCAAGATCCATCACTTCTAAACATTTTTAAACATCAATTAACATCCAAAAAGAACCTAATCACGTCCTTATACCCCCAGCTATAGCAGATCACCAAGATCACCCCAAAAACTACCATTTTCACCAATAAAAACTTAGGAAAATCAACCTATTCGGGATTGCATTGATTAAACCTCAATTACACGTCATTAAACATCCATAATACATTAAAAGGACATCTCAAAACAGAGCCCAAATAATTACCACGAAACTCTTCAAGATTTAATCAAAATCTCAAGTTTTAAGCCAAAATCAAGATCACATCATTAAAACATTTAATAAAACTTAATTTAAGGATTGAGAACTTGGGAATTTCAGTAAAGAACTGAGTATTTAGAGGAGAAGGATGTTCATACCTCTAAATGTGGGTTTCTCCTTGTTTAGAGCCAAAATCCTTGAAAATTCAATAAGCAAATGAAGAGGATTTGATGTAGAAATGATTAGGAATCATTTGAGGATTGAAATCTCATCATTTGGTGTGAAAATAAAAAGAAAAGTTGTTGTGGAAATGTGTTTGGCTGAGGGAATTTTGAGAGAAAATGAAATGGGAAAATTTTAGTAAAAGTTAGTTATGAAGCTAAAATATGGTTTTTCCCTCTTTTTCTTTTTATTAATTAAATATTAAATGAGTCATTAAAATCAAGAAAAATCTGGAGAAATCCCTTCCTTGGGTAAATTAGCTCCTTAAAGATTCAAAGTTTCAATCCTTTCAAAACAGTCACGAACTTTTCAAAAATTACATTTTAGTCACTAATTCGAAATGTCATATTTCCAAGCCTTATTTTGTAAAATTGATTTCACCACTCTCTTATATATATTAAAAGAGGATTTTTAGATATTTTTCCATATTTTTAATTCATCCCGAACTAGGCTTTCCCTAAAACCACCTTTTAAATTCGAACCGAAAATTAGACCGGTCCGGTTCAGACCCTAAACTTCCAAGCCCAAAATTGGGGAGTTACAAAAGGAACACCCAAATAACGACCCAAGTCATCAACCTCATGAAAGAAAAAAGCTGAACTAATGTGCCCACGAAGGTCAACCGAAACATCTCGAGAAAAGAATATTGTAATATTCGAAATACTGACTTTAAGCCCAGATGCCAAGTAAAACGCATCTAACATAGAACGGATAAGCTCCAACTTACCCAGGGAGGCCTCAGCGAACATGGTCATTTCATCCACGAAGAACAAATGAGAGATCCCTAGACTACTCCGAAAAGACCGGAAAGGCTTCCAACCATTATTGTCAACACTAAGCTGAATAGTTTGCGCAAGGTGCTCCATACAAAGAACGAAGAGATATGAAAAAAGGAGGTCCCTTTTACGGATCCTCCTAGTAGGTTTGAAAGACTTCGTCATAGATCCATTCCATAAAACATGTGTGGACACAGACACAATACATAATAAGACGGTACAAATCATTAGGAATTTCGATATCCAGAAGGGTATCATCAATAAAACTCCATTTGAGTCGGTCGTATGCTTTTTCAAGATCAATTTTCAAAGCCATCCATCCATGCTTACTAGACTTCAAGCGCATCGAATGAATAATCTCATATGTGATAATAACATTATCAGATATTGAACGACCCGACACAAAGCTTGTTTGATTTTGAGAAACCCAAGAAGGAAGAAAAAGCTTAACGCGATTCACAATAACCTTCGTAATCACCTTATAGAGCATAGAACATAGACTGATAGGACGGAATTGAGATAACCTTTCTGGAAAAGTCACCTTAGGAATTAAGACAAGAAGAGTACAATTTAGATACTTCAGAACACAATTGTTAACAAACATTCGACGCACACAATGACAAACAGAATGGCCAACAACATCCCAATTCTTCTTAAAGAAAGCTACATGAAGTCCATCGACCCCTGGAGCCTTCAAGGCTCCCATCTCAAAACCCACCGCCTCCTCATCCCAAACCCTCAGAGAAAGAGCATCCACACAAGAATCAGAAAGCGGAGGAAAATAACCCCTAACCTCATACCCATAGTCATAGAAGTCGGACGAGGTAAAGAAATTTTTGTAAAAATTAATAGCCATGTCCATGAGTTCATCAGAATCTGAGCACCAAGAATCATCTGGACGTTTTAACGAAGAGATATGTTTAGAACATCTATGAGCCATAGTGGATGCATGGAAGAACTTCGTGTTTCGATCCCCATCGAGAATCCACTTAGAGTGAGCTTTCTGAAACCATAGACTTTCTTCCCTTTCTAAAATAATTTCTAAGTCAGATTTCAACCTTTCACCCAATTCAGATAAGAATTGGGAGGGGCCATTTTCCAAGGCTCTATCAATACCTTTCAAACATGTCAAGAGCTTTTTCTTCATTTTGCCAATGTGACCAAAGATCTCGAAGTTCCAATCCATAGCCTTCGTACAGAAATAGTCGATGTTTACATCCAAAGATGCCTCTCTCGGCCAAGAAGACTGAAGAAAATCTTTGAAACTAAGATGCTCATGCCACACGTCTAAGTAACGAAAAGGGTAGTTAAATTACCATGGTCATGACCAGTCACACGAATTAGAATCAGGCGATGTTAAGAACCAAGTTTCTCCAAATGTACCACTTACGAATTAGGGAACAACGTAAACCAAGTATTAGTGACCAAAAATCTATCCAACCGTTGCTGAAGATCACCGCGAGACCAAGTGAAAGTCGGTCCCCTAAACCCCAGATCAATTAACCCTGCGGAGTGCACAAAATTAGATAAAAGCCGACTACCCTGCGCATGTTGAGCCATTCCCCCCACGCGCTCATCTACCGACATAATTACATTAAAGTCACCCTCGATGACCCACAGAACATCAACCCCATGATACAGAGCCCGCAATTGGTTCCACAAATGCTTGCGTTTGGAAGCATGTGGACTAGCATAAAATGTAGTAAAAAAGGTCCAAGAATCAATCCCAGCTAGGCAAACTCTGCCACTAATAAATTGATTCGAGATATGGGAAAACTTCTTAACCACAACATCCTCCCAACACAACCAAATCCCTCCATTGAACCCGTGTGCCTCAACACGGAAATAATGAGAAAACCCAAGCCTAGAGATAATGTCATCCACCATACGACCACTCAACCGAGAATCAAACAAAGCCACGATAGACGATCTATGCTCGCGAACAAAAGACTTAAAGAAATTCCAAAGCGTCAGGCTAGCCGCACCCTGACAATTCCAAAACAAGAAACTAGTCATATAAACAAAATACAAGGACCAACTAACCTCACTGGCTAGCCGCAAGGTTGCCAAAACCACAAGCATCCAAGCTCTTTTTCGTAGCCTACGACATTGTCGACCTAAGAACAGGCTCTACACTAGGATCAGACATCGAGGGGCTCTAAATAGTGTTATTATTACCACTTGCCTTATTGCGCGCCGCACTAGGATCGAAAACGTTAACATGATCTTGTAAATTTGGAATCCACTTAGCCAAGGCTAGCATTAACGAGAACCTCGATTACGTAGCCTTACGGAACTTCAAACCCCTCCGAGCATTCTCTTTCGAAACCTTGTCAACGGCCCCACTCCCTCTAATTGTCTTGGAACCGATTGACTGTTTCCTACTCATACTTAGTTCAAAAATATGCATGGCCTTGTGGGCACTCGAGCCACGAACCACCTCGCGCTCAGAAACCACCGCTTCCTGACCCTCCACCATTGGAACCAAATTAACCTTGCTAGCACTCGTCTTGCCCCTTACTTTTCTTATCCGGGTTCGGCTCCATATAAGCGGCATTGCGATGAATTTGTTTTTGTTGCCCCAAAGCTTCCAAAGGAACATCACGCTGAACTATCATTTCCATAAGAGTCGGCTGACCAACATTCATACTAGGGCCATCGTTATTCTCCAAGGCTACACCAATGTTATCAGTTTCATCCGAAGCAAGAATTGCAAATCGAGACCCTATCGCACTCTCCTTGCCAGAACTACCACCCTTACCCAACATATTACCTTGTTACACATGGCGACACTGGTTATCGACAAGCATCCAAGGGCTGTAAAGGCTCGCAGGTTTTTTTGGACAAACATGAGACGTATTAGCTGGCATATCAGCAACCTCCGAAACCAGAATTGCAGGATCCGACTCAACTGTCACCGATTTATCCTTGACAAAATTCTTTTTTGAATGCCCGTAAACAACACAAGAATAACATATATGCTGAAGACCCTCGTATTCCAACTGTTGAACAAAACCATCTATCACAATACAAGGAAAAAGTGGTTTATTAAGATCAACCAGGACAACTAGTCTCGTAAATTTACCATGCGCTCCCAATTGGGTATTGTAATCAATCTGGATAACACGTCCAACATCAGCAGCGATAACACGAAACAAAGCTTTAGAATAATACTTGTAGGGAAGCCCCGAAAGTCTAACCCATACCATAACCTGAGATGAATATTTCTCCGACGTCGAGAAGGATTTATTCCATGGTTGCACCAGTAAATAACTCTCATAGATTGTCCATGGTTCATCCGTTAACGCCTTAGTATAGTCCCTAGCTTGTTCAAATCTCACCTAAAAGTAGTTATTCTCAATATCAATAAGTTGGATTTCCTTTACCGGCTTCCACAAAGCTCGAATCCGCAAAAGCAATGTTTTATACCCAACGGAGTGCCCTAGTAACCAAACTATAATAACGTTATTCATACTCGCATCGATTTGTTCATAAACTCGAGCGAAGAATTTGACTATAGGGAACGGTCCAGATTTATCTATAATAACATCATCGTCTAGAACCACCACATTGTCCACATGAAAATCACGCCAGCTATTAGAATCTTTCCCTTTCTTAGATGAACCTGCCACCATAGAAGCGTAGGAAGCTTTCGCAGACGCACCCTCAGCCTTGCGAGAAGCCTGGTCATCCTGCAATTCCTCAATAGATTCAAATCCGCTCGAGTCATCCTCAAACGAACCAATAGACCCATCTGCCTCCATAACATCCAATTCCTCAGTCCCTTCTAAACCATCAATCCCGTCGAAATTCCTTACTTTCTTTGCACTCCGCTGACTAACCAACGGAGATGGAGAACACAACCTCTGTAAGGCTGTCGGTACACTGACCATAGTGACACCCTCCGGCGGCCGCCCGCCAGGTTTATCATAGTGGTTAGGATTTTCGCGAAGAGGGTCCATAAAACTCGGAGCTTAAAAATTTTCCAATTTTTTTATAATATCATTAGTGTTAAATCTTTTTTATAATGAATAATTTATGTTGTTTATGTTATAAATATATTTTTGGATGAGTCTAGAGCGGACAACGCACACCACTAAACACCACTAACGCAATACATCATTAAACACTATTAATTTTTTAATGACTTTAAATAATTACTAAAAATCTTAAATGCTCGACATGCAATTACTCATATTTCAAAACAAAATTAGAAGAAATTATTCTATGAATCATTCTTATCACCTCATCCATGGTCCTACCTAGTTAAATAAAACCACATCATCTTTATTTTCTACATAATATTTTCTTATAAATTAAAAATTACAAACTACCATCTTCTTCCTCGTACCTCATATATTAATTCTAATATGTCAATGAATAAAATCTGTAAAAATAAAAAACACCTCATAAGCTTAATCACGGATCAAAAGAGATAAAAATAAATAATTAGTTCTAATATGTTAATAACCCTATGATTAACATATTCGTTTGAATTGCGAACAAATTAATTAGAAAATCCTAGGGTTTCATTATTTTTTTCTCTTATTTTTATTGATTTATATTTCTCTGTAGATGAGCTTTTTTCAAATTCATTTATTTACTATAAATTGTGTTTTGGTTAAGGAATTCACAATTGGATTGTCGTGTGTATTTTTCTGTATTTTATTTGCTTAATAGGCAAATAGGTGCTCAAATTATACCTTTTTTTCCAGTTAGGTGCCCAAACTTTTTTTTGAGCCAAATAGGTGCCTGACGTTTCATTCTGTGACCTATGTAAGGTTCTCCGTTAATCCTCACTGTTAAAGGACATGTGTCATCTCTTGAAAATTTCAAAATTATATTAAAAATAAATAAAATTAATAAAACAAAACAAAATGAAAATATATCCTGAAATTTTTGAATATTTCCAAAAATAGTCCCCAAATTCCTAAACCCTAAAGCCAACCACTCCCGCCGGCGTTGGCCGCGTTGCCAATGGTGGAATGAAGCGCCCTCCCCTTACCGAACAACCCACACCTCGTTCGTCGTCCGTCCTGTTGTCGTTCATCGCGAATCGTTCATGAACCATTTGACAATTTTAGTGTTTCGCATAATGTATGTCGATTTCCGACAACATGGTGGTGGGGGAAATGGTCATGATAGTCTGGCGACTGATGTGGTAGGCGGCGGCGTGACAATCGACAGCGAAATCGGTTCAAATCGAAATTTATGTTTTGGGAAATTAGAAATTTTAAAATTTGAGAACTGTTTTGTGAAATCTTGAAAAATTAGCGTCTCTCTGACTTAAAAACCACCTTCAAGAGGACTATTCAGCTTGCTAGGAGGAATACCAGCATCAAACAATGCTGATGCTGTAAATTTGTCTCACAAGTGCCGGTCATTCCTGACTTCAACCTGCAACAAATTGAAAATTACTACACTGTCACTATTGGGTTTTTGCATCATCATTGCCATTCTTCCATAAATACACCTCTCTGTCCTCCTCTTTCATTTCCCAAATTTCTTTATGTAGTTTTCAATTCATCTTTGGACCCTGTTGGCTGTTACTTACACTCTCCCACTCTTCTTTCAACCAGTTTTGGCAGCCAATTGAATAAGGTAAGTGAAGTGCTTGAAAAAATGCATAGTTCGGGTTCCTTTATGAGGCAGCTGAGTAGAAAAGAAGGCTGCAGATCCACATCATGGAGATGGGGAGGGGATGACTCCGGTACATACTTCTGAGGCAAACTTAACACAAATGGAACATGAGCTCAGCCTTGACATGTATAACATTACTTTCTACTCCAAACATTGCCTTAATTTGGCATTGATGTTATTAATTTTAGAGTAAATTTCTAACACACAATTTTTATTATTTGGACATTAATACTTCAAATTTAAGATCTTAAACCCTAAAACTTATATAGATTTCATAAAATTTTTAAATAAATGAGGCACAAGATACTAACCCCATTTTAATAAAAATAAATAAATAACAATAAGAAATTTCAAATCATCTAAAGTATACAATAAATAATAGTCTTATATCACAAATAAGTACTTAAAGTATACTAAATTTTTTATTTCGGTACTTAAAGTATGTTTTTTTGGTAAAAAATAAGTACTTAAAGTATATATTTTTGCTCAAAATAGGTATCTATTTTTTTTACAAAGTAAGTACCTAAAGTATATTTTTTGGCATATTGCCAAAAAATGCCCTAACATTTTTACTGAATACTCACTTTGGCCCTTACTATTTTTTTGGAGCACTTTGATTCACAGTGTTTCATTTTGAGTCAAAATGGTCTCTCAATGGATAAAAATCATTAGCTTACTAAAAGTACACACCTTTATATGGCGTGACAATGCTACACGCCATAATACGCTGACATAACAATGCCACATTTACAAAGATATTGCAATTTGACCTTGAGATGGAACAAGCTCAAGCGTTAATCACTCAATGTATGATGCATGTAGGATCTCTATGTCATTTTAAGGTGTTTATCGTTAGTTAACTAACAATTTTCATCCATTGAAGGGCCATTTTGACCCAAAATAAATCGTTAAGTGTCAAAGTGCTAAAAAAGAATATGTGCCAAAGTGACTATTCGGTCAAACATTAGGAGCAGTTTTTGACATTATGTCTTTTTTTTGTTGTCAAAATAGGTACCTAATGTTTGTTTTAATCAATGCTACATGCTAACTTATAGGTACTTAGATGATATATATATATATATATATATACATTTGATACCTATTTTGACTAAAATATATTTTAGTTTCATATTTTGACCAAAAAATATACTTTAAGTACTTATTTTGACCAAAAATATTTTAAGTACCTAAATGAAAAAGTTAACATTCTTTAAATACTCCATTGTAATATAAGCCCAAATAATAAAGAGTCCTAAATTGAATTTGACTATAAATAATTAATAAAATTCAATATATAATTTTTTAAAAATTTTGTATTGGACTGTATGATTTTTCAAACAATTTTTCTCTCTCAGTAAAATGAGTGTATTTTAAGTTTCTAACATCCAATTGAGACACTTTGAAATACATTGAAAATATAACTAATAATCGATTATCCACAATAAGACATCTTAATCTAAAAATATTTGGATTCCATCTAAAAAATCATCACAAATCAACTACTGTCACATCCTTGAAAAAATAACTTCAATTTTTTTATATCCAAAATGAGTTAAAAGTCCTGGCCTTTTCTAAAAACAAACGGCTTAAAAGCAGACTAAATACAAACCAAGAAATTAGGACCATTGGATGAAGCCGAGTTTAGTGTGGTTGTTGGATTAAAAAAACAAAAAAAAAAGGATATATGGTTACCCGGTGAACCGGTAACCCTTTTATGATGGTATAATTTGACATACTAAGAGGAGTGGGAAAAGGAAAAAAAAACTTAGGGCATTGAAACCAAGAGGACGAAGGCGTTATTTCCATCAACCAAAGAAGAAAATCTGAAGGAAATTTGTGGAGGAGATTGGGTTTGAGCACGGTTTGGAGGTTAGTTCTTGCTTCTTGCTTCCTTTATTTTTCGTTTTTTTATTTGAGCGAAACCACATTGCAAATGGTGAAGGTTTTTGTATAAACTGTTTGAATGTTCTTCCATAAAAATTTCTTTTTACTTTATAATGAATATTGTAGAGGAGATTGGATTGGAAGAAAGAATTTTTAGGGTTTAGGGTTATTGACAGTTTAGGGTTCTGCTGCAATAAACAAGTAATATCAATTAAATTGAAATAGAAAGTAGGAACAAAGATAACAATAGTTAAAAGAAGTGTTGAACACCTTTATTAAGTAGTTTAGAGGCTTGAATAACTCGTTGACTTTCTTCTTGAATAACAAAAGAAATAAGGTTAAATAATTTAGTGATGTTTCAGTTGGGAGTGATAAATGTTAGAAATGTAGAGTAGATTGGATTGGAAGAAGGAATGTTTAGGTTAGTTAGTGCTAGTTCCTTCAATTTTCCCCCTTTCTAATTGTAGTTGATAAGGTACAAAAATGTGAAAGAAATATTGTCGAGGAGATTGGATTGTAAGAAGGATTGAGTTGAAATCCATGTAATGGTTATGATTGTTGGTTGAGATGGTTCTTGTTTTTTGTTAAAAAAGTGGTTTGAATATTTTGTACAACTCTAGTATTGAATGTGTTGGAAGGATGTCGTTGTTTCTTAAGATCAAATAGGTGATTTGAAGTAGTATGTAATTTTGGGAAATGAGTTTTTATTACACATGGTTGAAAGCAATATTTATTTGTTGATAGTATTTGTCGAACTTGAGAACGAAACAAAAACCTCCAAATATCATTACATTTGAATGGAAAATTTAACCATAGGTAGTATTTGCAGGAAAGTTTAGGTTTTTAGACATATTCTTATAAGTAGTTGGCAAGTATTTATACTTTGCTAAAACTGAAATGTAGCTTTCATATGTCAATGTAAAGAGGTGAAATAGAACAAATCCTTGGAATTCATATGCAAAATTCTAGTCGTTAAGTTCAGATTTTGGAGAAGTGTCATCAATTTTGCCTTTCAACGTTCCATCTTTGATTATTTTAGGTACACGTTGTAGACAATGGAGGATAAGAAGAAGTCCGATAAATGGGAGGCTAAGGCTAAGGCACCTAAGATATGTACACCATATTTCCATTTCTAGTAAGTTGAAGTTGAATGTATATAGAATTGTCCAATTTATTAAATATGAGTTGCATAAGCTAACAGTGAAATTTTGTTTTACAGTAAAATAGAATGTAAACGTTTGGAGAGGGGAGAAGAAAATGAACAACAATGTAAGTGTGTTGTGTAATGGTTTGTTAAGTGTACATGATATTTGTATTGGACTAATTGTGATAGTGATACAAGAAAGAAAAACATTGGGTTTGAGGTGGAAGCAGATGAGTGAAGATGACAAGGAGCCTTATGTACAAATGTTCGAGGAGCAGAAGCAGGCTCTAGCTGAATGGAAAGCCTCCAATGTGAAGGAAATTGTAGTTTCTGAAAAAGACAAAAAGGTAAGTGAATTTTTGAAATTATTTATGGAGAAAGAGATGAAAATGTCCTATCATAATGTATATTCGTGTAACAGTCAAGTAATTAATGTTTGTATGAAATGTTGTAAGAGATATCTTCAAGATGTAGCCTCATTAAGCTGTCAGATGTGTTTGAAGAGATGAGAAAGTTGAATATTGAGGGTATTGTTCATGAGTTAAGGTTTGGTTCGTTGATGGAAATGAAACCGAGAGCAATTCATCGCGACCTATGTCGCACTTTAGTAGAGAATTTTGATGTCTAGAGCTCGATGATGGAATTTGATGGACATAAAATTACAGTGTTGGTGGAAGATGTGGAGGCTGTTTTGGGTTTGAGGAATGAAGGAGTCGAGGTTGAAATTGGAATGAGAAATGTTAATGCAAAAGAAATGGCATCGAAGTACAGAATAAAGAGGGATACCATAGTGAAGGAACTTGAGGAGGAGATACTTAGCGATTCTTTTGAGGGAGACGAGTTGAGAGCTCGTGTTCTTCTTTTCATTGTTTGTTGAGTGGATCGAATGATCAAAATAAACCAAGAGGGGGTGAATTGGGTTTTTAAAGTTTTTGGAAGTGGAATTGACAAATAAAAATGGTAGACAAGGAATTTTAGAGTGGTTCAAGTTCCAATCGAACTCTACATCCACTACCTTAGCTTCACTAAGGATTTTCAACAATTCCACTAATTGCTCTTCCCCTTTTCTAGGCTAAGGAGGTAACCGTTACAATTTTCGTCAAATTTTCTACCCAAAATTTGACCCAATCCTCACACAATAGAAACAAAGAAGTTGATGGCTAAAACAAGTATCTCTCAATACACAATGTAGCCCAATTACAAGCACTCAACCCAATTGAAATGATAAGAATGAAAAATAAAATTGGGGTTACAAGACAATAATGGGATTTAGGCACAAATGCTTGGATTTGATGTTTGGATGTTTGCTTTTGGATCAATAATTGTTGATGAAGCTTTTAGAGGTCCCTTTTATACCTTCTCATTGAATTCTATTCGTTGTGGTTGTTGCATTCATCAATAGAGCCGTTGGGGATGTTATCTTCCCTCCATAAATGCAGTCTGCAAACCAACCGTTTCGAAACGTCCGACAATGTTTCGAAACAAACCAAAATAGAAAGAGCCGTTGGGATGCATTAAAGAGCCCGTATCGAAACGATTAAGCTTGTTTCGATACGCTAAGAGTCGTTTCGAAACTCGTTTCGAAACATTTTAGCTACTGTCAAGGCCTGTACCGAAACGGCTTGAAATCGTTTCGATACGCCTTAATGACTTGTGTAAAATCAGTTAAAAACTTTCAACGGTCATATTTTTTAAATCTGATTTGAATACCATTTCGAAACGTTGGATGTCGTTTCGATACGGTGTCTCGATGTTTTTAAGCCGTTTCGAAACTCGTTTCGAAACAAGGGTTCACAGTATCAAAACCGTTTCGATACCCGTTCCGAAACATGAGTTCACAGTTTCAAAAGTGTTTCGAAACGCCTTAGGCCGTTCCGAAACGATGACTCGAAAAACACTGTTTTGGCTTCAAGAACACTTAGAAAATTTTTGACAATATAAGTTTTTAACTTAGGCATTTTCCTTTAAACATATAGAGAAGTTTGAGGACTTAAAAATTCGTTTTCTCATTTTCAATTTAGGCTCTTAGATTACTTCTCCCCCCTTTTGTTAGATCAAAAATAATAAACAAGGCTCAAAGAGAAGAGATAAGGTTAAAAGTAATAATCAATAAGCAATAAGCAACAAAATATAAATTCATAGAATTCAAATATCTAAAACATAAATCTTAAACAATAAGTTCAAAGCTTAATCCCCAAACAAAATAAGCAAAGCATAGGTTCATAAAACATAAAGGAAATAAAGATGCAATCTTAGTCCTAATACGAATAGCTAATATGAGATGACATGAGAATCCTAAGCCTCGTCGTCATCACCATCATCATCCATGGAATCATCATCGTCCTTAGCTTGAGAGCGACGAAAATCCATCCATTGACCATAAAAGGTGGAGAAGGACATGTCCATAGATTGATGTTGGTTCTCAAGGGATGTGAGTCGATTCTCCATGGATTGCAGTCGAGTATTTATAGTACCAAAGTTCACCTCCATGGTGTTTAACCGCTCGGTAAGAAAAGAGAGCTTCATTGTTGGCAACCGGAGCTTGTGGTTAAGGTTCAACTTGAGGTGGAGGTGCTTCCCTATCAACACGTTCCCATTGGCCATTGTTGATGTAACGAAATCCGGAATTGCGGAGAGAAGATTCACCAAGTTTTTGCTTGCGGGGTTCCAGTGAGTCATAGGTGCAATCAAGATTAAACTCTCCAAATATATAACTTAAAACAATCTCATAAGTGAAAGACTTGAGCGCATCGGTTTCTGTAACCCCCTTAACCCGGCCTAGACGGTTGACCCGAATTAAGAAAGTCACACGGGGAAAACCAAAGTCAACCCGAAAGTCAACCTTGATTAACGACCCTTTTTTTTTCTTTTTAATCTTATCTAGATGCACATTAACCCTAATTGTGATCACACAAACAACATACTCAAAGATCACAAACATCAGAGATCAAACAGGGACCCAAATGAACAAATTACAACTTTAGGGACCAAATTGTAATTTCTGATAAATTAAAGGACTTAACCCAAATTAATCTTACCAACTTGAAATTAGTCAGGTTTCATGCTTCTCTGTGAAATTTCAGCTCGAAAGGACTTCTCAAACTCATACAATTGCACAAACAAGATTCAGGACCAAAACGCAAACATTTCAAAACATATAACTGCCCATGTCAGCCCCCAACGATCGACAGTTCCGAAACAGGTTGACCCTGTTCCAAAACACGGGCCGTTCCAATACCAGTTCCGCAACGGGGGTCTGGCAGAGACCAAATCGTTTCGAAACGGTGCATACCGTTTCGGACCCCTGGGTTCATTCCAAGCACCCGTTCCGAAACGGTGCACACTGTTTCGAAACGCCTGCACAAAATTCAGCAAACTAGCATACCAAAACATGCAATTGATCACTCTAACATGCTCCAAATGCTACCAAACTTTACCAGCATGCAATTCAACATATATAGGACATATATGCATCATCAATTCATCAAAACAACATCACAAGCAAAAAGCCCCAATTCTTTAGGCATGCTTCCTACACAAGCTAGCTATTCAAGCATTAACTTTAAAAACAAGCATATAAGGATCCAATCCAAAAACCAGCATTCAAATCATCATTCAACATACTTAGGGAGTTCCAAACACCTCCCAAAACATACACATTGGTCCCCCATTGCCAAATCATCAAAAAGCTAAAATGTTTAACAAAAACCTTCCATACATTGAGCTCTACTTGTACTTGAACTCTTGCCCTTCTTGCTGCCCTTCAAGATACTCCAGTGCTCTGCATTATTGAATTAAGAAAACGAGAGAGCGTAAGCAAAAGCTTAGTGAGGAGTGCTCTTTAAAAACCATTCAATAATGCAATTAAAAACATTTACAAAACATGTTTATAATCAACCTTTGCACATGCTCAAAAGCATACTTTTAAACAAGCAATCTCATGCTTCAACATATCATTAAAATAAGCATCTCATGCTTCACAATATTCTCAACATGTCATATTGGCTCAAGTGATACATTTCATTTATTAAAACAAGTTCAACAACTTTCCCAAGGACTTTTAAACACCTTGGCCCCAAGGACTTTTAAACACCTTGGCCATGGACTTTTAACCACCATGGATGAGGACCACACAAGGACTTTTAACCACATTTGTGTCCATAGCTTGAATCACCCCAAGGACTTTTAACCACCTTGGTCCCAAGGACTTTTAACCACCTTGGCCATGGACTTTTAACCACCATGGATAGGATCACCTAAGGACTTTTAACCACCTTAGTGTCCGCAACAAGAATCATCCAAGGACTTTTAACCACCTTGATGTTCTTAGGTAACAAGGCTCACTCAAGGACTTTTAACCACCTTAGTGACCTTAGCATTTTCAAAACATCACTTGCCAATATACATCTTTTACATCATATAATCCACTGTTTCAAAGCATTAAACCAAGCCATATTCAACATGCATTTCAAAGCATCAAACCACATTATTTCAATGTATAAAATCAAGGAACTCCTACCTAGAGTTACCTTCAACATATGGCTTAAAATATCAGCAAATACCATGCTAAAACATGCTTTCAAAACAGTAATTAAAACATGCATTTCACCATTTTGCATCACAACAAAATCATGGCCACCACTTAGAGAGAAAATCCGAAAACTTACACTTGAGCTTAGCAAAGTTGTTTAGACTTAGACTAAGCTCCCAAAACCTTCAAACCTTGGTTTTAAAATCCGAAAACCCAACTTCACTCACCGATTTTCACTTTGCTTCAAGCCAAAGCACCAAATCAAGCTTCCGGATCAACAACTCTTGGATCCAAAGATGCCTCCCCTGTTTCAACACATCAAAGCAGAGGATTAATGCATCATCATGCATTAATTGCTTCAATGAAAGCACCTAAACTCGCTGCTCTCACACAACCTCCATTTTCGGCCACCAAACACAACCGAAAATGCATCCAAACCACTTCTAAACAAAGCCCAGCCATAAACCAGCAAAACCACACTTCCATTAACACCATAAAACATCTAAAAACAATCTAACAACATCCTTATACCTCCAGCAACATCAGATCCACAAGATCACCACAAAAACTACCTTGAAACACAAGCTAAACTTAGGAAACTCAACCTATCCGGGATTGCATCAATCAAAACTCAATTCCTTATCAATTTAGAGATCATTTAACATCAAAAACACCTCTCAAATCACAGATTACTCAGATCTAACGAAAATCATCAAAAATCATCAAAATCTTGCATAATAAGCCAAGATCCATTTCAACACTTTAAAACCTTTAATTAAACATCAATTTAGGATTGAAAACTTAGGAATTTCAGTAAAGAACTTGAAGTTCAGAGGAGAAGGACGTTCTTACCTCCAAACTTGAGTTTCTCCACTTTTTGGAATGAAAAACCTTGATGAAACTAGTAGCAATTGAAGAGGTTTTGAAGATACAATGATTAGGAATCAAATGAGAGTTGAAAGGAGGAATTTAGTTGAGAAAATCAGAAACAAATCTCTGGAAATGGAGTGTTTGGGTTGAGAGAAAAAGAGAGAAAGAAAATAGAGAAGTTAGTTGAGAAAATAGCCAAATGAGCTTTTCCCTCCTTTTTGATATCTTTAAAATCAGAATTATAACTCAAGATATCTTAGAAAAATCTGGAGAAACTCCCTTTGGGTAAATAGCTCCTTAAAGATTCAAAGTTTCAACCCTTTATAAAATAGCCACCAAACTTGCGAAAATTACATTTTGGTCACTAGCCAAAATGTCACCCTTCCAAAACTCATTTTCCAAAATTGATTTCACAGTTCACTTAATTATATTAAAAGATGATTTTAGAACATTTTCCCATATTTTTAATGCAACCCGAACTAGGCTTTCCTAATTTAACCTCTTACGATTCGAACATCACTTTGACCGACCGGTCAACGCCCAAGACTTCTAAGCCCAAAACCGGGGCGTTACAACTCTCCCCCCTTAAGAAATTTCGTCCTCAAAATTTACCTGAAGGAAAGAGATAAGGAAACTGCTTCAACATGTCTTCCTTCCGCTCCCACGTGGCTTCCTCAACACCGCGATGCTTCCACAGCACCTTCACCAACTCAATGGTCTTGCCACGAAGAACCTTGCTATCTGAATCCAGAACCTTCACCGGTTCCTCATCATAGGTCAAATCCGGATTCAAAACCACTTCCTCCACAGGCATCACATGCGAAGGATCAGATCTATACTTCCGGAGCATAGAAACATGGAACACATCATGAATCTTCTCCAGCTCCTGAGGTAACCTTAACCGATACGCAACAGGACCCACACGCTCAACAACCTCATACGGTCCAATGTACCGAGGGCTCAACTTACCCTTCCGACCAAACCTCATCACCTTCTTCCAAGGCGAAACCTTCAAGAACACACGGTCACCCACCGCATACTCTATCTCCTTACGCTTCAAATCCGCGTAAGATTTCTGCCGGTCAGAAGCAACCTTCAACCGCTCACAAATGAGCTTCACCTTCTCGGTGGTCCCTTTCAACAAAGCCGGCATCGAAACCAACTTTTGACCAGTTTCAGCCCAACAAAGAGGAGTCCTACACCTCCTCCCATACAGAGCCTCATAAGGTGCCATCTGTATACTCGCCTGATAACTATTGTTATAAGCGAACTCAACCAAAGGCAGATGCTTCTCCCAAGAACCTTGGAACTCTATCACGCATCATCTCAACATATCCTCCAAGATCTAAATAACTCGCTCAGACTGACCATCCGACTGAGGATGATAGGATGTACTGAAATGCAACCTTGTACCCAAAGCTTGATGCAAACACTGCCAAAAACGCGATGTGAACCTCGGATCCCTATCCGACACAATCGACTTAGGCACACCATGCAGCCTCACAATCTCAGCAATGTACAGCTCTGCCAGCTTATCCAAGGAGAACGTAGTATGCACAGGCAAGAAATGCGCACACTTCATCAGGCGATCCACAATCACCCAAACAGAATTCTTCTTTGATGGAGACAAAGGTAAACCAGATACAAAATCCATGGTAACCCTCTCCCACTTCCATTCAGGGATTTTCAACGGTTGCAACAAACCAGAAGGAACCTGATGTTCAGCCTTAACCCGCTGACACACCAAACACTTGCTCACAAACTCTGCAACATCCTTCTTCAAACCTACCCAATAGTACTCATCACGAAGATCACGATACATCTTAGTACTACCAGGGTGCATAGCAAAAGGACTACTATGACCTTCAGTCAGAATAACACGCCTCAACTCAGCATCAGCAGGCACTACTATTCGACTCCCAAAACACAACACTCCATCCTCATTAAAGCAGAAATCCGAAGGTCTACCCTCCGCGATATCCTGAACATGAGACACCAAGGAATCATCCAACAACTGCTTATCCTTGATCAACTGAACCAACGATGGTTTCACCTGCAACTCAGCAACAAGACCACCATCCCGCGATATACTCAAGCTAGCAAACATAGCTCTCAGCTCAACAACTACCTTCCTACTCAAGGCATCCGCAACAACATTAGCCTTTCCAAGATGATACTCTATCGTCAGATCATAATCCTTGAGCAACTCCAACCAACGCCGCTGCCTAAGATTCAACTCCTTCTGAGACATCAGATACCTCAAACTCTTGTGATCCGTGTACACAGTACACTTCTCACCATACAGATAATGCCTCCAGATCTTCAGAGCAAAAACCACTGCAGCCAGCTCAATATCATGTGTAGGATAATTGCGTTCATGCACCTTCAACTGCCGCGACGCATAAGCCACAACCTTACCCTCTTGCATCAGCACACACCCCAAACCATCATAGGATGAGTCACTGTAGACCACAAACTCTTTCCCTGATTCAGGCTGAATCAAGATAGGAGCTTGCGTCAAAGCCATCTTCAGCTTCTCAAAAGCCTGCTGTCTCGCCTCCGTCCACTCATACTTAACATCTTTCTGCAACAACTTCGTCAAAGGAGCAGCAATCTTGGAAAAACCATCCACAAACCTTCGGTAGTATCCTGCCAAACCAAGGAAACTACGAACCTCATGAACAGACTTAGGAACTTTCCAGTTCATCACCGCTTCAATCTTCTGAGGATCAACACGAATCCCCTCAGCTGAGACCACATGCCCAAGAAACACCACCTCCCTAAGCCAAAACTCACACTTGCTCAGCTTAGCATAAAGCTGATTCTCCAACAAAGCTTGCAGCACAATCCTCAAATGCTCTTCATGCTCCTCCTCAGTACGCGAGTACACAAGGATATCATCAATGAACACCACAACGAACTTGTCCAGGTATTCATGAAACACACGATTCATCATGTCCATGAAAGCAGCAGGAGCATTTGTCAAACCAAACGGCATCACAAGAAACTCATAATGCCCATACCTTGTCCTGAAAGCTGTCTTAGGCACATCCACATCCTTCACCTTCAACTGATAATACCCTGACCTCAAGTAAATCTTAGAGAACACAGCAGCTCCCCGAAATTGATCAAAGAGATCATCAATCCTCGGCAAAGGATACCGATTCTTGATAGTCAACTTGTTCAGCTGACGGTAATCAACGCACATCCTCATAGTGCCATCTTTCTTCTTCACAAACAAGACCGGTGCTCCCCAAGGTGACACACTCGGCCGGATGAAACCACGATCAAGCAGCTCTTGCAACTGCGTCTTCAGCTCCTTCAGCTCCTTAGGTGCCATTCTATAGGGAGTAATGGACACAGGAGTTGTATTCTCATACAGCTCAATTCCAAACTCCACCTCGCGATTAGGAGGTAAACCAGGCAACTCCTCAGGAAAAACACCAGGAAACTCCTTCACAACCCTGATATCTTGCACCCTCAACTCCTTAGAACAAGGATTCATCACAAAAGCTAGATAAGCTTCACAGCCCTGCCTCAGCATCCTGCTCGCCTCCAAGATAGAAACAACATTGGCAAGAAACTTCACATTCTCACCAACCACCACCACTTCATAATCATCCGCAAGCTTAAGCGAAACCCGCTTATTCTCACAATCCACAACAGCACGATGCTCAGCAAGCCAATCCATACCAAGGATCACATCAAAACCATAAAAGGGCAACTCCATAAGATCAACATGAAAGACATGCTCTTGAACAACCAAAGGACACCTTCTATAAAGCTTACGAGTCACAACAGTTTCACCAAAAGAACTAGTGACTCGAACACCAACATCCAAAGACTCAACAGGCAAACCAAGCAGTTCAGCATGCTCACGCAAAATGTATGAATGCGTAGATCCAGAATCAATCAAAGAAAGCAATGACAAGGATTGCAAAGTAAAGGTACCTGTAATCACATCTGCATCATTCCTTCCCTCGCGCTGAGCATACACTCTCGCCTGGCCTCCACCCTCAGGCTGAATAGCCACAACATGGGCTACTCCACGACCACCTTCCTCACGTCTCTGAAAATTACCACGGCCGCGCCCACGACCTCTCTGCGGTGCTGCAACAACAGGAGCACGCTCTTGACCACCAGCCATCCTCGGACAATCTCGCCTCAAATGGTCAGCAGAACCACAATTCCAGCACTCATAACCAGCTGCCGCAACAGGAGCTTGCACCTCCCTCACAGCACGAGAACAGTCACGCCTCACGTGACCACGTGAACCGCAGGTCCAACAAGCACTAGGGTAGTCTAACACCAGCATCTTCCTGATGCCCAGCTCCTTGAGCTCCAGCTACTGCTGCTCGAAAAGCACCTGCAATAGCTTGTACCAGCAACGTCATATCAGGCATAGCTTGCCCCTGACAAACCTCAGGTCCTGCAGCTCTAGCACCAGCTGCTTCAGCTCCAGCTCTCCCTCCCTCAGCACCACCACCACCAGGCGGAGGAGGAGGTAACACAGCACTACCCGCATTCTCATCATTCCCATCCGGGGTCGTAGCTCTCACGCTACTCCTTAACTCTCTACGTGGTGCCATACTTTTACCATGCACAACAATACAAATAAAACATAGTCAGGCCCAGCAAGGTAAGCAATCCAAGTATTCAAGCTCAATTTCTTTCAAAATCAACATCATTTCTTTAGCTTTTGTTTGGCAATGGGTACCCTCATCATGCATCATCACAGCATACATCTCAAAAGCATCAACATCTCAAACCACTGAACATGCTTTCATACAACAAGCATACAAGCCAAACATACTTCAATCATGCATACAAACATTCCCAATTACTCGAGAACTCAGCTCTGATACCACCAAATGTAACCCCTTTAACCCGACCTAGACGGTTGACCCGAATTAAGAAAGTCACACGGGGAAAACTAAAGTCAACCCGAAAGTCAACCTTGATTAACGACCCTTTTTTTTCTTTTTAATCTTATCTAGATGCACATTAACCCTAATTGTGATCACACAAACAACATACTCAAAGATCACAAACATCAGAGATCAAACAGGGACCCAAATGAACAAATTACAACTTTAGGGACCAAATTGTAATTTCTGATAAATTAAAGGACTTAACCCAAATTAATCTTACCAACTTGAAATTAGTCAGGTTTCATGCTTCTCTGTGAAATTTCAGCTCGAAAGGACTTCTCAAACTCATACAATTGCACAAACAAGATTCAGGACCAAAACGCAAACATTTCAAAACATATAATTGCCCATGTCAGCCCCCAACGGTCGACCGTTCCGAAACAGGTTGACCCTGTTCCAAAACACGGGCCGTTCCGATACCAGTTCCGCAACGGGGGTCTGGCAGAGACCAAACCGTTTCGAAACGGTGCATACCGTTTCGAACCCCTGGGTTCATTCCAAGCACCCGTTCCGAAACGGTGCACACTGTTCCGAAACGCCTGCACAAAATTCAGCAAACTAGCATACCAAAACATGCAATTGATCACTCTAACATGCTCCAAATGCTACCAAACTTTACCAGCATGCAATTCAACATATATAGGACATATATGCATCATCAATTCATCAAAACAACATCACAAGCAAAAAGCCCCAATTCTTTAGGCATGCTTCCTACACAAGCTAGCTATTCAAGCATTAACTTTAAAAACAAGCATATAAGGATCCAATCCAAAAACCAGCATTCAAATCATCATTCAACATACTTAGGGAGTTCCAAACACCTCCCAAAACATACACATTGGTCCCCCATTGCCAAATCATCCAAAAGCTAAAATGTTTAACAAAAACCTTCCATACATTGAGCTCTACTTGTACTTGAACTCTTGCCCTTCTTGCTGCCCTTCAAGATACTCTAGTGCTCTGCATTATTGAATTAAGAAAACGAGAGAGCGTAAGCAAAAGCTTAGTGAGGAGTGCTCTTTAAAAACCATTCAATAATGCAATTAAAAACATTTACAAAACATGCTTATAATCAACCTTTGCACATGCTCAAAAGCATACTTTTAAACAAGCAATCTCATGCTTCAACATATCATTAAAATAAGCATCTCATGCTTCACAATATTCTCAACATGTCATATTGGCTCAAGTGATACATTTCATTTATTAAAACAAGTTCAACAACTTTCCCAAGGACTTTTAAACACCTTGGCCCCAAGGACTTTTAAACACCTTGGCCATGGACTTTTAACCACCATGGATGAGGACCACACAAGGACTTTTAACCACCTTTGTGTCCATAGCTTGAATCACCCCAAGGACTTTTAACCACCTTGGTCCCAAGGACTTTTAACCACCTTGGCCATGGACTTTTAACCACCATGGATAGGATCACCTAAGGACTTTTAACCACCTTAGTGTCCGCAACAAGAATCATCCAAGGACTTTTAACCACCTTGATGTTCTTAGGTAACAAGGCTCACTCAAGGACTTTTAACCACCTTAGTGACCTTAGCATTTTCAAAACATCACTTGCCAATATACATCTTTTACATCATATAATCCACTGTTTTAAAGCATTAAACCAAGCCATATTCAACATGCATTTCAAAGCATCAAACCACATTATTTCAATGTATAAAATCAAGGAACTCCTACCTAGAGTTACCTTCAACATATGGCTTAAAACATCAGCAAATACCATGCTAAAACATGCTTTCAAAACAGTAATTAAAACATGCATTTCACCATTTTGCATCACAACAAAATCATGGCCACCACTTAGAGAGAAAATCCGAAAACTTACACTTGAGCTTAGCAAAGTTGTTTAGACTTAGACTAAGCTCCCAAAACCTTCAAACCTTGGTTTTAAAATCCGAAAACCCAACTTCACTCACCGATTTCCACTTTGCTTCAAGCCAAAGCACCAAATCAAGCTTCCGGATCAACAACTCTTGGATCCAAAGATGCCTCCCCTGTTTCAACACATCAAAGCAGAGGATTAATGCATCATCATGCATTAATTGCTTCAATGAAAGCACCTAAACTCGCTGCTCTCACACAACCTCCATTTTCGGCCACCAAACACAACCGAAAATGCATCCAAACCACTTCTAAACAAAGCCCAGCCATAAACCAGCAAAACCACACTTCCATTAACACCATAAAACATCTAAAAACAATCTAACAACATCCTTATACCTCCAGCAACATCAGATCCACAAGATCACCACAAAAACTACCTTGAAACACAAGCTAAACTTAGGAAACTCAACCTATCCGGGATTGCATCAATCAAAACTCAATTCCTTATCAATTTAGAGATCATTTAACATCAAAAACACCTCTCAAATCACAGATTACTCAGATCTAACGAAAATCATCAAAAATCATCAAAATCTTGCATAATAAGCCAAGATCCATTTCAACACTTTAAAACCTTTAATTAAACATCAATTTAGGATTGAAAACTTAGGAATTTCAGTAAAGAACTTGAAGTTCAGAGGAGAAGGACGTTCTTACCTCCAAACTTGAGTTTCTCCACTTTTTGGAATGAAAAACCTTGATGAAACTAGTAGCAATTGAAGAGGTTTTGAAGATACAATGATTAGGAATCAAATGAGAGTTGAAAGGAGGAATTTAGGTGAGAAAATCAGAAACAAATCTCTGGAAATGAAGTGTTTGGGTTGAGAGAAAAAGAGAGAAAGAAAATAGAGAAGTTAATTGAGAAAATAGCCAAATGAGCTTTTCCCTCCTTTTTGATATCTTTAAAATCAGAATTATAACTCAAGATATCTTAGAAAAATCTGGAGAAACTCCCTTTGGGTAAATAGCTCCTTAAAGATTCAAAGTTTCAACCCTTTATAAAACAGCCACCAAACTTGCGAAAATTACATTTTGGTCACTAGCCAAAATGTCACCCTTCCAAAACTCATTTTCCAAAATTGATTTCACAGTTCACTTAATTATATTAAAAGATGATTTTAGAACATTTTTCCATATTTTTAATGCAACCCGAACTAGGCTTTCCTAATTTAACCTCTTATGATTCGAACAGCACTTTGACCGACCGGTCAACGCCCAAGACTTCTAAGCCCAAAACCGGGGCGTTACAGTTTCACGGAGCTTGACATTATTCACCATCTCGGCAAACATGATCTTGACAAGATTAGGGCGCTCTCCACGACGAAAACATTCAAGCCAAAAATAATCTACTTGACGAACGTGGGAGAATTTACCTCCGGAGGGGCGAATAAACCACGAGACCATCAAGTGGAGGAACTTATCGTGAGCATCCAAGGCAAGCACTGAACCGGTGTGAAAACCAAAATGATTCTCATTCTCGATTCCTTCGTTATTAAGACCAAAGGTAGTCTCTAAGAAAGGTATGTCAATGACAATCTTCTTTCCCAATATAAGAGACTCAATGCGAACAACTTCGGAGTTGTCTTCATTGTTGAAGAGTTGGGCATTTGAGTAGAAGATAAGAACCATGTGCTTGTAGCAAATATTCAGGATACTCAAGAAACCAAAGAAGCTCCATTCTTGTAGACGGTGGAGATAACGGAAGAGAAAGCGCTAGGAGTCAAGAAACAACATGTCAACAACGCGCTCACGATGAACACCAAACTCCTTGACATATTTGAAACGCTCCCTCATTGCGGGAGTTTTGAGACTCTTGAGAAAAAGTTGAGTAAGGTTGGGACGGAGAGCGGATTGATTTGAAGCTTCACTCGATTGAGGAGCCTTACATTTCTTGTTAATATTCTCCATTGAAAAAATCCTAAAAACATAAAGCAAGCAATTTAAAACAAAATTGAAGTGTACGCATGAAATTCCTTAATTCAATCGAATGGCAAATCTCACTTAGGTTTAAAAACAAATTTTAGGAACAACAAAACAAAACAAACAAAATTTTTTTAAGAGAAAAAAATTGAAAAGAAACAGTAAAAAATACAAATGAAAAAAAAACATATATTCGAATAAAAAAATTTAAGATTTTGAAAAAATTTCACAAGTTTTGAAAAAAAACCAAGTATCAAAAAACATAAACTATACAAAATTAAAATTTTCTAACCTAGGATTCGAATAAAATTTAAGGAAAAAGAAAAAGATGAAAATATACCTTAAATTGGGATTTTGGATGAATAGATGGAAATCCTTGCACAAAATTGTTGATGCTTGCTTAGACTTGTGTTTAAGAGTAAAAGCCCTTAAGATTTGGTGAAAAACAATGAGTTTTAGAGGGTTTTTATAGGGAAAAACGATTTAGGGTTTTTAGGGTTTGAGGGGAATTTTAATTAAAGTGAAACTTTAACATTAAAAGCCCCTTTAAAGCAGTCCGCTAACCCGTTTCGGAACAGGTTTCGACCGTTCCGAAATGCGGGCACCGAAGGTTGACTGACTTTTCAACTCCAGCTGACCATTTCGATACGGCTTTGACCGTATCAAATCCCATGTTGACTCGTATCGAAACACGTTTCGATACACCCCTTGGCAGTAGGTAAAACGTTTCGAAACCATTGGAAGGCGTTTCGAAACACCCTTCTCTCATATGGATTTTTAAGGCACCCGTATCAAAACAGTTGGACCCGTTTCGATACACCTGGGCCTGGAAGTGCAGATGAGGCTCTAAAAGTGCAGAAAAATGGATTTTATAAGTCCTAATTTGCATGAATGACATGAATGAGCAGGAATAACATGTGCAAACATAAACATACTCCCCCTAGCTATAAGCATGGATATTTTTCAAGAGCTACAACACACAAACATGCAATTTCACAAGATCAAGCAATTTTAAGCACAAAAGAGGTCCTAAAAGGTCAAGATAGGCTAGTTAGACCTAACTCTCTCCTAAGGGACCAAAAACGCTCTTTATCTAAAGGTTTTGTAAAGATGTCCGCTAATTGATTTAAGGTGTCAACATACTCTATAACAACATCTTCTTTAAGGACATGATCTCTAATGAAATCATGCATTATTTCTATATGTTTGGTTCTAGAGTGTTGGATGGGATTTTTTGTTAAACATATGGCACTAGTGTTATCACACTTAAGGGGTATGGTTTCAACTTTAATACCATAATCTAAGAGATGTTGCTTCATCCAAAGGACTTGAGCACAACTCCCTAAGGATATGTACTCGGCTTCAGTGGTAGATAAGGCTACACTATTTTGTTTCTTAGAGAACCAAGATATGAGCATACTACCTAAGAATTGACAAGTTACCGAAGTACTTTTCCTATCGATTTTACATCCCCCATAATCTGCATCCGAATAAGCATGAAGGTTGAAGGTGGAGTCTCTAGGGTACCAAAGACCTAAACAAGGAGTATCTCTAAGGTACCTAAAGATTCTCTTAACGGCTATAAGGTGAGACTCTCTAGGACTAGCTTGAAACCTAGCACACAAGCAAACACTAAACAAGATATTCGGTCTACTTGCGGTAAGGTAAAGCAATGATCCAATCATAGAACGATAAAGCTTAGAGTCAACACACTTACCTCCTTCATCTTTGTCAAGCTTTGTAGATGAGCTCATAGGTGTGGCTTGAGGCTTTGCATTCTCCAAGCCAAACTTCTTGAGCATATCCTTGAGGTACTTTGCTTGATTGGTGAAGATGTCATCATTCCTTTGCTTGATTTGGAGTCCCAAGAAGAACGAGAGCTCCCCCATCATGCTCATCTCGAATTCACCTTGCATTAGCTTAGCAAACTCTTTGCAATGACATTCGTTAGTAGAACCAAAAATAATATCATCAACATAAATCTGTACTACTAAGATGTCATTTTTATACCTTTTTATGAAAAGTGTAGTGTCCACCTTACCTTTTTCAAAACCTTTTTCAATTAAAAAGTTTGAAAGTCTTTCATACCAAGCTCTAGGAGCTTGTTTTAAACCATAAAGAGCTTTAGTAAGTTTGAAAACATGATTTGGAAATTTTGAGTCTTCAAAACCCGGTGGTTATTCTACATACACTTCTTCATTTATAAAACCATTTAAAAATGCGCTTTTAACATCCATTTGAAAAGGCTTGAAATCATGATAACATGCATATGCAAGCAACATCCTAATGGCTTCCATTCTAGCTGCGGGTGCATAGGTTTCATCAAAATCTATTCCCTCTTCTTGAGTGTAACCTTGTGTTACTAATCTAGCTTTATTTCTTACAATGTTACCACTCTCATCTAGTTTGTTCCTAAAGACCCATTTAGTTCCTATAGTAGATTTAAAGGATGACTTATGTTGTTTACCCTTAGAGCATGCATCACAACTTTTATCGTTTGAGAACTTAATCTTGGGTAAACCTCTAACTAGATCAAGGGAAACTAATTTTTCTAAAACACTAATGCTAGCATGTCCTAGTTTCCTATGCCATTACCATGCATCATTTTCATTTTGAGCTACTAAACATGCATGGGATGTACGTATGTCATCTAGATGCACCATGTAAATGTTATCTATGCGATGATCTATCAGCATAATGTTATTGGATTTAATGTCAACAATTTTGCATCCATTTTTATCAAATAAAACATTAAATCCTTTATCACATAATTGGATTATGCTCAACAAATTATGTTTAAGACCATCGACATACAAGACATTTTCAATAAGAATGGTAGAGTGATTACCTATGGAGCAAATACCTTTAATGTGGCCTTTGGAGTTGTCACCAAATGTCACCACTCCTCCACTTTTTGGCTTTAAATCCATGAATCTACTCTTGTCTCCGGTCATATGCCTCGAACATCCACCATCAAGGTACCATGAGTTTTGACTTTCTGCTTGGGCCTTGTAGCAATGCTCCCCCTACAAACAAAGATATTAAACTTTTGTTTTTGGTACCTAAATCATTTTGGGTCCACGAGTGTTAGCTCCCAATAGCTTGGTTCCCTTAGGAATCCAAGGTGACATAGCAACAATATTATTAGATTTTACAAGTTCCTTAGGAACCTATACACTTCTAATCCTTTTTGTTCTATTATGTCTAGGAAAGCCACTTTGTTTGTAGTTATTAGTCTTTCTCCTAGGTTGGTTTGTTTTAGAAGATTCACCTTTTTCATGTTTCACACTACCAACATATTTAAAAGACTCTTTGAGCTTGTTAAGCTCACTTAACACCTTTTGGTGCTCACTATTGCATTGAGAAAAAAGATTATTTAGGTCTACAATTTCATCTTGGAAAAATTTAAGTTCATCTTTCAAACCTAAAATCTTTTTCTCAAATTTTAAGTTAGCTTGAGAAAGTGAGTCATTTTTATCATTTAATTCTGAAATAATTTTCTTATTCCTAATGACCGACTCCTTGTATTTCTCAACTAACTCATCATAAACCTCTTGCAACTCATCATATGCATCATTTAATTCATCAAATGTAAAATCAAACGATGATGAGTTAGAGGTTACCATGGAGGAATCATCCTCAAGTGTCATGAGGCAAAGGTTGACCACTTCTTGTTCGTCATCCTCGGATGACTCCTCATCACTCCAAGTAGCAAGCTTGGCTTTGAGCTTATTCTTCTTAAAGCCCTTCTTCTTGAGTTGAGGGCACTCAGAACGAATGTGACCGGGCTTATTGCACTCGAAGCAAATGATTTGATCCCTCACTTCTTCTTTGTTTTTACCTTTGAAGTTCATCTTTCATTGAATTTTCCTTCCTCGGTTGGACCCCATGAAGCGTGAGAATCTTTTGGCTATCATAGCCAATTCTTCTAACTCATCCTTCTCACTAGAGGTGCTCTCCTCAAGTAATGAAGCTTTGAGAGCCACTCCCATTTTCTTCTTCTTTTCCACCTCTAGCTTCTCCATTCTTTTCTCTTCCTTCTTTTCTTCTTCCCTTCCTTGCTTCATAATCTCATGAGTAAGGAGAGAACCCACTAGCTCATCAAGTTTTAAGGTCTTCAAGTTTTTGGCCTCGATTATGGCGGTTCTCTTCCCATCCCAAGATTCGGGAAGTGAGTAGAGTAGCTTCCGGACAAGCTTATCTTCCGGAATAGTCTCTCCAAAGCCTTTAATCCCGTTGACGATGGTTGAGAAGCGATCGAACATCTTTGACACCGTTTCTTCGGGCTCTATTTTGAAATTCTCATAACTAAGATTGAGAATTCCAATCTTAGTCTCCTTCACATCATTGGTTCCTTCATAGGTGGTCTCTAGAGTATCCCACACTTCCTTGGCACTCTCAATGGAGGAAACTTTGGAGTAGATGTCGGGACCAAAAGAACAAAAGAGCATGTGAAGAGTTCTGTCATTTATTTGGATCTTCTTCCTCTCTTCTTCACTCATCTCCATCTTTTTCTTTAAAACCATATTTCCTTCATTATCTTGCTTCAATGGAATGTAGGGGCCATCTTCAATGAAATCCCAAACCAAGTAATCGTTGGACTTGATGAAGAGGCGCATCCAATTCTTCCAAAATGGATAGTTGTCACCATTGAAGAAAGGTGGTTTTGTAGTGGATTGAGACTCGTACATGCTAGATCCGGAGGTAGATGCCATATCTTGATTTTTGGATGATCACACTCTTCCTAGGAACTCCTATTGTGTTTGTTAATCCTTCAAAGAGGTAGGCTCTAATACTAATTGTTGAGTGGATCGAATGATCGAAATAAACCAAGAGGGGGTGAATTGGGTTTTCAAAGTTTTTGGAAGTGGAATTGACAAATAAAAATGGTAGACAAGGAATTTTAGAGTGGTTCAAGTTCCAATCGAACTCTATATCCACTACCTTAGCTTCACTAAGGATTTTCAACAATTCCACTAATTGCTCTCCCCCTTTTCTAGGCTAAGGAGGTAACCGTTACAATTTCGGTCAAATTTTCTACCCAAAATTTGGCCCAATCCTCACACAATAGAAACAAAAAAGTTGATGGCTAAAACAAGTATCTCTCAATACACAATGTAGCCCAATTACAAGCACTCAACCCAATTGAAATGATAAGAATGAAAAATACAATTGGGGTTACAAGACAATAATGGGATTTAGGCACAAATGCTTGGATTTGATGTTTGGATGTTGCTTTTGGATCAATAATTGTTGCTGAAGCTTTTAGAGGTCCCTTTTATACCTTCTCATTGAATTCTAGCCGTTGTGGTTGTTGCATTCATCAATAGAGTCGTTGGGGATGTTATCTTCCCTCCATAAATGCAGTATGTAACCAACCGTTTCGAAACACCTGACTCTGTTTCGAAACAGACCAAAATAGAAAGAGCCGTTGGGGTGCATTAAAGAGCCCGTATCGAAACGGTTAAGCTTGTTTCGATACGCTAAGAGTCGTTTCAAAACTCGTTTCGAAACATTTTAGCTACTGTCAAGGCCTGTACCGAAACGGCTTGAAATCATTTTGATACGCCTTAACGACTTGTGTAAAATCAGTTAAAAACTTTTAACGGTCATATTTTTTAAATCTGATTTGAATACCGTTTCGAAACGTTGGATGTCGTTTCGATACGGTGTCTCAATGTTCTTAAGCCGTTTCGAAACTCATTTCGAAACTAGGGTTCACAGTATCAAAACCGTTTCGATACTCGTTCCAAAACATGAGTTCACAGTTTCAAAAGTGTTTCGAAACGCCTTAGGCCATTCCGAAACGGTGACTCGAAAAACACTGTTTTGGCTTCAAGAACACTTAGAAAAATTTTGACAATATAAGTTTTTAACTTAGGCCTTTTTCTTTAAACATATAGAGAGGTTTGAGGACTTAAAAATTCGTTTTCTCATTTTCAATTTAGTCCTTAAATTCTTTAGTTATATCAAAATCAATTTATTGGTTTCACATTGTTGGTGTTTTTATAAGTCCAAATGCGAACTTGACGCCTTCCTCGGAACATTTGCGGTTGTTGTGCCCAGAGGGGTTGAAGGGAAATCTTAATTGGTGCAAATATGCATATGAGAGGTTACTTGATGGAGTACAGAAGTGGAAAGTTCGTGGTGGGTTGGCATACATGACCGGATGCATCGCGATATTAGAGGTAATATATGTTTAAAAGTATGTTTTGTTCGAATGTAGTAGTTGTTTCATGTGATTGAGTTTATTGAGTTTTATTATAATGTTTTGATTAATAATAAATGTAGGTGAGTTTATTTGATTTTTGGATCGGAGTCGTGAGCAGAAGAGTTGCTGCCGCTGATGGTCGCAGTCGCATACATGCTTGGGGCAACAAGAAGGAAGTAAGGAAGATTGTAAACAACCTCAAAGAAGAAAGGCATCCAAAAAACCCCAAGGTAAGTGGGTTAAACGATTTGGTATTATATAGGATGTTGTGGTTATATGAAATTATTTACTGATGATGTTTGCAGGTACTTGGGTATGATGATGAGAATGTGGAAGGGGAAGAAGGGGATCGAAACAATGGAACAAATGATGTGGTTATGGAGATGCTGCAAGTTGTACTGTTAGAGTTGGGTGGAATAAAAGATAGTCTGCAAGCCCGTGTGGAGAACGAAAAAGAATTCGAAGAAAGTATAAGGGAATTGAAGGAGGAATGCAAGAATTTTAAATGCCAACATGATAGAATTGTAGAAGTCGTTGAGGAAATCTGATGGAGAACTTGTTGTTGCTGTTCAAGAAAAAGAAGAAGTGGTTGACAAATGGGAATTCAGAGAGTCTGATCCGAACCAAGGACTTGATATTGATGAGGACCCATTGATGGACGACGATGTCGAGTGGTTGAATGAAGAATCCGTTGATGTCCCGAAAACAAAGAAAAAAGGTATAAGCATTATAAGTTATTTTGATCAATGTTTCATCAAGTTAAGGTATGAGATTATTGTTGTTGATATTGTTTGTGTTAACTTGTAGGGCAAGACAAGAGCAGATGTAACCCCCTTAACCCGGCCTAGACGGTTGACCCGAATTAAGAAAGTCACACGGGGAAAACCAAAGTCAACCCGAAAGTCAACCTTGATTAACGACCTTTTTTTTTCTTTTTAATCTTGTCTAGATGCATATTAATCCTTAGATATGATCATACAACAGCATACTCAAAGATCATAAACATCAGAGATCAAACAGGGACCCAATTGAACAAATTACAACTTTAGGGACCAAATTGTAATTTCTGATAAATATGAGGACTTAACCCAAATTAAAGTTGCCAGCTTGTAATTAGTCAGGTTTCATGCTTCACTGTGAAATTTCAGCTCAAAAGGACTTCCCAAACTCATACAATTGCACAAACAAGATTCGGGACCAAAACGCAAACAATTCAAAACATTTAACTGCCAATGTCAGCCCCTAACGGTCACCCGTTCCGAAACAGGCAGAGCCCGTTTCGAAACGCGGGGTCGTTCCGCAACGCGTACCGCAACACGGGCTGGCAGTAGCCAAACCGTTTCGGAACGGTCTCTCCCGTTTCGGACGCCTGGGCTTGTTTAAGGCACCTGTTCCGAAACGGGTGGCACTGTTCCGAAACACCCTGCACAGATTGCCCCAAAATACAAACTTAAACATGCAATTAAACATCCAATCATGCTCCAATTGCCACCAAACTTTACCAACATGCAATTCAACATATATAAGACATGTTTGCATCAACAATTCATCAAAACGACATCATAAACGAAAAGCCCCAAATCTATAGGCATGCTTCCTACACAAGCAAGCCATTCAAGCATAAACTTCCAATTCAAGCATATTAAGGCCAAACACTAAAACCAGCATTCTCAACAACATTCAACATACTTAGGGAGTTCAAAACATCTCCCAAAACATACACATAGGTCCCCCATTGCCAAATTACCAAAAGCTAAAAATGTACTTAAGAAACCTTCCATACTTTGAGCTTTACTTTCACTTGAATGCTTGCCCTTCTTGCTGCCCTCAAAGTACTCTAATGTTCTGCATTATTGAATTAAGAAAACGAAAGAGAGCGTAAGCAAAAGCTTAGTGAGGAATGCTCATAAAACCATTCAATAATGCATTTATAAAACATTTATAAATCATGCTTCAAATCATCAATTGCACATGCTCAAAAGCATACTTAAACAAGCATCTCATGCTTCATAACATAACATGTCATATTGGCCACAAGTGATAAGTTCCATTTCTTTAAAAATAAGTTCATCAACTTTCACCCCAAGGACTTTTAAACACCTTGGCCCCAAGGACTTTTAAATAGACCTGGCAAACTTGACCCGAGACCCGAAACCCGAACCGAATTACCCGAACCGAAACCCGATTTTGACCCGAACATATGATTCGAAGTTGACCCGAAACCCGAACCGAATCGAACCGAACCGAACCGAACCGAAAATTTTTGTTGAACCGAAATGGACCCGAACCGAAATAGACCCAAACCGAGTAGACCCGAACCGAATAGACCCGAACCGAATGCTACCCGAACCGAAAGCTGAACCGAATATCGACCCGATTTTAACCCGATTTTAACCCGAATATCTATTGTTAACAATATAATAAATAATAAAATGAAGTATAGAAATTTGAGATCTTAGTGACCAATTTTATAATTTCATCATAAAATTAAAATTATAGACTAAATTGACAATTTGGAAGTGGAGAAATTTGAGAGTCCAATGATCAAATTTATAATTATACCATATAAATAAATAGGGGCCAATTTTGGCTAAAACTTAAATCTTTGAAATTAAAATGAACGAAAATATCAATATATTAAATTAATAGACTAAATTACAAAGATTAGTCAATTTCAACTAAAAGTAAATTTTTAGAGACTAAATATCACTACGGGGAGGGGATTTGTATATCCGAAGTCTAAACCGTGTGAATACTTGTGACTAAATTAAATTAAACTGAAACTTAAAGTTGACTAAAGTGTAACATTTTAAATGCAACATGACCTAAAAAGTAATTAATCTTTAGCTTAAAAAATTGGTGGCTTATTTCCCTCCAAAATTTTGTCTTTTGTCTTTTTATTTTTTCCAATTGTCTTTTTTTTTTCAATCTAGCTTAAAAAATTGGTGGCTTATTTCCCTCCAAAATTTTGTTTTTTCCCTCTCTATTTTTACCAATTGTCTTTCTAATTTTCTTGATTTAATTGAGTTTTAATTTAGATTAATTTAATTAAAATTTCACATTTAGTTTTAAAATTATTTTAATTATGTCCGTGATTTATGCTTTTAGATTTTAGTTAATTCAATTAGATACTAAGTTTAATAAATTAATTCATTTCATACATTATTATTATTATTATTATTATTATTATTATTATTATTATTATTATTATTATTATAAACTTTGATTCAATATAATTATACAAAAAAAATTATATGGATACATGAAGTTTTGATTTAAATATTTAATCAAATTCAAATGCATAGATTGACAAGTTGAATTAGAATTAATCTCATACATCAATAACTCTAAACTAAACCATAAATATTAAACCTCAAACCTTTAACCCAACTCAAATTGACCCGGAAATTTAAATGTTGACCCGACCCGAAATTGACCCGAAATTGACTCGATTTTAACCCGAACCGAAAATGACCCGAACGACCCGATTTTGACCCGAACCGAAAGCAACCGATCCGATATTGACCCGACCCGAAAACAACCGATCCGATTTTGACCCGATCCAATACCCGAACCGAATCCGACTCATCACAAACCCGAATTAGACCCGAACCCGAACCGAACCGACCCGAACCGAATCTAAACCGATTTTAGATAGACCCGAAATGACCCGAACCGAACCCGAACCGAATGACCCGATTGCCACGGGTGGCACTGTTCCGAAACACCCTGCACAGATTGCCCCAAAATGCAAACTTAAACATGCAATTAAACATCCAATCATGCTCCAATTGCCACCAAACTTTACCAACATGCAATTCAACATATATAAGACATGTTTGCATCAACAATTCATCAAAACGACATCATAAACGAAAAGCCCCAAATCTATAGGCATGCTTCCTACACAAGCAAGCCATTCAAGCATAAACTTCCAATTCAAGCATATTAAGGCCAAACACTAAAACCAGCATTCTCAACAACATTCAACATACTTAGGGAGTTCAAAACATCTCCCAAAACATACACATAGGTCCCCCATTGCCAAATTACCAAAAGCTAAAAATGTACTTAAGAAACCTTCCATACTTTGAGCTTTACTTTCACTTGAATGCTTGCCCTTCTTGCTGCCCTCAAAGTACTCTAATGTTCTGCATTATTGAATTAAGAAAACGAAAGAGAGCGTAAGCAAAAGCTTAGTGAGGAATGCTCATAAAACCATTCAATAATGCATTTATAAAACATTTATAAATCATGCTTCAAATCATCAATTGCACATGCTCAAAAGCATACTTAAACAAGCATCTCATGCTTCATAACATAACATGTCATATTGGCCACAAGTGATAAGTTCCATTTCTTTAAAAATAAGTTCATCAACTTTCACCCCAAGGACTTTTAAACACCTTGGCCCCAAGGACTTTTAAACACCTTGGCCATGGACTTTTAAACACCATGAAAGAGGACCACACAAGGACTTTTAACCACCTTTGTGTCCGCATCAAGTTTCACCCCAAGGACTTTTAAACACCTTGGCCCCAAGGACTTTTAAACACCTTGGCCCCATGGACTTTTAAACACCATGGCCCCATGGACTTTTAAACACCATGGAAAGGATCACACAAGGACTTTTAACCACCTTTGTGTCCGTAGCAAGAATCATCCAAGGACTTTTAACCACCTTGATGTTCTTAAGTAAACAAGGCTCACTCAAGGACTTTTAACCACCTTAGTGACCTTAACCTTTTCAAAACATCACTTGCCAATATACATCATTATCATCAATTTATCCACTGTTTTAAAGCATTAAACCAAGCCATATTCATCATGCATTTGAAAGCATCACACCACATTTAATCAATGTACAAAAACAAGGAACTCTTACCTTGAGCTTCCTTCAACATATGGCTTACAAAAACAGCGTTAACCATGCTAAATCATGCTTTCAAAACAGAGTTTAAAACATGCAATAAACCACATTGCACAACAATCAAATCATGGCCACCACTAGAGAGTATTTCCGAAAACTTACACTTGAGCTTAGCAAAGTTGTTTAGACTTAAACTAAGCTCCCAAGACATTGGTTTCAAAGCCGAAAACCCAATTTCACTCACCGATTCCACTTCGCCTCTTGCCGAAGCACCAAATCAAGCTTCCGGATCAACAACTCTTGGATCCAAAGATGCCTCCCCTGTTTTAACACATCAAAGCAGAGGATTAATGCATCATCATGCATTAATTGCTTCAATGAAAGCACCTAAACTCGCTGCTCTCATCCACACTCCACTTTCGGCTACCAAACACAACCGAAAATGCATCCAAACCACCTCTCAACAAAGCCCAGCCATAAACCATCAAAACCTAACATCCTTTAACATCATTTAACATCTAAAAAGAGCCTATTAACATCCTTATACCTCCAGCAACATCAGATCCACAAGATCACCTAAAAAACAAACAAGAATCACAAGCTAAACTTAGGAAACTCAACCTATCCGGGATTGCATTAATCAAAACTCAATTCCTTATCAATTTAGTGTTCAATTAACATCAAAAACACATATCAAATCACAGATTAATCAGATCAAACTAAAATCATCAAAAATCACCAAATCTTGCATTATAAGCCAAGATCCATTTCACATCTTAAAAGCCTTTAATAAAACATCAATTAAGGATTGAAAACTTAGGAATTTCAGTAAAGAACTGATAGTTTAGAGGAGAAGGACGTTCTTACCTCCAAACTTGAGTTTCTCCTCTTTTTGGAATCAAAAACCTTGATGAATCAAGTAGCAAATGATGAGGTTTTGTAGATATGTTGATTAGGAATCAAAAGAGAGTTGAAAGGAGAGATTTAGGTGAGAAAATCAGAAACAATTCTCTTGAAAGAAGGTGTTTGGGTTGAGAGAAAATGAGAGAAATGAAAATAGGAAGTTAGTTATCAAAATAGCCAAAATGGCTTTCCCTCCTCTTTTGATATGTTTTAAAATCAGAATATATCATTAAAATATCTTAGAAAAATCTGGAGAAACTACTTTTGGATTAATAGCTCCTTAAAGATTCAAAGTTTCAACCCTTTCGAAAACAGTCACCAAACTTTCAAAAATTACATTTTGGTCACTAGCCAAAATGTCACCCTTCCAAAACTCATTTTCCAAAATTGATTTCACAGTTCACTTAATTATATTAAAAGATGATTTTAGAACATTTTTCCATATTTTTAATGCAACCCGAACTAGGTTTTCCTAATTTCGCCTCTTTAGATTCGAACAGCACTTTGACCAAACCGGTCAACGCCCAAAACTACTAAGCCCAAAACCGGGGCGTTACAACTCTCCCCCCCTTAAGAAATTTCGTCCTCGAAATTTACCTGAAGGAAAGAGATAAGGAAACTGCTTCAGCATGTCTTCCTTCCGCTCCCACGTGGCTTCCTCAACACCTCGATGCTTCCACAGCACCTTCACCAACTCAATGGTCTTGCCACGAAGAACCTTGCTATCCGAATCCAGAACCTTCACCGGTTCCTCATCATAGGTCAAATCCGGATTCAATTCCACTTCCTCCACAGGCATCACATGCGAAGGATCAGATCTATACTTCCGGAGCATAGAAACATGGAACACATCATGAATCTTCTCCAACTCCTGAGGTAACCTCAACCGATACGCAACAGGACCCACACGCTCAACCACCTCATATGGTCCAATGTACCTAGGGCTCAACTTACCCTTCCGGCCAAACCTCATCACCTTCTTCCAAGGCGAAACCTTCAAGAACACACGGTCACCCACCGCATACTCTATCTCCTTACGCTTCAAATCCGCGTAAGACTTTTGCCGATCAGAGGCTGCCTTCAACCGCTCACAAATGAGCTTCACCTTCTCTGTGGTCCCTTTCAACAAAGCCGGCATCGAAACCAACTTTTGACCAGTTTCAGCCCAACAAAGAGGAGTGCTACACTTCCTCCCGTACAAAGCCTCATAAGGTGCCATCTGTATACTCGCCTGATAACTATTGTTATAAGCGAACTCAACCAAAGGCAGATGCTTCTCCCAAGAACCTTGGAACTCAATCACGCAGCACCTCAACATATCCTCCAAGATCTGAATAACTCGCTCAGATTGACCATCCGACTGAGGATGATAGGATGTACTGAAATGCAACCTTGTACCCAAAGCTTGATGCAAACACTGCCAGAAACGCGATGTGAACCTCGGATCCCTATCTGACACAATCGACTTAGGCACACCATGCAGCCTCACAATCTCAGCAATGTACAGCTCTGCCAGCTTATCCAAAGAAAACGTAGTATGCACAGGCAAGAAATGCGCACACTTTGTCAGGCGATCCACAATCACCCAAACCGAATTCTTCTTCGATGGAGACAAAGGTAAACCAGATACAAAATCCATGGTAACCCTCTCCCACTTCCATTCAGGGATTTTCAACGGTTGCAACAACCCTGAAGGAACCTGATGTTCAGCCTTAACTCGCTGACACACCAAACACTTGCTCACAAACTCTGCAACATCCTTCTTCAATCCCACCCAATAGTACTCATCACGAAGATCACGATACATCTTAGTACTACCAAGGTGCATAGCAAAAGGACTACTATGACCTTCAGTCAGAATAGCACGCCTCAACTCAGCATCATTGGGCACTACTATCACTACAAGAATATAGGTTTTTAGTGACAAATTGATAGTGACTGAGAATAATTTTGTCACAAATATTAACTTTTTGTGACAATTTTTTTGTACGACACAATTAGTATAAGTAATCGTGACATATTTTTATTTGGTCACTGTAACAGTAGTAATTGTGACGATTGCATTTTTCACAAATGAATTCTCAATATAAGTATACAATTGTGACACAAAGTTTATTGTCACTAAAACTTTGACACATGATAGTGACGATATGTGAAGTGGTCACTATTATTTGATATTTGTTGTTACAATGAAATTACTTGTCACTTAAAGTTTCACTTTTTGTTGTGTTAAATTTTGTCACAAATAAAAAAAATAAAAGTAATGACAAATTAGACATTGTCACAATAATAAATTTATTTTTATAATTATAAAAATTAAAGTTATTATAAACTAGTTTGTCAAAAGGTAAAATATTTCTGTAGTGTATACTATGTGTAAATTGTTGGTTTAGTCAATCTATTTTTGATCAACTTTAGTCCCTATATTTTTCAAATTTTAAAATTTTAATCCTAATCCTAACGAGACACCTGCAATATGACTAAATTATAAGGACTAAAAATGATCAAATTTAAAAAGTATAAAAATTTTAACAGATATATTCCATTTTGATTAGTTTTTTCTACAGAAAAAAATCTAAATGATTTCTTCAACATACGTACTTCGTATAAGAAACCATAGAAAAATTAGTTAAATTATTATTATAATAATTAGTGTTATAATTAATAAATATTTTTAAAACAAATAAAATTAATTACAATTAAACCTAAATATTTTTTTTTCTTTCAAAATAGTATAACATTTCTTGCCTAGCCTAGTGGATAAATATTGCACTCTCGCCCTAAATGTTCCAGGTTCGATCCTTCTTGAAGTCATGCATTGCATTTATTTACTAAAAATTGATATCTGAACATGCTACATTATCTATAATTAAATTTCAGTGATCTAATAAAAACTTAAAAGTTTGCTGACTAAAATACAAAAGCTTCATTAAATTTCAAGGACAATTAGTGATTAGTTTAAACCCTAAATAAAATGGTTACAACTAAAAATATTTTTAATTTTAAATTATTGACAGTGACGACATATTTTAGACACATTAAAATATGTATTTGTGATAGAATGTTTGTCACTAGTAAGAATAACATTAGTGTCTAAATTTTAGTCACTATTAATAATCATTTGTGTCAAATAGTGTGGTCATAAATAACATAACTATTGTGACGAAATACATGAAAGTTGTCACTAATATAATAGTGACGGAGTTATTAGTGACGACAGGTGACGACTCAGAAAAATAGTCACTGTAAATTTCAGTGACTAAATTTAACACTTTTTGTGACTATTTTCAATGTCACTACAAATGCATTTTCTTGTAGTGTATCCGACTCCCAAAACACAACACACCATCATCATTAAAACAGAAATCCGAAGGTCTACCCTCCGCGATATCCTGAACATAAGACACCAAGGAATCATCGAGCAACTGCTTATCCTTGATCAACTGAACCATAGACGGCTTCACTTGCAACTCAGCCACAAGGCCACCATCACGCGAAATACTCAAGCAAGCAAACATAGCCCTCAGCTCAACAGCTACCTTCCTACTCAAGGCATCCGCAACAACATTAGCTTTTCCAGGATGATACTCAATCGTCAGATCATAATCCTTGAGCAACTCCAACCAACGCCGCTGCCTAAGATTCAACTCCTTCTGTGACATCAGATACCTCAAACTCTTGTGATCCGTGTACACAGTACACTTCTCACCATACAGATAATGCCTCCAGATCTTCAGAGCAAAAACCACTACAGCCAGCTCAATATCATGCGTAGGGTAATTGCGCTCATGCACTTTCAACTGCCGCGATGCATAAGCCACCACCTTACCCTCTTGCATCAGCACACACCCCAAACCAACATAGGATGCATCACTATAGACCACAAACTCTTTCCCTGATTCAGGCTGAACCAAGATAGGAGCTTGCGTCAAAGCTGCCTTCAGCTTCTCAAAAGCCTGCTGTCTCACTTCCGTCCACTCATACTTAACATCTTTCTGCAACAGCTTCATCAAAGGAGCAGCAATCTTGGAAAAACCATCCACAAACCTTCGATAGTATCCCGCCAAACCAAGGAAACTACAGACCTTATGAACAGACTTAGGAACCTTCCAGTTCATCACCGCCTCGATCTTCTGAGGATCAACACGAATCCCTTCAGCTGAGACTACATGCCCAAGAAACACCACCTCCTTAAGCCAGAACTCACACTTGCTCAGCTTAGCATAAAGCTGATTCTCCAACAAAGCTTGCAAAACAACCTTCAAATGCTCTTCATGCTCCTCCTCAGTACGCGAGTACACAAGGATATCATCAATGAACACCACAACGAACTTGTCCAAGTATTCATGAAACACACGGTTCATCATGTCCATGAAAGCAGCAGGAGCATTTGTCAACCCAAACGGCATCACAAGGAACTCATAATGCCCATACCTTGTCCTGAAAGCTGTCTTAGGCACATCCACATCCTTCACCTTCAACTGGTAATACCCTGACCTCAAGTCAATCTTAGAGAACACAACAGCTCCCCGAAATTGATCAAAGAGATCATCAATCCTCGGCAAAGGATACCGATTCTTGATAGTCAACTTATTCAGCTGACGGTAATCAATGCACATTCTCATAGTGCCATCTTTCTTCTTCACAAACAAGACCGGTGCTCCCCAAGGTGACACACTCGGCCGGATGAAACCACGATCAAGCAGCTCTTGCAGCTGCGTCTTCAGCTCCTTCAGCTCCTTAGGTGCCATTCTATAGGGAGTAATGGACACAGGAGTTGTATTCTCATACAGCTCAATTCCAAACTCCACCTCGCGGTTAGGAGGTAAACCAGGCAACTCCTCAGGAAAAACACCAGGAAACTCCTTCACAACTCTGATATCTTGCACCCTCAACTCCTTAGAGCTAGGATTCATCACAAAAGCTAGATAAGCTTCGCAACCTTGCCTCAGCATCCTGCTCGCCTCCAAGGTAGACACCACATTGGCAAGAAACTTCACATTCTCACCAACCACAACAACTTCATAATCATCCGCAAGCTTAAGCAAAACTCGCTTATTTTCACAATCCACAACAGCACGATGCTCAGCAAGCCAATCCATACCAAGGATCACACCAAAACCATAAAAGGGCAACTCCATAAGATCAACATGAAAAACATGTTCTTGAACAACCAAGGGACACCTTCTATAAAGCTTTCGAGTCACAACAGTTTCACCAAAAGAACTAGTGACACGAACACCAACATCCAAAGACTCAACAGGCAAACCAAGCAACTCAGCATGCTCACGCAAAATGTATGAATGCGTAGATCCAGAATCAATCAAAGAAAGCAATGACAAGGATTGCAAAGTAAAGGTACCTGCAATCACATCCGCATCATTCCTTCCTTCACGCTGAGCATACACCCTCGCTTGGCCTCCACCTTCAGGCTGAATAGCCACAACATGGGCCACTCCACGACCACCCTCCTCTCTCCTCTGGAAATTACCACGGCCGCGCCCACAACCTCTCTGTGGTGCAGCAACAACAGGAGCACGCACCTGATCACCAGCCAACCTAGGACAATCTCGCCTCAAGTGATCTGCGGACCCACAATTCCAGCATCCATTACCAGCTGCCGCAACAGGAGCTTGCACCTCCCTCAAAGCACGAGGACAGTCACACTTCATGTGACCACGTGAACCACAGATCCAACAAGCACTAGGGTCAGCTCTAGCATTGCCTCCTCTAGCAGGTGCACCACCACCTCTCTTAGCTGAGGACTGATACTTCTGATCACGTCCCCTCTTGTTCCGTCCACCACCGGAACTAAACTCAGCAGCTCTCTTACCAGAACTTGCTCCAGCACCTTTCGCAGATAAACCCAAGTTCATCTCTATGTCCTTGGCTCGGCCCACCAATACATCAAAATCATCATACTCGGTGGCCAGCACATACATTTTCACATCCGTCACAAGACCATAACGGAACCTCTCGCACCTTGCCCGCTCATCAGGTATCAGCTCCGGTGCATATTGACTGAGTCGCACAAACTGCACCTCATACTCAGCCACACTCATGCTCCCTTGGGTAAGAGACATGAATTCACGCTTCTTCTCATCAAGATATCTCACACCAAGATATCTCCTCTTGAACACATTCTGAAAGAATGTCCAAGTCACATCAGCTTCAACCATCCCAGCTATGGTGGTCGTCCACCACGTATACGCATCGTCCTGCAGCAAGGACACAACACAACCCAGCTTTTGCACATCCGTGCAGCTCATCTGACCCAAGATTCGCTTGGTACTCTCTAGCCAAGCTTCCGAACTCTCAGCAGACATACCCCTGAACTCAGTCCCACCAAGACTGCGCAGACGCTCCAAAGGTAGTCTAACTCCAGCATCTCCCTGATGCCCAGCTCCTTGAGCTCCAGCTACTGCTGCTCGAAAAGCACCCACAATAGCTTGTACCAACATCGTCATATCAGGCATAGCTTGCCCCTGACCAACCTCTGGTCCTGCAGCTCCAGCACCAGCTGCAGCTTCAGCTCTTCCACCCTCAGCACCACCACCACCAGGTGGAGGAGGAGGTAACACCGCACTACCCGTGTTTTCCTCGTTCTCATTCTCATTAGGAGCCGTAGCTCGCACATTACCTCGTAACTCTCTACGTGGTGCCATACTTTTACCATGCAATCACAATGCAAATAAAACAAAGTCAGGCCCAGCAAGGTAAGCAATCCAAGTATTCAAGCTCAATTTCATTCAAAATCAACATCATTTCATTAGCTTTGATTTGGCAATGGGTACCCACAACATGCTACATCACAGCATACATCTCAATTGCATCCAAATCACAAGCCACTAAACATGCTTTCAATCAACAAGCACACAAGGCATACATACTTCAATCATGCACACATTCATTCCCAATTACTCGAGAACTCAGCTCTGATACCACCAAATGTAACCCCCTTAACCCGGCCTAGACGGTTGACCCGAATTAAGAAAGTCACACGGGGAAAACCAAAGTCAACCCGAAAGTCAACCTTGATTAACGACCCTTTTTTTTCTTTTTAATCTTGTCTAGATGCATATTAATCCTTAGATATGATCATACAACAGCATACTCAAAGATCATAAACATCAGAGATCAAACAGGGACCCAATTGAACAAATTACAACTTTAGGGACCAAATTGTAATTTCTGATAAATATGAGGACTTAACCCAAATTAAACTTACCAGCTTGTAATTAGTCAGGTTTCATGCTTCACTGTGAAATTTCAGCTCAAAAGGACTTCCCAAACTCATACAATTGCACAAACAAGATTCGGGACCAAAACGCAAACAATTCAAAACATTTAACTGCCAATGTCAGCCCCTAACGGTCACCCGTTCCGAAACAGGCAGAGCCCGTTTTGAAACGCGGGGCCGTTCCGCAACGCGTACCGCAACATGGGCTGGCAGTAGCCAAACCGTTTCGGAACGGTCTCTCCCGTTTCGGACGCCTGGGCTTGTTTAAGGCACCTGTTCCGAAACGGGTGGCACTGTTTCGAAACACCCTGCACAGGTTGCCCCAAAATGCAAACTTAAACATGCAATTAAACATCCAATCATGCTCCAATTGCCACCAAACTTTACCAACATGCAATTCAACATATATAAGACATGTTTGCATCAACAATTCATCAAAACGACATCATAAACGAAAAGCCCCAAATCTATAGGCATGCTTCCTACACAAGCAAGCCATTCAAGCATAAACTTCCAATTCAAGCATATTAAGGCCAAACACTAAAACCAGCATTCTCAACAACATTCAACATACTTAGGGAGTTCAAAACATCTCCCAAAACATACACATAGGTCCCCCATTGCCAAATTACCAAAAGCTAAAAATGTACTTAAGAAACCTTCCATACTTTGAGCTTTACTTTCACTTGAATGCTTGCCCTTCTTGCTGCCCTCAAAGTACTCTAATGTTCTGCATTATTGAATTAAGAAAACGAAAGAGAGCGTAAGCAAAAGCTTAGTGAGGAATGCTCATAAAACCATTCAATAATGCATTTATAAAACATTTATAAATCATGCTTCAAATCATCAATTGCACATGCTCAAAAGCATACTTAAACAAGCATCCCATGCTTCATAACATAACATGTCATATTGGCCACAAGTGATAAGTTCCATTTCTTTAAAAACAAGTTCATCAACTTTCACCCCAAGGACTTTTAAACACCTTGGCCCCAAGGACTTTTAAACACCTTGGCCATGGACTTTTAAACACCATGAAAGAGGACCACACAAGGACTTTTAACCACCTTTGTGTCCGCATCAAGTTTCACCCCAAGGACTTTTAAACACCTTGGCCCCAAGGACTTTTAAACACCTTGGCCCCATGGACTTTTAAACACCATGGCCCCATGGACTTTTAAACACCATGGAAAGGATCACACAAGGACTTTTAACCACCTTTGTGTCCATAGCAAGAATCATCCAAGGACTTTTAACCACCTTGATGTTCTTAAGTAAACAAGGCTCACTCAAGGACTTTTAACCACCTTAGTGACCTTAACCTTTTCAAAACATCACTTGCCAATATACATCATTATCATCAATTTATCCACTGTTTTAAAGCATTAAACCAAGCCATATTCATCATGCATTTGAAAGCATCACACCACATTTAATCAATGTACAAAAACAAGGAACTCTTACCTTGAGCTTCCTTCAACATATGGCTTACAAAAACAGCGTTAACCATGCTAAATCATGCTTTCAAAACAGAGTTTAAAACATGCAATAAACCACATTGCACAACAATCAAATCATGGCCACCACTAGAGAGTATTTCTGAAAACTTACACTTGAGCTTAGCAAAGTTGTTTAGACTTAAACTAAGCTCCCAAGACATTGGTTTCAAAGCCGAAAACCCAATTTCACTCACTGATTCCACTTCGCCTCTTGCCGAAGCACCAAATCAAGCTTCCGGATCAACAACTCTTGGATCCAAAGATGCCTCCCCTGTTTTAACACATCAAAGCAGAGGATTAATGCATCATCATGCATTAATTGCTTCAATGAAAGCACCTAAACTCGCTGCTCTCATCCACACTCCACTTTCGGCTACCAAACACAACCGAAAATGCATCCAAACCACCTCTCAACAAAGCCCAGCCATAAACCATCAAAACCTAACATCCTTTAACATCATTTAACATCTAAAAAGATCCTATTAACATCCTTATACCTCCAGCAACATCAGATCCACAAGATCACCTCAAAAACAAACAAGAATCACAAGCTAAACTTAGGAAACTCAACCTATCCGGGATTGCATTAATCAAAACTCAATTCCTTATCAATTTAGTGTTCAATTAACATCAAAAACACATCTCAAATCACAGATTAATCAGATCAAACGAAAATCATCAAAAATCACCAAATCTTGCATTATAAGCCAAGATCCATTTCACATCTTAAAAGCCTTTAATAAAACATCAATTAAGGATTGAAAACTTAGGAATTTCAGTAAAGAACTGATAGTTTAGAGGAGAAGGACGTTCTTACCTCCAAACTTGAGTTTCTCCTCTTTTTGGAATCAAAAACCTTGATGAATCAAGTAGCAAATGATGAGGTTTTGTAGATATGTTGATTAGGAATCAAAAGAGAGTTGAAAGGAGAGATTTAGGTGAGAAAATCAGAAACAATTCTCTTGAAAGAAGGTGTTTGGGTTGAGAGAAAATGAGAGAAATGAAAATAGGAAGTTAGTTATCAAAATAGCCAAAATGGCTTTCCCTCCTCTTTTGATATGTTTTAAAATCAGAATATATCATTAAAATATCTTAGAAAAATCTAAAGAAACTACTTTTGGATTAATAGCTCCTTAAAGATTCAAAGTTTCAACCCTTTCGAAAACAGTCACCAAACTTTCAAAAATTACATTTTGGTCACTAGCCAAAATGTCACCCTTCCAAAACTCATTTTCCAAAATTGATTTCACAGTTCACTTAATTATATTAAAAGATGATTTTAGAACATTTTTCCATATTTTTAATGCAACCCGAACTAGGTTTTCCTAATTTCGCCTCTTTAGATTCGAACAGCACTTTGACCAAACCGGTCAACGCCCAAAACTACTAAGCCCAAAACCGGGGCGTTACAGCAGAAGTTACTGCAAAGGTTAGTGGCAAAGGAATAAGAGTAGGAATCAAAAGTCAGAACATGAATAAAGTCAGCCATTGAAGGAAGTTTGATGTGGACAATGTTTGGTTTAAGTAGGATTTGTTTAGAACATTATATGTTGTGTTTGATTATGCATAATGGGTGAAATTCGTATGTTATTCAAACTAAATGTAGGGGTTCAATAATTACTGAGGTTTTCTAATAAAATTTAATTCGTTGAACGTCCAGTACTTATTTGTGTTATTAAGTATTGAACAACAAATGTATAAGCATTGCAGATACTGACGTACGTGCAAGTACCGGAGGGAGTAGGCGCGCCAACGAAAAACACTTGCGACTATATATAGAATACGCCATTGCGTGAAGGGCAAGCATTCTGAATCTGAAAGTATGCTACAATGATGTTGTTCTGTTCAATATAAGTTGTAAGTTTTTTGTATGGGTGTAGTGAAGTCATTGTAGATTTTGGCCACTCATATTTGTCTGTAAGCGATGCAGATATGATACGACCAGGAAGTTGGGTTGATTCAATGGTTAGTAGGTTTGACTATTCCTTTTAAGCATTTTGTAGCATATTTGAAGAAATTTAGTATGATAGTTGCTATATGTTTTGTTTGTGGTTTAGGTTTTAGATGCCGTTGGTTTTACAATTGTTGATGAAGATAAAAAGAAGCAATCTAAAACAAGGAGAGGGTACATCCCGTGTACATTAAGTGTAAGTTTAATATTAAAGAATCTTATGTCTATTATGAACAAATGGATGTGGTTTTGTAAGGATACATGGTTAATAATAAATGATGTATTGTAGTCTCAGCTTCTAGAAGGGGTAAATGCCGGTACAATTGCTGATTATTGGCGTCAGATTTTCAATCTGTATGGCCGATTGATGAACTGTAATATGGTACGAAGAAGCAATAATATATTAAACATCCCATGCACTTTCATGTCATATGTATATTACAATGGAAATCGTTGCTTGTTTCAGCTCTTGATCCCCGTGAATGACAACAAGACTCATTGGTTTATGTGTGTCGTCGATCTTGATGCTAGTGAAGTGAAGCTACTCGATAGCTTGCCAACGACTCGATCCAATGCTGCAAGAGTGTCTATGGCCGAGAACCTGGTAATAAGCGAGAACTACGAACTTTTATTCTTCCATTGTTTAAGATGTGACATAGTATGTAAAAACATAAAAATGTTTGTGCATGTAGACGAATAGTCTAAAAGAATGTTTAAAAGATAAGAAGTTTGTCCAAGTGTTTGGCTCACCATCAAGGCCGTTGAGCGATCTGCGCGTGATGGTGGAAAAAGTCAAACATCAGGATAATGAGTACAGAGTTGTTATATTACAGTACTTTGTGTTATTTTTGTTTAACAAATTGGAAATGATTACTCGTGGTATTATGTTAACATGGATTTGTATTCAAACAGAGATGATTGCGGTATGTTTTGCATCAAATGGATGCAGCTTTGGAATGATAAGCCTATAGGGGAAGTGGTAAGTTCATATAATCTTCATTATACTTTGCTTACTTTGGTCTTCTATACTGAAAAAATGGTCTTTAATAAATGCTTAATTTGTTTATACTTGTCTTACTAGACCGTTGGAAAATGGGATCGGATATTTCTTTTGTATGATCTTATCAGTCATGATAAGAATCGTTTGCAGAGGTCTATCAATGTTGATGTAGGTTAATGGGTTAAGTTCCAGGCAAATGAACAAAAGGTTCCAAAACATGGCACCTTTCAGCGTCCAGAATGGTAAGGGTTTAGGAAGCTTTGCATTGTTTATTATGTAATTGAATGCATTAGGACGTGTTGTTGATTATTGTAATCTAATGCAATTTTGTTTGGTGAAGAACATGTCAGGGGAGGCACAGGTGAGTGGATGGCAATGGATCTTTGACTGATTGTTTGTTGCATTACATAAAGGAACCCACTTTTTTATGGGTCGTAACCATGTTTGTATATATATGTACAGAAGTATGTGTAGTAGAAATGTGGTGCAAGCATAAACTAAAAACATTTTGAATGTATATTGTGCAATTTTGGGGCCATAATGTGTTAGAACGCTTTTGCATTATATGATATATTTCAGTGGATAAAATTAGCATATGCAAATGATTTCGTATGTTTGCAGATGATATATTTGATTGTATGTACAGGTATTTGAAGCATATTGGAGTGAGGTAATTGTTTGGTTGTACTTACAGTTATTTGAAGCATATATAAGTGAATTTGTATGTTTGAAGAGGATCTACTGTGTACACGTTTGGAATCTGCATAACAGTAAATAATAAATTGTCATTTGGAAACACGATGAATTTGTAGGTAAAGTATAAACGAAAAGTCAATGAACTTGATGGAATCTTGATTAATACCTTCGATGTCGTGGTCGGAGATATGTTATTAACATGGATTCTACTCGTTATTCCAACAATATGCGTTGACCTACGGGGAAGTCAATAGCAAACCCATGTTAACTTTCCATGTATTGCCATACAACATACGTAAGTAGAAATGACTCACAGTTGCATAAGGTTGGGACATGTCTAGGTCAAGAGGAAAGTCTTCATCGTCGTCGAAGAATGTTGAACTTCTCCCTACAGTACCCGTTGGAAGTTGAAGCTTCAATCTCGGGCATGTGCTCATATTGTGTCCCTCCATTTTGCAGAATGAACATTGATTCCTCCGTTTTGTGGACGCATTAGGTTTTATTTTCTGCTTCCATTTTGCATCCTTCTTTTGCGGGTCTCGAACACTGCGTTGGCTTACCATATGTGATGAGGACTCATTCAAGGTTATGGACTGCTCAAATTCAGTAGTTAGTCGGAGTAACCCATCTTTTGTGCTTTTGAAACTTTCATCTGTTTGAGACGCAAGGTAGCACAACCGCGATGAAAGTAAGCGTAGTGAAGCAAATCGAGACATTTGTTTTAATTCGGGAGGCACGTCGCTGTGAAGATAAGATGGAGCAGAAAGATTAGCATTTTTTGTCCAACGCGTTAGTATTAAACAATTAGGGAGCTTGGAGAAGTCTTTCAACTTAAGAACGTGCAGTTGATGGCGACATGGAAGTCCGACCGTCTAAAATTTCCGACAAGTGCATGTAATGTTATTTGTTGTGACATCAAGCACAACCTCATACATTTTTCCGGATCCTTATATTGTGTCAAACGTGAAGATGTCAGCTGCACTCCCTTCAAGGTCATGCAATTTGGTCATTGGGAAAGGCTTCGAGAAAGAATTTTTGTATTCTTGGCTCAACTCCGTTATGCGCATCTCATTTATACCCTTGTCAATGGCACGTAAAACTTCTAGATATGTCTTCTTATGTTTGAGGATAATGTTGAGGGCGGAATTCATAGATTCGCAGCGTTGTGTGGAGCGAACATTGGCGAAGAAATGTCCTGTAAGATATGCTTGTGTCCACATACCAACCGTGTGATCCTTCTCCATAACCCACGAATGCTGCTCCACGTTAAAATGTTTCATAACTGATCTCCACTCGCGATCGAATTCCTCAATTGTCCACCAAGAGGACATGCACCGTGTAAAGGCAGATGTAAATTTGGGATCACCTACGTTTGCCTGGGCATTTCGAGAAAGATGCCACGAACATATTCGATGTTGTGCACATGGGAACATTGTCTTGATAGCCCTATGCATTAGGGGTGGGAATTGTCGGGTACCAGGGATTCGGGTACCCGGAAAACCGGTTACCCGGTTCATCCGGGTACCTCATTAAACGACCCATGTCCCGGCCCATTATATCCGGGTACCCGTAAAATTCGGGTACCGGGTACCCGATTCTTATTATTTTTTTAAAAATTTTAAAATAATAAAAAAATTACATGTTAAACAAAAAAATATTTTTTTAAAAAAATAAACTTAAAACTTAAAAGAATATAATACAAACATAGAAAAAAATAGGAATTTAAACTTAATTTTAGAGTGAAAATATTAAGAAACATAAAATAAAAATATAATTTTAAATATAAAAAATATATATTAAATTTAATCGGGTCGGGTTGGGTACCCGGTAAGGAAAAACTTTCGGCCCGTGTCCCGAGAAATTTGCCGGGTCAGGTACCCGGCCCGGTCGGGTAATTTTTTTTCGGGAATTACCCGGTATTTTAGTTTCGGGTCGTCGGGTTTTCGGGTCGGGTCAATCGGGTCGGGTATTTTCTCCCACCCCTACTATGTATGGCCCTATCACCATCCGTGACGACTGACACATGAGCTTTGTTAAACATTGCCTGCAAAAACTCCCTAAGTACCCACTCAAATGGGTCTACAGTCTCGTCGGCTAAAATTGCCACACCGAAGACAATGGTTTGATGGTGGTGATTAACACCAACAATAGGCATTATAGGCCGGCCATACATGTTACCCTTGTACGTTGTGTCAAATGCAATGACATCATCGAAGCATATGTAGTCGGACCTGGATGTCGAATCGGACCAAAATATATTATGCAATCCCCCTGATTGGTCAGTGTTGAACTGCATGTACAATCTTGTATCTTGATCTTTCTTGAAGTCAAAGTAAGCAAGAAGAGCATTGACATCACCGTCACGATATTCATCCGCCGTCACTTTTTGAAGAGAGTTGTACAAGTCTTTCCGAATGAAACCAACATTGTGGAAACCACCCAACTGTTGCGTGAAATAATTCATTACTTCTGACGTTCTAAGGCCAACACTTTTCAAAGCCCGTGCCTCAAGTACATCATCCTTAGTAACTTCTCTACTCGACCGAAGATACGGTTGCATTATAGGTGGGCACAACGGGTGATTATGTTCACTGTGACATACTGATATCTCCCACCTTGATTCTTCTCTACACTTGACAATAACCTTTTCCTTGCAACCAAATCGTGTTATTTCACGTTGCGCACGTTTCCAGTTGGACTCATGAACTTTCGGTCTGCGATGTCCTCCCCGTGAACAACAAAAGTCTTGTGTATGTACATTTCCCATACCATCATGCCTAGTTGTTGCACGACTGACACTGAACCCGTTATTCTTCGCATAAACCCGATAATAGTTCCACGCCTAGTCACGAGAGTTAAACACCATACCAACCAAATTGTCTGAAGCACCAACTTGATTTTTTGTGCACTCATCTGGTTCACCAATTTGAGTATCTTCCACTCTTATACCAGCCATGTTTCAACACCGAAGATGTAAAAAATCTCTACACCGATATGTTGTTTCTTCCTTTGTTTCTTACTTGTCTCTGAGGATGAAAGAAGGAGAAGTAGTTGTGGAAAACCATTATTATCAGCTACCACTTTAAATTGCAATTACTTGACAGATGGTCTGGTAGGTAATACAATAAATGCTAAAACATGAAATGGATTTCGATACCATTTTACGGAGGTTTCGATACCCCATTCAACATCCACTAAAATTTGATGTTTCTGCCAAACCAGCATCGAAACCCAATTATGGGTTTCGAGCCCTCATGAAGAAGACTGAAATTGGGCGCCTCTGGCAAACCGGCATCGAAACCCAACTTTCGGTTTCGATCCCCAATGAAGAAGACTGAAATTAGGCGTCTCTGGCAAACCGGCATCAAAACCCAACTGTCGGTTTTGATCCCCAATGAAGAAGACTAAAATTGGGCGTCTCTGGCAAACCAGCATCGAAACCTCATTCCCGGTTTCGACACCATATTGAGGAGCAGTCAAATTAGCATGTCTGCCAAACCAGCATTGAAACCTGAGATCGTTGGTTTTGATACCCCTTAAGAAAGGACTATAACTTTGTTAGCCTTTTGGAAATTAGCATCCAAAACCCATGTGGGGATTCGAAACCGGTTTGAAATACTAACTAGCGGGAAAGAAGTTATGTAAATGAAAACTTCCCTCATTCATCTCCAAAAACACAAGTTTCTAACCCTAACCCTAGAAATTTCAGGCATATTCTTTTTTGTTCTTCGATTTTCAGGCATATTCGAAACCTGAGATCGTTCGTTTTTTCTTCGATTTCTACACAAATTTTCACATCTCTTGGCCCAAACTCCTCAATGGCTCCTAAAAACAAACCCGGTAAAGGTAAACGAGGTCGGATTGAAACAGGTGGTTCTATCCGTTCAAATGAAGGGGAAGCGCCACAACCTCGAAATATTTTGAGCCATTGTTTTCGTGATCCCGCTTGTCTTCAGCGATACCATGAAGTGTACGAGGCGAAAAAGATTAGGAAGGAGCGAACCATTGACTTGGATTTTTTGATGTCCCATGAATATCAATTCAACTTTTGGCCTTTATTTGTGGAATGGGGTTGGATCAGATATCTCGATATTAAACCTCGTGTCTATCACAACCTCGTGAAGATCTTCTATGCAAATGCTACCCTTCAGCATGATGGCATAACCCAAACCGAGGTTGTAGCTATCGAGTCGTATCTAATGTGAGTTGAATTTACAATCACTCTGGCAATTATTGCCCAACAACTTGGTGTGGAAGCTACTGGTGAAAAACAAGAATTTGAGTGTGTCCCCTTGAAGTTTGATGATGACAGCCCCACTCATCTTCATATCCATGAAAGGCTTCTGCATCTTATGACAACTTGGTTCTTTCGACCCTCAGGTGGACGATGCACTCGCATGCGTCATACTGATTATTGGTGGTTGCACCAATTTCGGACTGAAAATAAACCCGATATAGCAACAATCATCTTCAAATCTCTTGTGGAAATCATTAGCATCCCTTCAAGAGGCTCCCTCAATTATGGATGTGTGTTAAGCCACATATTTGAATGTTTAGGGATCGACACCTCCATGGACCCTGAAATCTCGCTGCCGAGTAAAATTGATGAAACAACAACTAAGAAGACGGTGTGGACGTTCATCAGGGTGAATGGGTCCATAAAAAAGATGAAGATGAAGTAAGAATTGCCGGAGGAAATGATGATGCAGCCGATGCTCCACCTCCCTTGACACTTGACTTCATCTATGCTGCTGTCACGACGGGCTTTCAGAACTTGGATGCTTTTATGCGCAGTAGTCATGCAGAGACTCAATCCCGTCTGGAGAAAGTAGAAGATCGTGTGAAATCATTGGAACATGAATTTCATCAGCATGTATTTCGACCGACATCGCCTCAGGATGCGTCGGAGCCTGAAGATGGTTAGGCTAGTATGCATAGTATAAGGAGTTTCTTGTATTACATGTATAAACTTTTGTTGATTTTGTTAGACTGCTTCATGAGAATTGTTTGACTCATATTGTACTCTTGTGTATGTACACCTCCCTTGCATTTCATGTTGCAGTGTGTTTACTATCCTTGACAAGTTGATTGTGTTCGTGCATGTAACATTGGATTTTTTGTATACAGAATCTATCCCAGGTAATTCTGCAAAAGAGCACTATGATGCAGATTCTGCACCAGCAGGGCATGATGAGGCATATGCTCCAGCATAAGGCCATGATCATGTACATGCTTATACGCCTCAAGTGACTCGCACTTACATGCGAAAGAAGCTTCATCGCCATGGCATAACGCCAAGTAATGAAATAGACTCTGAAATTCAGAGACCCAGGCGTCCTCCTCAAATGTATGGCGAGTGGTACAGGAATGTACCAGCTACCACGGCGAATAAAAATCTTCTTATTCTTGATTACAATGGCGTGCTTGCCAGTGTTAGGAGAGACGATATTCCTTTTCTGTCTCACTTCTATTCAAAATGTTTACAAATTAGATTACGAAATTGTTTTTTTACGTATGCAGCTGTGCAACTCAGACCTGGTGCTCCGGAGTTTCTGTATTATTGTTTTACTGCCTATGAGGTTACTATTTTGTCTTCAAGGAGAAGGTAATGTGGACCTCTTCCACCACCCTAAGTCAATTGAATTAACCGATCCTTTAAGATTATTTGTTTTCTTACTTTTTTGTGTCTAACCTGTTCATCAATGTAGAGAAAACCTTGAGTGGGCACTTTGGAGAATTAATGATATTAAACTAAGACTTGCCTTCATTTGGGTAACTTGAAATTTTTTCTTCGTTAAAGCATCTTTAAAAAATTTGACAAAATTGATGGACTTCATTTGAATTATGCAGGATCAAAGTCACTGCGAATAACATCCCTATGAACCAAATATATTTACAAAAAATCTGAGGCGCGTGTGGGCTAATATGCCTCAGTATAACGAAGGAAACACGCTGTTGGTTGACGACTCCGAAGCAAAAATGATTAATAATCCGGTCAGTAAAGAACGCAACCTATTTTGATCTTACTTTCAGCAATATAATCAATGAATCTTTAGAAACTAATTATGTTTTCGATTATGTTCATGTTTAAGGAGAACACCTACATATGTCCTAAATCCTACAAGGTAGAAGATGAGACAACTGATAACGCATTAGGTAAAACTTCCGAAATCAAACATATTCAGTATAAAGATGAAGCAATTTCTTCAACTGAAACCTAATTATGTAATTATTGTACTTGCACTTGATCATAGAAATAGGTGGTTCCATTCGGGTATATTTACAAAACTTGGCCGCAACAGACAATGTACAAGAGTATGTGAAGCATCATCCGTTTTTGGATTAACTGCAGGTCAAAGAGTTCGTCAATTGAATTAACATATTGTTCTCTGATAATCTCATCTGTATTATATGTTTGTTCGTCTTTTGTAATTGTGTAAATACAACATACAATGTTAAATATGTACAAATCTCATAGTAAAAATTTTGTCCTTATTATATGATCAATTTACAGTTTTGTACACAAACAACACACATTTCCAAAAAGTATAAAAAACCGTAAATCTGCTACACTATTCGCTTGAACCCTAACAAAAGTAAACAATCCCCGGTAAACAAGCACCGAAACCCCAATATAGGTTGTTTCGATGCCACCTAAAGGACTTAAAATTTGGGGTCATTCTTGGAAGCTAGTTCTGAAACCGACCATAGGAGGTTTCGATGCCCCGAAAAGGACAATGTTTTTGACAATTCTGCCAAACCAGCACCGAAACCCGATATATGTCATTTCGATGCCCCTTATACAACAAGTAAAAAAGTATGCTTTTTGGTATGAAATTGTGTATGTCCACATATCATTTTTCTCTTACAAAAGGTATAAACTTTTTTTGCATGTCACACCGGCACCGAAACCCCATAGGTGTGGGTTCGATGCCCCTTGTTGGAAAAAAATAGCACCGAAACCCCATAGGCGTGGGTTCGATGCCCCCTATACGACAAGTACAAAAGTATGCTTTTTGGTATGAAATTGTGTATGTCCACATATCATTTTTCTCGTACAAAAGGTATAAACTTTTTCTGCAGGTCACACCGGCACCGAAATCCCATAGGTGTGGGTTCGATGCCCCTGTTGGAAAAATAGCACCGAAACCCCATAGGCGTGGGTTCGATGCCCCCTATACGACAAGTACAAAAGTATGCTTTTTGGTATGAAATTGTGTATGTCCACATTTCATTTTTCTCGTACAAAAGGTATAAACTTTTTCTGCAGGTCACACCCGCACCGAAACCCTATAGGAGTGGGTTCGATGCCCCCTACTGGAAACGAAAGCACCAAAACCCCATAGGAATGGGTTCAATGCCCCCTATAACAAAAGTATGCTTTTGGGTAGGAATTTTTGTATGTACACATTTCTTTACAAGTACATATGCGATTTTGAACCTTGGTGAAATTGTGTAATAAAAAAGGTATATACCATTTCCTCTTACAAATTTGTACAAATTTGTGTACATTTGCTACTACTAAGTGTATACAGTACTGAAACCCCTTAAGATGGTTTCGATCCTAGTAAAAGGAATCTGCATTTTCAGTGTTGTGTCTTTTCACTATAATCACATGAACTGTTTCCTGTTCACCATGTATAAAGCTGGTTTCGATACCCCCCAGAACGAATCAACCTTTTCAGTTCCTGTATTTTCACTAGAATCACATGAAGGGGTTCATGTTCATGTACCTGGTTCAATGAACATACATTGTGCCTTCCTTCTCTCTCAGTTTCCCTCCGTAGACTTTTCACTTTCCCTCCCAACTGAATTGTGTATGTACGCATATCCTTACAAGTACATGCACGATATTGAACCTTGGTGAAATTGTGTACTAAAAAAGGTATATACCTTATTCTCTTACAAATTTGTACCAATTTGTGTACATTTGCTACTATTTTATATATACACAAAACCTTATACAGCTTGGAGCAAAGTAAATTTTTTCATATGAAATTGTGTATCTACACACTTCCTTACAAGTACATGAGCCATTTTCAACCTTGCTGAACTACGTGTAATACAAAAGGTATAAACTTTTTCAGCAGGTCAAACCGGCACCAAAACCATATAGAGGTGGGTTCGATGCCGCCTACTGCAAAATTAGCACCAAAACCACCTCTATTTGGTTTCGATGCCTCTGATGCAAAATTTGTGTACATTTGCTAATAATTTATGTCTATACGCAAAACCTTATAAAACTTGTACCAAAAAGGTAGAAACTTTTTCTGCAGGTCAAACTGACACCGGAACCCCATAGAACTAGGTTCGATGCCCTCTACTAGAACTAAAAGCACTGAAACCCCATATAGGAGGTTTCGATGTCCCCTTCTAAATCATGTACCAAAGTATGCTTTTGGTTAACAATTTGTGTATGAACACATTTCCTTACAAGTAAATGACCCAACTTGAACCTTCGTGAAACTGTGTAATAAAGTAATGTATATACCATTTTCTCTTGCAAACTTGTACCAATTTGTGTACATTATGCTACTACTAAGTGTATATAGTACCGAAACCCCTTAAGGTGGTTTCGATCCTAGTAAAAGGAATCTGCCTTTTCAGTGTTGTATCTTTTCACTGTAATCACATTAAATGTTTCATGTTCTTCATGTATAAAGCTGGTTTCGATACCCCTCAGAACGAATCAACCTTTTCAGTTTCTTGTCTTTTCACTAGAATCACATGAACCGTTTCATCTTCATCGTGTATACAGCTGGTTTCGATACCCACCAGAACAAATCAACCTTTTTAGTTTCCTGTCTTTTCACTAGTATCACATGAATGGGTTCATGTTCATGTACCTGGTTCAATGAACAGACATTGTGACTTCCTTCTCTCTCAGTTTCCCTCCATAGACTTTGCACTTTCCCTCCCAACTGAATTTCCCTATATATTAACAACTCTTCTCTTTACTCTTTACAACATCTTCTACTCACTATACTCAACTCTTCACTCTAAAATCAGTTCTTCACCAAATCATATTCAATTTCTTCAGATAAAATGAGTTCAAGCAGAGCTCTGAGTCACAATCCTCAGCTATTCGCAAAGAGGAAACTTGAATTCGAATCAGACTCAAACAACGAGGATGATGTCTATTTCGATTCTGACGAAGAGGATGAACAAAGCCATGACACACTCAAAAGAAGCAGATGGTTCAAGAAGTTTTTCGAGACCATCGATACAATGAACACAATCAATGACCCTTCTACTACATGGCTTTGTCTAGCATGTCAAGGAGGTCCTGGTGCCTCTCACAGGTTTAATGGCATTCAGTCCCTAGTGACACATGCCAAAACCAAAGGTAGACCGAAGCTCAAACTCCATCGCCAACTTGCTGAGCTATTGGATGAGGAATTGCATAGAAGGGGTACTTCGGCTATTCCTCATGGTCAAGCTTATGGCCAATGGAGTGGTTTGAGAGATGATCCGAATGATGCTAATATTGTCTGCCCCCCGCCTGCAAATGACGAGGATGAGGATCACCAAATACTCTGGCCACTCATGGTGATGATAATGAACACAAGGCTGCATCAAGATGATGCAAATGGGAAGGTAGTTATATAACAAATTTGAATTATGTTTTCATGAATATTACAATTGCTTAACTTCTAATCTCTTGCATTTTCTACTTTAGTGGATTGGTATGGGAAACCAAGAGCTTCTTGACTATTTCAGGTCCTATGATACTATTCTTAGGGCTCGCCAATCTTACGGTCCTCAAGGTCATCGTGGAATGAGCCTTCTAATTTTTCAGAGCACGGCAATAGGTTATCTCGATGCTCATCGTCTGCATAACCAGTTTGCTGCCCAAGGTTTCGATAGAAATGCTTGGGAACATTGTCAAGGCTTCTTGTATGGTCCAGGCAGACATCGCTAACTTTATGGTTATATGTCTGCCAAAGAAGACATAGACAACTTCAATCGTCATTCTCAAGGTTTTCTCTATCATCATTTTTTTCTTTTATACAAGATGAACTTCTGCTCATACTAATGCATACATGTTTTGTTCATTAGGCAACAATAGGGTCAGATATGAGATGCGATCATATGCAGAGATGGTTGGTCAGCACCAACGAGAGGCTGCTTCAAGTGCCATGGGTGGCAGAGGGCATGGAGGTCGTTTCCCTGGGCAAGGATGAGGATTGAGGAGGCGTCATTCTTTTACTTTCATTTTTTTATTTCAATATGTATTTGAAAAACTTTGGAATACATTTTATTTGTTTCCTAAATATACTTCATCTGTAATTTTCATATGATCCTTCTGTCGTAAACCAAATGTTAATTTTCAACTAATAAGGGGTTTCTTTAAGTCCTTCAAATATTTTCGTATCTGCCAAACAAGCACCGAAACCACAAAATGGTGGTTTCGATGCCACCTTCAAGAAAATCAATTTTTCCCATTTTTTTATTTCTATATATACATAAATCATTGTGTATGTAAGTAAATTGTGTATGTACACAATTCCTTACAACAATATTCATTCTCACCCTAACAAAATTTAACATACGCCCCATTTCTGCTCAACCAGCACCAAAACCCAATATACGCGGTTTCGATGCCACATAAAGGACTTTAACTTTTGCCCATTCTGCAAAACCAGCATCAAAACCACGTATAGGTGGTTTCGATGCCCTTATAAAAACTTCTACGAAAGTATGTTTTTTTGGTAAGAATTTGTGTATGTACACATTTCCTTACAAACACATTAGCCATTTCGAGGAACCATGGAAAAATTGTGTAATAAAAAAGGTATACACCATTTTCTCTTACAAAGTTGTACCATTTTGTATATATTTGCTACTAATAATCGTATATACACTCATCCTAATAAAACTTGTACCAAAGTATACTTTTTGGTAAGATATTGTGTATGTACACATTTCCTTAGAAGTACAAGAGCCATTTTCAACATTCGTGAAACGTGTAATAAAAATGGTATATACCGTTTTCTCATTCAATTTTTTACCAAATTGTGTACATTTGCTATTAATATACGTATATACCCAAATCTTTACAAAACTTGTACCAAAGTAGGCTATACAGGTACGAATTTGTGTATGTACACATTTCCTTACAAGTACATGAGCCATTTTGAACCTTCGTGAAACTGTGTAATAAATAAGATATATAACTTTTTCTCTTACAAATTTGTGTACATTTGGTACTAATACGTGTATATACACAAATCCTTATAAAACTTGTACCAAAGTATGCTTTTCGGGTAAGAATTTGTGTATGTACACATTTTATATAACGACATGAGCCATTTTGAACCTTCATGAAAAAAATGTAATAAAAAAGGTATATACAGTTTTCCCTTACAAATCTGTACCAATTTGTGTACATTGGGTACTAATACGTGTATATACAAAAATCCTTACAAAACTTGTACCAAAGTATGCTTTTCGGGTAAGAATTTGTGTATGTACACATTTCCTACAAGTACATGAGTCATTTTCAACCTTCGTAACAATGTAATAAATAAGGTATATACCGTTTTCTCTTACAAATTTGTTCCAATTTGTGTACATTTCGTACTAATAAGTGTATATACACAAATCTTAACAGAACTTGTAACAAAGTATGCTTTTCGGGTAAGAATTTATGTATGTACACATTTCCTTACAAGTACAAGTCCATTAAAAACCTTCGTGAAACTGTGTAATAGAAAATGTATATACTTTTTTCTCTTACAAATTTGTACCAATTTCTGTACATTTGCTACAAATATATATGAATATACACAGTTCCTTACAAATATTGTACTAAAATATGCTTTTGGGTAAAAATTTGTGTATGTACACATTTCTTACACGTACATGAGCCATTTTGAACGTTCGTGCAACTGTGTAATAAAAAGGTATATACATTCTTCTATTACAAAATTGTACCAATTTATGTACCGTTTTATGTAACAATTTGTGCACCGTTTTTTATCCTATAAACAGACCTGCCGTTTTTTAGCCTTTATTTAAAGGTTGTTACCTAGAAGTCCCCAAAAGTCCTCAATCATCTATTTCAAGTAAATTATGTTCCGGCTCTAAAAAGCTCTACCCGTGGAAGCCTTTACTGAGTTTGACAGGAAGTTGTGCGTTTTGCTCACCAACTGAAGCTACGATCTTTCTTCAACAAAGTCGATCTCCCAACCAGCAAGGGGAGTAGTAGCAATACACACTTGCTAGCTATGAAATTGGCTTTGGTAAAATCACACCAACTCTTTTCGTCCTTACTAAATAGTAAATACTAATGGCGATGCACGAGGCTGTGGAGGGGAGCAAGCAATTGTACACTTTTTTTAATATGATATTAGTGTTAAAATTTTCTTTAAAAAATTAATTTAGTGCGTAAAAGAGGAAAATATGAAAATATGCCACTTCTTTTTTACTATTTACAGTACAACTAGAACCTTTCTATTGGTACTCAAATTGACCTATATAAAAAAGGAAAAAATTATTGTAAAAAGACAAGGTATTCTCAATGAAAAATTTCCGATATTTATCGATTTTTTCTTATGTTATTATTCTATTCATATAGTTACCATAATATTTTATATTTAACACATCTCATTGCAAACTACAATGTACGCTCAAGTAATTAAATTAATTGTTTCACACAAAATCCACACATTCATATATATATATTGATGAAATAACTAGAGATTCAATAAGTCACTTACTTTACGGCTTGAATGTAATCTGACAACCATACTATATGTTAGAGGAAAACCGGATTTTATTTTAATTCTAGTTTTCACTCTTTATTCTTCTTCTTTCTCTTCCCATAGGCCGTAGCCTTCATTCTTTTTATCTCATCTTTTACTGTGCTAAAAAATTGACCATGAGATATTATAGAAAGACACAAAATTCCTAAATTAGACAAATATACCGTAACAGTTGATTGAGAAAATGATGGGTGTTTATGTATTTTACCAACTATATATCATTGTCATACAATTTTCTATTGATTTTAACTTAGGTAATCAACAAGTCATATTTGCTTTACCACATGTAAATTATTTGAGGATAGAATAACGGATAAAATTCGTCTAACCCTTTTCAGTGCCCCTACTTATGCTGCAACACTAAAAAACACTACAAAATTAAATTTTAAGTCCTAACCCTAAATTTTAAATCTTAAACCCTACACCCTATACCCTAAAAATATACCATGCCCTAAATTCCCTAAACCCTAACCACAACCCCTAACCTAAAACCATAAACCCTAAACTTAATTTTAAACGTGGGACATATGTAAGGACACCGAAAAAAGTAGATGATTTACATCCTAGAATAACTTGTGTATGAACAAATTTATTTACGGTCTTACCCAAAACAGACATGATTTGAACCATTGGATCATGGGCTGGGTTGGTATTGACACATTCAAAGCCGTCGGATCGAATCATCAGCCATCCTGCCCCCATAAGCGAGTCATGTTCACGCGCTTCAGAAGGCGGGATTCTCCCCGCTTAAACCGGGGCATCCTTTTCTCGTTTCTTCAATTTCTCCCTCCCAAAGCTTTTTTTTTCAACCCTCCCAAAGAAATCCTCAGAAATCAGAATCCTTACTCCTCCATTACACATCTAACCTTTTTCTTTATTTTTACCCAATCGAACTTCTCTGAGTAATATTCCTCGCTCAATGGACGAGTCCACATTGCAACTCATCTCTGGAATCGGCACCAAACTCACCAAACTCTCTCGCCCTAACAAAGATGTCCTCGTCAAATCTCTTCGTGTAAGCTTAATTTTCTTCTTCTTTTGAAATGGAAAAGTGAATTTTCTCAAACAAATCGCTAGTACTGTTGAATGCCACTGATTATAGAGTGTTTACAGCGAATAATTAGGTGCTTATATTCTTATAAAATCACTTGTTACCATTTTACGCTGTTAATTTAATTGTTACTTACGAACATGGATTTACTTCGAAATTTGAATCTAAGTAAAATGTCGACGTACTGGTAAACATGTAGAATAATTAGTTTATATTATGCAAATGTTGAAATGTATCTTGATATTCTATCGAATATATTTTGCGTATTTGGAAATATGCTTTTTCAGGTTAAATTTATCAAATGTATTTTCTTCCCAATAATTTCGTAATTAAGAGTTACCTGAGAGCTTCTCTGATAGAATTCAATTTTGTTGAGGAAAAACCTTATGTAATATCCTCCATTTGGCTAAATTACTCTTTGCAGCAAGCTGTGAGTGCATTGTCACAAATAGAGCAGCCTTCGGTGAATGAAGCTACTGCAAAGGTGCAAGTATTGGGAAAATTAAAGGAAGCCACGAAGTCGTTGAGGAATTCTATTATTAAGCATGGTCTATCTAACCATACTGATAAAGATGTTAGACTTTTGGTGGCCATTTGTGTCAGTGAATTTTTTCGGATCCTGGCACCTCAACCACCTTTTGCAGATAAATATCTTAGGGTAACATTTTTTCAATTTGGTTTTGAGAGTACACGGTTATTGTTATACACCTTTGTCATTGGGCTCCTTTTTTCACCATTCAAGTTTCTGAACTCTTGTTTCAGGACATTTTTAAACTCATTCTCAGTATATTCTTGGAGCTTGCTGATACTACAAGTGCATTCTTCTCAAGGAGGGTTAAAATATTGGAGACTGTTGCTCGATGTAAATGTTGTGTGATAATGCTGGATATTGATTGCAATGATTTGATCCTTGAGATGTTTAATATTTTTTTCTCACTTGTGAGGTCAGCTTCCTTTCTCTCTTTATGTCCTGTATATATATATATTGTAATTTTATGGTCTTTTCTTTTTAATTAAACATGTTCTATGATATTGTACCTTGAATTAACTTAATCCTTCTTTTTGTATGTTCTTTTCCATTCGATATTAACCTACAAGGGCTATGCCTTTTTTAATCTATCTGGCTGTAAGTGTATTTGAATCAAAACTTTAACTAAGGTTGAGAAAGTGTTACATTTTTTCTCACAATCATTTAATTCACGATTAACTTGCTTGATAAAAGTTCTCATTGCCGCTCAAGTTAAACTGTTAACTTCTTTATTTACTACTTGCCATTCAGATTTTTGTAACTTATTTCTGACTTTAGAGCCTCCATTAAATTTATTGTAGCTTTGAATTTTACATCATACAATTGTGCCTTAAATTAACTTAGTCCTTTCTGTATGATCTTTTTTCATACAAGACTAACCTACAAGGGCTTTGTATCTTTTAATCTGTCATATTTTAAATGTCTCTGACTTGCGACTAACTTTTGCTAAAGTTGACAACATGTTACAATTTTTCCCACTGATCATTTAGTTCATGATAAACATGCTTGATAAAAGTTATCTTTGTTTGTGCCTCTGAAATTAAACGTTAATGTTTTCATGTACTAGTCACCAATCAAATTTTAGTAACTTATTTCTGATTTAAGAGGCTCCATTAAATTTATTGCAACTTTGCATTTTACATCTTAATCCCTCCTAGTTGAATGTCAGTGAAATGTTTTAACTGTGAATTTCTTCTACTTTTAATGCAATCATTGTATACTGTGGAGCATTTACCTCAGGGGTGTGCCAAGCTTTTCACCCAATGATCACCATATATACCTGCCACAGTTTCCTTCCTACGCCTTTGTTTTTTGCTTCATTACTCTTGTTGTTTTGACTTCGCATTTTTTATATGCCGTGATAGTAAAATCTCATTTTTCTTTCTTCCCAGAGATCACCATCAACAGAGTTTAATTAATGATATTCTGTTTATAATGACTGATATTCTAAACGAGGAAGTATCCCACCAGCTTATGGATGTAATTTTGGGAAATCTCATACAGGAAAGTAAGGTGAGTGGGTTGGCAGACCTTTTTTCCGTTTCAACTGAGACTGTTTTTAACATGTGTTTCCCAGAACTTTTAGCCAAAAAGGGGGCTGTGCATTTTTGGTGGAGGCAAAATGAACTGATATTGATTTAATTTGTCAATATATATCATATGCATCAGATATTTTCTGGACTGCGATTAATTGTTTCACAATTCAATTAGAGCTGATTTTTTTTGTGTATCAGTGTTTATTTCAGTAGCACGATCGTGGATCATTTTTTATATATCATACTAAAATCATATTGGAGATTTTGGCACCTCGTGGTCGATGAATTTCTTTCAATGGTATACACAAGCATGCATGTAAAAATGAAAATTTTGAATATTTGTTTACATTTACATCTGTTATACAGGATACCACTTCTGCAGCTTCTCAGCTTGCTGCCTCTGTTATCCAAAGTTGTGCGGAAAAGCTTCAGCCCTACGTTTGTGGGTTTTTAACATCTTGCTCCTTGGATAGAGATTCTGTGGGCAGTGAGCTCAAAGAATCCTATCATGAAATTGTGTTGAAAATCTTTCAGTGTGCTCCTGAGATGCTTAATGCTATCATCCCCAGTTTGACCCAAGAATTAATGGTACATCATCCTCATTATGATCTTGCTCTATTTGTTATCAATATTGCTTAAATTGTTTGGGTGTAGTATTACGATCTCTTGTTAATTGTTTACCATCAAAGTGTCTCTTATGCTCTAATTTATCAAACTTTGAAATTTGTTTCTAATTGTTGTTGAAATAACTTTGTTTATCTACAGACCGATCAGGTTGACGTGAGAATAAAAGCTGTTAATTTAATTGGAAAACTTCTTTTATGTCCTGAATACCGTGTTGCACAAAGATATCACACTCTTTTTGTAGAGTTTTTGAAAAGATTTGCTGATAAATCTTCAGAAGTTAGAGTTTCTGCTCTACAATGTGCTAAAGCTTGTTGCTTGGCCAATCCCTCAGGGATAGAATCTCTTGAACTTCACTGTAAGCAATTCCATAACAAATTTCTTTGGTTTTTGTGCATGTATCTTTGTTCATGGCATCCAAAATTTAATACTTATCTTCTATATTTGACTGCAACCTCAACAGCTGCCATTAAAGATCGACTGCTGGACTTTGATGATAAAGTGAGAATGCAGGCAGTGATTGTTGCCTGTGATATTGCTAGGTCTAACCTTAAATATACTTCACCTGAATTCATATCTGAGCTTACAGAGAGACTTAGGGATAAGAAGGTAACTTGTTTTTGGATATCGTTGATTAGTATGCTTTTATAGTTGTCTACCACTCAATTTTTATTCTTATGCAGATTTCCATTAGAAAGAAAGCCTTGCAGAAAGTGATGGAAGTATATCGAGATTATTGTGACAAGTGTGCAGAAGGGCATATCACAATATGTGATCACTTTGAGCAGATTCCTTGCAAAGTCTTGATGCTTTGCTATGATAAAGATTGCAAAGAGTTTAGGTATGCATATTTGCACTTTATTGGGGGATAAGAAAATCACAACTGATCTCATATGATGTAAAATTTGATGTTTAGGTCCCAAAACATTGAACTTGTTATCGCGGAGGAGTTGTTTTCTATTCTTCTTCCAGTTGAAGAGAGGGCAAGACACTGGATCCATTTGTTTTCTCTTTTCAGCCCTTTGCATGTGAAGGCTCTCAGTGCTATTTTATCTCAGAAAAGAAGGTATTTATTTTAAATTACTGCTTGAGTGATGGTGGCATATGCATTATTACCTTATCTTTATGCTTTCAGGTTGCAAACTGAAATGCGGAACTTTTTGGCCTTACGAAGGAAAGAGAAGGTAGATTGCTTGTACTGCTTTCTGGAAAGTCAATATTTATTTGAGGGCATAATAGATCAGCTCTTCTATAGCTCTTGCATTCTAATTAACGGAGGTCTATGTATTATAACTTGATGTTTGCATTTATATTGCAACCATTGCCTATCCAAATAGTTACTTGATGTGCATCACTCTTGGTTGTGGCTTTGGCTTTCTGCCATGCATTTCTTTCCTTGAAATGTCGTGCAAATATTCCACAGTTAAGACATGCATGCATACAAGCAGAATGTTTTCTTTTGGGTGATGTTATTTCGTTTTTAAGTTTCCCTTCCCATAACAGATAAATATGTGTGTTGTATAGGTTTTGTGTGTTTTACATTTTTGCTCTTCCAATCATACTGTTTGCTGGGTTTGATTAATCGAGCAGATAAATATTTATTGCAGGAGATTAGTTCAGAGGATATGCAGAAGAAGTTGAGGAGTTCTTTTGTAAAAATGTCAGCTTCATTCCCAGATCCATCCAAAGCTGAAGAGTGCTTTGATAAGTTGAGTCAAATGAAGGACAACAAAATTTTCTCTTCACTCGATCTGTTGTTGGATGAAGTGACACTTGAAAGTGCCCTGGAAGAAAGAGTGCGTTGTTTTTCTTTTTCACACATGCTTTCTTTTAGTACTTTTGCATGGTGCAATAAGGTTGTCAGGTTCAGTATTCATGTGCTTAGAAGATCCTATCATACTGCCTACCTAAAGTAAGAGGATTGACACACGGTATATAATACTCAAGAAAAGGAAGTATTTATTTTATAAGCTGGGAAAAAGGTCTCTTTTACGTTAGGTTGAACTGCAAAAGTGCTTGTGATGGTAAGCAGCACCTGACTGACTATTGAAAAACAAATATATGAAAATTTTGAAGCTGGATTTCTTCACCCAATTTTCTTTTTGTGATAGAGCTTAGCTGGATTCTACTTGGTATCTTTTCCTTTCTGTGTCGAGGTCTATTCTCTGCAGTTGAAGAAGCCCATGTTGATTCATATTACGGCATACTCAAAACATACCTGTTTTGACTTACACTTCAGTCATATTGTTTGCAGTTCTAGATTTTGAAAGAAAAAAAATGCTAATTAGGGTACAAGTCTGAGTATCAGTTCAATTTAATCGCCAGAATATTCTGAGTCATATGCTGTTGGGTGCTGCGTACATGTAATTACTTGTTTTGTGGTTAATAGACAGGTTTGACTTATTTTTGTTGATGAACATATTGTCAAACTTGCTTAAACAGTTAACATGAGGTATAATATGTAATATTTCCTTGTTGTCTCTTTTGTAGTTATTTATTTTTTTAATCTTCTCTATAAGTTATCCAAAACTGTACTTCTCCTTTTCAGGATAAATTCCTTAAGGTGATTGGGAATAAGCATCCGCACTTTGAGTTTTTGCAGTTGCTCTGCTCGAAATGCTTGTTTAATATATTTGACTCCGAGCATGTCCGTTGCATTCTCAATCTTATTTCCAGTGGTGGGTTGGAAAGCAATCATTTGGAAGCCTTTTCTATTGAACTACTCCTGGTAAGAGCAATTGCTTCTAATTGCTTCCCGATGGTTCAATTTCTTTTTTGGCCATTTTGAAAGGAGATCTGCACTCATCATGCTCAATCCGAACTTTATGTTTTAATCTAAATATGCGATGCACCTAATGGTGAATTGTAATTTTCTGTTTAAATTTATATGCAGACATAGTTTCTTTGTTGCACAGACACAGACACCCGAATGGTCTCACAAACCTCTGTCTGCTGTGATTCTTCAATAACATAGAGCACTGTCACACAAGAAACACTTTATGAGTGCTTCACACAATTGATTTAGTGATCGAAATGTGTCAATCAAGCTGCATGTATGTGATGTCATTCTCAGCTACTAAAGAATATAGACTCAGCCTGCTTGGTTAAGAAATGAACTGAGCTTGACATTCAGCTAATTTAATTAAATGACTTGTATAATTAGGAAACAAACTTTCCTATTCGATTCTAGTATCATGTCATGAAATTTGAGCTTTATTCTGAGCTTGGGTTGCTTTTATCATACAATAAATTCAAGTGAGCTTGAGTTTCTGGGAACTCTTTTTGAATCAAGCTAGAGATTAGCACATGAGCTTGTGTTTCAAACAACTGAAATTGAGTCAAGCATTATCTTTTTACCATTTGACTTGCCCTGGCTCTGCTTTACCATGGGGTATGAGCCTTTTAGGTGGTGTTTGGTATAGGGTAATCACTCTGAAAACCATGGTTACCTACACATGAGGAATAAATCACCATGTTTGGTAAGAAATTAGTGATCTACACGGTAGTGATCATGTATTACCATGAGTGATTGGATCACTACCTTGGAGGGTGATCCAATTCCTATCCAAAAGAGTGGAAAAGTTTTATCACCAAAGTGAAGTGATATATATATTTTTTTGAACATAGATATGTAGAATTAACTATATTCAACATTGCCCGTTTAATATGCAAATTAGAAATTTACTTTCTCTTAAAATTATATTTATTTTTATATTGTGATTGTTATATTTTAAAACTGATATTCATTTTATTAATTTATAAATTGAATTACTGTTTTCTTTTAACTTCTATTTTAATATAATTATGAAATATATTGTAGATTATACTTTAATTATTATGGTTGTCATATTTTAAACTGATATTCATTTTATTATGATTTTAATTGATGCAGTTTTATGTTTAAATTCAAATGTTCTTTGCATAATTTATATTGTAGATTATAAAGTAAATAAAAGATTGTTAATATTTTAGTTGAACAATATTTAAACAATTAAACTGTACAATTATTGACATGTATGGTTATTTAAGTATTTCGAACAAAATAATATTTGAATTTAGTAACATCAAGCATAGTGATTCTCAATTTCCAATAACTAATGGTTATCAACCAAATGGTGATTTTAGATCGCGGGTGCTAAGATCACTCCAGTAACAAGATCACTGTAGTGTGATTATATTACCAGGGTAATTTACAAGACTGCTACTTTGAAGATAAACATACTAAACGTCTTGTAATGCTGTTGCTTCAGAACTTTCTGGTCTTTCTTGTTTTAACTCTACGTCTACCTATCCACTTTCTTTCATGTACATTTGATGATCATAGTCGAAGATTATGCATTCAAGCATGAGTCAGTAAGAGGAACACGTGACTTTTCCTAAACTTAATCTTTAAGGTACTTCTTAAGGGGAAATGTCGATGAGAGGCAGGGAAATCTGCACAGAAGTATTTCCATGATAGAAAGTTGACTTTTGAATTTCCTTTTCGATACTTAAAAGCATGTCCTGCATGAACATTGATTTTGATGATTTTTTATAGACTTCAATCTTTTTTCAATCACATTTTACATGATACAGGTTATCATCAGCAATTTCCCATCACTCTTGAGGGGTTCAGAACTCCAGTTCCCCGCGTTGTTTAAAGAGAAGTATCTGATTCATGATAAGATCATTCAAGTTTTAGCGAAAGCAGGGCCTCATATCTCTGTTAAATTCAGGTAATTTCTATATTCTTTTTCAGCACTTTTCCATTGATATTTGTGTTTGAACTGATAGAAAGATGTGTTTTGAAGTTCACAATCTTAAATACCATCTGTAGTATGAGATAGGAATTTAACATTTATCAACAATTTTTTATTGTTTAAATTCTCAAAACAGCAAGCCGATGTCAATTTAGTTTGGTAGGTTGCAAGTTTGAAAGTATTATTGTTGTGCTGCCATTCTAATCATACTTTAATTTTTTTGTTAGGTTCTATGCAACCTGTTTTTTTTTTAATTCTTGTCAATGTGCTTCACATGCAGTGATTTTGACTCTGTTTTGAAGAAGATCTGTCTTGAGGGAACTCGCACCCAGTCGAAATATGCTGTTTCTGCAATTGCTTCACTAATAGATGTATCTGAGCAATATGTTTTCTCAGAGTTATGTAAGGTGTGCTTATCTCTTTTTTTTTTTTATCAAATGGCGTTCATATCTCAATTATATTTAGTTACCATATCCTTATAAACGGGCAAAACTAAAGTTATAAAAGCGGATTTAAGCCTGGAACAACAGGTGAACAAGATGTGAAAAGGAAAAGACAGAAATAGACAGCATTTTGATTTCAGTTTTGAAATTTATAAGCTCATACAAATAACCTGAAAGCTTGGGCCTATAACTGTTTTTTGTTAATTGATAATTTAGTGAGCTGCATTAGTAAATTTCAGTTAATTTGAAGTTGAATGATGTGTTCTTTAAATGCACTCTTAGTTCATTTGGATGGGGAACTTTAAAATTCTGAAGACATTTGAGATGAGGGCATTTTAAAATGCATCATTTCAGAATGCTAGTATCTGTAAATGTTTTATTTGGATTAATATTTCTTAAAATGAAATTTAGGCTATTGGAATTTAATGAGATAAAAAACTTGTTAAAGAAAATTGATAATATTAAAAGAAAATATGCAATAGGAGTATTATTAGATTTATAAAAGTGGATAGATACTATTACAAATATAAAAATAATATATTTATTAAAGTTAAATCAAATGTTATTTTGTCTTTTAGTTTTTATATTTTACAGTGGGCCATGCTGCTGACTAATTTTCAATGTCATGTACCACCTTTTTAATTACCTTCGTATGGTCATTTTAGTCGAATTAGCAATATAGTTTTAGAACTGGTCTTCAGTTAGGCTGGTATTTGTCCTTAACTAATGCATTCAGCAGAAGTGCCAACTTTGAATTGAAGCCTGATTGTAATGTTGGTCTGTTGTTATGTAATTTTCATGTTTTTCAAGGCTAAAGAGGGTTGCTTGTGGATTCTAGCTTCAGAGCCCTTTAGATGTCCTTGACAATATTTTATCTGTTCATGTTCAGGAACTTGTGGATTCTCTACATTGTGGGCAGAATATTGCAACGGTTTTGCAGTCATTGGGCTGTATTTCCCAATATTCTGTTTCAACTTTTGAAGATTATGACAGAGAAATCACAGAATACGTGTATGAAAAGATTTTTCAGGTAACTGATTTGTGTTTGCCTAGTGTTTTTCTAGATTTCAGTGGCTGGGGTATCTAATCTGCTTTTGGTAATTGTTATGTGCTGACTAATTTGAATTTAATCTCTGAAGGCAAAGTCATTGGATAATCCTTCAGTCATTGATGATAGCTCTGGGTGTACTACTTGCAAACTAAAGGTTAGTTTTGGAAGAGGGAGCTTTCCTATGTAAGTCCTAATTAATTATACTTGTGTTATTTTCCTTTAGAGTGGAGTTTGATGTTTTAATAATTAAGATCAGATTTTATCTTTCAACTGCAGCATTGGCATAAACTGATTAAAAATGCAAAAATTGAAGGGAAATTCAATTAAATGTTCATCAAGTGACTGAGAGCAAGTTAGGTTCAGCTTGCAGATCAAACTATGTATTCTTATCGTTAAGGCAATTTAAATTTTTTTAGCAAGCTGAGTTCATTAAACAATTCATTCAAATTTAGATTTTTCAGTAATTTTCTAAAACAGCAATGATGTATTCCAGAACCTTTGTTAATCATACTTCTAATGTCACAACGATAGAGGGAAAAAATTGAAGAAAAACAGAATGTATTTCTGTTTCTTTCGATTAAATTGATTGATAAACTTACAAAGGTTTGCAGACTTTTATAGACTAGGACTTTTAGTTACATTAGGAGTCCTACTAATTATTAACTTCTAACTCTAGTCTTAGGAGTTTGACTTTAACTAAACTTATACAATATAGTTCGATTACAATAACTAATCTAGTTCGACTAGACTTACAATTTTAGTTCGAGTAAACTTACACTCCCCCTCAAGTTGGAGAATATACATTGTATAATCCCAACTTGAATAAAAATTTGTCGAATAAGGCTTTTGGCAGTGCTTTTGTTAGTACATCTGCCACTTGCTCCTCGGCTGGAACATACTCTAATGAAGCCATTCCACTTGTCAACTTCTCTGCGATAAATTGCCTATCTATTTCAACATGCTTTGTTCTGTCGTGTTGAATAGGGTTCTTGGCAATTTGAATGGTCGATTGATTATCACAAAAGATTTGGAAATTTTCATCTTTGGTCATTCCTAGTTCTTTAAGCAACTTTATTAACTAGATTCCTTTACACATTCCCAAGGCCAATGCTCTGTATTCCGCTTCTGCACTGCTTCTGGAAACAACTGTCTGCTTTTTGCTTTTCCATGTCACCAAATTACCCCATACATAAGAGCAATATCCACTGGTTGACCTCCTATCTGTTAGTTCACTGGCCCAACTTGCATCTGTGAATACTCTAACAGTTTTATCAGAACTTTTCTTGAATATTAAACCATGTCCAGGTGTACCTTTCAAGTATCTCAAAATCCTCTTTGCTGCTTCCATGTGTTCCTGCCTCGGATCTGTCATGTGCTGACTCACAATATTCACTGGAAAAGAGATATATGGTCTTGTTAGTGATATATCCTCTTTGCTGCTTCCATGTGTATCTGCTGGTTTGCAACCCAACATTCCTGTTTATGTCAACAAATCCAGAACATACTTCCTCTGATTGATCACCAAACCTTTGCTAGACCTTGCTATCTCCATACCTAGGAAATATCTGACTTTTCCTAGATCCTTGATTTCAAATTCCTTGTTCAACAAGGTCTTTAATCGACTCAATTCCACTTCATCATCTCCTGTCAATATTATATCATCCACATAAACAATAAGAATAACCCTTTTATTCAATGAGGTTACCTTAGAGAACAAGGCATGGTCTGCCAGTGACTGTTTGTATCCATTCTCCAAAATAACCCTGGTAAATCTGTCGAACCATGCTCTTGGAGACTGCTTAAGGCCATAGAGAGATTTGTCAAGCTTGCACACCTTTTTATTTTGTCCAGCACCTTCTAGTCCAGGTGGAATCTGCATGTATACTTCTTCCTCAAGGTTACCATTAAGAAAAGCATTTTTAATGTCAAGTTGATGCAGTTGCCAATCACAGTTTACAGCTAGGCTTAACAAAACTCTAATTGAATTTAATTTAGCAACAGGGGCAAATGTTTCCTTATAATCCACTCCATAGGTCTGTGTGAACCCCTTGGCAACCAATCTGGCTTTATATCTCTGTATACTGCCATCTAAATTGTACTTAATGGCGAACACCCATTTGCATCCAACTGGTTTTTTACCTTGGGGAAGATTTGTAATGGTCCATGTACCATTCTTTTCAAGTGCCTCAATTTCTTCATCAACTGCTTCCTTCCATTTGGATTCTGCAAAGCTTCTTCAATAGTCTTAGGAATACGTTCTTCATCTAGCTTTGCTGTAAATGCTTTAAAAGATGGCATCAAATTCCCATAAGCAGCATACCTTTGAATAGGATGCTTAGTACACTGTCTCACCCCTTTTCTTTTAGCAATAGGTAAGTGTTCAAATTCAAGAAGATGAGAAGGAATACTAGCAGAATCATTACCTCCACTTTCTTTACAAGCAACTGGACTAAAATCCAATTCTTGGCAAGTACTAGATTGCAGAATGGTTTCTGGAATGGTTCTCCTCTTCCTGGTGTAAACTTGCAGTTGTTTAGGGGGCTGTGAAGAAGGTTCAATTAAATTTCAGGTTCCTGCAGGCGTGACAATAGGTGAAGTATGTGGTGTAGATAAGGTATTAGGTGAGGAAATAGGTAAAATATTAGGTGGAGAAAGAGAAGTCTAAGGCTCAAGTGATGAAGAATAGGTAGGAGGTGGTAAAGGAAAAGAAGGAACCTGTTTTAGAGAGGGCTGGAAATCATCAAAACTCTCCCCCTGAATTTCAGCCGTGGGAAAATATGGTTCCTGTTCAAAAAAGTTAAGATCCAAAGAAACAAGAAATTTACGATAAGGTGGATGGTAACATTTGTAGCCCTTCTTTAGTGAAAAATATCCTACGAACACACATTTTAGAGATTTAGGACCAAGTTTAGACCTAGAAGGATCATGGTTTGTAACAAACACGATACACCCAAAAGTTTTCAAAGGAAGTGTAGAGGACAAAGGCTTAAAGTGAGGAAAACAAGATAAAAGAACATCTCTAGGTGTTTGGGAATTTAAAACTCTACTGGGCATGCGATTAATAAGATATGTAGCAGTTAATAAGGCTTCTCCCCATAGATATTTAGGAACATTGTGGGTAAACAATAAGGCTCGAGTTACCTCTAGTAGATGCCTATTTTTCCTTTCTGCGACTCCATTCTGTTGGGGAGTATCAACACAAGAACTAATTTGTACTATCCCTTTCTCCTTGAAAAAATCACCTAAAGATTTAGTAAAGAATTCCCCTCCATTATCCGATTTAAAGATTTGAATTTTAGAATGAAATTGGGTCTCGACCATGTTGTAAAATCTCTCAAAAACAGCAGTCACTTCAGATTTTTCTTTCAAGAGGTAAGTCCAAGTGGTTCTACTATGGTCATCAATAAAGGTCACAAACCATCTGCTACCAGTAATATTCTTCACTTTAGAAGGACCCCAAACATCACTGTGGATAAGAGAAAAAGGATGTGAGGGTTTGTAAGTAGAGGGTAAGTAAGATTGTCTTGTTTGTTTAGCAAGTTGACAGATATGTCATTTAAAGGAAGAAGGTTTTTGATTAACAAATAATCGAGGAAATTTTTTTGCAAGATAGGTGAAATTTGGGTGGCCTAACCTAAAATGTCATAACATAACATCAGACTGTCCTAAGGAAGTAAGACAAAATTTAGAAAATAAAGGTTTAGAATTTCCTGTACTGTGAAGAACATATAAACTATTCTGCAAGCGAGCATTGCCAATCCTCTTTTTGAAGTCCAGTGCCTGTAAAAAACACTCAGAATCAGTGAATTGGAAAACACAATTTAAATCCTTGCAGTTGCAGAGCTTGCGAACTGACAACAAATTGCAGTTCAAGCTAGGCACAAAAAGCACGTCTCGAAGGACTAAGTCATCAGTAAGAAATACAGAACCACTGCCTTGAATTGGTGAGAAAGAACCATATGCTAATTTGATAGAATTCTGAGAGGAGGAATTTTTAAATTGAAAAAACAATTCCCTGTTACCAGTCATGTGCTCAGAAGCACCAGAGTCCACAATCCATGTTGATGTATTCGCAGTAGAAAGAAGTGCAGCGGAAGAAGAGTTGGTCTGTGTACCATCATTGTTCGCGAAAGCCAGATTTCCTGTACTGCTCTTAATGAATCTGCCGAACAGAAGTCGGATTATCCATTGAAGAGGAAAAGAGAAAAAAAAATCTGATAGGATCGAATTTAGACTGATACCATGAAGAAAAACATAATGTATTTCTGTTTCTTTCGATTAAATTGATTGATAAACTTACAAAGGTTTGCAGACTTTTATAGACTAGGACTTTTAGTTACATTAGGAGTCCTACTAATTATTAACTTCTAACTCTAGTCTTAGGAGTTTGACTTTAACTAAACTTATACAATATAGTTCGATTACAATAACTAATCTAGTTCGACTAGACTTACAATTTTAGTTCGAGTAAACTTACAAAAATGAGTGTGAATAGATATAATGTTAGTGTAGCACATTTCTGTAAATTGTGAATTAACTTTTAAGTATGTTAAGTCCTACTTCAAGTTCATCTGGTTGGCATAGATAAAAAGTCCACTAGGGCTGTTAGGGATGAGTGCGAGTTTGGCATGCTAACTTCAATTTTTAACTAGCAGATTAGTTGATATGCTATTGTCTATATTGGTCAATTGTTGCTTTAAGTAAATTGCCACTCGCACCTAACCAATGTTTAAAAAAGCGCGCCTGAGGCGCAAGGCTTAGAGGTCGAAACGCCTAATTACGTATGGGCGAGGCGATTTTGATGAAGCATTCAAAAGGCGCGTGAGGCGCATAAGGCGGCGAGGCACGTGCCTTTCGGCACTATTGTCTATATTGGTCAATTGTTGCCTCAAGTAAATTGCCACTCGCACCTAATCAATGTTTAAAAAAGCGCGCCTGAGGCATAAGGCTTAGAGGCCAAAACGCCTAATTACATATCTGCGAGGCGATTTTGATGAAGTGTTCAAAAGGCGTGTGAGGTGCATGAAGTGCATAAGGCGGGGGCACGTGCCTTTCGGCGCTTAATCTAACTTGTACTTGAATATGGCCTACAACCATATGGGAGGAGAAGCTTGGGGAAGAAGTTTGCAGAAAAAAAAACTGTTGAAGAAGAAAAATATGAGGAGAAGGGGAACCGGTGAATATGAAAAAGAAAATAATTTTTTAACTCAAAGGGACGTGTGGGCCTAGATCTGGCAAACTTGACCCGAACATGACCCAAAATTTGATCCAAAACCCGAAATAAACTGAACCAAAATCGAATCGAATTTTAGCTGAATCGAAATAGACTCAAACCGAAAGCAACCTGAATCGAAGACAACCCGAAATAAATAAAAGATATTAATAGAAATAAAGAAAGATGAGATATGAACAGTCGCACAACTTACCAAAAAGTCAAATATATTGTCTTTGTAAAGTCATATATATATGGTGTAAAAAATTGACCGGCCTAAAAACTTGATTAAAATCGACTGATCTCTCGTTGACCCGAATCGAATTTAATCGACCCGAAACGACCTGGATCACAATTGAACCGAATCAAAACCGAATGACCAGATCTGAAATAACGAAACCGAAATGACCCGAATCGAACTCGAACCGAATGACTTGTTTGTCACCTCTATGTGAGCCCACTGTTGGGAGAAACTATTAGATGGATCCGGCTCACCACGCCATCCATAGTCCATCCAATAATATTCACCCATTTCGGTGTAACTTCTAAATAACTACCTACTCTTTAGTTACATGTAGGAAAGAGGTGAAATTCACCTTAGAAAAAAATTACATGAAAAAATGTTATTGGATAGGGCTATGTATGATGTGATGAACTAGACCTATCTAATAAATTTTCCACTGCTGGGCACAATTTTAACACGATTGTGCCACGCTAAAAAAAGGTGTCTAGAGATTCTCGTTTCTAGAAAAATCACCACAAAAGAAATGTTTGTTTGAATTCTTTAGGTTTTTGGTGAGTTCTTTGTGGGTTGAACTTTCATTTGGGTTTCTGATTTGGTTAAAAAGATGAATAAGAAAATAAAACACTTTAAATACATAATTACTTCACAATAATTTTATTATTTGAATAATTTAATAATTATTTTATAATTTTTATAAGTTCAGTTTCAAAGCATTCTCATTTAATAATGAATTACAAATCTAATATAATCACATATTTATCAATCTAAAACCACATATTCACACAATCACAATTACCATTGAAAGATTGAAAGAAATAGTAGGTATTTAGGTGATAACTTTTTCTGCACTTGGTCTATAAATCTTTAATTTCAAAAAATTGTGCCTCACTTTAGTAAGGCGTGTGCTTGCGCCTAGGCTATAAAACTCCTCATCGCCTTAGTGTGTCTTGCGCCATTTTATACTTTGCACCTAACTGCTTAAACTCTCAATTCTCAGTCACTTTTATCTTGAGATATAATGGTCTTGTTAAAAACTTGATTGTTTCTTATTTTCAGATTGTTTCTAGATAAAGCTGGCATTTAGATTGCCTTCTCTCTCTCTCAAAGAACCAACAGATTGTAGTAACAAGAAACTTCTAATTCAATTGCTTATAATTTATGGGGTAAATCTATATTATGATGACTGAAATTAGCTTCAAGGTGCATTTTGGTACTTAAACTTTTTTTGGTTCAATTAGATACCTGAATTTGCTTTAAGGTTCAATTCGGTACCTAAACTTTTTTTGGTCAGATTAGGTACTTGAACATGGCTTATGGGTTTAAATTGGTACCTAAACTTGGCTTCATGGTTTAGATTGGTTAAAATAAGTAATTTACCGTAAGTACCAATTTGGACTAGAAAGTGAAGTTTAAGTACCAATTTGAACCCACAAGTCAAGTTCAGGTACCGTAATTGACCTTTGATGGAAGTAATAGAAATTTAAAAATTATGCACAAGGATGCATAGTGGTTCGACTTCTAGCCCAAGTCTACCTCCACTACCTTTTAACTCCCTACTAAGGATTTTACACAAATTCACTAATTTGTCTTTCCTTTTGAGGTTCAAGGAGATAACCTTCCACTACCAAGACTTATACACCAAAGTTTGTTTATCCATCTCTCAAAGAGAATTACAAAAGAACAAACAAATGAAAAACCTTACAAGGCAAGTTGTTTGTAAGTTTAGCTCCCATTCAAAATTCTAACACTTGAGCAAATATGACAATTAAGCTCACAAGCGTGTTCAATAAAAATGACAATTAAAGCTCAAAAACACTTTCTTTATACATTGAATGTTGGTAGTTGATTTCTTGTTGTTTCATGGCTGCTTGAAGAGGTCTTTTAAACCCTTTAATGACATCATGATCGTTTATGGCCGTTGGGGACTTTATTTCCAGCATTAAATGCAAGTTCTGCAACCTTGGGTATCGGTACACGACTTTGGGTATTGCCTACCAAAATAAGAAAGAGCCGTTGCAACATTTAAGCCAAGCGTACCGGTACGGGGAGTATCGTACCGGTACCGACAACTTGTTTGCGACTCTTTGGCTATTTTGAAAGCATTTGTTTAAGTCAAAAACACTAAAAAACATTTCAAAAACCTTTTGAACATTTTCAAGTTATTTGTACTTTAAATTATTTTTGCAAATATGTTTAAGTCCAAAAAACATTGTTTCATAAAAGTTATATCAAAATAAACATCTCAACATTAGGAGATCTCATTTCACTGGCTGGTAAGGTTTTTTTGACTAATTTAGTTTGATGACTATCCTTTGCAGATATATGGGCTTAAAATGCTTGTCAAAAGTTTTTTGCCCCATCGAGGGTGTCAGATCAATAGACAAATTAAGTCATTGTTGGACATTTTGTTGAAGATGCTTCAGAAGGAGGATGTGGTTGATGATATCATCTCATGGTATGCTTTCTAAAAGATGTACTTTGTCTATTTCCTTGCCTCCACCACTTGGAATACCAAGGCAAAGATTTTTTTGCGTAAAATAAAAACCTAGGATCATAACTTCACTTGAAACATCACTAAAAGCTTCTAATCTCTTAAGTGTCTTTCAAGTTGCGTGTAAGCCTATGCTTCTAACCTAACTCCCTAAATGTCTATGGGATTTAACATTAGACTGATGCATTAAAAATGGATTGCAATCTTGTTTGTGTTAGATTAATATATATGTCTATTCTATCAGCAAGTCTAATCATCATGTTCATTGGATGTCTTATGCTACGTTGGTAGGAGTATTATTTTTTCCTTGTGTTTTAGTACATGAGTTAGCAGCAATGAACTAACTTGGTAAATTTTGGCCACTCAGATGACTTAATTTGAACAAAGATAAGGAATGGAATATATATTGCTTATTTTGAAGAAGTATTATTTTTTACTTGAGTTTTTACTCATCTTTCTAATTTCAAGTTTAGATTTATACTAATTCTTCTTTATGTTATGACAAACTATTTTAAAACTCATGTAATAATTAAGTTTTTTTCCTTGTCTAATTATGGATTATCTTTGTCAAGCTTCACCCAGAATTTCCAAATCAATCTAAAAGGATGACTCAATCAGTTTAGATTTATGAAGTTAAAATCATACAAAAATCTTGAATTCATAAAGAAAGAAATGAACACAAGGAGTTCTAGCATAATTCATATTACAAAAGAAATAAAAAGAGGTAGAAAAGAGAAAGCGAAGGCTGTCAAGCTTGAGTCACCAAATTGCTCTAAATTTTCTTTAGATCATTGCAACTTTGTCTGTGGCTTCTCTCCTATTGAAACTAAACTTGCTTATATACCTTAAAATAACCCTAAGAGGTCCTAAAATAAAAGGTCAAAGCCCTGTCAATGCATGAATCCCAAAACTTTTAAAATTTGGAAACCCTGTGGAAAAAGATATCATTGGGTGCTTCAGCGTTTGATACAAATACTGCAGTGCTGAGGCCCTGACATTCTTAGATACATGTGAGGCACTGCAGTTTTTGTTTTTGCCTCTGTCATTGTTAATTTTTCATGGTTCATTTCTCTTTTTACCCGCCATTTCATTGCAGCTTTGTAACTGAATGTTTAGGCTCCAGCCACTTGAAATGTTAGACTCATTTAGCTTGTAAACTAAAGGTTTGATCTCCTTTGACACGATTTTGATCCTACAATTCAAGCCACACTTTATTTTTTTTCTGATTGTTTTTACTTCAACTTTGAGCAAAAACTTAAGGAAAGAAGTTTGACAAAAATAATTAAATGTAAAACTCAATAACGTAGCTAGTGTGTGGCTCAAAGTATGACTAAATGACTATTCATAGAGTTATCAACTAACTACTTATTAAGGCATTAATTTATTTACACCCTTGGATTTTCAGTTCAAAGGTAAGTGTGGATGCCATGTTTGGTATATTTCAGCAGTGAAGAAGCTACTTGCATATTTATCCACTGATTCTAAGAGAAGAGGTTTTCGTGTCTTTTGATAGTATATATGTATGAACTAATTGCATTTATCTACTGCTTCTAGAAAAAGGTTTTTTTTTTGTATCAATATCTCCTAGGTTTTTGTTTTGATAGTATATATGTAGAGAGATTCACTGGTCCTTGGGCTACGCAAAGGCAGCAAGCATCCTTATGCCCCTCCCCTTTCCTGTGATTATTACTGGAGTCCTCCAATATGGACAGGGACGGAGCCAGGATTTGGGGTTAGGGGGGGCAAAACATAAATGTTTGAAAGTGGTTTTGGGGGGGGGGGGGGGGCAAGTTCAGAAATAAACCAATTTTAAAACAATTGCCCCTCCCCACCCCTTCATAGCTCCGTCACTGAATATGGAGTCTTTTTAAGTTCTAAATACTAGGGTGTCTGCTTTGGTATATCTTCCAAGTTTCTTCCCCCTTTCATTTTTCTTCTAGATGTATGTTTTTTGAAAGAGTGGCTTAAATTGTAGAAATGAATAGCAGCTATATATATTGAATAAAGGTAAAATTCAGAGTAGGATTCAGAGAATATTGACAACCTTTCCTCATTACTCATGCATTGGCTTTATGTTATAATGCAGTGCAGATGACAGGGATTATATAAGATTGGCTGCTGCAAAATCTGTTCTCCAACTTTCTAGAAGATGGGACCTACATATTTCTCCAGATATTTTTCGCTTCACAATTTTGATGGGAAAGGTACAGGTTTGATCTAGCACTTTGAAGTCTAAGCACTAATCAAAACTCCTATTGCTAACCATGTAAACAAGCCTCTTGAATTAAATATTTTTGTTTAATAATGGAAGATAAGACTGTACTTTGTTTAAAATGTGCCTTCAGTTTTCATGTTTCTTCCTGCATGCCTCAGCTTTCAATTTTCTTGAAATTGCTAATAGTTGTTACTTTTCAGTTATATCCTAGTATTTTTGGTTAATTACTTCTATTGCTTTCATTTTTCAGGATTCTTCTTCTTCTGTCAGGATATCATTTCTTGATAAATTACACAAGCTGTTGAAGGAACGAGTTATACCTATAAGATATGCTTGTGCTTTTATGCTGGCTACCACTGATGGTGTCAAGGATCTACAGCATGTACGCATTTCCTTTTTCTGATATATCTTATAAATATAATCTATATTCTTTGCTTTTTACTAATTCATACAAGCTGATTTGCCCTTCTAGTCAGTCAAATATATGGAGTTTATCAAGGAATACAGTAGAGAAGCTCGAATACCCCAAACATCTATGGTGCAGGGAGGGTCAATTTTGGTCTACCCAGCCTACTTGGTGGTATTCTTGATCCATGTGCTTGCACATGATGAAGGCTTCCCACCTGAAGGTTGTCAGGATGAAGCATTATATGCTCAATTTTGCAGGTATATGTTTTTCTGAAATCAAGTTTTGTATTCCGGTTTCGCTCAAACTGAACATGGATGTGTTTGCCAATTTTGGTGATGTTATTTTTTTCCCGTTTTGCAGTCCACTTCTTTTGTTATTACATAAATTAATCAACTCTAATGACATTGATGAGGATATGGATCTTGTCAATGATACTGCTGTCAATTTGTATTATATATTTCGTGCTATTAAAAGAGCAAAGGATGCTGATGGTGCTCAGAGAACACATGTGAGACTTTTTATTTTCTTAGATATCTTTGTTAGGTTACTATTGTAGTTCATTTCAACACAAAAATGCTTTGTGAATAAGGCAATTTCGTACAATGCAGAGGCTGCACTTTCTAGCCAATATCGGAATTTCAGGTGTAAATTCATTTTATCAGAAAGGCATCTCCTCTTTACCCAGACCAGGAAAGATTTTGCTTCCATCATCACTGTATAAAATAACACCAATAGAAAATGAAGAGGCAAGTTCCCAATGACATATTTTGTCTTCTGCATTTAAAATATTTTCCCAAAATTCTAATTTAGTTTTGTGTGCAGGCTAATTTGAATTTTCTTACTCTAACTTTTGTTGAGAGGGTTGTTCACATTTTCAAGTCTCAAATCTCTCTGGTGCGTATGAAGTTGATATATGATTGACATGATTAATATACTAATGAATTTTATATTTGAATGCCATCCATGTGCGTGTTCATGCACACATAAGCACAAACACATACAAGTATTTCAATTGGAGATTATTGATTGTATCTATGTTACAGCCAGTTAGCTCTGTTCATAAACGTGGTCGAAAGTGTCATGAGAACGATACTGTTAACATGTTATCAACAAGGCATGATATCAGTTTGGGACAAAGGCGAAGACGTGCTGTTTCTCCAAATGCACTGGGATCTGTTAGATTACACAATAAGGACTCTAATGAGCAGAAGTATGGTGCATCTAACAGTTCTGAATCAGCTTTAGAAAAAGGGATGCCCTTTTCTTCTTCCAATTCTTTCACTCAGAAAGCTTCTCAGATGGAATCAGAAGTTTCAACTCAGAAAGTTGAAAGATGTAGCGCATTGGATGGAAATGTTGGTTCAGATAGCAGCAACACTGCTGAAGCTTCCAATAGTCACAAGGTAAAGCTCAACATTCCTTTTAGTTCAAGAGTAAGATCTTTCTCTGACTGACACCATTGTAGCTTTAGCATCTCTGCCTTCTGCTATCAGTATACTAACCAACTATATATATTTGGCCAATAACTTCAGTATCTTTGAACTAAGCAGGAATTGGGTGCCGGAAATGAGGCATTAATTGGACAGCGGATCAAAGTATGGTCTACCTTTGATAACTGGTAGGCCTTCTGTTCAAGTTATGTACTTCTGCAAGTTTTGCAGTTCGTGCAGATTTTAGTTTGATTTTATTTTTATCTTTATTTTTCAGTTTCTATTCAGGCACCGTTGATGACTTTAACCCAGAAAACAACACTCACAAGGTATATGCTTGCAAATATTGTTATTCAATGGGGTATATGAGCAAATATTTTATTTCTGGAAGAATTTGTTTTATCTATAAAATGTGATATACATGCATTAGTGAACTTTCCACCTTGCACAGTCAGAAAAGAACCTCAAATGAAAAGAGCGACATACTTCGCTTGGCCAACAGTAACATAACCCAATTGTTTTGCTTAGATTTGTTTTCTTGCAATTGACAGATCACATGTGATAGTGGGGAAGTCGAAATATTATGCTTGGACAGTGAGAGCTGGGAGATAATAAGTGACTGTTCCTTGACGGAGAGGGTAAGGGTGAAAGCTAGAGCCTTTCTTTTGAGCTTCAAACTGTTTGGCATAATTGTGTTTTCAAGATGTTTGGGAATTGGATCCTGTGTCCAGTTCCATAAATACGTCAGTCTAGTTAGCCTCTGACTAGAGAAGTGAAATTATTTATATTCTTCCGACCCTAATGATGATGGCAAATTAGCCAATCTGGGAGGAGGGCAGGGGGTGCTGCATTAGTTAAAACCTGGATATGATATCTACCTTTAATGGCTGATAACCACCAAACCAAGTGGTTATTGGCAAAATAATCATGTTACACTGAAAATAAGAAACAGTAACAAAAACAATTTTCACAAAATCCGATGACTTAATTGCTGTTCAATCCTACATGATTTTCCATCCATGTAAGCATATGAATTTTTAGCTGTCACTTTTCTGATCCTTCATTGTTCATTTTTTAATATTAATCTTGTTCTGTCCATTTTTTGCATGTAAGGAGGTTCAACCATCAGATAGGTCAAACACCTTGCATTTGAGGCAATGGTAAGGTGATCTATAATTTGTTTTTTTGGCTGCATCTTGCTTTACCCACCACCAATTCAATTGCTCCGTGAAATCATTATTGGACATATCGCTTATATCATTCCTTTGTTTGTATACTTCATCATGCAAATTAATCCAACTACTTGGGACTCCAATTGTTTCTGCTATTTAGCAATACTTGTTATTGTTCTCCTTCCATTAAACTTTGTTTTCGGTTTGCCTGAGGCAACCAGATAAATAACACTTTTGTAGTGTGTAGCCTTTGTTAGTAATCTTGTTTCCCTTATAATGAATTTGCAACAACCATTCAAGTTGTGAAGAATTCCTCTTCTTTTTTTTTTAAATATACACTTAATTTATTAAAGTATTTATTTTTTGCCAAATATTTCATGAATGACTTTTAAAGCTAATAGATATACAAATAAAAGCTTATGTTTTCAGTACATCCTCATTTATATGACTCATTGCTGTTTTTCTGCTATCCTTTCGTTGCATTCTGCGCTCAATAGTGTCAAAGAGACAGTTGTTAAGATGAGAAGTGATTCCAGAAAACAGTCCAAGACTAAATTAAATACGGAGGATAGTGAGGTTCGTTGCAGAGGTAATTCATTTTTACATTTATTAATAATAATATTACTATTTATTTGTAACTCTTGCATGTTCCTTAGATGTTGCAAATTTATAGAGAGGTGATTAATTTTATGATTCAGAAAAGAGAAAGAAGGAAGAGAGATCATCCAGAAATTCATCATCAGTATCAGAAGTTATCAATATAGAGGAAGATTGTGTAAGTGCATCATTTGTACATTTTGTTCCTTTTTTAATATCAGTTTCTTGTTTAGGAAACACCATTTATTAGTATTTTCATTGCAAGGAAATATTGGCTGCACTGCATAGACCATTTATATTCAGAATAAATGTTGTTTGGGATTGCTGCAGGTTGCAAGAAGAACTCGGAGAAGGAAAGCATAAAGTGGGAAAAAGCAAATGCAATGGCCACTGACTTCACTCCTGACTGATGTAATCCCTTCTACCAATTGCTTTTGCTTTGTTTAAATATAGTGTGTGGGTTTATCTATTATCAGTAAATATGGAACACCATTATATCACCGTTGGTAATTATCCTTTTTGTTTTAAAGGTGGTACGTGTTTTTATCATGTTCTGCTAACAAGGATACTTTTATAATATACATTTTTTTACCAATTTGACCCCTAAAGAATTTTTGCTCTTACATTAGCATTTAAAAATATTTTGCTCCCTAATTATAGGTTAACTAGGCCCATTCTCCTAAGTTAGTACCTAAAAATATTTTTGCTACCAAGTTGGTACATAAATTAGGCACCTTCTTCCAAGTTGGTGTCAAAAGCTATATATTCTATAAATTTGATCCTAATTTGAAACAATTTAATAAATTTAACCTTCTATGCTTTTTATTCTAGTATGAACAATTGAAAAAACTTAACCTTTTATTTTAATTTTTTTATTTACTCTTTGTTCTCTTAAATTGCTTGTTTTTTATCTTCTAAAAATATTATATTATTTTCTTGGTATAATAACATGTTAATAATAATGTTGTTCTTATATGGTAAAATGTAATTATCCAACAATAATAATGACACTCACAAATATGAATTTAAAATAGGTTAAACTACACCAGTGACCATTTAACTATAGGGCTGGTGTCGATATGATCATTATATTTTCAATTTTAGCAAATATACTACTAAACTATTTAAATGGTTTCAATTAGGCCACCAACTGTTAAAAATAATGGAAGAGACTGACGTGGTCGTTAAATAAAATAGTATAATTACACACTTGATCCTTGTTATTTGTACAAACTCTCAATTTAGTCTTAATTTTAATTTAATAAAAATATTAACTATTTAATAGTTTTTTAAATTAATTAATTTCCCCTCTAATAAGGTGATGACACGTGTCACCTGATTGGAGACGAGAAAATGGAGGAAAGGCATCGAACCCACATCTTTAAGGAGCTAAATGAGCATGCTTACCAATGAAACAAGCTAATTTTTAGTATATAAGATACAACCTTTGATATATGTTTAAATGGTTGTTAATGACTGAAAAAATGAAACAAAACTGAATGAACCTAAGTGAATTCAAACCCAAATCCCTAGATTGAAAGTAGCATATGCTTGCCATCAAGTATATTTCTAATTTTTAGGATACAACATTTAATATATGTCTTATAATATTGTTAATACACGGAAAAAGGAAAAAATATGGTTTTAAGAAAATCGAACATGAAACATCTAATCTAATTAAATAAATTTAATTTAATTAAATAAATCAAAATTTAAATAAAAATATGATATTTTTATTTAAATTTTATTTAAATTTTATTTAAATTTAAAAATGTGATATTTTTAAATTTAATATAAGATATATTAACTACAAGACACTTTCAATTTACGCAAATATTATATTAGCAGTATAATAACATATATAGAATACTCAATACAAAAGGTTCGAATTTTAAATTTAATTAAATATTGTTTAAATTTAAAAATGTGATATTTTTATTTATTTAATTAAATTCGATTTAGTTAATTAGATTAGATGTTTCATATTCGATTTTCTTAAAACCATATTTTTTCCTTTTTCCGGGCATTAACAATATTAAATAAATCGAATTTAATTAAATAAATCAAAATTTAAATTAAAAAATATAACATTTTAAAATTTAAATAAATTTAAAATTCGAACCTTTTGTGTTGAGTGTTCTATGTATGTTATATACTGCTAATATAATATTTGCGTAAACTGAAAGTGTCTTGTGGTTAATATATCTTATAATAAATTTAAAAGTATCACATTTTTAAATTTAAATAAAATTTAATTAAAAGTAAAATTTAAATAAAATATTAACTATTTAGTTTTGTTTCATTTTTTCATCATTAACAACCATTTAAACATATATCAAAGGTTGTATCTTATATCCAAAAAATTAGCTTGTTCTAGTGGTAAGCAAGCTCCTTGAGTTCCCTGAAGATGTGGGTTCAATTCCTCTTAGCCCCTATTTTGCCTTTCTTCCATTTTCCCTTCTCCAATTAGGTGACACGTGTCACCACCTGATTGGAGGGAAATTAATCAATTAAAAATAATTATTAAATAGTTAATATTTTATTAAATTAAAATTAGAACTAAATTGAGAGTTTGTGTAAATAATAGAGATCAAGTTTGTAATTATACTATTTTATTTAACAGCCACGCCAGTCTCTTCTGTTATTTTTAACGATTGGTGGCCTAATTGGAACCATTTAAATAGTTTAGTGGTATATTTGCCAAAATTGAAAGTATAATGATCATATCGACAACAACCCTATAGTTAGGTGGTCACTGGTGTAGTTTACCCTTTAAAATATTATAATGGTTTATTAAATCAATTTTAATTTTGTTTTGAAATAATTTTAATTACATGTTCAATCCTTGAGATTCTTAATAATAATTTAAAAGTTAAAAAATTAATGGTATACAATGATGTGCTGCGTTAGTGGTGTGTAGTGCAGCAAAGTCCGTTGTCTGTTCTAGACTCATCTTTTTTGATAAATGAAACCTTATTATCAGATGCCTTATTAAAAAAATTCCTAAACCTAGTCGGAGAAGAAAGAGTACACTTGATAATAACTACAAAAACACAAAAAAACCTCGTCGATACAAAACACGACTATCCTAAGACCATAGAAGGCAATAAATCAACATGTAGCAAAGAGAACCACATCTGGAGGCGCAATAAATGATCGTGTATCAAAATCAGCTTCCACAAAGGGAGTAACAAAACTATTTTGAGCCAACTTAGCCATTCCTTCAGCCATCATATTAGCTGACCTACGAATATGACGAATGTGAACCTCTCAAGTCCTATCCAACAACTTCGTTATAGCATGCACAAGGAGTGGTGAACCCCCACGTCGATCCCTACGCCGCAACAACCGAAAAACATCCAAGTTGTCCAGCTCGAGAATAACATGGCGTTCACCATTTTTCCAAGTCAACTGCCGGCCCTCAGCCACTCCCCAAAGCTCAACCTCCAACACTGAATATATACCCACAAATTTAATGTATTCGAAGATCCATTTCCTGTCATTATTACTGTAACGCCCCGGTTTAGGGCCGTGAGTTTATCGGTTTTGATCTAGGTTTAGTTTCGGGTTAAATTTAGATTAAAATGACGATTTCATAAAAATTGCGATTATTTACAAAAATGTCATTAATGAAATTTAAGAATGGGAATTTGGGGAGAATGAAATAAAAGAAAAGAAAATTTTGAAAAAAAAGCTATCTTCTTCTTCAAAAAAATCCCCTTTTCACAAAAACCCTCTCCTAAACCCTATTTCACTATTCCATTACCTCAAATCCCTCATCCAAGCAAGATTTTTCAAGGTAATCTCTTCCTTGCTTAGGTTCTTACATATTTAGCTTGTACTCATTGAAAACCTTCCTTTAAAACCCACTAAAATGCATTTTTAATTTGGTGTTGGGTTGGAGAAATGGGTTTTTCTATAGGATTTTCGGTGGGTATTTTAATGTCACGTTAAGGGTGTTTTTAATCATGCTTTGGTGCCTTAAAATGTTAAAATGGTGGCTAATAGTGGGAAATCTGAAATGGGTATAAAAATGGGATTTTTGGGTTGAAAAGGTTAAGTTTTTGGCTTGGTTTTGGGTTGGAATCGTGGCCGGTGGTTCCTTTGATGTTGGAGATATTTCTAGATGATTGTGGATGTCTTTTGATGGTTGAAATCGATGGATTCAGTTTGCAGTTTGGTTAGAACGAAATTGGTGGAGTTTTGGGTGAGATTTAGGTTCGAATCAATGTGTTTTGGTTGCAAGGAGTGAGTTTTCGGGTTGTTGCTAGTTTACAAGTGTATTAGCATCCTAATAGTTGTTTTGGGTTGTCTTGAAGCAGAGGAGATTGATTCGAGTACTTTGGGCGCGATACCGGGTGTTGCGGAGGCTTGAGAACGGTGTTTCGGCTTTCGTTGGGCTCTATCGGTGAGTGGTAATGTTTTGAAGTTTAAAATGATTTCAAAGTGGATTATTGGTGGTTTGGGTGGAGCCTTAAGGGCTAACCTAAACCCAAGTGTAAGTATGCCTATACTTTCCTTGCTTGGTTGCTTGTTGATGTACGTGCTTATGCGTGTTGTGATGTTGAATTCAGAATGCTTTTATTTCCGGTCTAATATTGTTGTGTAGTCGTTGTTGATGTCAAGCCTCACATGATGGTTGTCGTTGCTTACGGTGATGTGTAGTCCCACCAATAGTGACTAGTAGAAGAGTACGGTAATGTGTAGTCCTATCGGAAAACTGCTAGTTGTTGTGAACGGTGATGTGTAGTCCCACCGGGAGTGGTTGTGCATGTGCAAACCATGTTTGGTCTATGCTTGTGTTTATTTCGTCTCTTACTTAAATGGTTTTGTTTTTCCAAAATTGGAATATCTGTTTTAAATTGCATTGTTGTTGTGTTTTAGAGCTCCGCTCACTAAGCTTTAAGCTTACGCTCTCTTTTTTCCAACAATGCAGATCGTTAGAGGTTCTGGGAGGCAAGTGGGCAAGGAAGGGATTCATGGAGCTCTTGCTAAGTTCTAAGTATGGTTTTTATGTTTGTATTAATGCTTAGACAATGGGAATGCTAGGCTTGTTGGTATGGAGTTGGTGTCCAAACTCCTAAGTCTTGTTATTGTTGATGTTGTTAACTTGTTTAAATGTTGAAGCATGTTTTATTTTGGCCTTTGACTCGTTTGATGGACGTTAAGCATGTTTGGTTGCTCGTTATACCTTGGTTGATGAATTGAGCTTTGTTTTGTGCTTGAATGCCTTAAATGAATGTCTCTTGTTTGCCTAAAGTTGTATGCACGTTTAAATGGTGATCTAATGCCTGCTAAAGTTGTTTAGGTTAATCCCTTGTGCTTAAAAATCAAAATATGCAGACTTTTTGTGCAGGGCGTATCGATACGCCCAAGGGCGGTATCGATACGGTCCCTTGTTTTTTAAGCATAGCGTACCGATATGCGGGGGCGTATCGATACCCAATTTACTCTTTGGAAATCTGAGAATTTGACGAGAAATTGGGGTATCGGTACGGACCTCAGGCGTACCGATACGGTCTTGGGGTTGACTTTTAGATTTTGACCGTTGAGAGCGTATCGATACCAGTCTCGGAGGGTATCGATACGGACTCTCAGAGTTGACCTTGGGAAGGTTGACCGTTAAAGGCGTATCGATACGGTCCTTTGGAGTATCGATACGCCCTGAGCTAAATGGATAAAAATTTGTCTTAAAATGTCAGTTTTGCTTGGATCGAATTAGTGGTTGCTTTTTTGATGTTTGCTTATCTCATGTAAGGTCAAATAAAGCATTTAGACAAGATAACTAAGAAAAAAATAGGGTTGCTAATCGGGGTGAGATATTAACGAGTTTCGCTTCAGTTTTCCCCGTGTAACCCGTTCGGTTCGGTCTGTTGGCTAGACTGGGATGAGGGGTTACAATTACGGATAACCCCACTACAAGTAACGAAGCTCGTCACACAAGCCTTCGCCCCGTTCTAAACTCATCTTTTTCCCTATCATAAAAATGCCAACCTTACTCTTTGTATTTTACCCTCCTAAATTCAACTTCTAAATCAGGCAAATTGTGGAATTCTCACCAACAAGTTGGGAGAAATATACCTATGTTTTAATTGGCAATCTCATCAATAAATAGGGATAATAATCATAGAAATGGTTGGTTTATTCCTTAAGCAAGGATTATTATTAAAACCCTTTAGTTCTCTCTCGTTTTTTTTCTTACCTAATTGAGAAATGTGATTTAAAAACAACATTTTCGGTCAAAATTAGAGGTATAAATTAAATTTAAAGGTTTGAACTAGTCAATTTTGTTAATTTAGATGTTTGGTATTTTTTTGATCAATGGTATGAAACAGAGGATTATAACAGCGGGTTGGGGTAAAACCTCTCAAACTGAAAATGCTGCTAAGAGGAGCTTTTTGAGTTTAGAGAATTTGACATAAAAGTTGTAAAGACTCTTTTTATCCTTAACAATTACAAAAAGTAATTAAATAACCTAAATTTACAATGTGACATTTGTAAGCTAATATTTTTTGTTTTTGTTTTTTTTATTCTCACGCATTTATATTATATTTAAATAACTCACATTCACATATGCTTTTTTGAAGTAAAACATATTCTCATATATAATTTAAATAATTATTTTTCTTCAAATATATAAATAAGAAATTAATATATTGATCATTCAAATATGTTTAGTAATGTTATATTAAAAAATTAATTTTCATAATCTAATTAATTATTAATTGATACAAAATATTGATAACTAATAAATTATTCAACGGGGACGAATACACCCAACTTTAGTGGGGAGCATCTGCATCCCTATTTTTGAAAACATATGTTTAATTAATTTTTTTCTTCTAAAAAATTATTTTTTTAATGTGTATGGAGAAAAAACTGCATACCCAATTGAGAAAAGATGTTTTGGACCACATCCTTAAATTTCTAGAGCTGTCAGTGCTATCTAAACAAGCATTGAATATTCAGGTCATTATATGTCATTTTGCTTGTCCAAATAATCAAACATATATTAGTTAGTTTTACTAAATATTTTATACAATCAACTAAAGTAATTCTCTAGTCAAATCAACTAATGCAACCCGCTAGCAGCTACCGGCTAATATAATTTTCTATCAACCATCTACTAATTGTTAAAGAGGGTCATATTGAAACTAAACCTATTCAAGAGTTGAATTATCCATCCAAACTCAAAATTCTACCTACAATTTACTAGAGTTTGGATAAATTTAGATAAAAAATCAACCCGTTTAAAATATGGATCAGACTTAGGCTCTAACCTTTAAGGTTTGAGCACGACTAGACTTGGCAAACTTGACCTAAGACCCGAGACTCGAACCGATTTACTCAAACTGAGACCCAAAATCGACCCAAACAGGATGACCTGAATCTGACTCAAAATCCGAAACAAACCGAACCAAACCGAAATGACCCGAATTTTAGTTGACCCAAAAATAGACCCGAACCGATTTTCAACTGAACCAAATAGACATGAACCGATTTCACTCGAACCGAAAGCAACCCGAACATAAGGCAACTCAAAATAAAGAAATATATATTAAAATAAAGAAAGAAATATGGGATGTGAAGTGGTACACAACTCACAAAAAGCCAAATATACATGCTATATAAAGTGATATATAGGGTGTAAAAACATAATTCAACCTGAAAATTCGACTGAAACCGGTAGATCTCCTATTAACCCGATATTTACCGGACCCAAAATCAACTTGCCTGATACTAATCGAATAAAAAATCAACCGACCTGATCTGATACCCGAATCGAAATCAACACAGACCCAACTAAAATCGGACGTCTGACCCAGGCCCGAACTAAACCCGAATCGAATGACCTGTTTTCCACCTCTAAGCACGACCTTATCCAACATGTTTTATTATTGTTATCGTTTAATGGTCATGTTTGGTGAACAATGCTTTGAGTCAAAATTAGATGATTGAACCACTTTTAGAGGTTTGACTAGTTATATCCGCTAATTTAGATGTTTGATAAATATAGGATTATAATAACGGATTGGGGTGAATCCCTTTTCTTGAGTGGATCAAATGAATGTGATTTGGCCAACTGGGGGTGAATTGGCTTTTTAAATTTGGAGAGAGAAAATTGGAAATTAAAAAGTAAAAAACAAGGCAAATTATAGTGGTTCAAGCTTCTAACAAGCTCTACATCCACTACCTTAGCTCCTACTAAGAATTTTCAACAATCTCCACTAGATGTTTTCCCCCTTTTTCTAGGCTAAGGAGGTAACTTTTACAATCGGTCAATCTTACTACCCAAAGATTGACCCAAAAGACTCTCTTTACAAAGAAGAAAATTGGAAAATAGAAATATCTCTCACAAGATTGAAAATTTTCCCAATTACAATCAAACACTCCCCCAAACTTGAACTAATGATTTACAATAAGGATTACAACAAGTTGGGTACAAGATATGACACTTATGAAGCTCAAAGGTTTGGAATATAGCTTGAATGTTGCAAGTAGGTTCAATAGTTGTTGTCGAGGCTTTGGAGGCTTGCTTTTATACCCTTGCATTGATTTCTAGAAGCTTGGGTGGTTGAGGTCATCAATAGAGACGTTGGAGCCTTTATTTCCCACCATAAATGCACTTCTGCACTTGCCCGTATCGAAACTCGAAGGTTCATACCGATTCTTGTCTTAAAACAAAAAGAGCCGTTGTAGGTAGTAAAGAGGGGCATATCGAAACGCGGGAAGGCATATCGAAACGCTATAAGGAGTCGTATCAAAACGGCTTTGGTCGTACTGATACAATTTTTCTCACTTGAGCTGCTGCCAATCTCCGTATCGAAACGACCCTAAGGCGTACCGATACGGGTCAACTGCTTTTTAAAAACTACTCCTTCCCAACAACTGACAAGTAACGGTCAAAAATAATAAATGTCAAGATTTTACAAATCTTTCAGACCGTATCGACACAGCTGAGACTGTATCGATACAAAATGCCTAAAATTCTTAAACCCACAAGAAGGCCGAATCGAAACAGTATAAATCATATCAAAACGTGTTGTAAAAATTTTATCTTTTAAAGCATCCCGTATCGAAACTGTATCGAAACAGTTTCTTCTAGTAGCCAAATAAAGTTTTGGTCGTATCGAAACACCATTGGGTGTATCAAAACGCATGTACGTTTTTGTAAGGTTTGACTTTGTTGCAACCACTTTTTAAGGAGGCTTCGACTTTTTGGTAAACTTTAAAAAAATCAACGGAGTCGCCACCAATCTTTTTGAAAAGTGTGATTGGATCACTTTAAATCAGGGTTATTTTAATAAAACATTTTGTTTTAATAAAACAACGGTTTTGGTCTGCGAAAATCAGAAAACAGGTTCGGGAGTTGGTTACGCGTGGGGAAGGGTTAGCACCCTCACGATGCTCAAAATTGGTACCTAATTGGTTTTAAAATCGTTTTCAAAACTGGAGTTTGCAAGTTCACGAAGGTTCGACTTTATTTGTCTGTTTAATGAATATCAAGCTATTTTAACGGCCTTATTGGTCGGGAGATGAACTTTAATCACCGCCAATATTTCTGGCGCTAACTCGTCATCCCCGTTTGATAAGACACCGTATTAAATTAATTACGTTTTTTCAAACAACATAGAAATTTTAATGTGTTGAGCATTTTATGTTTATTCTAAGTTCGATTATTCAAAAGCCCTAAAAACGTCTAAGTCTTTTATTCCTAACTAAAAGTTTAAGTTTACTTAAATGTATTTTATTTTTGTGAAGAACATATTTCAACAAAACACGTCTCTATCTAAGCTTTAGAACATAGTCCTAAGTTTAACCTATTTCTAAAAACAAGCAGGCAACTCGAATTTTCTTTTGTGTTTTTTTTACCTTTTTATGTTTTTTACCTTTTTATTTTTTATATTTCAAAAAGAATTTCTCTTTTAAAACTTTTTTTTCACTTTTTCATTTTTTAAGCTTTTCATTTTTAAAACCTTTTAAAAAATAAACCTTATTTTTTTTTGAAAGATTTCCTTTTAAGCATTTTTTTCAAATTTTTTATTTCTTCCTAAAACCCTAAACTTTTATTTTAAAACCTTTTATTTTCCTTTTTCTTTTTTTTAAAAAAAACTTTATGACTTATTTTTTTATTGGCAAATGCATGATTTTATTACGAACAATCATACATAAACACACACTACACCAGCCTCATTAAAAACCTCCCTAATCCTAAATGGAGGAAAAGAGTACCGGTGAGTGTGACAAGAGAACGAAATCCCGAGAACATAACACAACGATCATCCGGATCGCACCCATACCCACTTGGGACGAAATACTCCACTCTTTGCCAAAACATCAGCGACACTATTAGCTTCTCTAAAAATATTAATGAAACACACACCCGACAGTACCTCACATGCCTCATCAATCTGATAAAACCAACGCCAAAATCTCCAAGGCCGTCGTTCCGTACCAAGTACCCAAGATACGACTACTTTCGAGTCCGACTCAATAACCACCGATTTCACCTCATTCCACTGAAGTTCCTGTAACATCCGCAAGGCATAAGCAATTTCTTGAAGTTCCGCCTCATTAAACTCAGCCACACCAATTGACCCTGAGAAAAAAGCCACGTTCCGACTATTCCAATCCCGTAAAACGCCCCCACATCCTGCCATACCCAGTTTGCCCCGAGTTGCTCCATCTACGCTAAATTTCCCACCCCCTGTGAAGGAGGAATCCATTCAATCCCCATCCTATCGTTTACCTTAGCCAAAGACGCTACCCGACACAAATGCGGGTTTTCCCACCAAGCAGCTTCGCTAAAACAAGGAGAGTCGAAACAGGCATGGGTCCAATAAAACAAGCGTAATTGCACCAAGAAGAAAACATTTTGACTCGTGGACCTTCTATCCTGAAACATGAGTTCATTCCGTGCAAGCCACAACGACCACAACACACTCGCACATCCAATAATCCACCACAATCGAGTCTCGCTTCCAAAAAAACTATGACAACAATGATGAATGAACTCCCCAATTCGCCAAGGCCTTACAATCGACACCTTCCACCACGAAAAGAATGGATTCCACACACTCAGCGCAAACGCGCGTTGCCACAAAATATGGTCAGCATTGTCCTCTCCCACCCCACACCATCGACGTCCGATTGATACCTCCAAGTGAGGTAGGCCACGATCGAGTAGCATCCGCAAAGTAGGCAGCCGACCCACCATGATAAACCAAATAAAGCACTGAAATTTAGGCAGCAAAGGTAAATTCCACGCCATGTTAACATCAGATACATCCGCTAACCCAAACGAAGACATCAATTTGTGCAAGGCACCAACCGAAAATTGACCCGACGCCTCGTGAATCCATACAAGCCTATCCGCTACCCATTTTCGCAGTGAAAAACCCACAACACACGACTGCAATTCACGCAATTGGCCCAATTCAAATGACATTAATTCACGTCGGAAACAACTTTCCCACTCCACACTCGGTAATACCAAATAATCGCAAACCCGCGCAATATTGTTGGCCGCCAAACCAAACAGCCGCTGAAAGATGTTCTCCAGTGGCTCGGCAAGACACCAACAATCCCGCCAAAATAGAATACACGTTCCATCTCCCAAAATCCAAGTGAATCGAGACACATTTAAGAACCGATCCACATACTCATCATTTTGCACCTCAACAATTTGCTTCCACATTGCCGACATGTGTAATTTTCCCCTAGTATTAATCCGCCACGACATGACATCCTCACCATACTTTGCGACAATTATTGATTTCCATAAAGAACCCTCCGTTTGAGCATAACGCCACACCCACTTAGCAAGTAACGCCAAGTTTCTAGTGTATAAGTTCACCACTCCAAGACCCCCAAATCTCTTCGGCTTGCACGCCACATTCCAATTCACCCTACTTAGCTTCGAACGCTCCTCTTTACCACCCCAAAGAAGAGTCGTTTTGCTAATGGTGGGGTGATCTTAAAGTTGGATTTTTCCAAGGCATATGATTATATCAGTTGGGATTGCTTGGGTCGTATCATGCAACAGATGGGTTTCGGGAGGTGGTGGCGTAAGGTGATCAGAGAGTGTGTCGAGTCTGTGCGACTGTCTGTTCTTGTTAATGGCAGTCTGACAAAAGAATTTCCTATGAGGAGGGGCCTTCGCCAAGGCGATCTGCTTTCTCCACTCCTATTTGTGATGGTGGTGGAGTTGCTTCACCAATTCCTTATTAATGCCGAGAAGTTGGAACTGATTAAGGGGGTACGAGTAGCGCGGGATGTTTTTATTTCGCATCTCCAATTTGCGGATGACACGATTCTTTTTATCCAAGGCGAGGTGGAGTGTGCGCGTAATTTGAAAAAAGGGTCCTCACTTGTTTTGAATACTCATCCAGGCTTCAAATTAATAATGAGAAATCATGTATTTTTGGGATTGGGGTTGAGGAGATGTTGTTAGCACAGATTGTAGATGTTATGGGTTGTCAATGCGGTTCTCTTCCAATTCATTATCTGAGGATTCCGTTAAGGGTTTCTCCACGGGGAATGGAGGTATAAAACCTTTGGTGCAGCGGTTCCGTAAACGATTATCAGGATGCAAGCGTAACTCTTTATCTTTCGCGGGTAGATTAATTTTGGTGAACTCGGTTCTATCAGCATTGCTCGTGTATTACATGGGCATTTTTTTAATTCCACGTCGGATTATTTTGAAAATTGATTGCATTCGTAGGAACTTTATGACTTATTTCTTTTTTACTAAAAAAACATCTTATTTATTTTAAAATCACTTAACTCATTTATTATTAAAACTAAATTCTAAAAAAACCCTTTTTATATTCTTTATAAAAAAATCAAGCCCCTTTGTTATTTCCACCCATGCATTATTATTTTTCCTAATTAAATCCTTAACTTTAAGTTTTTTTCAATTAAATCACATTAACTCATTTTATTCATGCATTTAAATATAAAAACTTTTAAAAATTCATTTCTTCATTTCTAAAGATCAAAACATTCCTAACAACATTATTTAAAGCATGCAAATTTTTAAAGATCAAACCAAAATTAAACGAAGAATTTAAAACGAAAACATTACCGGAATCATGTAACGATTTTTCGACTACAAGAACACAATCTAAAATCCACAAAAACACAAACACAACCACAAAAATTCAACCAAGAACAAGCATTAAAAAATCTAAATAAAAATTTAAAAGGAAATATAGAAATTTTACAGAAACGAAGAACGAAGAACTCAAATATGATTTTCTTGAAATGCTCCTATTTGCCTCCGGGAAATTGCCTCCAAACTCGAACTTCAACTCCAAAATTTCTAGCAAACTCTTGAAAAATTACAAAATTTTTTGGATTTTTCTTAAGCCTTTTTGTTTTTTTTTCAAGTGTATTTTCACTTCAATTTTGTGTGTTCAACAATGGAGAAGTGGAGGGTTTTTATACACATACTTGAGCTTGCAAATCAAGCAAATATCTACGTTTAATCCCTAAATTGGAGCCAAAATCAGACCAAGAACTTGATTCTCAGCAAAACCCCTCAAACCTTATCAAATTTGGTTCAATATCGAAGTAGAATTCCCCCTTGATTCGAGACTAGGGTTTGACCTCTTGTCTCGGTTTTTTGCAGATTCCGGCAAGCACAGGCGACGACGGGGAGCAGAGTTGGTGGCGTTAGGTTAGCGGCGGTGAGGTGGACTAGCTGGTACCAACAACGACAGCAGCCGTGGCCGGTAGACGTCGGTCGACCCTCCATAAGGTTCGGCGAGAGGGTTTGCTGGGGAACCAACCCGCGCGTGTGCGGCTCACGCGTTGGTTCCCCCTTTTCCCTTTTTTTTCATTATTTTCTCTTTTTTGCTATTTTGGCTGTTTTCTTTGCTGTTTTTTTACATTTATTATTTTTTTGCCTTCATTTTATTTCCTTTTTCTCCAACATTTATTTTCCAACTTTATTATTAAAATTATTTTCTCCTTTTTCCTCCTTTTTTTTTCTTTTTAAAAGATGGGCTAGTATTTCTAATTGGGCTTTGTTTTTTTCTCTTTTGAAATGGGCTTCAAAAATGGGTTTTTAAAGATGGGTTTTTGTTGTATTTTTTATTTAATTTAGAAAAGGGTGGGATTTTTATTATTTTAAGGGAAAATGATTTATTATTATTATTATTTTAAATTGGGGTAAAAATCTAGTGACAACAGCTGCCCCTTTTTGCTTATCTCTGTGCAACAGAAATAAAGCAAAGACCAAAAGGCACTGATTTTCACTGATTTTCCAAAATTGCTCCATTCTCCAAATTCCCGAACGTATAGGCGTGCTCTATTCTCCTAATGCTCGAATAGTTGAGCTGGGTTCCATTATCCAAATGCTCGAACTGATAGGCTGGTCTATTCTTCTTATGCTCGAATAGTTGAGCTGAGTTCCATTCTCCAAATACCCGAACGGATAGGCTGCTCTATTCTCCCGATGCTCGAATAGCTAAGTTGGGTTCTATTCTCCCAAATGCCTGAATAGCTGAGCTGGGTTCCACGCTCAAACATATAGATTGATTCTATTCTCTGTATGCTCGAATAGCTAAGTTGGGTTCTATTCTCCTAAAATGCTTGAACAGCTGAGCTGGGCTCTGTCCTCCCAAATGCTCAATTAGACAAAGTCTTCTGAAAACTTTCATCCTCCTTATGCTTGGATGAATAAGCAAACTCCATTCTCCTTATGCCTGAATAGATAGGCGAATCTTCTGAAAAACTTCATCCTCATTATGCTTGGATGAATAAGCAAACTCTCATTTGAACAAGTATTCCATGTACCTGAACAAAATGCAACATGCAATACAATTATGATGTGCATGCCCCTAGGGATGTCTAAAACATAAATGTGTGACAAGTTTTTCCTTTTAAAACTTCTTTTGCTTAGACCGTTTTCTTAATTTTGACGAAATTCTGGTTATCGAGGTCAACCCAATTAACATGAACTCTCTCCTAAACTTGCGTAGGTAAGACGGTTTGCTTCACTTCTCTTTCAATTCTTCTTGGCTTTTCGGCTTCAAATTCACCATTCCCTAGGAAAAGGCCCTCGCATTTGCCTTGGAATTCACCCATGAGTTATGAACAACTCTGGATTTTGCCCCATTTTTGATTTTTTGCTGACTGACTTTATCTTTACATCTTACTCTCACTTCATTGGAGATACTTAATCCTCATCTGTCTTCTTTATCAATATTCAAGGATGAGCTTCCTAAGTCCATTTTTAACATTGTAAGACTACTCTCATTATCATATAAGGAAGGCCGATGGTTTAAGAAACACTATTTAAGTGCCCAGACATTCATATGGCTTTTCTTCCTTTTAAAGAATTTTGCAACAAGGCTTTACCTCTACTTCAAGCATTTTAACATCATATGCCCAAACAATAATTATGGAACACTTCTTAGTCCCTGTACTTTCCAAAACATTCTCAAAGTAATGCTAAAAAATCTTTTCCATATATAAATGATTGTCAAATCCATTGATCCTTATTTCAAAGCAAGATGCCAAAGATGATAGGGAAGGAAACAAGAAAGAAAGAAAAATCCACGAGACAAATTTTATTAATGTTGTGGCAAACACAAAAAGGTTTATAAAAAGAAAGGGAAACAAGTATTCAAATATTAATAGCCCATACTCCTCCTATCAAACGCCAGAAGTAACCTTGAACGCCACCAGTGTCGAGGAAGCGTTGAGTACAGTGCATGATCTGTGGAGCCCCGAAATTTGTCAAATCATCTGAGCCGCCCTTTACGGGTTTTCAACTCAGACCCTCCTTTGGTTTCAAAACGCCCTTTACGGGTTTTCATTTTGAACCCTTCTTTTCTTTTTACTTTTTCATTTCTTTTTTTCTTTTTTCTTTTTTCTTTTTTTCCTTCAGGCATAATACTTCTTGACAGTATCAGAGTTTACCGGGTTTTGAAACTCATTTCCATCCATCTCAGCTAAAATCAATGCTCCACCGGAAATAACCTTTGTCACGATGTACAATCCTTCCCAATTAGGCGCCCATTTTCCTCGGGGATCACTTTGAATTGTCAGCTTCTTCTGTAATACCAGATCACCTTATTGGAATTCCCTAGGGCAAACCTACTTTTCATAAGCCCTAATCATTCTCCTTTGGTAAATTTGACCATAACATACGACTTTCAGCCTCTTTTCCTCAATTAAATTCAGTTGGTCATACCTTTCCTGAACCCATTCTGCTTCATTTAACTTGGTCTCCATCAAGACACGTAACGATGGTATCTCAACCTCGATTGGTAGCACGACTTCAACTCCATATACTAATGAGAACAGAGTTGCCCTAGTAGATGTTCGTACCGCTGCTCGATATGCATACAAAGCAAATGGTAACTTTTCATGCCAATATTTATAAGTCTCGGTCATCTTTGCAACTATCTTCTTAATATTCTTATTGGCTGCTTCTACTATCCCATTCATCTTCAGGCGATATACTACTGAGTTGCGATGCTTAATGTTAAACTGCTCACAGACCCCAGCAATCATTCGGTTGTTCAGGTTAGAAGCATTATCAGTGATTATTCTTTCAGCTAGTCCATATCGACAAATGATCTCCTTCCTTAAAAAGTTGCAAATAGTGGACCTAGTTACATTTGCATATGAGGCCACTTCCACCCACTTCGTGAAATAATCGATAGCTACCAGAATAAAGCAATGACCATTTGACACTTTCGGATGAATCTACCCAATAAAATCTATTCCCCACATAGAAAATGGCCATGGAGACGACATGACATGAAGAGAATGAGGAGGCCAATGAACCTTGTTAGCGTAAACCTGGCACTTGTGACATTTGCGGGAATAGTTAATGCAATCCCCTTCCATTGTTGACCAGTCATATCCAAAACACATTATTCTTCTTGCCATAGTGAAACCACTAGGGTGGGTTCCACAAACTTCCTCATGGACTTCTTCCAAAATCAATCGCGCTATTCTTCCTGATAGGGCTGGAGCTTCCATCATAGACTTTAATGGATCTAACCGTGAGATCTACCATGTGGTATGATACAACATATACTACCTAAGCCTTTTAGTGGCCCATACCAAAGCGCAACATACCTTTTCGATTGGAGTATATCTTGCTTCACATTTAGTAAACTTCTTGCTCACATAATATATCTCCCTTTCATTCATTCCACTTTTGTCATGTTGCCCTAGTACGCAGCCCATTAAATTTTCAAACACCGTTAGATAGAGTATTAACAGTTTTCCTGAAACGGGTGGCATTAACACTGGAGGATTAGTTAACTGCTCCTTGATCTTTTCTAAAGCTGCTTGACATTCTTCTTTCCATGTTCCCGGTTTGTTCTTTCTAAGCAACCTGAATATTGGATCACATTTATTCGTTAATTGGGAGATGAAACGGGCTATGTAATTCAACATTCCCAAGAATCCTCGAACTTGCTTCTGTGCTTGGGGTGGTGGAAGCTCTTGTATGGGATTTATCTTGTCTGGATCAATTTCAATTCCTCTTCTGCTTACTACAAAGCCTAACAACTTCCCAGAAGTAACCCCAAATGTGCACTTGGCAGGATTAAGCTTTAACTGAAATTTTCTCAATCTTTGAAAAAGCTTACTTAGGTTCGCTAGATGCTCTTCCTCAGTTCTGGACTTGGCAATCATATCATCCACATAAACTTCTATCTCCTTGTGCATCATGTCATGGAAAAGAGTGACCATAGCCCTCTGATATGATGCCCCTGCGTTTTTCAATCCAAAAGGCATTACCTTATATGTAACACCCCAATTTTGGGCTTAGAAGTTTAGGGTCTGAACCAGACCGGTCTGATTTTCGGTTCGAATATAAAAGTGAGGTTTTAGGGAAAGCCTAGTTCGGGATGCTTTAAAAATATGGAAAAATATCTAAAAATCCTCTTTTAATATATATAAGAGAGTGGTGAAATCAATTTTACAAAATAAGGTTTGGAAATATTACATTTTGGATTAGTGACTAAAATGCGAATTTTGAAAAGTTCAGTGGTGACTGTTTTGTAACGATTGAAACTTTGAATCTTTAAGGAGCTAATTTACCCAAAAATGATTTCTCCAGATTTTTCTTTAATTTGAGTGAATTAATTAATGTTTTAATTAATTAGAAGTGAAAAGAAACTACTTTTTGTTAAAATCATAACTACTTTTTCTTAAAACTTTCTCATTCCTTTTTCTCTCAAAATTCCATCATCCAAACACTTTTCTCCAGCAACTTTTCCTTTGATATTCACTTCAATTGATGAGATTTCAATCATCAATTAGTTCATAACCCATCTTACATCAAAACCTTTTGATTTCCTCATTGGATTTTCAAGGAAATTGGCTCAAATCAAAGAGAAATAACCATTTAGAGGTAATGTTGTTCTTCTCCTCTAAATACTCAGTTCTTTACTGAAATTCCCAAGTTATCAATCCTTATTTAAGTTTTATAAATGGTTTTAATGATATGAACTTGATTTTGGCTTAAAACTCAAGATTTGGAGGAAATCTTGAAGAATTTCGTTGTGATTGTTTGGGCTCTGTTTTGAGATGATTCTTAAATGTATTTTGGATGTCTAATGATGTGTAAATGAGGTTTTATCAATGCAATCCCGAATAGGTTGTATTTCCTAAGTTTTTGCTTGTGAAAATGGTGGTTTTGGGGTGATCTTGGTGTTCTGTTATAGCTGGAGGTATAAGGACGAGTTTAGGTTCAATTTGGATGTTAATTGATGTTTAGAAATGATTAGGAGTGATGGATCTTGGCTGGGTTAAGTTTTGGAAGAGTTTGGAGGTGATTTCGGTTGTGTTTGGTAGCCGAAATGTTGGCTTTAGGTAGAGCAGCGAGTTTAAGAGTGTTGGCTGAAGATTTCAATGCATGATGATGCATTAATCCCCTGCTTTGATGTGTTTAAAACAGGGGAGACATCTTCGGACACTTGTAGTGTTGATCTGGAGGCTTGATCGGCGTTTCGGCAAGCTTGCGAAACAGAATTGGTGAGTGGAGTTTGGTTTCCAGCTTTGGAACTAATGTTTGAAGGTTATGGGAGCTTAGTTTAAGTCTAAACAACTTAGCTAAGCTCAAGAGTAAGTTTTCGGTGAAACTCTCTTAGATGAGCCATAAAGTGGTTTGATGCATTGGATATGATTTGCATGTTTAAATTCTGTTTTGAAAGCATGTTTTTAGCATGGTTAATGCTGGTTTTGAAAGCCATATGTTGAAGGATGCTCAAGGTAAGAGATCCTTGGTTTGACATGTTGTAAATGTGGATTTGATGCATAGTGATGTATGAGGTTAAATGGCTTTGTTTAATGCTTTAAAACAATGAGTTGTTGATGTTATATAATGTATATTGGCAAGTGATGTAATGGTTTTAAAGTACTTGAATCAGATATAGTTAGCCGGCTATAGGATTGGGTGCACCATGAATAAAGTCGCCTTGGATGTTGAGGGGTTGTAATTGTACCGTAAACTCCATCCAAGTACACTAACGAGAAAGGTAAGATCACAACGGTGGTTAAAAGCCCGTGTATGGATCTTGTGTTGTGTGTCCCGTGTTCTCGTTAGTGGAGTTATACAACTACCGATGAATGATGTTGAGGGGTTGTGATTGTACTGTGAAACTCCATCACGGGTGTTGAGGGGTTGTGATTGTACCGGTAAACTCCACCTTGTGTGTTCGGTAGTGTGTATGAAGCGTATGGGACAACACTTGTAATCCGCGTATCCGATTGTGTTTTGTGTTGTAAATGGTTATGGATTATCACTTGAGAGCCAATATGACATGTTGATTTTAATTAAGCATGAGATGCTTGTAAAGTATGCAAGGTTGCATGAAATGTGTTGAGCATGTGTTTAGAAAGCTTTGTTGAAAGTGGTTTCTAAAATGCATTATTGTGTTGTTTTCTTTAGAGCATGCCTCACTAAGCAATTGTGCTTACGCTCTCTCTCTTGAACCAATAATGCAGATAATTGAAGTTTTAAAGGGCAACAAGGAGGCAAGAGAGTCCAAGGGAACTAAGCTCATGTATGGTGATGTTTTCATAACACTATTAGTTTTTGATATTTTGGCAATGTGAACCTAAGATGTGTTTTGGGAGATGTTTTGGACTCCCTAGTTGTGGCATGATGCTTTTGATGTTTTGGGATTGTAATTGGCCTTTTGATGTTTGATTTGGTGTTTTGTTGGTTGTTTGGTTTTGGATATTAGGATGCATGCCTATAGACTTGTGGAATTCCACGTTTGATGCTATGAATGTGTTTTGAAGTTGCAAACATGTACCTTATATGTATGATGTCATGTTGGCATGATTAGGAAGTAGCTAGGATGTGTTTGAGTGGTTTTATGTTGGAAAAACCAGCAAAGTCTGCAGCTTCTGGGCAACCCGTATCGGAACGGGCACTAGTTTTTCGGAACGGTGGCCTGTAATGGCCTTCGTGTTTCGAAACGATGGCCTGTAATGGCCTTCGTGTTTTGAAACGGCTAGAGGTCGTTCCGAAACGATTTGGTCACTGGAAAGCCCTGTTTCAGAACAAGTATCGAAACGAACCCGTGTTTCGGAAATGTCAACACCGTTTCGAAACAGGTGACCGTTGGGCACTGATTTGAATGGTATTGAGGTTTGCAAGCTTTACGTTTTACTCCTGAAAATTGTATTTGCAATTGCATGTGTTTGAGATGTCCGATTAAGGTGAAATTTGACAGGGAAGCATGTAATATGACTAATTTAATATTGGTAACTTAAAAATCAGTTAAGACCTTCTAATTTCCAGAATTTACAATTTGGTCCCTAATATTTGTATTTTGTGCAATTGAGTCCCTTATTTGAATTCGATCGCTGTGCTTAATCCGTATATGTATCTCAAGTGTTCACCTAGGGTTAACATGTATCTAGACAAGTTTAAAAAGAAAAAAAAGGGTCGTTAATCAAGGTTGACTTTCGGGTTGACTTTGGTTTTCCCCGTGTAATCTTCGTAGTTCGGGTCAACCGTCTAGGCCAGGCTAAGGGGTTACATTATAACAAAATGTTCCCTAAAGCTTTACAAAAGTTGTCTTCTCCATGTCTTCTGGGAACATCTTTATTTGATTGTATCCAAAAAATCCATCCATGAACGAGAAAAGGGAATGGACAGTTGTATTGTCCACCAAGGTGTCAATATGTGGAAGCGGAAAATTGTCCTTGGGGCTTGCTCTATTAAGATCCCTGTAGTCGACGCATATTCTTACTTTTCCATCCTTCTTAGGCATTGAGACGATGTTTGCCACCCATTCTGGATATTTAGCTATCTCGAGAAATCCTGCATTGTACTGCTTCTTAACCTCGTCTCTGATTTTCAAAAGTGTATCAGTCTTCATTCTTCTAAGCTTTTGCTTTACTAGCTCCCACCCTTCTCTTACAAGAAGCCTATGCATGGCAATATTTGTATCGAGACCAGGCATATCCTGATATGACCAGGCAAAGATGTCTTTATATTCTTGTAGAAGCTTAATCAAATGTTGTCGTGTCTCAACTGAGATGGTGGTACCGATCTTTACTTCGCGCTTATCTTCTTCGGTTCCAAGATTCAAAACCTCCAACTCTTCTTTGTGGGGGCAGAATTTGCTTTTCCTCTCCTTCTACCATTCTAAGCAGATCATCAGGTAAGTCATACTCTTATTCATCCTTAGTACTATCAATTTCCTCTAAATATAGTGGTAACTCAAAATTGACTTCAGAATCTGATTCAGAGTCGTTTGGACCATTGATATCTAAAAACCTGCAAATAAAAAGAGACAAAAATATATACCAAGAAAGAAAGAAAGAATGAAATGATATGATTTGTTATGTTTTTAAAGGTTTGTTTTTGCTTTTGGGTTTTTATGATCTTTTGGTTTTTTGGTGCTGTGAAAGCATGTTTTCCACAAGATATAATTGGGGAAAAATGCATCTTTTATTGAAATTAGAATAATGGTTTTGACATAGACCCTTTTTACATAAGATCTCTAATTATCCCAGGGCCTAAGGGTAAAAGAGTTGGTTTTGAGAATTACTCCGAGGCAGTTTTAAAAACTTCAGGGACTACTTCTGCGATCCAGTTCTTCAGCTTAGCACAGGGGAAAATCTTGGACATATATTTGTTTTCTCCTTTCTCCTCGTCTGTGATGTCGTTAATGCTCAAATTCTCAAAAATCGCGCATAATTCATCCTTTCCTTTCTCATCCTTATCAAAGCGAGCATTAGGGTCCAGGAGCCATCCAGCCCTAAAAGTGTCACTTAGGGGTGGGTACGTTATTGGCTCCCACTTGATTTCTTCTTCCTTCTGCTTCATCTTCATGCTTTCACGTTGCCTCTTAGTCTCAGCTCTCTTTTGCAATTTATTGGACCTAAAGCCCAAACCGAATCGGTCCCTCTTTGCTGGGATCACCATAGGATAAAGCTTTCCCTGACTTCCTTCTTTAGCTTCTTCTCCTTGCTTCCCAAAGGAAATTTCTTCCGTCGCACATACATTCATTTCATTCTTAACATCTCCCTTCTCGAAGAACATAAGCTCCTTGCTATCCATCTTGGCTTGGACCATTTGTTTAAACTCTAAGCAACACTGGATCTCATATCCTTCAACTTCGTGATATTCGCAGTAAGGTTTTTCATCAACCTTCATCTTCAGGTTCTCTTCCTTTAATATCCCCATCGCTACTAATTGAGCCCATACCTAATTCATGGGTGCCTTAATTTCTTCAACATATTCCTTGATCACTCTCCTTTTGGTGCATTTGCAACCGTTGGAGCTGAGGTGTTGGGTTTGTTGAAGGTGTTGGGCTTGTTGAACACCACACCTGTTGAATAATTAAGGTTGTAAACGTTTGTAGCATTGGCTTCATTATAATCTCTCTTCTTATATGTATTCTTCGTTTCCCCACTGTCCAACTTTCCGCTCTTCACGGCTGCTAAGATCAATTCACCATTCATTAGCATGTTCACGAAGTTCTTCGTAGCATGATTGAGCATGCGATCGTAAAAAGGACCCTTTAGAGTTTCCACAAACATCAGGGTGATCTCATTTTCTAGCAACGATGGCTGCACTTGTGCCGCTACATCTCTCCACCTTTGTGCGTATTGTTGGAAGCTCTCGTGGTGCTTTTTCTTCATCCCTTACAAGACCAAACGGGTTGGAACCATGTCTGAAATATTCTTGTATTGCTCACTGAAGGCTCTGGACAGATCCTTCCATGATTTGATGTTCACCCGACTTAATTACGAATACCAACGTGCAACGGAACCTACTAAGTTGTCTTGAAAACAATTAATAAGCAGCTTCTTATTGTCAAGGTACATTGACATCTTTCTACAATACATAGTAAGATGTGCTGATGGGCATGTGGTCCCATTATATTTCTCAAACTCTGGAATCTTGAATTTTGGTGGTTCAACTAAATCAGTTACCAAGCTCAGATCCTTGGCGTCCATTCCACCATGAGCAACTCCGTCTTGGAAGGATTTGATCATCCCCTCTAACTTTTCGTACTTATCCTCCCACTTCTTCTCGATTCGAACCTTATCGGCAATTTCATCGAGGTCAAGCACCTCGTAATTTTTGGCCTCCCCATTTGGAACATGAGTGGAGGATTCAACAATATGGATGGGTGCTTTGGCTTTAGCAGTCTTCTTCCTAAAGGTCATTCCTGGGAAACATGGAATGGCAGTAGCGTTTCCTCATTCTTCAACCACATATGGATCCTTGAACCCTAACATAGCACCTATTGAACTGACTGTCTTTTGATGAATTGCCTCAACTTGTTGTTTCAAGTCGACCTCCATTTTCTTATCTTGAATGTTCTTTTGGTTCGCCTCCAAAGTTGTCAACCTTTCCTTAGAGTTCACGGCTCGGGTTTGGGCTTGTGTACCGTATTGATGAGTTGTCTTAGCAATTTTGGATATTCTTTTTTTACATTAAGTTAGTTTTCGACATGAATGAATGTATGCACAAATGAATTCACAAAAAGCAAACAAAAAAAAAACAAACAAAATAGTGTAAATGCATGAATGCAGTCGAAGGGCCATTAATTCCATTGAAAATCTGCTCATGAAAGGAAACTCTTTATTGAAATAAAAGCTTTTAATTACATCTTTTTCAAGTTACAAATATTTTTCCGCTTGAATGCCTAACTCCTTGATTTCTTCAATTAGCCACATGAGCCTTGGTCCAACTTCTCCAACATGTTTGATGTACTAACGAAGGGTTGCAACTTCGGTTACCAATATTGTCATGTGCTTGGTCCTCCTCAATCTTTTAAGAGCTTTCCATTCATAATTGAACAATATTCTAGAATCAACCCCTTCTAGATATGAAATTATGCACATGCAAAACAAATAAGATAGGGAACATAGATTAATAAAGCAAGAAAAAAGGGAAATGAAATAGTCAAAAACAAATTAAATGCACGATAATTCTGGGCTGACATTCCAACATTTCAGGACATATCTCCACAGATTATTTCTGCGACTCAACACCCTAGGCTTTCCGCATGGCTCTATTAGGGGTAGGCTCTAAATTCTCAAACTTGGTTTGGTTCTAAAAAGGTACCCGAGCTGTCTTTGTTGTCCCCTACTAAGGGTAGCAAGGCTCTCGATTCTCACCCATTATAGGCTTCAAACGAATCGAGTTCAACTCAGGAGGACTCACCACTGATGCCTTCTCGAAGAATCATTATCCTTACGAAGACAAGGGAATGAGTCCCAAAGGTACTTGCTAGGCTTATACGAAGAATCAATATTCTTACATGAGCAAAGCGTATTTCCCCCACTTAAACGAACGAGACAAAGCTCGGGAATAGAGCTTGGAATTAAGTCTTAAATGCGCAAAATAGAGTTATATTCATTTAGATGGACAAATAAATTGAACCTATTATGAACTTGCAAATTCCATATTAAAAAAACATTTTTTTAAAACCATTTAAAACCAATTTGTGGCATAACCCTCTTTTGTTTTTATTTTAAAAAACAAAAACACGTCCCTAGCGGAGTCGCCAAGCTGTCGCAACCACTTTTTAAGGAGGCTTCGACTTTTTGGTAAACTTTAAAAAAATCAACGTAGTCGCCACCAATCTTTTTGAAAAGTGTGATTGGATCACTTTAAATCAGAGTTATTTTAATAAAACGTTTTGTTTTAATAAAACAACAATTTTGGTCTGCGAAAATTAGAAAATAGGTTCGGGGGTCGGTTACGCGTGGGGAAGGGTTAGCACCCCCACGACGCTCAAAATTGGTACCTAATTGGTTTTAAAATCATTTTCAAAACTGGAATTTGCAAGTTCACAAAGGTTCGACTTTATTTGTCCGTTTAATGAATATCAAGCTATTTTAACGGCCTTATCTCTTGGGAGATGAACTTTAATCACGCCAACATTTCTGGCGCTAACCCGTCATTCCCGTTTGATAAGACACTGCATTAAATTAATTATGTTTTTTTTCAAACAACATAGAAATTTTAATGTGTTGAGCATTTTATGTTTATTCTAAGTTCGATTATTCAAAAGCCCTAAAAACGTCTAAGTCTTTTATTCCTAATTAAAACTTTAAGTTTACTTAAGTGTATTTTATTTTTGTGAAGAACATCTTTCAACAAAACACGTCTCTATCTAAGCTCTAGAACCTAGTCCCAAGTTTAACATATTTCTAAAAACAAGCAGGCAACTAAAATTTTTGTTGTTGTATTTTTTCCCTTTTATTAATTCTTTTAAAAAACCTTTATTTCTTCTTTTTTTACTTTTTTATTTTTTAAAAGCCAAGACCCCTTTTTTACACTTTTACCTTTTTTATTTTTTTTATTTTTTTTTACCTTTTTTATTTTTTATATTTCAAAAAGAATTTCACTTTTAATTTTTTCACTTTTTCATTTTTAAAGCTTTTCTTTTAAAAAAAACCTTTTAAAAAAATAAACCTTATTTTTTTAAAAGATTTCCTTTTAAGCTTTTTTTTTGAAAAAAAATTATTTCTTCCTTAAACCATAAACTTTTATTTTAAAACCATTTTATTTTCCTTTTTCTTTTTAAAAAAAACTTTATGACTTATTTCTTTTTTTTACTAAAAAATATATTATTTATTTTAAAATCACTTAACCCATTTATTATTAAAACTAAATTCTAAAAAAACTCTTTTTATATTCTTTATAAAAAATCAAGCCCCTTTATTATTTCCACCCATGCATTATTATTTTTCCTAATTAAATCCCTAACTTTAAGTTTTTTTTAATTAAACCACACTAACTCATTTTATTCATGCATTTAAATATAAACACTTTTAAAATTTCATTTCTTCATTTCTAAAGATCAAAACATTCCTAACAACATTTTTTAAAGCATGCAATTTTTTTAAGATCAAACCAAAATTAAACGGAGAATTTAAAACGAAAACATTACCAGAATCGTGAAACAATTTTCCGACTTCAAGAACACAACCTAGAATCCACAAAAACACCAACACAACCACAAAAATTCAACCAAGAACAAGCATAAAAAAACTAAATAAAATTTTAAAAGGAAAGATAGAAATTTTACCGAAACGAAGAACGAAGAACGAAGAACTCGAATATGATCTTCTTGAAATGCTCCTATTTGCCTTCGAGAAATTACCTCAAAACTCGAACTTCAACTCCAAAATTTTCAGTAAACTCTTGAAAATTTTAGAGAAATTTTCGGATTTTTCCTAAGCTTTTTTGTTTCTTTTCAAGTGTATTTTCACTTCAATTTTGTTTGTTCAACAATGGAGAAGAGGGGGGGGGGGGTTATACACATACTTGAGCTTGCAAATCAAGCAAATATCCACATTTAATCCCTAAATTGGAGCCAAAATCGGACCAAGAACTTGATTCTCGGTAAAACCCTTCAAACCTTATCCGATTTGGTTCAAAATCGGAGTTGAATTTTCCTCTTGATTCGAGCCTAGGGTTTGACCTCTTGTCTCGGTTTTTTGCAGATTCCAGCAAGCACAGGTGGCGACGGCGAGCGGGGTTGGTGGCGTTAGGTCGGCGGCAGCGAGGCGGACCGGCCGGAACCAACGGCGACGACAGCCGTGGCCAGTAGACGCCGACCGACCCTCCACAAGGTTCGGCGAGAGGGTTTGTTGGGGAACCAACCCGCACGCGTGCGGCTCATGCGCTGGCACGTGACGCGCGCTGGTTCCCCCTTTTTCCTTTTTTTCATTATTTTCTTTCTTTCTTTTTGCTAGTTTTGGCTATTTTCTTTTCTATTTTTTTTACATTTATTACTTTTTTGCCTTCATTTTATTTCCTTTTTCTTCAACATTTATTTTCCACCTTTATTATTAAAATCATTTTCTCCTTTTTAAAAGATGGGCTAGTATTTCTAAATGGGCTTTGTTTTTTCTCTCTTTTGAAATGAGCTTCAAAAATGGGTTTTTGAAGATGGTTTTTGTTGTATTTTTTATTTAATTTAGAAAAGGGTGGGATTTATATTTTTCAAGGGAAAATGATTTTTTATTATTTTTTTAAAATTGGGGTGAAAATCTAGTGACAACAGACTTAAAAACACTTAGAACATTTTATAGGGTTTAAATTTTTTCTTTGGAAAACAATTTGGGCTTAAAATTACTTGTCGATTGTGAGACTTTAAAGTACTTAAAAATTTATTTACTTTGCAAATAAGTCTTTAAAACAATTTGTTATATCAAAATCAAACATAAATTTTACAATCTCCCCTTTTTGATATAACAAAACCAAAGTAAATTTTTAAGTACTCTCCCTTACTTTAAGCTATATTTTTGAAAATAAAACTATGTAAAAATTTAGCTTAAGTCATTCTCCCCTTTTTGTTAGATCAAAATCGATGATAAGCAAGTGATAGCAAGATAAAGCAAACAACATAAATTTGATTAAAGAATAAAGCAACATCTTAAAGCAGAACATGGAATCCAAACTTAAGTCCTGAAAAACAATTCAAAAAACAAAGGACAAAGCATAGGTTCAAAGGAAATAACATAGGTGCAATAAAGAAACCCTAAATGATATGTCATGATATGAGATGCAAGACTCAAGGTTTGTCTTCATCGTCATCTTCATCTTCACCATCATCATCGTTCTTTCTAGATTGCCTCCACTCATGATGAAAAGCTGCAAGAGACATGTCCAAAGAAGTTTGTTTAGTAGAAATCGAACCAACACGATCATCAATGGACTTGTTGCGATTCTCAAGGACGATGACTCGCTCTTCCAAAGATGTGAAGCGAGTATCAATGGCAGCAAATCCGGAATTCATGGTGGTGTCCATCGAGCCAATAGATATGTGCAAGCTTGTGAATTGCTCGATGAGAAAGGCCATGAAAGCCGCATTGTTCGGTTGAGTGCCTTGAGGTTTTGCCGCTTGACGATGTTCGTCGGGAATAGCATCAGGTGGAAGCTCGGCGAGACGAATCCACTCATTGTTGAGGTAGTGAAACTTAGCACGAATGAGGGAGGTCTCATTGATTGGATCCTTGAGACGTGAGGGTTCACCATGAGAGAAATATATCTCTAATTGAGTAAACAAGTAACTAAAGGCAGTGCCATAGGTGAAAGAAGTAACCTGATCAGTGTGACGATATTGAACGAGATAAACCATCTCGACAAACATGATTTGAGCAAGATTTGGGTGTTTCTTTTCACGGAAGCATCGAAGCCAAAAATCATCAACTTGGCGGATGGTTGAGAATTTTCCACCGGAAGGGCGAAACCACCAAGTGATCATCAAGTGAAGAATGCGATCATGATCATCGAGAATGGTAATGGAGCCACGCAAAATATGTGCTAACGAGTCCTCATCGTTATACCTTCATCCTCAAAACCAAAAGCATCACTTAAAGTTTTAACATTAACCCGAAATTTCTTCCCCATCAAATAGGATTCAATAACAACAACGGTCTTTTTGTCGGGACCAACAATGCACTTGGCATTGACATAAAAATCATACCAAGAATTTTGTAAACAATAGGCGGTAAGGCCAAAAATTTCATGAAGTTCCAACGCCTCAAAAGATGAAGATATCAAAATTTAAAACGCCCATAATCTAAAAAGGGAAGAGAAACAACCCGATCGCGACATATATCACGAGTTTGAAATTGGAGAAAATAATCCACCTCGTCCGTGATGCAAAAACACATTGGGTAAATGATCGTAAGATTAGGGCGAGTAATCCCATCATTCTCAACATTGGAGGATTCTCCAACTTCATTAGTTTTTTTCTCTCTTTTTAGGACCCATAGTAAAATCTGAAAATAAATCAAGGCACAAGAAAAACAATGTATGCATAAATCATCACATTCGATCAAAAATAATCCAATTGATCAAGGTAGTAAAAGAAAAATCTATACAATATAGTTTAAAAGCATATACATATATAAAAAGAATTTTTGGTAAAAGGAATTTTGAAAAATAGTAAGATTAAATATACTGTATAATTTTATAGTTTAAAAGAAAAATCTATACAATATAGTTTAAAAGCATATATAGTAAGATTAATTATACGGTAAAAAGAATTGGCAAAAATAATTCATCTCGTCCGTGGTGCGAAAACACCTTGGGTAAATAATCGTAAGATTAGGGCGAATAATCCCATCATTCTCAACATCAGAGGAATCTCCAACTTCATTAGTTCTTGCTCTCTTTTTTGGACCCATAGTAAAATCTGAAAATAAATCAAGTCAAAAGAAAAACAATGTATGCATAAATTATCACATTCGATCCAAAAATAATCCAATTAATCAAGGTAATAAAAGAAAAATCTATACAATATAGTTTAAAAGCATATACATATATAAAAAGAATTTTGAAAAACAGTAAGATTAAATATACAATATAATTTTATATTCGAAACGAAAATTTCAGATTTTGAAAGAAATTTTACAAAATCTTGAAAACCCATACTATATATGTATTTTATGTACAAAAATTAACATAAAACAATATAGTAAAAATCGAAATTGAAAAGAAAAGATTTTTACCATTATAAGGGATTAAGGATGAATGCTTGAAGGTGGTGCACAAACTTGATGATATAGCCTTGAATTTTGAGTTGTGGAGTAAAAACCCTCAAAGATTTGTGTGAAAAACAAAGGGTTTTGATGGGTATTTATAGATAAAAAACTAGGGTTTTGGGGGGGAAAGAGGTTGAGTTTTAATTAAAGTAGGTTTGAAGATAGAAACCAATTAATGACTCAAAATATAATCTGTGGTCGCGCGTACCGATACGCTAGGAGACAGATAAAAGAAGGTGTATTAGAACATGTTTACGCGCACTAAAACACCCTTCAATACCGATACATGTTAAATTGTACTGAAACACGATTAAGCCCTCGTATCGAAACATGTTTAACCGTTTCGATACCACTTACTCATGATTTAAGCTCTGGGATTTGCTCAAGTATGCAATATCGAAACAACCTTGCCTGTTTCGATACACCTTGCCCAGAAGGTACATTTTGGGCACAATAGAGTCCAAAAATTCAATTTTAATCGAACTTAAATGCATGTTTACGATGAATGAGCAACAAGTATAGGCAAAAACAGATACATACTCCCCCTAGCAACTAGCATGGATGCATTAAGATGCAAAAACACATAAGCACAAACATTAATCAATTCAAGCTAGTTTTTTACTTAAAAAAATGTTCAAAAGGGAATTAAAGGTTGGTTAAACCTAACTCTCTCCTAAGAGCCCAAAAAACGTTATTTGTCAAGTGGTTTGACAAAAATGTCCGCTAGTTAGTTCAAGGTGTCAACATACTCTAGAACAACATCGTTTTCAAGACATGATCTTTAATGAAATGATGTCTAATTTCTATGTTCTTGGTTCTAGAATGTTGGATGAGATTCTTAGTGAGACATATGACACTAGTGTTGTCACACTTAAGGGGTATGGTATCTACATCAACTCCATAATTTAGAAGTTGTTGCTTCATCCAAAGGACTTGAGCACAACAACTTCTGATCGATATGTATTCTGCTTCGGTGGTAGATAAGGCTACACTATTTTGTTTCTTAGAGAACCAAGATATGAACATGCTACCTAGGAATTGGCATGTTCTGAAGGTACTCTTTCTATCTATCTTACATCCCCCATATTCCGCATCAGAAAAGGCATGAAGGTCAAAGGATGAGTCTCTAGGATACCAAAGACCTAAACAAGGTGTGTCTCTAAGGTATCTAAAGATTCTCTTAATGGCTATAAGGTGTGATTCTCTAAGACTAGCTTGAAATCTAGTACACAAGCAAACACTAAACATGATATCGAGTCTACTTGCGGTAAGGTAAAGCAAAGATCCAATCATAGAACGATAAAGCTTAGAATCAACACACTTACCTCCTTGATCTTTGTCAAGGTTAATTGATGAGGTCATTGGAGAGGCTTGAGGCTTCACATTCTCCAAGCCAAACTTCTTGAGCATATCTTTGATGTACTTTGCTTGATTAATGAAGGTGTCATCATTCCTTTGTTTGATTTGGAGCCCCAAGAAGAATGAGAGCTCCCCCATCATGCTCATCACCTTGCATTAGCTTAGAAAATTCTTGGCAATAAAACTCATTAGTGGAACCAAATATTATATCATCAACATAAATTTGTACTACTAAGATGTCATTGTTGTTTCTTTTAATGAAAACTGTAGTGTCCACCTTGCCTTTTTCAAAACCTTTTTCAATCAAAAAGTTTGAAAGCCTTTCATACCAAGCTCTAGGAGCTTGTTTCAAATCATATAAAGCTTTAGTCAATTTAAAAACATGGTTTGGAAAATGTGGATCTTCAAAACCGGGTGGTTGTTCAACATACACTTCTTCATTTATAAAACCATTTAAAATGCACTTTTAACATCCATTTGAAAAATCTTGAATTCATAATATCATGCAAATGCAAGAATCATCCCAATAGCTTCCATTCTAGCTACAAGTACAGATGTTTCATCAAAATCGATTCCCTCTTCTTGAGTGTAACCTTGAGCAACAAGTCTAGCCTTGTTTCTCACTATGTTACCACTCTCATCTAGATTGTTTCTAAAAACCCATTTAGTTCCTATAGTAGATTTATTACTAGGCATATCAACTAGTATCCATACTTTTCTCAAATTAATTAAGCTCTTCTTGCATGACCAATATCCAAAAGTCATATTTTAATGCTTCTTTGATATTTTTAGGCTCAATGCATGAAATGAATGCAACATGGTTCATTAGTCTAAGAGAGGATCGAGTAGTTACCCCCTTGGATGGATCACCCAAGACCTCACCACCCTTAACATAGTTGAGTTCCCTTGGGTAGCTCACTTCCTTTTCCTTAATTGTCATGTCCTTTAAAGCTTCAATAGGAGGATCTTGTATTTCTTACTTGGTTGGAACCTTATCCACCTTTGATGATTGCCCACCATCAATGGCTTCAATGATCCCTACATCATCATCATCACAAAAATCCTTCCTTGGAAAGAGGTTATCATCGAAAACCACATTTATAGACTCTTCTACAACTAAGGTTCTTTTTTAAAAAACTCGACAGGCTTTAGAATATAAAGAGTAACCAAGAAAAATTGTTTCATCACTTTTTGCATCAAATTTACCTAAATGATCTTTTCCATTGTTGAAAACAAAACACTTGCATCCAAAAGAATGAAAATAGCTAATGTTAGGCTTCTTTGACTTAAAAATCTCATAAGGAGTTTTCTTTAAAATTGACATAATCATTACACGATTTTTGATATAACAAGCAGTGTTTGTGGCTTCTTCCCAAAAATACTTAGGTAAACTATTTTCACAAAGCATGGTTATAGCCATTTCTTCTAAAGTACGGTTTTTCCTCTCAACTACCCCATTTTGTTAAGAAGTGCGATATGCGAAAAAATTGTGGCTAATACCATTAGAGTTACAAAATCCTCAAAACTTAGATTTTGAAATTCCGTTCCATGGTCACTTCTAATATTAGTTATATTTTGACTATGGTCATTTTTAGTAACTTTTGAAAATGTGATGAATTTTGTTTAAAGCCTCATCTTTTGTACTTAAAAAGAGAACCCAAGTGTATCTAGAGAAATCATCAACTAAAACATAAGCATATGATTTTCCACCCAAGCTAGTTGTCCTAATAAGCCCAAAGAGATCCATATGGATCAATTGTAAAATCCTACTACTTGAAACATCGTTAATGGATTTAAATGATGTACGTTTTTGTTTACCCTTAGCACAAGCATCACAAATTCTGTCTAATGAGAATTTTAGCTTAGGTAAACCTCTAACTAGATTTTGGGAAACTAATTTCTCTAAAACACTTATGCTAGCATGCCCTAGTTTCCTATGCCACAACCATGCATCATTTTCATCACTAGCAACCAAACATGCATGGAATGTATGTATGTCATCTAGATGCACCACATAAATATTACATATGCGACAACCAATGAGCATTATTTCATTTGTTTTAATGTTCACAATTTTACACCCATTAACATCAAAATGAACATTAAACCTTTTATCTCACAATTGACTAATGCTCAACAAGTCATGCTTAAGACCATTGACAAACAAGACATCTCCAATGAGAATAGATGAGAGATTACCAATAGAGCCAATACCCTCAATGTGGCCTTTAGAGTTGTCACCAAATGTTACTACTTCACCACTCTTTGGCTTGAGCTCCATAAATCTACTCTTGTCGCCGGTCATATGTCTTAAGCATCCACTATTAAGGTACCAAGTGTTTTGACTTGAAGCTTTGGCCTTGTAGCAATGCTCCCCATACAAACAAAGATTAGTTCTTGATTTTTGGCACCCAAACCATCTTGGGTCCATGTGAGTTAGCTCCCAAATACTTGGTTCCCTTAGGAATCCAAGAAGAAACAACATATATATTATTAGAGACTACAAGTTCCTTAGGAACCCATACACTTCTAATCATTTTAGCTTTAGGATGCTTTTGAGAGCCTCTTTGTTTGTAGCCATTAAAGTTCCACTTCACATAGTTGGATTTTGAAGAACTTTCTTTTTCAAAACTTGATTTCCCAACTACGTTTAGAGAAGCTTTAAGCTTATTCACCACCTTGTGGTGATCATCATAGAATTTGGAGAGAAGATTGTTTAAATCAACATTTTTATCTTGAAAATATTTTAAATCATCTTTTAAAGTCAAAGTCTTCTCTTCAAGTTTTGAATTGGTTTTGGATAAAGAATCCTTTTGGGCTTTTAAATCGGAAATCAACTTTTTGTTTTTCAAAACTGATTCTTTATATTTTTTCAATCAATTCATCATAAACCTCTTGTAGCCCATCATAAGATTTTTGAAGCTAATCAAGTGTAAAACCAAAGCCAGATAAGTTGAGGTTTACCTTAGAATCGTTATCAATGGCTATGAGGCAAAGATTTGCTACTTCATGCTCCTCTCCATCGGATGATGATTCCTCATCGCTCCAAGTAGCAACATGGGACTTTCACTTTTTCTTCTTATCAAACATATTCTTCTTGAGTTGAGGGCAATCCGATCAAATGTGGCCCGATTTCTTACACTCATAACAAATGAGTTGATCATTTTCTTTTTCTTTGCTCTTGTTCTTGAAGTCTCTTCTTCTTTGGAACTTCCTTCCCAGGTTGGACTTCATGAACTGAGAGAACCTTTTGGCTATCAAAGTCAATTCTTCAAATCCATCTTCTTCACTTGAATTGCTCTCATCTTTTGGTAGTGAGGCTTTAAGAGCAATCCCTTGTTTCTTCTTCTCCACCTCTAGCTTCTCTACTCTTCTTTCTTCTCTTTTCTTTTCTTCTTCCCTTCCTTACTTTATGACCTCATGAGTAAGGAGAGATCCTACCAACTCATCGAGCTTCAAAGTCTTCAAGTTCTTTACCTCGATGATTGCGATTCTCTTTCCATTCCATGATTCAAGAAGAGAGAAGAGTATCTTTTAGACAAGTTTATCTTCGGGAATGATCACATCGGAGCCCTTAAGACCATTTACTATAATCGAGAACCGGTAGAACATCATGGAGACGCTCTCATCCAGCTCCATCTTGAAGTTCTCATACTTAAGTTGAAGATCCCAATCTTGGTCTCCTTCATGTCGTTGGTGCCTTCGTATGTGGTCTCTAACTTGCCCCACACCTCCTTTGCACTTGTGCATGATGACATTTTTGCATACATGTTGGGTCTAAGTGCACAAAACAACATATGTAGAGCCTTGTCGTTTACTTGGAGTCTTCTCTGATCTTCATTGGTCATCTCTACCTTGGTCTTCGGAACAAGTCTCCTCTCATCATCTCTTTTCATCGGAATTGTCGGTCCATATTCCACTATGTCCCAAAGGACATAGTCGTTGGATTTGATGAAGAACCTTTGTAACCCCCTCGTCCCGGTCTGGATGACTAATCGGTCCGAGTAGGTTACACGGGGAAAATTGAAGTGAAACCCGTTAAGGCTCCCCTTCGATTAGCAACCCTAGAAAATTCATTTTAAACATTATCTTGTCTAAATGTTTTAATACACCCTATGTGTCGGGACACGCAGCGGGAAGGACACACGAATACCGAACATACAAAACATGCAATTTAACATCTCATTTTAACTTTTATAATATGACGTATCGATATGCTAAATGACCGTATCGATACGCCTGACCTGGTCAACACCCTACAGTCAACTCAGGGAGACCGTATCGGTACACAACAAGACCGTATCGATACGCCCTCAATGGTCAACTTCTCGTGGTCAAACTACAAGGACCGTATCGATATCCTTAGGACTCGTACCGATACGCCAAAATCTCGTCAATTTCTTAGATTTCCAGAGAGGTTTTGGCGTATCGATACACCATCGTGTATCGGTACTCTCTGCCGAAAATGAGCCCCAAGGCAAGGACCGTATCGATACAGCCCTTAGGCGTACCGATACGCCCTGCACTGCAACCATATTTTTAGCTGTCAAAACACAAGGAACTTAACTCTAGATGCATATATCGACTTAACTAGCAACATACAAGCATACATACGATTCAAGGCAAGCAAGAGATAATGATTTAGATCATTTCAACACAAGTTCAAACATCAAACCTTCACACATGACACGTAATTAAGACAATAAAACATGCTTAACAATCATCAAGTATCAAGCCAAACCCAACATGTTTCAACATAGCATCCTCAACCAAACTTGCTAGAAACATTAACAAATCAAACTAGGGAGTTTGAACACCAACTCCACACAAGTCTAAAATCCCCATTGTCTAGGCATTATTACAAAAATTTAAACCATACCCGAGCTACCCGAGAACTCCGAGAAACTCCTCCCTTGCCCACTTGCCTTCTGAAAACTCTAACAATCTGCATGTTGGAAAAAGGAGAGCGTAAGCTTGAAAGCTTAGTGAGCGAAGCTCTAAAAACACTTCAACAATGCAGTTTTCAAAACACATTTCTTAATTGAAAAGTAAACCATTTTAACATACGAAAAGGAGACACAATCAACCCAATTACATGATATGCACATGCATAACCAAAACACGATGGGACTACACATCACCGTTTCGACTAGTAGTTTTCTGACGGGACTACACATCAACGTACTCTTCTACTAGTCACTATCGGTGGGACTACACATCACCGTAGTTACGACAACCATCACGTGAGGCTCGACACCAACAACGACTACACAACAACATCAAATGGAAGTAAAGGCAATCCACAATTCACACAATACCACAACAATTGATCATACACCAACACTTAACAATCAAGGTAAAATTAGTAAACTTACACTTGGGTTTAGGTTATCCCTCTAGGCTCCACCCAAACCCCCAAGAGCCCATTTCAAAATCAAATCAAGTTTCAAAATATTTCCGCTCACCGATGATACCCAAACGGAAGCCAAAACACCGATCTCAAGCCTCCAAATTCCCCGGAATTGAGCCTGAAGCTTCTCCAAAGGTTTCCCTTGATTCTAACCAATCAAAAACAACATATTACTCAACCAACTCATCCGCAAAACACTGTTACAAATCAAACTAAACCGCAAAGCCATTTCTCTATATTTCCAAGCCAAAGTTAACACAAGAATCCCATTTTCGGACTCCCACCAAACCCAGTAGAAAACTACTAATTCCAACACTCAAATCATCATCCCCCACCTTCAAAACAACCTTCTAGTATCACTATAACACCAGCCCAACTCTCTTTCACAAAACCACTCCAAAAACTCAAGTTTTCACCCATTTTAAAACACCTACAAAACCCATTTCGGGATTTTTGATAAAACCCCTCCATTTTTACATATAATACACATTATGGCAAGACTAAAACATAAATTAACTTTACAAATCAAGACTCCATCAAAAACCCATTAAAGCTTCTTACTTTTACCTCAAAACTTGAAAACTTCAAAATCTTCAAAAGTGATTTTTATGAAAAACTAAAGCTATAGAAATGTTGGAAATGATGAGGAGAAGTCAAAAACGTTCTTACCTCGATGAAATCACTTGAAATGGTGGAGGAAATGAATGAAATAGTAACCAAGGGTTTAGGGAAGTTTTGACGTGAAAAATTCTTGAAGGATGAAGATGATGAAAATATTTCAAACCCCCTTTTTACTCATCTTTTCCCTTTCATTTTGAAAATTACCAAATTGTCATTAATGAAATTTAAACCCTTTTAAATTAAAACCAAAGTCTATTTTAATTAAAATGAGTCCAACGACTCGAACCCGATTTACACGCGTAACATACGACCCCTAAACCTAGGGAGTAACAACCTCATCTGGTTCTTCCAAAAAGGGATAGTTATCCACATTGAAGAATGGTGGTTTAGTGATGGGTTGTGACTTGTACAAGCTAGACCCGGAGATAGAAGTCATGACTTAGATTAAATGTTGATCAACACTCTCCTAGGATCTCCTCTTGTGGATGTGAAGCCTTCAAAGAGGTAAGCTCTGATACCAATTGTTGAGTGGATCAAATGAATGTGATTTGATCAAAAGGGGGTGAATTGGCTTTTTAAATGTGGAGGGAGCAAATTGGAAATTGATAAATGAGAACAAGGCAAATTATAGTGGTTCAAACTTCTAAAAACCTCTACATCCACTACCTTAGCTCTCACTAAGGATTTTCAAAAATTTTGTAACCCCCTCGTCCCGGTCTGGACAGATGACCGGTTCGAGTAGGCTACACGGGGAAAACCGATGTGAAACCCGTTAAGGTCCCACCTCGGTTAGCAACCCTATAAAATTTCTTTTATCTATATCTTGTCTAAATACATTATTAAGTCTTATGTGAAACACGACAGCGGAAACACAAACAATATAACAACGACCATCCAAAACAACACTTTAAAACAGCCCATTTTTCCTTATTAAGCAGGCCGTATCGATACACCTGTCAAGGGTATCGATACGCCTTGACCAAGTCAACTGCCCTCAGTCAACTCAGGGGAGACCGTATCGATACAACCCTTGGGCGTATCGATACACCCTCCTCGGTCAACATCACACGGTCCACGAGACAAAACCGTATCGATACGCTTAGAGCCTGTATCAATACGCCAAAGTCTCACCAAAATCTCGGATTTCTAGTGAGCTTTGGGCGTATTGATACACCCCTGCGTATCGATACACCAGGCAAAAACTGAGTTCTGAAGGGCAAGACCGTATCGATACGGCCCTTAGGCGTATCGATACGCCATGCACTGCAAGACTCCAAATTTCAGCAAAACGATTTAAGACTCGACTCTAGATACGATTTACGACTCCCCTAGCCACAAACAACATACATACAACCTTTAACTACCAAGATATCAACATACATGGCATTCAAAACGTACAAGGATCATGCAACGAAAGGATTCATACATTTATCAAAAAGAAGACATACTTAACACATAAAGGTTCATGCCTTAGAAACAAACATATAGGCATTCATGATATGCAACATAAACATGGTTTACAATTCAAACAAAACATCTAAAAGCCAAACCAACATCACATACATCCAAGCTCAATTTAACAGCACTTATCCCATTGCTTGACTATTACAATCTATAATTTAAAGTTCATACTTGAGCTAACCAAAAGCGACACTTGGAGGCCTTTCCTTGCCCTTGCCACCCACAAGCTACTGATCTGCATTGTCGAATAAAAAGGAGCGTAAGCATAAAATCTTAGTGAGGGTAAGCTCATAAAACAAACCTTCAACAACGCAGGGTCCAAGCACGAGCAACAACCACAATAGAATGCATGATCTTACCTTCGATCCGTAAGAGCCAAAAATATACATGATGCATGAACATATGATTAACACTATGCCATGATCAACAACTCATAAGCCCAACACACGAAGATACATATAACAATATATTAACAACAACAAATATCAATCCAAATGAAATCACATTTCATATCATATTGGCACCTAGCTATGACTCGAATACGTGGATAACACATTGGAACGTACTTCTAACACAACCATTACCTTCGGTGGGATTACACTCATCACCGGTTCTCACGGAGGGGATTTCACTCATCCTCACGCCCCGTCGATGGGATTCCACTCATCACCGACTAATATATAAAGATTTCCAGGCGAACCCGTACTACTCCTTGGTGTCTTAACGCCACCAAGGCCACACACAAATTTGAATCTCGTGTGCACACTAACATCCTAATGATCGATCAGTGTACCCAAGCATACTAGTGCCAATATTAAACACAATCCATAACCTTTCACAACATCATTTCATATCAACTTCCGTGCTTAGCACATACACACCATGATCACTATCATACACACTCCACATGCATATAACAATGCATCAATCCATGCCTCAACATACATGTATAACACATTATACATAACACCACAATCACAATTAATCAAGATGCATAAACAATCATTAAAGAGTGCAACCAAAGTCTCTAATTAAAGCTTGGGATTAGGCTACCACTCTAATCCCAACTCTAGGTGGGTTTACCAAGCCCAACCTAGGTTCACATGCTTGAACCAATATTTAAAAATCATTTAAAACAATAACCACTCACCGACCACTCCATTAGCACAAGCCGGCTAGCCTACAAAGCATCCAAGTTTCCGGATTCGAGCCCGAAGCTCCTCCATTGTTTCCTCTTGCCTCTAACCAACTCAACACAAACAAAACAACCTCGAATCAGATCATACAACAATGTAGCAATCCCGGAACACCATTCAAGCAATAAACACATAAATTCAAGCCATGAACAACCCCAAAAACATCAATCCCGAGCAGCCATCAAACCCCAACCAAAACTCAAGATTCCAACCTCTTTAACACACTTAAATGCTTCCAAAACGATCCCTAACCAACATACAACTAATAGCCCTCAATTTCCAACATTAAACACACCCAAAATCAACCTTTAAACCCTTCAAAAACCCCAATTAAAACCCAAATTCGGGAATCATTGTAAAACTCTTTAAAAATCACATATGTTGGACCTTATGGTTCCTAAACAACTTATCTATCAACATTAAACCAAAAGCTTTGATAAAGAATCATAAAGGTCCAACCTTTAACGAAAACTTTCAAAATCCCAAATTACAAAATACATAGTTTTAGTGAAATCTAAAGATACCAAAATGAAGAGGAGACCAAGGCCAAGTCAAAAATATGTTTACCTTTCAAAAAGCTCCAAGAATGAAGAAGAAATGAGATGGAAGAGTGAGATGAAGATAAGCTCTCTTCTTGTCGTGGAAATGGTGGAAGGGGGAGTGAAGATGACGACAAAGGTTGTTTTAATTAAAAAGGGGCTTTTTAAATGGAAGGTCTCTTTATTACCAAAATGCCATTAATGAGATGACAATCTCATGTATTTGCAAATTCCATGGAAATTAGGTTTCAATTATATTTTGGTCCAATACAAGATGTTTGTTTGGAAATATGAAGCCCAAAATAATATTTTATTATTTTAAATTTTAAAACCGAAACCGAATCATTATTTTAATATTATTTTCATCCGACCCCTAAACTCGGGTGTTACAACTCTCCCCCACTTAAGGAAATTTCGTCCCCGAAATTTATCGAACAGGAAGAGCCACGAAATCTGCCCCTCCACACTTTCCTTCTCACCACAACATACTAACCAACTCGGTAGACTTACCACACAACATTGGCTATCTGATGCTAAGATCTCGACAGGTCCTTCATTGCATGCCAAATTCAAACTCGACTCAACCTCTTCAACAAACATAGCACGAGACAGATCAACTTCACATTTCCGAATCATAGATACACAGAACACATCACAAACCCTTTTCTAACTCTAGTGGTAACTGCAACAGATAAACAACAAAACTAGCCCAATTCACAACCTCATACGGCACTATTTAAATACTTGACCCATAACTTTTTCTGACTAACCATCTGACTTCAACAGGTAACCAAACACTATGCATACGTCCTCAAAATCTAGTTGAAATCTCGAATCTCTATCGGCCATTATCGAATTCAAGACACTGTACAACTCACACTCTTGCTAAGGCACGACTCCGCCATCTTACACTAGGTACAAGTAACATGAACATGTATAAAATGAGTACACTCGGTGCAACTATCATCGCTTACTAGGCCAAACTCTCCCATAGGAAATCAAAGACGAACCAGGCACAAGGTCTCTCGAATCTATTTCCCACTTTTATTAAGAATCTTCCACGAATGTAACAAACTAGAAGAGAACTGATGCTCGATCTTGACACGCTGGCGAATTACACACTTACTCTCATACTGAACAACATCATCCATCAACTCAATTCAGAAGTATTCATCTTCAACCCGCAATACGTCTTCATACTACTCAGTTGCAACACAAATGAATTGTTGTGTGCTTCGGCCCAAAACAATACGTCTCAAAACACTATGTCAATCGGCACAACTATTCTGTCTCTGAAATGCAAAACTCTATCATCTCTAAAACTAAAATATGAAGGTCTTCCTTCTGCCATGTCTTCCACGTGAGGTGCCAAGAACCTGTCTTGCAATTGTTTCTTTTTAAGTATTCTGACTCAATGTAGGCTTAACATGTCGCAACTCAAATATAGCTCAGCAAAAACAACTCGAAGCATCGGTTACTACGTTGACTCTCTTCGGATGGTACTCAATCTTGAGATTACGGTCTTCAAGCAGTTCTAACAACTTATGCTGTTCAAGTTTCAACCCTTCCTAAGTCGTCAATATTTCAAGTTCTGATGATATGTATATACACTATGCATTTCTTACTATACATGCTTTGTCTCTAAATCTTCGTAGCAATTACAACTGCAGTTAACTCTATGTCTCGTGTCGGATAATTCTTTTCATGTGCTTCCTACTGTCTCGACGAATAGGCCACAATCTTCTGTCTTGCATAAGCATACAACCTAACCCTACATGTAACACATCAATATGGTTCACAATTTCTTTCTCTGACATTGGCGGGATCAAGGTCGAAGCTCTCTTCAAAGTTTCTTTCGGTTTCTCAAGGGCTCATTGTCTCGCATCTGACCACACAAACTGAACATTCTTCTGTAGCAATCCGTCAATGGAGCAGCTATCTTCAAAAGATCATTTACAAACCTCTAGTAATAACAATGCTAGACCTAGGAACTATAGATGCCTGTCATAGTCTTCAATTTCTTCCAACTCACATCTTCTTCTGCCTACTTGGGATTTACTCTAATACACTCGGTTAATCTACATGTCCTAGGAGAACATCCTTCTTGACTCGGAGTTCACGTTTGCTCATCTTGGCATACAACTGATTCTCTAATAGGATCTACAACACTAACTCCAAAGCTTGTCATGATCTTCCTCGGCACGTGAATATACCCATGTATCATCTATGAGAACTTCTACAAACCGATCAAGGAGTTCAGGAAGTATTCTACTCGACATCTCTATAATAGTAGCTAACACATTAGTCAAACAAAACGACATAACCCAGAACTCAAAGTGATCACATCTTGCCCCCAAAAGCTGTCTTCGGTACATCAACCTCTCTCACTTTCAACTGGTAGTAATCGGATCTCAAATTAATCTTCGTAAAGACTGAAGCACACCACAACTGATCAACAAATCACTGATGCTCGGAGATGGATACTAACTACTCACTGTCAATTCTTTCAACTATCTGTAATCTGAACGCATTCTCGTATTGTCGCCTCTCTTCTTCACAAATTGCATTGTCGTACTCTAAGATGAAGTACTAGGCCTAATAAATCTAAGGTCTAACAAATCTCGAAGTTGATTCTTCAACACTCTCAATTCCTTTGGGAACCATAAGATACAGAGCAATCAGAATAGGAGCAAGCTCAGAGACGGTCTCAAAAACAAACTCTTCTTCCCTATCAAGAGACAAACCAGGAAATTCTTCCAAACGCTTTTAGGAAAACACAAACTATTCTAACCTTCTGCGGTTTAATCTTCATTCAAAAAACAAATCTGTCACATTTGCTAGGCAAGCCTGTCAACTAAACTCAATCAATCTTTGACCTCTAAAGCTGGATCAACATTCGATAAGGAGTTCACATCCTCACCTACTACTACAGTCTCACAGAAATCTGCAACTTCAAGGCAACTCTCTCTTTGTCTCAAGGTATACCCTAGCTTTGAGTTCTACAAGCCAAACCACGCCCAATGTTACATCAAAACCGTAAAAGACAATTACTTCACGTCCACTGGAAACACGTAACCCTAAACCATCAATAAACCTCTTCCGTACATCTCTCTGACCACCACTATCTCACCAAAAGGTCTAGTCACATGTGTCCCTACGTCTAAAATCTCAACAGAGATATCTAACTTCCTTACATGTTCACAAAAAAGGATGTATCCGCAGAAATTGCAACTTCACATGTACACAACTGATAGTTTTCGGTTCTCTTGTCTTCAGGCGGGTCCTTCAAACATAGTCTACTCTCTAAACCGTTCTTAGAGCATCTCAAAACTTCAAAATGCAGTTCTGATCACACACAAACAATCATGCTGGAACTTGTTCTATAACATCGGTCCTGACGACTCAAAACATCCCACTCACGGATACTGACCGGCTGTCTTGTATTAAGACCATAGGCCGAACCCCAACGATCACCAACTAACATTTCTGAGTTTCAAATTACTCACACGAGACCCTTACCCTGATCTCGCCAAAAGAACTAAGATACTCATACCTACCTCTAACACTTCACCGGGCATATTCAAACTTTGCATGCTTGCTAACAACATACAGAAGTACAGACTCAATATCAACCAGAAGGGGACACACTCAAAACTGTGCCAAGGGCTTATCTACTATAACATCGATACCACTCTGAACCTCACTCAAAGGTCTTCACTTCTTTTTACCAACTAATACCAGAATCGGTCTCATCGTCTCTCATCAACAGGAATCAACACACATACATACTAACTTAAACAAACAAATTGTACCTCAACTCCGGTACAACCATACTTCTCTGACTATAGCGATGAACTCCCTCAACATCATCCACATTTTCAGAAACCACAGCTTCTACTTACCGATTTACGGCCCACGCCTTGGCCTCAAACTTACCAAAAAGCAATAAATCAACAACAACAACAAAACATTTACATACAAACTAGGTTAGCAAAGGAAAGGGTCCAAGTGGCTCAAGTATGATTCCCTCACTTAAAATCTCTTATTTCGATGTAATAGAAGCAGTGGGACTCTACTCAACATGCTTCTAGCAACACACACGCACGATCAAGCAATATACATCAAGCATACTTGATAAACAAGCAAACATGCTTACATGGAAAGCAAACAACGTTCAATTACAATACAAGAACTTAACTTACCTCACTTACCTCCCCAAGGTCTCGGAAAACTTAGGCTCTGATACCAACAAATGTAACCCCCTCGTCCCGGTCTGGACGGATGACCGGCCCGAGTAGGCTACACGGGGAAAACCGATGTGAAACCCGTTAAGGTCCCACCTTAGTTAGCAACCCTAGAAAATTTCTTTTATTTATATCTTGTCTAAATGCATTATTAAGTCCTATGTGAAACACGACATCGGAAACACAAACAATATAACAACGACCATCCAAAAAACACTTTAAAACAACTCATTTTTCCTTATTAAGCAGGTTGTATCGGTACACTTGTCAAGGGTATCGATACGCCTTGACCAAGTCAACTGCCCTCAGTAAACTCAGGGGAGACCGTATCGATACAGCCCTTGGGCGTATCGATACACCCTCCTCGGTCAACATCATACGGTCTACGAGACAAAACCGTACTGATACGTTTAGAGCCCGTATCGATACGCCAAAGTCTAACCAAAATCTCGGATTTCCAGTGAGCTTTGGGCGTACCGATACACCCCCGCGTATCGATACACCAGGCCAAAACTGAGTGTATCGATTTACGAAAGGATTCATACATTTATAAAAAAGAAGACATACTTAACACATAAAGGTTCATGCCTTAGAAACACATATAGGCATTCATGAAATACAACATAAACATGGTTTACAATTCAAACAAAACATCTAAAAGCCAAACCAACATCACATACATCCAAGCTCAATTTAACAACACCTATCACATTGCTTGACTATTACAATCTACAATTTAAAGTTCATACTTGAGCTAACCAAAAGCAACACTTGGAGGCCTTTCCTTGCCCTTGCCACCCACAAGCTACTGATCTGCATTGTCGAACAAAAAGGAGCGTAAGCATAAAATCTTTGTGAGGGTAAGCTCATAAAACAAACCTTCAACAATGCAGGGTCCAAGCACGAGCAACAACCACAATAGAATGCATGATCTTACCTCCGATCCACAAGAGCCAAAAATATATATGATGCATGAACATATGATTAACACTATGCCATGATCAACAACTCATAAGCCCAACACACGAAGATACATATAACAATGTATTAACAACAACATATATCAATCCAAATGAAATCACATTTCATATCATATTGGCACCTAGCTATGACTCGAATACGCGGATAACACGTTGGAACACACTTCCAACACAACCATTACCTTCAGTGGGATTACACTCATCACCGGTTCTCGCAGAGGGGATTTCACTCATCCTCATGCCCCGTCGATGGGATTCCACTCATCACCGACTAATATATAAAGATTTCCGGGCGAACCCGTACTCCTCCTTGGTGTCTTAACGCCACCAAGGCCACGCGCGAATTTGACTCTCGTGTAAACACTAACATCCTAATGATCGATCATTGTACCCAAGCATACTAGTGTCAATATTAAACACAATTCATAACCTTTCACAACATCATTTCATATCAACTTCCGTGCTTAGCACGGACACACCATGATCACTATCATGCACACTCCATATGCATATAACAATGCATCAATCCATGCCTCAACATACATGTATAACACATTATACATAACACCACAATCACAATTAATCAGGATGCATAAACAACCATTAAAGAGTGCAACCAAAGTCTCTAATTAAAACTTGGGATTAGGCTTCCACTCTAATCCCAAATCTAGGTGGGTTTACCAAGCCCAACCTAGGTTCACATGCTTGAACCAATATTTAAAAACCATTTAAAACAATAACCACTCACCGACCACTCCATTAGCACAAGCCAGCTAGCCTACCAAGCATCCAAGTTTCCGGATTCGAGCCCGAAGCTCCTCCATTGTTTCCTCTTGCCTCTAACCAACTCAACACAAACAAAACAACCTTGAATCAGCTCATACAACAATGTAGCAATCCCGGAACACTATTCAAGCAATAAACACATAAATTCAAGCCATGAACAACCCCAAAAACATCAATCCCGAGCAGCCATCAAACCCCAACCAAAACTCAAGATTCCAACCTCTTTAACACACTTAAATGCTTCCAAAACGATCCCTAACCAACATACAACTAATAGCCCTCAATTTCCAACATTAAACACACCCAAAATCAACCTTTAAACCCTTCAAAAACCCCAATTAAAACCCAAATTCGGGAATCATTGTAAAACTCTTTAAAAATCACATATGTTGGACCTTATGGTTCCTAAACAACTTATCTATCAACATTAAACCAAAAGCTTTGATAAAGAATCATAAAGCTCCAACCTTTAACCAAAACTTTCAAAATCCCAAATTACAAAATGCATAGTTTTAGTGAAATCTAAAGATACCAAAATGAAGAGGAGAGTAAGGAAAAGTCAAAAATATATTTACCTTTCAAAAAGCTCCAAGAATGAAGAAGAAAGGAGATGGAAGAGTGAGATGAAGAGAAGCTCTCTTCTTGTCGTGGAAATGGTGGAAGGGGGAGTGAAGATGATGACAAAGGTTGTTTTAATTAAAAAGGGGCTTTTTAAATGGAAGATTCCTTTATTACCAAAATGTCATTAATGAGATGACAATCTCATATATTTGCAAATTCCATGGAAATTAGGTTTCAATTATATTTTGGTCCAACACAAGGTGTTTGTTTGGAAATATGAAGCCCAAAATAATATTTTATTATTTTAAATTTTAAAACCGAAACCGGACTATTATTTTAATATTATTTTTATCCGACCCCCAAACCCGGGTGTTACGAATCTCCACTAGATGTTCTTCACCTTTTATAGGCTAAGGAGGTAACATTTACAATCGGTCAATCTTACTACCCAAAGATTGACCCAAAAGACTCTGTTTACAAAGAATAAATTTGGCAAATAGAAATATCTCTCACAAGACTGAAAATTTGCTCAATTACAATCAAACACTCCTCAAACTTGAACTAATGATTTACAATAAAGATTACAACAAGTTGGGTACAAGATATGACACTTATGAAGCTCAAAGGTTTGGAATATAGCTTGGATGTTGCAAGTAGGTTCAATAGTTGTTGATGAGGCTTTGAAGGCTTGCTTTTATACCTTTGCATTAATTTCTAGCCGTTTGAGGGTTGAGGTCATCAATAGAGACGTTGAAGCCTTTATTTCCCACAATAAATGTACTTCTGCACTTGCCCGTATCGAAACGTGAAGGCTCGTATCGATCGTTGTCTCAAAACAAAAAGAGTTGTTGCAGGTAATAAAGAAGGGGTATCGAAACGCGGGAAGGCACATCAAAACGCTGTAAGGGGTCGTATCGAAACGGCTTTGGCCGTACCGATACAATTTTTCTCACTTGAGCTACTGCCAATCTCCGTATCGAAACAACCCTAAGGCGTACCGATATGGGTCAACTGCTTTATAAAAACTGCTCATTTCCAATAATTGGCAAGTAACAGTCAAAATAATAAATACCAAGATTTTACAAATCTTTCTGACCGTATCGAAACAGCTGAGACCGTATTGATACGAAATGCCTAAAATTCTTAAACCCACAAGAAGGTCGTATCGAAGCAGTATAAGTCGTATCGAAACGCCTTGTCAAAATTTTATCTTTTAAAGCATCTTGTATCGAAACTGTATAAACCGTATCGAAACGGTTTCTTCCAATATCCAAATAAAATTTTGGCCGTATTAAAACACCATTGGGTGTATCGAAACGCATGTACGTTTTTGTAAGAGTTCTAAAGACCCTTTTACCCTTAACAATTATAAAAAATCTCTAAATAACCTAAATTTAACATTTTCTATTTTAATTCTTTACTATCACGTATTTATGTTGTGACATTTGTAAACTAATACTTTTTTTCTTTTGATTCTCACACATTTATATTTGTATTTAAATTTAATAATTAATTAAATTGTATTAAAAATAATTATATAAATAATAAATTAATATATAGATCCTTCACATATTAGTAATGTTATATTTAAAAAATTATTTTTCATAATCTAATTAATATTAATAGATACAAAATATTGATAACTAATAAACTATGCAAACAAATATTTAATATAAACATGTATTTATATGTCATTTTGCTTGTTTAAATAACCAAACAACTATCAGCTATCAGTTCATTTTACCAAATAGTTTTATACAATCAGCTAATACAATCCGCTAGTGAAATTAGCTAATGTAATTCACAATCTGCTATCAGTTATATGTTAATTGCCAAACAGGGCCAATTTATTTGCTTATATTTTATTATATTTATTAGGATTATTTTTAACATTATATTTTTATTATTTTTATTACTATATATTATTATTTTTACTTGTACTATTATTGTTATTTTATTACTTATTTAATAGTATTAATTTTAAAGAAAATAAATTTACTATTCATAATTTAAGAAACCGGATATCCGATCCTAAAAATCGAAATCGAAAATGAACACTCCAACTACCTACTATATTGTCCAAACGGACAAAAACCCTCTGGCCATTACTATGCCCCAACACTAAAAATATAAATTCTAAGTTCTAACCCTAAATTTTAAATCCTAAACCCTACGCTCTTACACATTCAAAAATATACCCTACACCAAATTCCATAAATCCTAAACCTCACATCTTAAATTTAATTTTAGCATATGATATAAATAGGACACTCAAAAAAGGAGATGATTTCTATCCCAGTACAAACTGTTATGTTAGTGGGACTAATCTCATGATTCTCTTAACTTCAACTTTCCCCACAATACAATTATAAGCATCGGACACAACCTCAACTCTTTCCATTTTCCTTTGTCCTAAAAGAGTGTTCATATTTCCTCCTTTACTTGCACTCTCTATACTATGATGAATGGGTATAGAGAAGGCAATTCATGCTGCTATTTCCATCCTAAAGAAGTTGTTTTAGGGGTTTGCCCTTTGTGCTTGAACGAGAGGCTTCTTATCTTAGCTTCAAAGCAAGCCCAACGCTCTTCATCATCCACCAGAGGCATTCAAGGTGTTCCATTAAAGAAACCACCCATTAACCTCCCCAAGGTTTTTGCTTTAGGTTCACTGCTCAATCGTCTCGAGTTCAAGCATTGCAAATCAGAACATTCTGATACTCATGATGCTTCAACCAGTCAAGAAGGTAATACCGTTTATTTTCATTTATCATGTGTTCTTGAATTAGCATCAAGTATCAACAAAAGCAAAATGAACTTATGTTGAAACTGGAAATGAAGAATCTTTTCATATTTTTTTCTCTGGATATTTTCCCTCCTTTAACAATGTTTCAGAGTAAAGAAACTGATAGCTGTTTCCCAACATAAAAATGTGTTTATGTACGTGTCTGTGTGTGTGTTTTGAAACAATGATGCCATTAATAATTCCTAGGAAACCCTATGATTTTTTGAAAGGCATTTAAAATCCATCCGAATCTGCAGATAATTTATGCACATATGCTTTAGTTCCTTGCACGTATCTGCAAAATCTACAGAAATAGAATAAGAAAACTTCAGAACTTTCCTGTATTGTTCCGGATATAACCAAGAGAACATTACCATTTAATTGTTGGATCATGCAAATAATTCAGCTTCCTATTATATCATATACAAATTATGGTAAAGATGGCTTTCCTTTTACATTTATTCCTCGTTTTTTTTGGACATTTACTTTAGTTTTGCACTCACTGTTTGTATATAGCTGAGTAGCTACAAATATGGTTGATGTACTAAAATACATACGCTTTACTGTAAAGAAATGAAAGTTGTTACTTTTCCTTTGCTTTAATTTTTCTTTTAGCACTTGTATAGTAATCATCCTTTGGAACGCATGCTGAGTGTCCAGGTTTTACTTTTGCAGATTCCTTTATCTCAATCAAGTTTGAAGAGAATGGTGTTGGTTCATGGGAAAAAGGCACAGTTTCTAAGGCCTCTCTTGAGCATTGCAACCCAACCTTCACCAAGGGCATGGAGACCAACAAGAGCGTGATAGAGCACGTGAAACCACGAGCCTCGCTTAGATGGCGGAAGCGGATTGGCCACTTGTTCCAGCTCATAAGGTGGAAGAGGTCCACCAAAGAATAAAGACATAGTTTTGTATAGAAAGGGACACTAAAGCTTTGCTTTTACCTCCTCCATACCAATTTGTGTGTGTGTTGGGGCTCTCATATGGTAAGAGTCAAAATATACTTTATCATCCTAAAGTGCTTTGGCTGCTTCTTCCTATTCTATTCTTATTTTCTGATCAACAAAACCAGCTGTAAAAGGATTTGCTTACAATGTGCCACTCATTTCAGATTGATTTAGATACAGGCACATTCCTTATACAAAAAGAAATTGTATTTATACTGATTTTCATTTTTGAAGTCCCCATATCATGTGCACAAAGTGAGGAAAAATATAGTGCTATACCTTGTCTTATTGTTGTCTTTGGTTCCTTCTTCTAAGGACTGAACTAACTGGTTGTATTGAAATCGGTATTTAGTTACATTCCATCGGTATAATCCCTGTTTTTTTAATATGAATTCGATTCGATTGATTGAGAATCAAACTTCTAACCCGTTTTTCAACATTGAGATTCTTCCAATCTCTTTACATGTGAGTAGAATCATAAAAATGTTGTAATGGCCATAACATGTTTCTTGGACTTGAAATTTCACATTTTTGGCCCCCCACATGCCAGTCATTGAGCGGGTGCAAAGGGAGCAGTGCAATTAGGACCACAATGGGCGTTGAGAAAAGGCTAAAATGGAGTGGTCGAAAATGACAAGACATAAATCTTAACCCCACCATTATCAAAAGAGGAAGTAGATGATGGTGATTCTGCATTTTGAATGTCACCAGAATTTTTTTCAATCAATCTATTGAATAGGCGTAGCTATATATCATGATCAACTTTTCAGTCTAAGTTTCAACTTCCGTCAAACAAGTCATCATTCTAGTGATAAAAACGACTTGTGTTGCTTTCAAATCTTCAATGACATTACCACCGCCAATTTCGATTTTACTCATTTTCAATGCTGCCCAAAAAGAAAGATTGAAAGAAACCCCTCGATTCAAAAACACAACTGAGAGCACAGAACATGGTCTGACAAATAAAAAGGCAGCAGCTTTAATTTCTTTGGTTTCGAGACCAAGGCTAGCCTCGGCTTTGTTTTAAGGGAGGGCTAGGATTGGCTTTTTCTTTTGCAAGGTCTCAAGTCAAACATTCTTTAAAGAGATCAACACCCTGTTGGTCTAACTGAATAAGGTGTTAGGTCTTTAAATAAAGTTAATAATTCAAATCTTGATCTTATTAAGGGAGAAAACTAAATTAAAAAGATATCCCTTATAATGAACTTCTACAAATCTCGATTCTCGATCTAAACTAATCAGTCAATGAGTCAAAAACCGATAATTAAAAAAAGGGTAAACTACTGTGCAGGTCCCTTATGTTTAACGAGTGTACAGAGTTAGTCACCACTTGTGCATATTAGTAGTCCTTCACGTTTTCGATGTGTAAATAGTTAGTCACTCCGCTGTTAGACTCCGTTAGTTCCCTAACGGATTGCTGATGTGGCTGACTTAATTTAATTCAATATACACGTGTATTTCCACGTGGATTATTACGTGGAACTTTGCTACTTCCTTCCCCTAACATTATAAAATTCTCTGTAAAATTCTCTGTAATTGAGAAAGTAAAATTCTCAAATACTTGAAATCTTTCATCTTCAAATAAGCTAGCAAGATGATATTCACCATGGTTACATTCCATGAAGCTTTTGCTTCATCCATTTCTTGAATAACAGAATCCATCCCTTCTCGACTCAAAACACAAGCATGAGAAAGGAGGCGCAAACACCATACAAGACCGGTTCTACCGGTTCTTGAAGAAAGATCGATATCCAGATGATCTAATCTCGAAAACATATAGCTCTTGATATAAACTTTGGCTAATTTCCGAATGATATCCTCCTTTAAAGAAGTCGAGTTCACAACCTTGCGACAAACCTTCTCCATCTTATCTAGAATCCCAAAGTTCGCATATGCCTCAAGCATTGCAACGAAAGAAGAAGACTGCAAATTCATCTGTTTCGAGATCACGATACGATAAACTCGTTCCATCTTTTGAAGCAGCCCACCACGTGAATACTCGCGGATAAGCAAGTTATAGGTAAAATGGTCAGGTGGGCAGCCATTCGATTCCATCATCTTCAAGCACGTACTGATTTCATCATACATTTTAGATTTTCCATATGCTTTGATTAGCCCAACGTATGTGGCGGTTTCAGGTTCCAAGTCGATTTCTTTCATCTCATTGAGAAAGAACATGGCATCATCGAACTTCCTGTTCTCGGCATAAGCGTGGATTATAGAGTTGTAAATCTCTAAAGAAGGCCGAAGACCGTAATCCTCCATTTCTTGTAGTGCCGCAACAGCTGCTTCGGCCACTGTCTCTTCACATAACAATCCGATAATCTTTACATAGTTCAATTCATTGATTCTTGATTTCTCTATGTTCTTCCACATTTGAAAAACCTGCCCACAAATGCACAACTTTTAGAATTTCAAAGGATAATCAAATTGGAAAACTAGAAAAACATCCTATATTCTGCAGTATTCACTGTGTATTTTCCCACCCATTTTCTAACTCAAACTTTCATTTTCCATCCCTTTCTCGGTGAACCACTTTAATTCAGTTAAAAAGAAAAGCACCATAACAATGATTGCATTCTTAAAACCCAAATTCAGAATTTAGTAAAAATCTGAACTTTAAGGACTGTATTGTGTACACACTGTATTTTACAATCCATTTTCTAACTCAAGCCATTATATTTTGGGTAAACTCAAAATATAACTCAAGCCATTGTATTTTCCAATTCACTTTAACTCAAGCCATAACTCAAGCCATTTTCTTCTTTTTCTTCTTTTTCTTCTTCTTCTTCTTCTTCTAATTTTACAGAGAATTTTTAAGGTTGTACAAATTGGGGATTTTATAATGTTAGGGGAAGGAAGTAGCAAAGTTCCACGTAATAATCCACGTGGAAATACACGTGTATATTGAATTAAATTAAGTTAGCCACATCAGCAATCCGTTAGGAAACTAACGGAGTCTAACGGCGGAGTGACTAACTATTTACACATCGAAAACGTAAAGGACTACTAATATGCACTTTTCAAAAGTGGTGACTAACTCTGTACACTCGTTAAACATAAGGGACCTGCACAGTAGTTTACCCTTAAAAAAAACACTTTAAAGAGGCACATTCTTTTGTCACGCCTCATAAAGATTTGAAACTTCTAACCGAAATGTTCATAAATTATATGGAACAGCATTCAATACTTTGGACAACTCGCCAGCCAAGACAAGTCCCTAAACTTTTCTTTCTTTCTTTTTCAAATTCTATTTTAGTTTAATTTATATATATATATATATTGAATATTATATTCAATTTATTTATATATTATATCTATTATATATATTATATTTATATATATTGTTATTATTATATATATTATATCTTTCATCTTATTATTTTTATATTTTCATTATTTTAATTTGTTTGATTTTTTGTATACATTATATGTGTTATAAATTTAATATATGTATTTTAATTTGGTTAATTTTAGTTTTTTTAACTTAGAATTTTAATCTTAACTCTTACTAAAAAGACATTATAATTAAGAGTTATTATTTGATACACGGTCAGTGTAAAAAAAATTACACAAGCATGTCTATTTTCAAGCCTGACTACTTTAAAAATATAACCACAAACTCTAAACTCTAAACCCTAAATTCTAACCATAAATCTTAGAATATAAATCCTACAACCTAAACCCCTAACCTTTAGACCTAAACTAAAACCTTAAACACCTAAATAACCCCACTTGTAAAAACTTTGTTTCCACTGCCAGTGTATAGGATAATAATCATATAATTAAAAGGTAATTATTTCATACACAACCAATGGAAAATAAAGTTTTCACAAGCGCCTTAGTCTTAGGATTTTGAAATTATGTTTAGGGTTTATAGTTTAGGATTAAAATTTAGGGTTTATAAATTAAAACCTAAACCATTGGTCATATCATCCTAAATCTAGACCTTAATCTCTAATCACAATCCCTAGATTCTAAACCCCTAAACTAAGGACCCTTTGGCATTGATTAAAAAAAAGCCTTTGGTTAAAAAAAGTACCTTTTCACTCATAAACAATGCCAAACTCTATTTTTAAAGTAAAAAATCACTTAAAAAGTGATTTTCCACCCAACCTCAAAACTAAGATTTCTAGCTTTTGGGGTGAGAAATCACGTTTTAGGTGTGAAGTTACTTTTTTACCCTTAATTGTTAACACTAATATTAATTTTTATATCTAATTTAAATTTTTTATATTAATTATTTAGAAATATTTAAAGTTTATATTTTATATTTTAAAATACTAATGAATTTTCGGTTTTTATATTTTTATTTTTTAAATTGATTTTTCACATATAATAATATTAATAAATTTTGTGATAACGAAGTTAAACATCATTTACGTTCATTTAATTTTACCTTATAATATCATGTTCAAAATAGACATTTTATCTTTTTAAAAGTATTTTTTGACAGCAATGCCAAACACTAAAAATTTTACAATTAACTTTTCAAAATTACTTTTAAAATTATTTTCTAACATGACTTTTAAAAGCATTTTTCAAAAGTAATACCAAATTGGCCCTAAATCCCTAAACTATAACACTAAGATATAAACTTTTATTTTCCACCGCCAGTGTATTGAATATAAATTCATAAATCATAATTAAATTATATGATTTTAAATTATCAAATTAGAGAGTATAACTAAATCTACAATTATTGTATGATATCGGGACTAATGATAGAATTTAACTTAACAAATTTTACAATTATTGTTTGGATCAGGATAAAAAATTTAAAATCTAAAAAGTACAAAGATTAAAATAAATCGAATTAAAATACATGATTAAATCCATAACTTATACATAATAGAAGTGATAATCACATAATTCTAACATTTTCGTTTTAGACCAGAGGAAAAGAAAAGAAAAATAGAGATTATTCGAAGATCAAATTTGAGACTTACATCGAATTCTTTATTATTTCGCATGTAATTAAGTTAATTGTTTTCCTTTTTCTTTAACACCCTTTTGCATTTCAAGCTAAAATAAGGCTAATATTTCTTTTAGTTGAATTCTTTATTTTTTTTGAATAGTCTAAAGGTGATTACAAGGTAGGCATCTGTTCATAGATATTTTTAACCCTTTGACAATGGGCATAAATCACATGTAGACAAAGCGATTTGAACTTGTGTCTCCTAGGATGAATATCATCCGCTTTTCCACTGAGAAACTTGTTGAGTTTAATGTTTCAATTTCTTAAATGCTTCATTTTCGATAGTTATATTTTATATACAATTACAAATGAATATAAAGTTTAGACATAATGTCAAAAATAGTCCTTAGGCGTTTCATCTTATAGTCACTTTAGTCTCTATTATTTTTTTGGTGCAATTGAACCATTGACATTTCATTTTGAGTTAAAATGGTCTCTGATAGGATAAAAATCGTTAATTGACTAATGATCAACGCTTCTTGCTAACGTGGACCCATATGTATCCAAATTGTTGACGTGACAGTACCACATGTGCATAAGAGATGACGTGGCATATGCCACATCAGCAAAAAATATTATTTTTAAATTAGTAATAAATATATTTTTAATTATTTTAAACCAATCATATGATGACTCATTGTTAGAACACTATCTAGAACGTTAGGCTTAACTGTCAAGTAGTTAAGATCTGGAGAGAAGATTATCTCTAACTTGTATAAAAATAGAGCTTTGCTCATTAATGAAAGCATGTTGGTTCTTGATGTTTTCCTTCAATCTTCAGTATTTTGTTAACCTTGAAATATTTGATGGTATCAAAGGTCTTTTCTACAATGGTGGAAGGTTATTCTTCTTCCAAACATTTCATTAATAAGACCTGATGATACGAATTACTTACTATGGAAGCAACATGTTATGTTTGGTATTGAAAGCCCAACACTGACTAGTCATATTGATGGCTCTCTTGTTGTTCCTACCTAGTTCGTGGTTGAAGATGGCAAGAAACTAGTGAATCCTGCCTTTGTTCTTTACAAGCAACAAGACGGTGCACTCTGCTCTAGAGATTTGGTTGAAGATCAAGGAGTCTTTCACGAGGCTTTGCCAAATTTCTCCGCATCTATTGTTGCAGTCTTATATGATTTGTCTGGTGGCTATTCTGATGTTCCCTGGTATCCAGATTTCTCACCTTACTTCTGATTCAATATCTTATGGTGGTGCTGGTAAGGTTACTGTTGCAAATGGTTTAATTGTCCCAATTTCTCGTATTGCTAAATCTTTGATTCAAACTGATTTTAGGCCTCTTGTTTTCAATAATCTTTTACATGTTCCTTTAATTAAGAAAAATCTCCTTTCACTATCTAAATTTACTATAGATAACAATGTTTCGATTGACTTTTTCCTGACTCATGTGTTGTGAAGGACTTGGTAACGCCACGAGTGATTCTTCTAATACTACTGCTGAAGAATGTAGTCTTGTAATTGATGGTTCTGATAAAAATCAAAACTATAGTCTTGCTGCGAATAAGGATACTTGTAATTGGTTTGGGGATATTGTTAGTAAGGATATGGAAAATAGTGATGACAAAGATAATAAAAATGTGAATAGTTTGAAATCTGAATCTTGTGTTGTCAATTCTACTGTAATTTTTCATTCTGAATTGTGGACCCCTCAGATGACACATTGATCAAGTTGTGTAAAAATTCTCCCAGTAATAAAATGCCTTTTTTTCTGTGTTGCTTGTAAATTAGGAAAGATTTATAAGCTCAAATTTCAGAATTCTCTGTCCTCTTATGATGAACCTTTGCATCTTGTTCAAATGGATGTTTGAGGTCCTGCACCTTTAATTTCCAAAATTGTAGTTATTATGTGAGTTTTGTGGACGTCTGTACAAGATACACTTGGATATATTTCATGCCTAGGAAATCAAATGTTCATAATATTGTTGTTGCATTTCATAAAATGGTCGAAAGACAATTTTCTTGTAAAATTAAAATCCTTCAATCTAATTTTGGAATTGAATTCAAAACTATAAGTCAGTATCTTTCTCAACATGGTATTGTTCTTCGTAATTATTGTCTACATACCTCTGAGAAAAATGACATGGTTGAAAGAAAGCATCGACATATAATCGAGCTTGGTCTCACTCTCATGGCACAAAGCTCAATTCATTTTAAATATTGGACTGATGCCTTTTATATTGTTTTTTTTAATTAACATATTACCAATAAAGGTTCTAGGAGAACTTTCTCCACATGATAAGCTTTTTAAGAAACACAAGACTATGATTTTCTAAGGGTCTTCGGTAGTCAGTGTTTTCCTTTGCCTCGACCTTACAATTGTCACAAGCTTCAATATCGGTCTACTTCATGTGTTTTTCTTGGCTATTGCTCGAATTAGCGAGGATACAAATATCTTAGAAAGGATGGTCGAGTTTATGTTTCACGACTTATGGTGTTTAATGAAAAAAGTTTCTATTTTTAGAAGAGTCTCATGGTTCTAAACTTAGTCCTTAGACCTTGCATTGGAAGATTTTGCAGTTGTAAAGTTCTCATTCAACATTAATTCAAGTTTTGGTCAGAATCAACATAGCCAATTCATACCACAAATATTTAAACAAGTCATAATAGCCCAACTCATCTAAGTCAGCAAGCAGTCAGATTGGGCTTTCTAATGGGTGTGGCAAACCAACTTCAGTTTCTTGTAGCCTTAAAGTAACACCCTCTTCTCGGCCTGGTCGAGAACCGGGTCGGAGCGTGCCATCGGTGAACGATACTATAATCGGCGCAGTAAAATCTCAATCAATAATCGATATTTAAGTGTTGTTATTCTTTTCAAGCAATATCAAGCATAAGCATTAATCCAATTTATACAATATGAAACTATAATTAATCAATTAGGTCAAATTCTTAACTTCTACATGTTCTAGGGGCTAATATGCAAATTCAGTAATTTGGAGGCCCTTTAATGCAATTTGCTATCCCATAATTAAATTCAACTCATTATTAATGAGAATGTAAATTTTCATGTTATTCGGAGTTCATTTACCCATCTAATTAAGTTATACAATAATTAGCGACCATTATGTAAACAATGCAAAATTATACTCTGTGTCTTTTAACAGAATTAACTACCCCCGTATCGATACAAATACACATAATTCAGGACTCCATTTGAGTCTGCCAAACCCCATTTCGATACGGCTTGACCCATATCGAAATAGGTTGACCTTGCCTAATAGACCCTTTTTCGATACAGCTAAGCTCGTATCGATACATGTTGAACAATATTGTCATGTTCCGAAACATCCTGAGGCTGTTTCGATCCAATTTATTCCCCAGACCTCACTGCCCAAATCTGTATCGATACACCTTGTTTATTGATGACCAATTATGCTTACCCGTATCGATACGCCACCACACGTATTGATATGCCCTGCACTATAATGATAGATTTTATCTGTTTTTACTCAAATTAACCCATCGAACGATGTCCAAATGCAATGAAACTTTACCAGTAAGTTTATAACCATCTATTCTACTAGCATGACAATTTTCATAATCAAATGAATCAGTTAGCCATGTTTTCATAAATTAGGCCAAATATGCATATTTAGCTCATTTTACTAAAACACTAACACACCATAACTTGCACTTTTAACCTTTGCAACATAGTGGACCATTTATAGACACAAAATGGGATAAACTAACTTGTTTAGACCCTATGCCACCATTTTAGGAGTTGAAAGACTAGATTAACATCACATATAGGGGTGTGACTTGCTCCAAACCGCTCATTGCTCCAATCCTTGATCTGACTATGCTTTAACCTGAAAATGCATGAAAATGAGATGCATAGGCTTACTTGGCCTAGTGAGGTAGTCATAATCAACAATATGTACATCAATGGAAATCATGGTATGTATCGCAATGAAGGTGCATCCCATTTACGATGTTAACAATAATTGTAACATTTATTTGTATATTTTTCCTTGGATCGACATGTAATATGGATACGTGAATTCTCAACCAACATCACCAACAATGAATGGTCAATATCCTCCAAAATCGCCAATATGACCAACACAATCACATCCTGCCATCATCGCCGCATAGAGCCTTAGCTCAAGGACCATAGTCCACTTCAAACAAATGAGCTCATGAATTATATGGCATGCCAATTGTATCCCATGTCCATTCGTATCCAAGGATCCGATACTTGTCATTAACAATAACAATAGTCATAACCACAACCATAACAATAGTAATATGATATTAATAACAACGACTTATAACATGTTCATTGTGGTTTTTTTCAATTCTTTCATAGTATCAATAATCATATGGCGACTCAATGATCAACTTAGAAATGTAATAAGCTTACCAATAAGGCCGGCTATGATGCTTCAATGTAACATACCGCAATACACGTATTTTGTCTGGGTATACCTATATATAATATAATTCTCTATAAATAAAACAATAAATAAATAAATATAATAAAACCCCTAAATAAATAAATAGCCTCGAAAATGATGTCCAATGCTTATGAAATGTCCAAGTTTACATATCTGAAGGCCCAATTCTTATATCCTTAACCCAAACAAACACAAATCTGCCCAAGAAACACAAATTTCCCACCCAAACTTGTGTCCAAATAGACACGTGTCAATCTCCCATTAGTTCTTGAGCTTTCACTTGGGTTCAAGCCTCTCGATGATGTCATCACTAACAACCCTATAAATAAAGGGAGAGAAAAGTCATATTCGTGGAATGATCCACTAATAATTAATACCATAAATAATAATAATAATAATAATAATAATAATAATAATAATAATAATAATAATAATAATAATAATAATAATAATACTTAAATAATAATAAAGTAGAGAGAGTATACCCCTCAAGAGTCGAACCGTTGTTGGGAGTTGAAGAGTCATTGTGGGAGCACGAATGGACATCGGTGCTAAGCTGCCGGAGCTCCCTCGTCACTGCCGTTACAGAGGTATATCCCTCTTCGCTACTTTAATTCCCGCAAAAACGTAAATGTTAGCTCGAAATATAAAAAAATGAAACTGAAAAACAAGAGAGAGGTGATCAAAAAGTTCATTTGCGGTGGCTGGAGCTTAGGTTGTGGCGGAGTCGAAAATGAGTGGCCGGAAACAAGTAGATTAGGCTTAAGAAGGGGCGGAGATGGGCGGATTCAGTTGAATCCGGGTAGATCTAGGGATTTTGGGGGGGAAATCGAGAAAAATGTAAGTTTTTAGGGTTTAGGACGGCGGCGGACGAAAATTGCCTCGTGGCGGTGACCGGTTGCTGGAGTAAAACCAGAGGGTGGCCGAGATTAAGGATGGTTGGAGAAGGTGATCGCAGACAACGGCCGGTGGTAGTCGGCGTCACCTCCGACAGCCGGCGAACAAGCCATGGTTGATCGAAAATGGTGGTGGAGGATTAAAAGTGAAAAGATAGAAGAACGAGGTTTGGTTTTTGGTTGAATTGAGGGTTTTGATCTAACAAACAAGAAAAAAAGGGATGGTTTGGTGTTTGTATAGGATCAAATAAAGGAAATTCAATGAGCTTGTGATGAATTTAGGAAGAACATGAGGGTTTGATCCGTTTTGAGCTTGATTTCTAGGTTGTTAGTGGGTAGAGAGAAATCAGGAGATGAGAGAGAGAAGAGAGAGAGAGAGAGAATGAGGCTGGATTATGACCGAGCTAACTCGGTGTTAGGCTTTTTATACTTGAGTTAAAACGGCTGCGTTTTGAGCCAGGTAGGATGGTCCGCGAGCTGGGGCAGGTCGGTCATGTAGGATCCACACCCTTCTTTTAAGCCTTCAAGATTTGGGTCGTTGGTTTTGTATATTCTCTCAATTTGGTCACCAAACGTTTGTAACCTGGCTCCTCAGTTTATAATTCAATTCAATTTAGTCCATTTTTTCAGTTTTAATTTTATTCAATTGTTTAATTTATTTGTATGCTTGCATGATTTTAAAGTTGAGCATATAGTATACTTGTTAGGAAAACTTAATCACCTAATTGTATTAACTAGAGCCTTTAGCCTAGGATCTTTAATTAAATAATTGAATAGGAAAACAATTGTAGAAAATAAATGAGTGTAAAATAACAACTTTAATATCCTAACTTTGATTAGTGTCTCAATGTAATGAGATGTTAGTCGAGGGGGTATTTTAGTTAAATATTTAGCATTTCATTTAAACCTAGAATATGTAATCACATTTAGTTAGTTATAATTAAATTAAAATTAAATTAAGATGCGATATAAGTAGTTAGTAACATTGAATGATTAGGAATATTATTGATTTAGGGCTTAATATGGGTAGTGCCCATTAATTTGGGTGTTATCTCATAAACCCTAAACTTGATAATATTCATAGTTTCTTTAATTAATTAAATCAATGGAGCCCTATTTAGGATTCAACTTAAAAATGACAAGATAATAATTGGACATGCATTAAACCTTTTGTGTTGATATACATTTTGAATATAAATTGAAGTATTCTAAAGTATTTGGACGTTTGAAAACTTATATTCGTTTAAAATGCATTTTCTTACAAAAGGATATCGCCATTCGAAATGGAATTCATTTAACAATTAAAGATTTAATTAAATTCAGATTAATGTTCGAAATGCCAAAATGCATCATGGAATTAATAGGGTACCGATAACGGACGTTCGTATGAGGTGCTAATACTTCCCTACACGTAATCGACTCACGAACCTAAATTTTAAAGAAAAGAATCTTTGGTCCGTTTTTATGGTGTCTGGTCTACCAAAGTGATCGGTGGCGACTCCAAATTGATTTTAAAGAATAAATAAAAGAAATCTGATTTAATATGGAAAAACCCTAATTTCAAGATTAAATTAAAAATGATAAAACCATGATTTCAAAAATCCTAATCGTCAGGATATTTATACCCACGGTTTTAAAAACTGGTCGCGACAGCTTGGCGACTCCCCTGAGGATAAAATTGAGAGTCAGGCCTATTAATTAATTCCACGTGGCATTTTGGCATTTTAAACAATAATCCGAATTTAATTTTTCAAGAGAATTGTTGGATGGATTTTTAGGAAAAAGGAGGAAGTTTTTGTGTATGATATATCTGTTATTCATGCATAAACCCTCAACCCTAGTTTTTCACCCTTAAGTGAGAAAGACAATATCCGACATGATGCTCTCTAGCTCCGAGTTTGGATTTTTGTCTTCTTCCGGTATACTAACCTTATGCACCGTGGGGCCCACGCCTCCGTTATAAGGGATCTATACTAACGAATCGATGCCTTACTGTCGTAGTAGACGGTAACATAGTTCGAGAACCAAGAGTCAATAACAAAGCCCACATTCTGTTTTTAGAAGCTCTGTTGCGTTCCTGCAGTGACTATAAATGATATGCAATTGGTGCAAGTATACACATCGAACGAGTAATAAAGTGCCGAGTGAGTATCGTCTCCACAAGGATTGGAGGTGAACACAGTTTTCGTATCCAAATTGCTATAGTAACCAAATTGTAATGTGAGTATGCTGAGGTAGAATGAATAAAGGAAAAATGTTGTAGCAAACAAAGAAGAGATAATCAAATGACAGATAGGTCCTCTCTCGGATATGAAGCTCTCTACGAAATGGTTGGCTAGCTCCTAAGGATAATCCTCTAAAGTCTCTTAACACTGCTAATGAATCCTAGTTCTCTCCACTATGCTCGGCGGGATTTACTAAGGCTGCTTCTAAACTATCTCTAGCAAGAAAACTGGGAGACTAAAATGCTACAGCAGTACCTCTCGGCGTAAACTCTAAACACTCTACTCTCCTAATCTCTATCCCTCTTAGTCGTTTAGACCCATCACTTATCTCTAAGGCAGGTTGTAGTCCTTCCTCTTGGTGGTTACTCCATTGTTTATGGGATCTAAGGCTAGCTCTCTCGTTCACTCCCCCAAGCTAATGCTAAAGCAGTGACCCTCTCTCGAAGGTTGTCACACACTACTCTAGCTGTCACTATTAGCTAAGGCTTGCTCCCTCGATCACTACCCCCATCTGTACCTAGGGAACGACCATCACTCGAAGGCATCATAAGGAATGGCCTGTCTCTCAAGGCACTAACATCCCCAATCTCTTACAACCCTAGGCTGCTCCTAAAGAAAGGCCAACTCTCGAAGGCGCTTAAGGTAGGGCCTATCTCTCAAAGCACTGACAACCCTAAGCTCTTACAACTGTAAGGAAATTAAGCATACCATAAACAAAGCAAAGATCAAGAGAGAACAGTAAACATCAACATGAGATTAAGAAAATAAAAAGAGTATCATCCAACAAAACCAACGCCATCTAAAACAGTTCATGGCTGGGCAATATTCAAACGTATCATTCTCATACAACCCTCCAGATAAATAAATGTTATAGCAAAAAAGAAAGATAAACTCCCAGTTCGTCGGTGGACTGCCATGACCGCTTTAGGCTCACCGCCTCAAAAGAGGACGGTGAGGCCACACCTCGAGCTTCCCGATGAAGGACACCAAGGCTGACTGACAATTAAGTGCCCTTTCCCTCTGTTGTGTTTTCTTTTGCACACTTTTCTCTCTTCTTCGCCCCCCTTTTGCCTTGAAGAGATGAAGCCTTTATATAGTGGGGGATGGTCTTCTAGGGTTTTGGTGCCTTGGTATATCGTTGGGGATCCCAACAAATATCCTCCGACAAGCTTTGTCCACCAGAGGACAAGAGGACAGTCTGGAGAAGGAGTGCGGCTGCTGCATAAAGTTGTCTGACAGTGTCAGGCGTCCTTTCCTACACTTCACATGCTTGTACTTTCGTGCTCCAGCTAGCCTTCTTTCTCCTCCTTTTCTATAGCATTTTGTTCCTTGCTTCTTCCCTCGCGTTTTGCTTTGTCATCCTACACACAAACAGCCAGAAACTACATTTCACGCAGCACCAACTCCACACGAGCAATAAATTGAAAAGCACCCATAATATACTAAAAATGCAGCCTACATGCAATGTAATGCACCTGAAAACAAGCAATTGCTATAGCAAAGAGGCATAAATATATAGGTAATAGCATAGCTATCACACCCCCAAACTTAAGTTATTGCTTGTCCTCAAGCAATGAGTAAAAATAAACAAAAGGTATGTTATGGAAAAGATTTAGCAAGGAATTAATACTACAGCCGTGTTTCAGCTTTCTGGAAAATATAGGCATTCAGTATCAACAACATTTATTTGAGACTGGCAAGAATTTCTCTTAAGAGCAAGCTTCTAGTGAGTGTTTGTGTAAGATTACTTTGAGCTATGCATGATATGCGATGGTCCTAAACTAAGCGAAGGCGAAACACCCCCAAACTTGGAGATGCGTCGTCCGCTATGCATGAAAAAAAATGTTATGCAAAATGCTGATGCAAAAATAAACTAAAAGAACGAAAACTAAAACTAAAAAAAGAAATTTGTACCTCATGGGTGTTGAGGTTAATTGTTTATAGTGTCATCCGTGGAGTGGTCGTTATGCTCCATCGGAACTGTTGAGGTCGCACTGTCGTCAGATAGAGCAGGGGTTGGATCGGTTGGTTTGATAGTGCGCCCTGGTGTGCGTTTATAACGTTTCGGCTTGGATGCCGTAGCATCCTCAGATGGTGGCACAACGGGGTTGAGTCCAGTGGTGGGGGCCGCCTCAGCCATAGGCTGATCATCGTCACTCAAAGTGGTGGATGGCTCCCTTTGCGATTCAGGTGGCTGTGATGTTGCTGTAGTAGGCTTCTTGTTGCTTCGTGTTTTCTTTCTAGCGGGTGTGGAAGTAGGGTCGATTTGCTGTGACTTTTGGGTAGGGGTATGTTCTTCTTGAGCTGAGGCTGGGTTGGTTTTCTTGGGAAACGGCTAGCAACTGACTCTCTTTAATGAGGAGAGAGATTTGAGGGTGATGGGAGCCATCTTTTATCAAGAAAGAGAAAGGAGTCTCTTAATTGCTCAAGAAAAAAGTAGGAGAGAGAACTAGGTTATTTGTGGCTAGGGTTTAATCTTCAATAAATAACTAAATATTCTCTCAATTAATTCACTTTTATAATACCCTATTTGTTTCCCTCCTTTTCTTACGTCATTCCAACTCCCAAGTTAAGAAAAATTGTGTTCCCTACAAACTCTGATTTTCTTCACCAACTAATAAAATAATCCCCTTTTTGATGTACCACCTGCATGACTAATTAATACTACAGAGGACGTGTACTATGATACAGAATTTGCAGGATTAGAAATTAAAAGAAAGGACAAACAAAAGATAAGAACAAAGCTAAAAACACACAAAAACAAACTAACTACTGTTTATTGAAAATGCTAAAGCAAGAAGAAAAAGTTAGGAGGCATACTATCAAGAGCCAGGAAGGCTGAGGTGAGACGTAGCTAGCCCCACTTCGTTTGAGTGATTTTCAGCATCTGGGTTTTTTTCTTTTTGGTGGGAGTTTTCTCCAAATGTAGTAGCATTCCTTTGCTATAGCAATTGTCTCGTGCTTCTCTACATTCCTCTTCTTTGTAGTGATATCCTTGAGGAACTTAGCGTATGTGGGCATCTGATCAATAGCCTCCAAGAGTGGCATATTGATATGCAACTGATCAAGGATATCTACAAACTTTTCAAATTGGAGATCTTCTTTCTGCTTTTTGAGTCTTTGAAGGAATGATGGAGGTGGCTTAGCTAAATCTGCTGTAGCTCGTGGGGCTGTGTCTTTTGCTGTAACAAAAACTGGCCCTTCCTTGATTGGTCTTTTGGCCTTGCCATCCTCATTTATTCCTTCTACTTGTTGTGGTTCCTGAAGATCTTTTTGCAGTGGCAGTAAGCTGGGTTGGACTTCGTCCTTCTCTCCACCCCCAAACTTATCACCTTTGTTAATCTTCGTGCCACTCCTTAGTGTGAGTGCACTACACTGTTCCTTGCCATGGTGCTTAGTGGCTTCAGTGTCACTAGGCAACGTTCCTTGTGGTCGCACGTACAAGGCTTGAGCAATCTGGCCCACTTGAGTTTCTAAGGCTCGTAAGGATGCACTATGACTTTGTAGAAGGGTTCCCTGATTTTTGAAGTGTGTTGTCTGATCCTGTAGCAAAACTTTCGTGGTCCCCATGAAGTCCTTTGACATAGCCATGAACTCCTTGAAAGTAGACTCCAATGAATTGCTTGATGAAGGTGCTGCTCCCTTCTGGTTTTTCCATGTCATATTCTGGCTGAAGTGGCGTGCCTCTTGCGGATTTTTCTGGGGCATTTGATTGGCCGAATTGTTGATGTGCCCCTGATTATCCCAACTCAAGTTTGGGTGTTGACACTATCCTGGGTTGTAGGAGTTAGAATAAGGGTTGTTGTTGCTGCGGTTGTAGTTCCCCACATAGTTGGCAGATTCTGGATTGTCAGGGCAATAGTTGAGGTGGTGATTGTCATCACATATTAGGCATGACCTTACTGCCTTAACTTCCTTCACTTCGTTGGAACGCTGGAGATTTTTGAGCAAATCTGTGATGTTGGCCAACTGATTCAGTATTGAGTTGTCAACTTCACTCTCCTTGGCAGCTTGCCTTCTCCTCCCCATTCCAAGCCTTGCTGTTGGGAACTGGTAATTGTTGTTGGTTGCCTTGTCAAGGATATCAAATGCTTCTTCTGGTGACTTGTCCAACAGTCTCCCATTTGCTGCAACATCGATCAACATCCTTGTGGGCGCATTGACACCATTATAGAACATAACCACCTGGGTCCACTCATGATACCCATGGTTAGAGCATTTCCTCAACAATCCTTTAAATCGGTCCCAGCACTGATACATAGATTTATCATCAGACTGACGAAAGGAAGCTATATCATTCCTCAACTGGGTGTTCATCACTGGCAGACTATGCCATAGCAAAAAGTTCTTGCATAAATCGGTCCAACTTTGAATTGATCCGGCTAGCACTTCATTTAGCCATGCTCTAGCACGATCTATTAACGAATACGAAAACAACTTTAATTTCAACACATCTTCGTGCACCCCTTGCTGCGTGAAGGAATCACAAACACCCAAGAAAGCACGAATATGTTGTCTAGCATCTTCATGAGGCAAGCCACCATACTGTCCTATGTTGCTCAACATGTTGAACATGACGGGTTTAAGTTCGAATTGGGTTGCCTAAATATCAGGAGCTACTATTCCGGGATGGAGATCATCCAAACTAGGAGTTAAATGATCCCTAATAGCTCGTGGTCGAGCCGCTTCTCCCTGACCATTTTCCATAGCATCTGCGTCAACATGTGATGGTTCCATGACCCTGACTTCTACTTGCTCGCGTCTTTTCAAACGAAATAAATGATCAACTTATGGAGCAATGGTCTGAATAGGTCCTCTTGTTCTTCTGGTCATAAACTAGAAAAATACCTGAAAAGAAAAATAAAACAACCAAAAACAAAACTAGTGAATATTTACAATGTGGAAATAGGAAGCAAAATGAAAATAAAAATTGTGGAAAACCAATTGCCAATCCCCGGCAACGACACCAAAAACTTGTTGCGTTCGTGTAGTGACTATAAATGATATGCAAATGGTACAAGTATACACGTCGAACGAGTAATAAATTGATGAGTGAGTATCGTCTCCATAGGGATTGGAGGTGAACACAGTTTTCGTATCCAAATTGTTATAGTAACCAAATTGTAATGTGAGTATGCTGAGGAAGAATGAATGAAGGAAAAATGATGTAGCAAAACAAGCAAACAAAGAAGAGATAATCAAATGACAGATATGTCCTCTCTCGGATACGAAGCTCTCTACGGAATGGCTGGCTAGCTCCTGAAGGATAATCCTCTGAAGTCTCTTAACACTGCTAATGAATCCTAGTTCTCTCCACTATGCTCAGCGGGATTTACTAAGGCTGCTTCTAAACTATCTCTAGCAAGAAGACTGGGAGACTAAAATGCTACAGCAGTACCTCTCGGCGTAAACTTTAAACACTCTACTCTCCTAATCCCTATCCCTCTTAGCCGTTTAAACCCATCACTTATCTCTAAGGCAGGTTGTAGTCCTTCCTCTTGGTGGTTACTCCATTGTTTATGGGATCTAAGGCTAGCTCTCTCGTTCATTCCCCCAAGCTAATGCTAAAGCAACGACCCTCTCTCGAAGGTTGTCACGCACTATTCTAGCTGTCACTATTAGCTAAGGCTTGCTCTCTCGATCACTACCCCCATCTGTACCTAGAGAACAACCATCACTCGAAGGCATCATAAGGAATGGCCTATCTCGCGAGGCACTAACATCCCCAATCTCTTACAACCCTAGGCTGCTCCTAAAGAAAGGCCAACTCTCGAAGGCGCTTAAGGTAGGGTCTATCTCTCAAAGCACTAACAACCCTAAGCTCTTACAACTTTAAGGAAATTAAGCATACCATAAACAAAGCAAAGATCAAGAGAGAACAGTAAACATCAACATGAGATTAAGAAAATAAAAAGAGTATCATCCAGAAAAACCCACGCCATCTAAAATAGTTCATGGCTGGGCAATATTCAAACGTATCATTCTCATACAACCCTCCAGATAAATAAATGTTATAGCAAAAAGGAAAGATAAACTCCCAGTTCGCCGGTGGACTGCCATGACCGCCTTAGGCTCACCGCCTCAGAAAAGGACGTTGAGGCCACACCTCGAGCTTCCTGATGAAGAACACCAAGGTTGACTGACGATGAAGTGCTCATTCCCTCTGTTGTGCTTTCTTTTGCACACTTTTCTCCCTCCTTCCTCCCTCCCATTTGCCTTGAAGAGATGAAGCCTTTATATAGTGGGGGATGGTCTTCTAAGGTTTTGGTGCCTTGGTATCTCATTGGGGATCCCAACGAATATCCTCCGACAAGCTCTGTCCACCAGGGGACAAGAGGACGGTCTGCAGATGGAGTGCGGCTGCTGTATAAAGCTGTCTGACAGTGTCAAGTGTCCTTTCCTGCACTTCACATGCTTATACTTTCGTGCGCCAGCTAGCCTTCTTTCTCCTCCTTTGCTATAGCATTTTGTTCCTTACTTCTTCCCTCGCGTTCTGCTTTGTCATCCTGTACACAAACAGCCAGAAACTACCTTTCACGCAACACCAACTCCACACGAGCAATAAATTGAAAAGCACCCATAATATACTAAAAATGCATCCTACATGCAATGTAATGCACCTGAAAACAAGCAATTGCTCTAGCAAAGAGGCATAAATATATAGGTAATAGCATAGCTATCAAGCTCACCCCGCTAGAGCCAGACAGGGACCTAGGACAAGTGCTGCCGGTTTAATTACATTTCTCTGGTTATTCTCTTTGCTAAATATCATGAGCTCTTATGTGTTAATAATTTGTTTGTCTGCTTTTCATATTAATTCACAATACTGACACTGTTTCTTTTTTGTTTTGTTTTGTTTTCTTGTTTTTTTTACTTCGCATCATTTTGCATTCATTAGAGGTATCGATTCGAGGATCAGTTAAGTTAGGCAGTGTTCTTAATGGCCAATGAATTTGATAGACAAGGAGAAGACAATACGATAGTGTGAACCCGGATAGAGAAGACTCAGTTCAACCCAGTTGTTAAACCAGTGACAATTTGTATACTTCTTAGTATTGCACTCAACAAAGGGTGGACACTTAGAAAAATCAATGTGGATAATGCCTTTTTTAGTGGAGAGTTGCTTGAGGAAGTCTATATGCAACAACCATCTGTCTTCGAACAAGTTAACTCTTCTGGGAATCAGTTGGTATATCAGCTTAAATAATCCTTATATGGGCTTAAGAAGGCACCTTATGCTTGGTTTAATAAATTTCGAGCTCATCTTGTTTATATTCTTGATTTTATTGTCTCTCTTGCCGATGTTTCTCTTTATTTTCGACATTCCAATGGTAGGAAAATTTTTGTGCTGGTAGACGTAGATGATATTGTTGCCACAAGTGACAATGTCGATGAAGTGAACTTCATTATCAAGTAGATTAATGAAGTGTTTTTATTAAAAGATTTAGGAAAACTTATTTTTTTTCCTTGGGATGGATGTTCAATCTGTGGAACAAGTTGTGATTCTTAGTCAAAAGAAGCACATACTAGATCACAAATGCTTGAGTTGTACTTGTGTCTACACCTATGGTCACTACACCCCAACTTACTTCAACATATGGGGATCCTTATAAGGATGCCACTTTATACAAGCAAGTTGTTGGAATTTTCAGGGTCTAATAAGGCCAGTCAATATATATGCAATCTCCCTTAGACAAACATTGGAAAGCAGTTAGAAGAATTCTAAGATATCTTAAAGGTATTCTAGATCATGGTCTGTTTTTAGCACCTCGCCCTCTTTAACAAATTTAGTTGGCTATACTGATTCGGACTGGAAAACTAATACTGATGACATAAGATCTATTAGAGGATATTGTATGTTTCTTGGAAGAAATTTAGTTGTTTGGAGTTAAAAAAAAACAAGGGGTTGTGCCTCGTTCCTCCACTGAAGCCGAATTTAGAGGAATATCTGGTGCAATGTGTGAAGCAAAGTGGATTAAATCTCCTCTTACTGAACTTGGCATTTTCTTGGCCTCTACTCCAGTTATATGGTGCGATAATAAGAGTGCTATTGCACACTCAGCAAATCCAATACATCATGCCAAGCTTAAACATGTGGAGCTTGACTTAAGCTTCAGTAGGGAGAAGGTAGTTGATGGCTCATTTATTGTTACTTATGTACTAGTTGTTGATCAAGTAGCTGATATCTCAACAAAATCATTGTCTTCAACATTCTTCAATCGACTTAGAGAGAGACTTCAAGTTTTCTCCGAAGATGAAGTATGACTCTAAAGTGTTAATCTTGCTGACGCCAGAACATTGGGTAAACAAAATGTTTCATCCTTTTGGAAGATATAAGTGTAGATCTGTATCGGTTATTTTTTAAAAAAAATAAAGAAATAGAGAACATGAAGAATGTTAGCATACTATGTAAAACGTTAGGCTTAACTGTCAAGTAGTTAAGTTGTTGTGTAGCAGTTATCAAGAATGATATGGAGAGTATAACCCAGGCCAAATCGGGGGGGGGGGGGGGGGGGGGGGGGACTCGTTTTTCCTGTTAACTTTTACAAAATTTATTACATAATGACTAAGCTCTTCAATTCTATCTTTACTATAAATTCAGTCTTATTCACCTTAATTTCTGAAGTTTGCTCCACCCTCCACAACCCAAAAAACAAAGCACCGCAGCAGCAGTGATGAAATTGATGATGCTCCCCCCCTCCCCCAACTGCTTCGTTCTGCCATGCTCTCATTCGTGAATGAAACTCGACGGCGAATTAGTTTTTCTTCCAACTATATTTGTTATTAATTTTAAAAAATAAAAATATAATATTTTGCTACGTGGCATATGCACATGTGGCATCGTCACGTCAATAATTTGGATACATATGACGTGTCATGTTAACAAAAAATGTTGACCTTAGTCAACTAACTGTTTTCATTTAATAAGGGGTCATGTTGACTCAAAATAAAACGTTAAGGGTTCAACTGCATTAAAAAAAGAATGAGGGTTAAAGTTACCATAAGATCAAATGTTGGGCTATTTTTGACATTATACTTAAAGTTGAATATAAAAGTCTACGGCATAATGCCAAAAAAAATATCTCTAACATTTGACTGAATAGTCATTTTGGTCTCTATTCTTTTTTGAACCAATTTAATCCCAACGTTTTATTTTGGGTCAAGATGACTCATTTATGGATGAAAATTGTTAGTCAACTGACAATAAATAGCTTAAAATGACGTGACAAACCTACATGGCAGTACAAGCCGCAATAACAATGTCATATAAACAAATTTGTTGTTTTACATAATAATACATCAGTCAAAAAATATTTTTATAAAAGTGTATAAAATATAAAATGTTTTCTTTCTTCTGACGCATTATCCTATCAAGTTGTTTATCGTTAGTTGACTAACAGTTTTCATTTATAGAGGGGCCATTTTGACCCAAAATAAAACGTTAAGAGTTAAATTGATTCAAACAATGACCAAAATAATTATTCAATCAAACGGTTGGAGATTTTTTAACTTTATGCCAAAGTCTAAAAAGGCAAACTTCTTTTATTTTGTTCATATGACTTTTTCAAAATCAGACAGCGAATAACATTTGTTGTACATCAGTAAGATCATGCTCTGTTGATTTATTAAGCTTCCCAAAATCAAGAAGTCATATCTATATTTCTAACCTTCCAGTATAATAATGAAGTTTAAGCTTTGTAAATTGGAGTGTTTATTCGGTCACTAATTCCAAGGAAACTAAGGTAATTCCAAGGATTCAATGCAATGTCCCAAAAATACTTGGGTTTAATTCAACTCGAAAAGATATTACATGAATATGATTACATTTAAACTTTGGGTAGTTACAAACTTTGCTCGACTCCTTTCAAACACTCCAAACCACTCCATTCAGAATTCAGATCCTTTTATGCACATCAGTTACCATGAAATATTAAGAACATGTTCAAGAAAAACAACAAAGAGGTGATAGAATGACTCGAAACTACCCCGCAAGAAAACTCGGTATGATGCAATTGGAAGACCATAAGCGATATGATGGCGATAGCACTCAAAGTAAATCACGTAAAAAGCGAAGTGCTGGGTTCTTGAGCCGATGAGGGTTGCAGAGCGCGGATTCTAACATCATATTTTCTATAGCTCGATGCTTCACTACCAGAGGATGAATCGGAATTGTGTAATACAAGCGCGTAGCCTGAAGTTTTGTCTTCATAAGCATTTCCAATGTGGTTGCCACACTTGCGGCAAAGGAGTTTGGTTCTATGGCGGAACAAACCCCAAGAGCGCCTTGAAAAGTAGGGAATGCATTGGAACTCATCAACTTGTGTAAATCTGCTCTCATCTATACTGAAGAATGATATAATCCCTCGCTTTATAGACTTTCCATATTTGGAGCCAATTGTTGTGGTGATTCGACTAGAAGAACTCAGGTTTAGCTCATATCCACAAGTACCACAGCTGCAAGAATGAATTGTTTCCACCATTTTATATCTTCATAAAATGTAATGATAAGAAAACATCCAAGTAAACTATCATGCAGAGTGTTTGAAACTCAAAAGGCTATGCAGTTGTCTATATATATAATGTATCTATAGTTTGCTTATGTTGCTTTACATAGGGTTATTCACTATCTATCACTGCAAACAAGGAGACTAGAATTCAACAAGTGTTTGAGGAAGACGTCCTTATTTGCAATAATTGAAGCATCAAAGGAACTTTTCCGCTAATCAACTCTTTCGAGTACTCATAGCAAATTTGTAGAGAAATTTAGAGTTAAAAATTTCTAGGACTCGAATTCTCAACGTCACCAACACCTTGAAGCAATGGTTGAGGCTCCTTGGCACCTAAGGATTACGGTTCAAACTTTAGTATTGTCATCCCTTCCCCATCTCGTGAAACGTAACAACAAGAATTCTCAATGTCAAGTACTCAAATGTAAGAATTGGAATTCGATTTTGTAATTCCAATTTCATATGCTATAAAGTAATAGGAAATTCTGAACTCTTTCGGTCCTAAAAGGCTCTTGATCAGTTAGCCAACTAAAAGTAAATGAAAGACTACATTCCCACACGAGTTCATAACTCGGCTTTAATAATCTAGGTCAAACAGATCATATCCATTTAAGAATTTGCAGTGACTATCAAAGTAAAGTAAATCAAATTACGAGTGTTACAACTCAACAAACCATAAAAAAAGAATCGTCGGATGCTTTAATCACCATGTCCACCAAGTACCAACCATCAAGCAAGCCAGAGAATTTGAGAAGGTAAAGTTCTCATAAACAACATAAATAACCATTTCATTCCATCATCAATATTGTCGGCTAGTAACAGCCAAAATACTATCGGAAGAAAAGCAAAAACCAGAGAAGCTCATTCCTAATCCCACTTCCCCAATCCATAATTTTTAATAGTGATCAAGTTTACAACTACAGCAATAGCATTCAAAATGGTGGTAGTTCAGCATCATATTTTACACCAAAATCGCCAATTTAACTAAGAAAAAGTAAGCTTTCGTATGGTATGCCAAAAAAAGTTTGCCACTTTCAAGAGAATTTTGAAGATGTCTATTTTACTTTGTCACCCCAAACAGTCCCTAAACCAGTCCCCCTGGTTTACAATCAACAGAGACAACAATAAAAACATGAACTTTATTTAACAGAATTAGGCATAGTCAACGCAATCAATTCCCATAATAAATAAACAAAAAACAACAAACCCATAATCAATAATCTCTTAACAAACAAAACCCAGAATCAATAATCTCTTAACAAACAAAACCCAGAATCAATAATCTCTTAACAAACAAAACCCAGATATCAAAATTCAAAATTTTAAACATGCAATTGAGAAAAGAAAGAACGGGTTGGAGCCGAAAAGGGGGAAATCAACAAACCTGTAATTTACATGCCTTAGAGAAGCAGGAGAAAAGGAGTAATGGAGATTTCCATTGACCTGTTGAACATCGTTCACAAAAACCGATTTCTGCATCATTACTTCTAAAGAATCAACAGCTCGGATGCTAAAGAAGACCGAGTTTTTAGTAATAACTGCTGAGTTGGGTGAGGAAGGAAATTTTATTCGCCTGTATAGGCTAAAATTTCAGGGCTTAGTTAGGAAAATAATAATTAACAGATCATTTTTAAGGCCAAGGTAAGGGGCTCTTTGTGAACAATAGAGATATCAATACCCGAGTCGGGCAATGATAATTGATAAGTCTATCCATTAAGTCATCTATTCAGCTGGAATGGCACATAATATGACAATTAAAATGAATATAATTCTAAAGTGACACATAACGTGACAGTTAAAATGAATATAATTAAAAAAATAGTTAAAATATCTTTTACTAATAAATAATTTTTAAAAATAAAAATGTAATGCAATTAATATATCTTTTATTAATAAACAATCTTTAAGACAATAAATACAATACAATTAATATATCTTTTACTCATAAACACTTTTTTTTTTAAAAATACTCAATTATAGAATTAAGGCTTAAATAAAAAATAAGTGCTAAACTATATCAATTTTTAACTTTAGGCCCCTAAAGTATATTTTTTGTTAAAAATAGCTGTCTAAAATTTTAACCGTTACAATTTTAAGTGCCCAAACGTTAAAAAAAATCGTTACCTGATAAAAACGTGACATATTGTGTGTTTATTTATTATTATATTAAAAAATTAAAAGTAATATAATTTAAAAAAAAAACTCAAAATTTTCAAAATTCTAAAAAGTCTTAAATCGCTAATACCCAAAATCATAAAATTTTCAAATTGCCACCTTTGTCGCCGCCATCGCCGTCATCAGACACCACTATTGCGGTCGACAAATCTCGCCGCCCATTTTTCCCAAATACCCAACGCCGACAACATCCGCTAAGTGTGTCAATCGGACGACGTTCGAATAGAACCATTCGCATTTACCATTCAATTGGCACGCCTCATGTTGGTTACCGACGATATGTGGGTTGGGTGGGTGGAGGGATCTGGCGGCGGTATTGGTTGTGTCCAAAGACGACGATAGTGGCGACAACGACGGTAATTTGAAGAATTTGTTGTTTTGGGTACTATAGATTTGGGATCTTTTTTTGAGAATTTTGAGTTTTTTCATATATATATATATATATATATATATAATTTTTTAAATAAAAATAAATAAACATGCCACATGTCACATTTTTATTAGGTATCGATTTTTTAAACGGTCAGACACTTAAAATTGTAATAGTTGAAACTTTAAACACTTATTTTTAAATATATATATATATATATACTTTAAGCAACACCTAAAGTTCAAAAAAGTATAGTTTAGGTACTTATTTTTGTATTAAGCCTAGAATTAATTACAACAAATAAAATATTGATGATAAAATATTAGTATGATTTAAAATATGCTTGATATATAAATAAGTGTCTAAACTATACACATTTTTAACTTTAAGTGTCTAAACTATTTTTTGATAAAAATAATTGTCTAACGTTTCGTTTTGTTAATTTTAGCTGCCCAAAATTTCAATCAATTACTGTTTTAAGGTTGTGTTGTTAAAGAAATTTATCACTCAATCAGATTTAGACGCATTGTATTTATTTTTCTTTTTTCTTTTTTTAAAAAATTAAAAATAAAATAATTTAAAAATCTCAAAATCCTTCAAAATAGTCTTAAATCTCTAACCAAAAATCTTCAAAATTGTCATCGTTGCCACTGTCGATAATCTCGTCGGACCCCAAGTGTCCGACGAAGACAGTGATGGCGTTCGACAAAGTTATCGACAGTGGTAACGATGATAATTTTGTGATTTAGAGTTAATGATTTTGGGTAGTTTTAAAATATATCTATTTTCATTTTTTAAAAAATATATAAAAATCTGTCACATGTCATGTTTTGATTGCATAACGAATGTTTTTAATGGTCGTTAACGGCCAATCACCTAAAATTAACGAAATGAAACTTTAGGCACGAGTTTTTAACAAAAAAATAGTTTTTTAACATATCCAAAAAATAAATAAATAAACTAAAAAATAATTTAGACACCTAAAGTTAAAAAATTGTATAGTTTAAGCACTTATTTTTTTATTAAGCCTTTAAAATAATCATTTTATTTTTATTCTTCAAAACAAATTTCAAATTAAAAAATAGAAAAATCATAGCATTAGCACTCTACAACAAAATTACTTTATTCTTCTTTTAGCACTGTACAGCCATAAGTAGTCTAAGGGATTGTTTTTTCATAGAAAATGAGGTGAGACAAAGCTTAAAAATTTATAGTTCATATATGATATTTTATTTTTAATTTGATTGAAAACAATAGTAACCTTGTTGTTTGTTTGTTTGGTTATTGAAGAGCTGAAAAATTAAAAATTTTAAATTCAAGAGAAAAAGAGAAACATATTGTCGTTTATTAAGTTGAACAATATCTAAAGAAAAATACAAATTTAAAAACACTAAATTCATAACATTGATTAATATCTCAGTGTTTAACAAATATCTCAACTTAAATAAATTTTTAAAAATATAAAATTAAGATACTAAAATCATGATCCAAATATGTGTGAAACCTATGTTTGATTTTGATATAATTAAATCTTTAAGGATCAATTTGAAAAACTTAAAATTATTTTATAAGTCCCTTAATAAGTTTTAAATCACCAACACTTTAAAACTGATTTGAAAAACTCAAACTCAAAATATTTTCTAAGTGTTCCAAGGCCAAACTATTGAAAACCGTCCAGGTGTATCGATACGCTTCCAGCCGTATCGATACCTTTTTTACAAAGTTGGCCACTGCCGGAACTCGTTTCGATACGCACTTAACCGTATCGAAACACCGTATCGAAACAGATTCAATAAGTATCGATACCCTCCTTTGTAAAAGTCTAAAAGAGTTTGAATGGCGTACCGATACGACTTCACCCGTATCGATACGGTTTTAACGAATTTTAAATTCAAGTCGTTTTAAATATTTCGACCGTTGGTGTCAGTTGTTAGGTAACCAAATTTTAAATTGGTAGTTGACCCGTATCGATACGGTAAACCCTCGTATCGAAACGGAAACTGACAGTGAGCTAAGTCGAGAAAAAGGTATCGATACGGTCTTAGTCGTTTCGATACCCCGTATCGATATGCCTACGTGCGTTTCGATACCCCCTATTTATTGTGCACAACAGCTCTTTCTTTTCTGAGACATATATCGATACGACTCCCTGTGTACCGATACGGATAGCTGTAGAAGTGCATTTATGGTGGTGAGAGAGGGTTCCAACGGCTCTATTCAAGTCCCCAACCACCCAAACGGCTAGAATTAATAGAGGAGGTATAAATTGAAGTCCTTTGAAGATCAGCAACAACTATTCAACCTAGAAGCATCATCAAAGCAAAAATCCAAACCCTTATGCTATTCAAAGTCAAATTCTTGTACCCAACTCTAGTGTTTTCAATTGTCATTTTGTATTGTGAGTTTGGGGTGATTGAGATTGTAATTGGGTAAACATTTATCCTTTGTGAGGAATCATTTGAGTTTACCAAAACTTCTCTTTATAAATTGAGTGGATTAAGCTTTGGGTAGAAAGCTTAATCGAATTTGTAAGGTTACCTCCTCATCCAAGAAAAGGGGAAGAATTCAAGTAGTGAATTGGTTGAAGATCCTTAGTGGGAACTAAGGTAGTGGATGTAGAGTTCATTTGGAGAACTTGAACCACTTTAACTACTTGTGTCAATTTTTATTTTTCACTCATTCTTCCCACCAAAATTTTTATTGCCAATTCACCCCCTCTTGGCCATTTGCAATTGTTTGATCAACTCAACAATTGGTATCAGAGCTACACTCATTGGAAGGATTACAACCCTCTTGAGTCGATTCTAGGAGAGTTTGATCAACAACTAGTCAAGCAATGGCTTCCACCTCCAACTATGAGTCCCAATCTACCACCAAGCCACCATTCTTCAATGGGATAACTACCCATATTGGAAGAATATTATAAGGCTCTTCATCAAATCTACCGACTACATGGTGTGGGATGTAGTTGAAGAAGGTCCATACATTCCTATGAAGAGAGATGGAGAAAGACTTGTCCCAAAGGTAAAAGCTGAGATGACGGGTGATGAAAGAAGAAGAATGCAAGTGAATGACAAAGCTCTCCATGTGATATTTTGTGCACTTGGTCCGGATATCTACTCCAAGGTGTCTTCAATCGAAAATGCCAATGAGGTTTGGGATACCCTCGAGACAACATATGAGGGAACTAGTGATGTCAAGGAGACAAAGATTGGGCTACTCAATCTAAGCTATGAAAATTTCAAGATGGATCCCGATGAAAGTGTCTCCAAGATGTTTGATCGATTCTCGGTCATTGTCAACGGATTGAAGGGGTTCGGAGAGATCATCCCCGAAGACAAACTAGTGAGGAAATTGTTGTACTCTCTTCCGGAGTCATGGGATGGCAAGAGAACGACTATTATTAAAGCTAGAGATTTGAAGACTCTCAAGCTTGATGCTCTTGTTGGATCTCTACTCACCCATGAGATCATGAGGAAGGGAAGAGAAGAAGAGAAGAAAATGGTTGAGAAGAAAGATGTTGAGAAGAAGAAAGTGGGAATCGCTCTTAAAGCTTCAAATCAAGAAAGCGATTCAAGTGAAGATGAAGATGAGGAGATGGCCATGTTGGCCAAACGGTTTACTCGGTTCATGAAGTCCAATCGTAAAAGAAAATTTATTAGAAAGGGAGACTTCAAGAGCAAGAGTAAGAAAGATGAGAAGGACCAAATCACTTGCTATGAATGCAAGAAGCCGGGTCATATCTGTTCCGAATGCCCTCAATTGAAGAGGAAGAGCTTTGGGAAGAAGAACAAGCTCAAAGCTCAAATAGCAACTTGAAGTGACGATGAGTCATCCGAGGAAGAGGAGGAAGTGGCCAATCTATGTCTCATGGCCATTGATGATGAACCAAAGGTAAATTCTAACTTATCCAATTTTGATTTTACTTTTGATGAACTTCAAGATGCTTATGATGAATTGCAAGAGGTTTACGATGAGTTAGTAGGAAAATACAAAGAATCCATTTTGAAAAACAAGAAAACCATTTCCGATTTGAAAAATCAAAATGAGACATTTTCTAAAGCTAACTCCGAATTGGAAAAGAAAGTTTTGTTTTTAGTAAATCTTTCAAATGATCTTAAAACAAAAAATCTTGAACTTGAAAAACTTCTTTCCGATTTTTAAGATTATCACACAAAGGAAGTGGATAATCTTAAAACATCTATTGCTATTGGGAAAAACAATTTTGAAAAAGGAAATCATTCTAAATCCCAATATGTAAAAAGAAAACCCTTTATTCCTAAACAAAGAAATTTTAATAAGCAATCTAGAGGTCAAAGAGTTAGGAGTGTTTGGGTTCCTAAGAAACTCATTATTTCTAATAATATGAATGCTATTGCTTCTTGGATTCCTAAGGGAACCAAAATTTTGAAGGCTAACACTCATGGACCCGAAATGATTTGGATACCAAAAATCAAGGCCTAATTTCTTTGTTTGTAGGGGGAGCATTGCTACAAGACTAAAGCTTCAAGCCAAAATTCTTGGTACCTTGATAGTGGATGCTCAAGACATATGACCGGTGACAAGAGTAGATTTGTGGAACTAAAGCCAAAGGGTGGTGGAGTAGTAACTTTCGGTGACAACTCCAAAGGCCACATTGAAGGAATAGGCTCCATTGGTAATCACTCTTCTATTTTCATTGAAAATGTTTTGTATGTCAACGGTCTTAAACATAACTTATTGAGTATTAGTCAATTATGTGACAAGGGTTTTAATGTTTTATTTGATAAAAGTGGTTGCAAAATTGTAAATATTAAAACAAATCAACTAATGCTCATTGGTCATCGCATAGGGAACATATACATGGTGCATCTAGAAGACATTCATTCATCTCATACATGCTTAGTTGCACATGATGAACATTACTCATGGCTTTGGCATAGAAAATTAGGACATGCTAGCATGAGTGTCTTAGAGAAATTAATTTCCCTTAATCTAGTTAGAGGTTTACCCAAACTTAAATTTTCTAATGATAAAATTTGTGATGCGTGTTCAAAGGGTAAACAACATAGAACTTCTTTTAAATCCATTAATGATGTCTCTACTAGTAGATGTTTACAATTGATTCATATGAATCTTTTTGGGCCTATTAGAACAATGAGCTTGGGTGGAAAATCATATGCTTTTGTGCTTGTAGATGACTATTCTAGGTTTACTTGGGTTCTATTCTTAAGTACAAAAGATGAGGCTTTAGAAAAATTCATCACATTTTCTAAAATAACTCAAAATGATCTTGAACTTAAAATTTCTCACATTAGAAGCGATCATGGAACCGAATTTCAAAATCTAGGTTTCGATGAGTTTTTAAATGAAAATGGGATTAGTCACAATTTTTCCGCACCTCGCACTCCTCAACAAAATGGGGTAGTTGAGAGGAAAAAACGAACTTTAGAGGAAATGGCTAGAACCATGCTTTGCGAAAATAATTTACCTAAATATTTTTGGGCGGAAGCCACAAATACCGCTTGCTATATTATAAATCGAGTAATGATTAGGCCAATTTTGAAGAAAACACCTTATGAGATTTTAAAATCTAAGAAGCCTACATTAGCTATTTTCATCCTTTCGGTTGCAAGTGTTTTGTTTTGAATAATGGTAAAGAAAACTTAGGTAAATTTGATGCTAAAAGTGATGAAGCTATTTTCTTAGGGTACTCTTTAAACTCTAAAGCCTATCGTGTATTTAATAAAAGAACTCTAGTAGTTGAAGAGTCTATACATGTTGTTTTCGATGATAATCTCCTTCCGAGGAAGGAATCTTGTGATGATGATGATGTAGGAATCCTTGATGCCATTGATGAGGACAAATGTCAAAGGTGGATGAGGTTCCAACTAAAGATGAGGATACACAAGATCCACCTCTTGAAGCCTTAAAGGACTTGGCTCTTGAGGAAAATGAGGTATCTTACCCAAGGGAGTTCAACTATGTCAAAGGTGGTGAAATCTTGGGTGATTCATCCAAGGGGGTAACTACTAGATCCTCTCTCAAATTAATGAATCATGTTGCATTTCTTTCATGCATTGAGCCTAAAAATATTAAAGAAGCTTTAAAAGATGATTTTTGGATTTTGGCCATGCAAGAGGAATTAAATCAATTTGAGAGAAGTAAAGTTTGGACATTAGTTGAAAGGCCTAATAATCAATCTACTATAGGAACAAAATGGGTTTTTAGGAATAAATTAGATGAAAGTGGTAATATAGTGAGAAACAAGGCTAGGCTTGTTGCTCAAGGCTATACCCAAGAAGAGGGAATTGATTTTGATGAGACCTATGCACCCGTAGCTAGAATGGAAGCTATTAGGATGTTGCTTCCATTTGTATGTTATCATAATTTCAAGCTTTTTCAAATGGATGTGAAAAGTGCCTTTTTAAATGGTTTTATAAATGAAGAAGTGTATGTTGAACAACCACCGGGTTTTGAGGATTCAAAATTTCCAAACCATGTGTTTAAACTTACAAAAGCTCTATATGGTTTAAAACAAGCTCCTAGAGCTTGGTATGAGAGACTTTCAAATTTCTTAATTGAAAAGGGTTTTGAAAAAGGAAAGGTGGAGACCACACTCTTCATAAAAAGATATAACAATGACATCTTAGTAGTTCAAATTTATGTTGATGATATCATTTTTGGTTCTACTAATGAGTGTTATTGTAAAGAATTTTCTAAGCTAATGCAAGGTGAGTTCGAGATGAGCATGATGGGGGAGCTCTCATTCTTTTTGGGACTCCAAATCAAACAAAGGAAAGATGACACCCTCATAAATCAAGCTAAGTACGTGAATGATATGCTCAAAAAGTTTGGCTTGGAGAATGCAAAACCTCAAGCCACACCTATGAGTTCTTCCATAAAGCTTGACAAAGATGAAGGAGGTAAGTGTGTTGATTATAAGCTTTATAGATCCATGATATGTTCTTTGCTTTACCTTACCGCAAGTAGACCGGATATCATGTTTAGTGTTTGCTTGTGTGCTAGGTTTCAAGCTAGTCCTAGAGAATCACACTTAGTTGCCATTAAGAGAATTTTTAGATACCTTAGAGACACACCTACCTTATGCCTTTGGTATCCTAAAGATTCTTCCTTTAGCCTTCATGCTTATTCGGATGCGGATTATGGGGGGTGTAAGATAGATAGGAAAAGTACTTCCGGGACATGCCAATTATTAGGTAGTATGCTCGTATCTTGGTTCTCTAAGAAACAAAATAGCGTAGCCTTATCTACCACCGAAGCGGAGTACATATCCTTAGGGAGTTGTTGTGCTCAAGTCCTTTGGATGAAGCAACAACTCTTAGATTATGGTGTTGAAGTAGAAACCATACCCCTTAAGTGTGACAACACTAGTGCCATTTGTCTCACTAAGAATCCCATCCAATACTCTAGAACTAAACACATAGAAATTAGACATCATTTTATTAGAGATCATGTTTTGAAAAATGATGTTGTTATTGAATTTGTTGACACCTTGAACCAATTAGCGGATATATTTACAAAACCTTTAGATAAAGAGCGTTTTTGGTCCCTTAGGAGAGAGTTAGGTCTAGCTAGCCTATCTTGACCTTTTAGGATCTCTTTGTGCTTAAAATTGCTTGATCTTGTGAAATTGCATGTTTGTGTGTTGTAACTCTTGAAAATGTTCATGCCTATAGTTAGGGGGAGTATGATTCTATTCAAATATGTTTAGAACTGTTCATTCATCATTTTCATTTCTTTAGGAGATGTTAAAATCGAGCATATGGTTGTTCTTTAGGCCTAAAGATGTATTTCTGGGCATAGGGTATCGGTACGGCTCTATGTGTATCGATACGAGTACTTCATTAAGCTTCCCAGACTTCTTTTTGCCTTAAACGGGTATCGATACGGTTAAACCCGTATCGATACGAGCTTCAATCGTTTCGATACGGATCTCATCCGTTTCGATACGATTCTTCAACGGGCATTTTTATGGAAATTATGTTTTTACCCCCGTATCGATACACCCTCAAGCGTATCGATACTCGATTGCGCTGACAGCTTTTAATTTGGCATTTAAAGTCTTCAACTTTTACCAAAACTAAAATTCTTCAAACCCTAAAAACCATAGTCATTTTAGCCTATAAATAGGCTCTTCCTCCTTCATATTTTCACACCACAACTCAAATATCTTAAAGAGGGTTTCCATCAAGCAAAGCTCTAAGTTCTTTCTCATCAAATTCGGTGCTAGATTCTTATTTATTCCTCTCTAATCCCTATCAAGGTAAACCACTTTATTTTTCTTTTTCAATTTTTCTGTTTTTGTTTTGTTTTTTTTTCAAAATTTCTTCTTCAAATTTTATTTTCCAAATTTTTTTATATACCTTGATCTTTGATTTCTCAATGACTTGAATGAAGGAATCTAAATGCATACATTTTTTTAGTTCATGGCACCCAAGGAATCTAGGAAGAGATCTCGGGTTTCTCAAACCGGTGAATCATCCAATCCCGGAGAGGTTGCACGTCCAAACTACACCCAAATCTATGAACATTCCTTTGAATCCCCCGGATCTCTCACATATTTTCGTCAATTCGAAAACTACAAGATTCGTCCGGAAAGGGTAATATCTATTCCTTTTCTTAACTCGGAGCGATTCAAATTTGAATATCTTCCTTTGCTCCAACTTTGGAATTTTATGGATTTTCTCTCCATTCCCGGGTTTTATTACCGTCTTTTAGTTTTGATCTTTTATACTAATGTCAAATGTTGTTCTAATCGTAATGGGGTTATTACCGACATTAGTTCTTATCTCATGGGCAAGAAAATTCTCCTTGATGTAAAATCTATATGTGAAGTTTTTAATTTGGAGGATGAAGGCCTTGATGATGAGAATGCTTTAGGCCATGTTCTTAGTGGCTTCGTCACCGCCCTCAATGCTCAAGATCGGATCCTCCATTTGATGGTGTTTTGGTGGTTTAGGCCTTCCGGAGAAAAGTACTCTACCATCCGTCAAGTGGATAATTTTTGGATCCGTTGCTTCCGTGAGAGAAAGCATCCAAACCTTGCTCGAATCATGTTTGCGGAGATTGTCTATCTTGTGCAAAATCGCCACACCTCTCTCGTCACCTCTTTCACCTATGATACGGCCCTAAGCTATTTCTTTTTGAAAAAAGATATTGATTGCTCGTTTGACTACCCAACTCCCCTCACCGATCCTATTGATGAACGCTCTCTTGCACGGGGTAAGTTACATTATTTTAATGGTAATTGGTTACGTCTTTCCGAGCTACCACCCGAGGTCGCGACACAATTTGAAAAACCTCAAGCTCCTCAAGCTCCTCCACCTCCTCCTCAACCTTCCATGGATGCTCTTATGACCTTCCTTAATGAGCAATTCACGGGGTTGCGCACGGATATGGGAAATTGTCTTACCGCTCTTGAAACAAGCTTTGACACAAGGATGACGAACATGGAGAATTGCCTAACCTCTCTTGAAAGCGGCCATAACTCTTTGAATATTTCCCTCTCCGCTTTTCATGATGAGTGGCGCAATAGCATGAGGAATGATGATCCAATTGGAGTTGACGATGAAGATGATGAAGAAGGCGATGATGATGCCTAGTAGCTTCTCCTTGCATCTCATGCATATCATCTAGGATATTTCTATTTATGCACCTTTGTTTCATGCTCTTAGGACTAAGTTTGTTTTATTTTTAAACCTATGCTTTGATTTTATGTTTTGTTGGATTTTTAAGTTGATGTTATGCTTTATCTTTGAACTTAATGATATTTATGTTGCCTATTTATACCTTTGCCTATGTTATGCACTTCACTTTGTCTCAATATTTTTGATCTAACAAAAAGGGGGAGAGAAGCTAGCTCACAACACTTTAAAAATTTTGATTTCAACTTAAAAGTTACCTAGCTTATATTAAGGGGGAGTTAATTTTGCAAAGTTTTTCAAAGTGTCAAAAATTTTAAGTTTTAGTTTTGTTATATCAAAAAGGGGAGATTGTGAAACCTATGTTTGATTTTGATATAATTAAATCTTTAAGGATCAATTTGAAAAACTTAAAATTGTTTTATAAGTCCCTTAATAAGTTTTAAATCACCAACACTTTAAAACTGATTTGAAAAACTCAAACTCAAAATATTTTCTAAGTGTTCCAAGGCCAAACTATTGAAAACCGTCCAAGTGTATCGATACGCTTCCAGCCGTATCGATACCTTTTTTACAAAGTTGGACACTGCCGAAACTCGTTTCGATACACACTTAACCGTATCGAAACACCGTATCGAAACAGATTCAATCTGTATCAATACCCTCCTTTGTAAAAGTCTAAAAGAGTTTGAATGGCGTACCGATACGACTTCACCCGTATCGATACGGTTTTAACGAATTTTAAATTCAAGTTGTTTTAAATATTTCGACCGTTGGTGTCAGTTGTTAGGTAACCAAATTTTAAATTGGTAGTTGACTCGTATCGATACGGTAAACTCTCGTATCGAAACGGAAACTGATAATGAGCTAAGTCGAGAAAAAGGTATCGATACGGTCTTAGCCGTTTCGATACCCCGTATCGATACGCCTACGTGCGTTTCGATACCCCTTATTTATTGTGCACAACGGCTCTTTCTTTTCTGAGACATGTATCGATACGGCTCCCCGTGTACCGATACGGATAGCTGCAGAAGTGCATTTATGGTGGTGAGAGAGGGTTCCAACGGCTCTATTCAAGTCCTCAACCACCCAAACGGCTAGAATTAATAGAGAAGGTATAAATTGAAGTCCTTTGAAGGTCAGCAACAACTATTCAACCTAGAAGCATCATCAAAGCAAAAATCCAAACCCTTGTGTTATTCAAAGTCAAATTCTTGTACCCAACTCTAGTGTTTTCAATTGTCATTTTGTATTGTGAGTTTGGGGTGATTGAGATTGTAATTGGGTAGACATTTATCCTTTGTGAGGAATCATTTGAGTTTACCAAAACTTCTCTTTGTAAATTGAGTGGATTAAGCTTTGGGTAGAAAGCTTAATCGAATTTGTAAGGTTACCTCGTCATCCAAGAAAAGGGGAAGAATTCAAGTAGTAAATTGGTTGAAAATTCTTAGTGGGAACTAAGGTAGTGGATGTAGAGTTCATTTGGAAAACTTGAACCACTCTAATTATTTGTGTCAATTTTTATTTTTCACTTATTCTTCCCACCAAAATTTTTATTGCCAATTCATCCCCCTCTTGGCCATTTACAATTGTTTGATCAACTCAACAATATGCAAATTTAATTTATTACATACATAATTTATCTGTAAAAACATAGATGAATAGTAAAATTAATTCATTTTAACATGTTAAAATTTATCATTATATATAGGGTTATGCTATTGACAGCCTTAAGGGCTGTCAATAAGAACACTATAGATTCTTGTAATTAATGTTTTTTGATTTTTTTAAAGAAATATAGTATAATGTAATTAATTACATTCCTAAAAAGTTGTGTTTCATTAATTTAATTTTTTTTAATTTCATTAAACAATAAAACCCTAAATTCAAACTCCAAACCTCAAACTTAAACCTTAAATCATAAACCACAAACCCTAAATCATAAACCTAAATCCAAACCCTCAAACCCTAAACACTAAACACTAAACCCAAATCATAAACCATAAACATCAAACCCTAACCCATAAACCCAAACCCTAAACCCTAAACATCAAACCCTAAAACTTAAACCATAAACCCTAACCATAAATCCAAACCCTCAAACCCTAAACAATAAACCATTTTAAGTGAGTATTAATTACATTAAACAACCTAAAATCAATTAAACATGATTTTTTAGGGATGTATTTAATTACATTTTACTAGATTTCATTACAAAGCAAAACAACCATTTATTATAAAGCAAAACAAACATTAATTACAAAGCAAAATAAGTATTAATTATAAGAATTTATAGAGTTCTTATTGACAGCCCTTAGGGCTGTCAATAGCAAAATCCTTATATATATTATAACATTAAAATAATGTAAAGATCTAGAGAGATGAATAATAAATTAAAGTTGAATATGTTTGAATGATTCATTTAGTGCATTTATGGTTATTTATAAAAGAATAATAAATACATATTTATTATTTTCCACCCAACCTGCCATATTAGCTGGGTAAGTTACCCAGTGGGTATATAAAGTTTTCTCCCCACGTGTTTCGGCTTTTTAAAAAATATATTTTTTGTTCTAATTATTTTATTTTTATAATCACGTTTAAAACTTCAATATAATAATTTCATTTCATTTCTAACCTAATTAATAATTTGAAAATTATACATATATTTATGTACATTTGAATTAATAAATACTAATATTTGTGAATTTTAAAAAGCTTATATATTGAATTTTTTACTTTAAGTACTTAATTTATTTTTGGTTCTGTTGTTACATAAACATTTAAATACCGAAACTATTTTGTGATTAAAACCAATATTAATTTTTTTTTGTTTCAAGTACTTTAACTATTTTTTTAAACTAGCATTTAAATTTTGTAACGTGTTAATATCTCATTAATTGAAATAATTTAAATAATATAGCAGTTAAATTTAAAATGATTGCGAAATAAAAATTTGCATATTTCTTTTAACAAATACGTAATTTACACTTAAAATAAATAAACATGATTGAATTGTTTTTTTACTATACTTTCTTTTAACATATACCACCATAACAAAAATGATAAAACCCATTGAGAGTGTGCTGATTGTCTTTACATGTGTTAAGTTTTTAGTGGATAGCCTCTAGCCCTCTACCTTTACTCTTATAAAAGAAAATTTCATGTTTAACAATTTATAACAAGAAATCTAAATATATTCAAAATTATCTTTTTCTTAATTCAGTTTATCAAATAAGGAGCAATTTTTTGCTAAACCGGGTTCTTAAGATTTTTAAGATTGTATTTAAATATACATTTTATACTTAAATTAGATATTTTCTTCCATATCAGTATTTAAGAAATTTTGTTTCCAAATTTAATATAGGCTTTAATTTGATTCCTTTGTTTTATATTTTTATTAAGGCTTTGTCTAACCTATGCATATTTGCATATGTTAAGAGTCATTTAAGAGCTTGCATTAAATACAAAATTTCATTGGAAATTTTTTATCATTCAATGTATTACAAAACCCTGAAATATTTTATTGAAAAAACTCTCATTCAATGTATTATTAAACCCTAAACACTAAAACTTAAACTATAAAAATCATAAACTATAAAACAATAAACCTTAAATCATAAAGCCTAAACCCTAATACATTAAATTTTCAATAGAATCTTTTAAGGTTCTATAATACATTGAATAATAGTTTTTTTTTTCAATAGAATTTTGTATTTAATGCAAGCTCTCAAATGACCTTTAACCTATGCATGTAGGCATAGGTTAGTTAGGATAAAAATCATTTGCCCCCTTTGGGGCCTCTTTTTATGCCTCAATACTAAAATAAATAAATTTCAAGCCATAACTTTTAATTTTAAATCCTAAACCCTACACTCTATACCCTAAAAAATACACCCTACCCCAAATTTCCTAAATACTAACCTTAAACCCTAAACACTAAACCTATTTTTTAATGTGATGACATAAATAGGAACACCGAAAAGGGGTAGAGAATTTCTATTTGGTTAGATAAAGCCTTTTAGTAATTGTATTAACTTTTAATGACGTGGCAATATAAGCATGATGATATCATGTGTTTTATTAAAAAAATCTTTAAAATTTATAAAAAAATAAAAATCATCAAAATTAAAAAATAGAAAAAAATTAAAATAGAGTTTTTATTTAAAAAATAAGTTAAACACTTAAACCTAAAAATTCATAAATTTAATGCTTAAAAAAATTAAAAGTTATGTTGTTCGTATTAATCCTAAAAATCTAAAATATAGATAGAGGTTTAAAGTTGAAGTTCTGCAATAGAAAAGTTTGTAATAAAAGAAACTCGTTACCGATGTTTCAATTGAAAAGGCTTGTTTCAATGACAAATACGCACACATTTTTGGGGTACTTTTAAGAAAATTCTCACTCAAATTAGGTACAAAGATTAAATTTTATCTCGTAATAAATTCAAATATATTCAAGGTTCGAATAAAAAATAATCAAATGAGTAAAACTACAGTAGTCAATTACAGAAAAATTGATAAGGCCGGTATTTAATATATTTTTATTTTGAATGTTTTAGTACTTTTAATTTTTTAATAAAATTTTTTTTGAAAAATAAATGATGGCGTCATTATTACTATGCGACACAATATTATTTTGTCACATCACTAAAAGTTAACACATTAGTAAAAATACTAAGACAGTGAATGAAATTAAACTTTGATATCAACTTAGAATAATGAGTCTAGTTGAAATATCCAATGCATATTATAAGCATATATTAAATAATTCTTTAAAAAATGATAATTAAAATATCCTTAATATTTATAGGAATACATAATTGAACCCATCAATATATTCATTCATTTTTTTAAAATATATTTAATACAATAGTATTACTCTAAATAATAATATTGATATTATACTAAATAATTTTAATAGTAAAATTCATTAATGAGCTTGATACCATTTTTAAGAATTTATATTCATTAGAAAGTTTCATACCATTTTTAAGAACTTAAATTGTGAGATTGGTCGGGGCTTATCATTAAAAATCCGAAGAGCATAAGGACTAAAAACATAATTAAACATGAATATTTTTATATGTATTTGATTTACAAGTGTCCTCTGAGTCATTAAGAAGGGAATAAGTAGGTAGCATTATAAAGTCATGAACTTAGATTGTGGTTGTTTTGTTGAGTTTGGGAATGATTAGTAGAGCAATGAAAGGATAACGATTAAAGAGGTTCGGTTTGTTCACCAATCATTTGACTTTTTTATTAATGATTACTGTAGGCTGGAGAGGATTAACGTGGATAATCTAATTTTTTTATATATAAATATTGCATCCTTAGATAAATAATTAATAACATCTTTGTTTCTTAGACAACCCATAACCCAATCATACTATAATTTAGTATTTTGATTGATATAATTTTGAAAATCTTTTTCTATTCTGTTTTAGATTAATTTTGTACTACAAATTATTATAAATATTGATTTTCAAATTTCATAATTATTTAAAAGTGATTTTATTAATTAATTATAATTTAGATTCATCTAAATTTATTTAGGCTTAAAGTTATCCGTTGGTACATGAACTATACAAATTTTCAGTTTTATACATAATGTTTTAAAATTTTCAGTTTCATACATAAAGTTTTTCAACATTAACAAGTTTACCCATTTTCGTGACGGAATTTGGTGTGGACCCCTTAGATCAGTCAAACAATGACACATGGCATTTGTTTTAATTAAAAAATCCATTTACTTAAAGGGATAATAACAAGATTAGTCATTAATGTTTTATTAATTTTTTTAATTTAACTCTTTAAGTTTAATTTTTTTAAAAAATAAAAATAATGGACCAATCAATGACTGACACATGACACAATATTAAAAAACTTTTAATTTATAAAAAATTCGGATCATTCGATGATTGACATATGTCACATTATTAATAAAAAAAACTTCTCAAATTCATTTCTTCTATATTTTCTCTATTTTAAAATTATAAAAAAATATTTCTCTTCAAAAATTTGCTGCCCTCACCCACCCACACGCCATCTCTGACAAAAACTTCACCGCCGAAGAAAGAAAAACGGGTCAAGTCTCAACATCGTTTTTGAACAAAAAGATGAGCAACATGTAATTTGATAGCTAAACAACGAAACAAGCAATATTCCGATTTTAATTTTTGGGTTCATTTTGGGGCAATTTTAAATCAATAATATTTTCTTATTATTATTTAAAGAAATAACTTCCGCAAACCAAAATTTGAAAAAACGACCCTCAAATCTGCCACAGATGAAGAACTTGTTTTCTGGGTATAGCGAGACACGACCTCGCTTTTTGCAGGGAGCAAGTTCTTCATACGTGGCAACACTTTTCGGAATAACGAACTTAACAGGAACTCTCTTTCTGCAGAAAGCGAGTTCCTCGAGAATTTGAAAAGTCGGCTTAATTTATCGCGAGCAATTTAATGGAACTCGCTTTTTGCAGAAAACAAGTTCTTTGTAAACCGGGCTGGCAGACCAAGCGTCCATAGGCATGTTCGAGCAAAATTTCGGGGTTATTAATCGTATAATTTTAGTAAACGTTGAGTTAATGTACGTAGTAATAGAACTTGTCTTTCATTCGACACCAATATGGGCAAGTTCGGTGCAGTGTAAACCGAGTAAAATTCGTGTTGAAAATGGTTCTAGAGCTTATTTTTGTGAATGAATGAAAATATAAAATGTCATTATAGGCTTGTTCGGTTTATTAATCGAATAATGTAGGTTATTTTTTATCCAAAAAAGAACGAAAATAAATATAAAATCTAGAAACTATGTAAAAAAAATAAGGCAGAATAAAATATTGACAATTATAAAATAAGAAATAAAGTCTTACATAAACATAATTAAATTACAATCAAAAGTAATACAGTAAGAAATTACAATCACTTAGTCGATACGAGGGCCCGAGCGATTAGGACACTTGTTACTCATGTTTTCGGGATTTCTACATGTAGTGCAAAGTTTCTTTTGTCCGGTTCGTTCTCTATGTTCGATCATATCCTCCGCACAGTAAATCTGTGTCGATCGTGGACTTCCCTTTGCTCGTAGTAGTGCAGGATCTGGGTGTATGGTCAGTTCAGCGTCAACGGCATACAAGTCAATTTCATTTTCGATGGGAGGAATTTTTTTTTTTGTAAACCTTGAATACCGTTTCTAGTAAGTATACCAGATCAAAAAGTATCATGTAGTGAATCCGTTGGGAAGAACAAGTATCAATGGCGTGTGCGCACGGATATTTGATTGTTTGGAAGACTCCGCACTCTCAGGTTCTGTGCCTAAGATCTACCACGTACGCGTTGTGATGTATGCCTTCCAACGGCCTCGAAAATTCTGAAACATGGAACAAATTGCCTTCTCGAGAGAAGAGAGTTGTAGTCATCACATTTGAATGGCGCACATAAGTTTGCAATTGTTCGAGGAGGTCCTGGTGGACTTTGTGGCCACCTGCCATGTAATCAATTGCTTGCCTTCCTAGGGTTGCAAATAGGGTAGCCAAACGATAGTAGGTCGCTTAGACAACATAAGTGATAGGCAAATGCCACACTCCCTTAAGTGCTGAGTTGACCGACTCAATCAAGTTCGTTGTCACGTGACCATATCGTTTACCCCCATCATATGATCGAAGCCATTTTCCCTCGGAATTTTGGCAAGGTAGTTCGCGCCATCTTTATTACTGGCTCTCACTTCTTTGAACAGTTGGTCTACCTCATGTACATAATGCGAGTTTCTTAGGGAATGACAGTTGAATAGTTAGAGGCGAATAATATATGCAAAAATATCGTAAATGCAAATGACCTAAAAGACGTACCCATTCGAAGCATCATAACACGTTCATCTTGGTTCTTGTACTTCTGCAAGTAGTTGGCCGCAATGTGTTGTACGCAATAATGGTGGTAAATATAGGGAGGTTGCCAAGACCGACCCAAATGTTTTATTGCAGACTTGATCGATGTCCCTCTGTCGGAAGTAACACATATCCCATCATCCCTTGCTCGCATTACATGAGAAAGAAAATGTCTTCATAGGTTCTTAAGAAAGAACTCCCAAGACTCGAGATCCTCCTTTTGGACTATTGCGAAGGCTACAAGAACAGTTTTCTGATTGCCTTCTTGTGCAACCGCCAGAAGTAAGACCTGTGTATATTTCTCATACAACCAAGTACCGTCGATCTGAACCATCAGCTTGTAGTACATGAATGTATTAATGCACTACGGAAATGTCCAAAATAGCCGGTAGAATTGACAAACACCTAGTACGACACGATCATTTTCGTATGCCTAAGCCGTCTCAAGTTTCACAATCATTTCATGTATGTGTTTCTGCATCATATTTATCCACGAGCGCAACTCATTGTAAGATTCCTTCTATTGGCCAAACAGTTTTTGTACGACCCACCACCTTCCATACCATGCTTTATGGTAATCAAGAATGTAGCCGTACTGTGTTTTAACTGCAGCGATATAGGTGGCAACTGTCACTCGGGAATTTGCTTTTACCAGTGGCATGAAGGTATCACATATGACATGCGCATCTAAGTTCTATAATCCTGACTTAGGATACTCATTGTGCATATATGAAGCCCTTCAAGTTTCGTGATTCTCTACAGCACGCTCAACATCTTCAAGGATGATACACGAACCTTCCACTTACATCCCTGTTTCTTGTGGGCACACTCTGCAATGTAGAAATCCGGTTGGGTTTTCTTCACAGTCGACGTAACTGCCTGGCGAATGTTATAGTGCTTAATAGCGGCCACATCCAGTTCTTTTGTCAAGAATGTCATCCCAATGGCCAGTCACCATCAGCATGGTGGTTGTAACCGTCAGTTGTTGGGTATTGTGAAAATTTTGGAACGTTCAAGGCATCCATATCAACCGTTGTGAAGTGGGATGGTGGCTGGTAATAAGAAATAGGTGTGGTCGATACTGGAACATTGCTTTCTGCTGGGTGTTCTTCGTTGCCTTCTAAATAATCGAAGGACCCTGTTGGAATGTCCACGTCTTCTAGTTCTTCATAGAAGGGCCCTTGCTCATTGCCATTGAGTCCGGCTTCCCTAACCGATTCTTCATAAAAAATAACCCCCTCGAACCAGTATAGTTCTGTGTCGTCGAGTGCTACCCTTTCAGGCGAGCATACTAGACGTCGATCGCCAGACCGTTCACGAACCGTATTACCAAGATCAAAATCGAGTATACCAACACAATAATGTCACCCCATAGATGGTTGAACGTACTCCGTACTAGGTACATACGTTAAGTATGGTCCATATGAGAAATCATCGAAGGGGTTGGACGCTTCTTGGTCAGATGACCTCATGTACTTGTGGGATGATGACGCTGCCTCCCTCATACTATACGTATTGTACGTCGCATTTCTTCGCATTGGAGAGGATGGTGCATCAAATTCATCGTTCGGGGGCTGGTTCAAGTCATAGCCGAAACTAGCTACGCACGAATGTCATAGCACAAAAGACAACGATGCACCGAACTCGTTGCGTGGACTGTATGTAGTTAATAGGTTGAAATCATTTCGTAAACTGTCTGTCTGGCTATCAACGTTGGCATTAGGGTCGAAGTCAAAATTTTTCCGTCTCCAGCTTGGGATTTCGATACCAGCATCAGAATCAGAAAGTGACGCATACAGCTCGAGGGGCCCTCCTAATGAATACTCCAAGTGGGTAGCCAACATCAACTCCACATCAATGTTGTCTCCAATGTGGCATACTGAGTAGGTTAACGGTTCTAAAGAGATCGGAAGACGATACTTCAACTCGTCCAAATTTTCCCCAAGGCCATGCAGGACACTATTTTCCACCTCCTTAATCAACTTCTTGTACGATAATCTCCTTGGAATCATTATTCTTACAGTATTCACAGACTAAAAAAGACGCCGAGTGAGGCATCAACAATTATCTCGCCATTTTAGTATACTAGAACATCAACACATCCTCGTCTCGAAATTTTCCCAGCAATTGAAACACTTTAATGAAAATTATACAATACAAACATTCCATTATGCCTAATATAAGCGGACCAATATTATTTATCCGAAAATCTGGAAGAATTTTGCTTTTGCGGACATGTCAGACACGCTGTGTCAGGATTACTGACTCTGTAAGGATCTCACTTTTTGTAGAAAGCGAGTTCCTTGCATAGTTGATAAGTGCCCCAAAGTACTGTGTTTTCACCCTTTTATGTGGCAATTATTGCTTAACCTACACCTAGTTGAGATGCATTATGGCTCTGTAGGGTCACGTCGGCACGCCCCGTGGCGCAACGAAAAAATTAATCCGACGTAATCCAACCAAGATCCATGTACAGGAACGAATCCGGGGTGAAAAGATGAAGAGTTACCTTTTAGAACTCAGGAAACTAGAAAACCGACGGTATGTCGGAATAACCATGTCAAGTAAACCGGAATCGTCACAGGTTTGCAACGACCTCTACGGAGTCCACCCGAACAAACGAACAAAGTTTCCGCCTCCCTAACACTTATGGATTTCGACAGGTTTGAACACCTTCCAGGGAGAAGTCGAAATCCCTCCAAGGATTTTTGAGGGAGTCTGAAATCGACAAGGAGTTCAACCGGGACTTGCAATCGAGCAAGAGAACCTTCAGGGATTTGCCTGGGGGCAAGTAGAACACCAGAAAAATATCGAACAGCTTCTCAGAGAGCTTTCTGGGATATGTCGAATTCCAGTGGGGAATCCCTAGGGGTGTTGTCGAAATCTTCAAGAGGAGGAAGAGGGATGATTTGGTTGCTAGCTCTTGTCCCTTTAAATAGTATTCAGAGACTTAATTCTAGTTGAATACCTTAAATCCAAGTTCAACCAAAATTCATAGAGTCTAATTCTACTTGAAATTGGTTTATATTAAATATACATTATATTTAATAATATTAAATGAAATATATATATATATATATATTTAATTATGTAGAATCTTATTCTACATAAAACATGGATTTAAATATACATTATATTTAATCCATATATATATTTTTTATTATATAGAATCTCATTCTATCTTTACTTGGATTTAAATATATTTAAATATATATTTTTAATTATGTAGAATCTAATTCTACATAAACTTGGAATTAAATATACATTATATAAATTCCAAATATATATTTAAATTTCTAGAATCTTATTCTATAATATTTAAGTCTCTAAATATTTCCATGCTCTAAATAATATTTGATAAATACATTATTTATGAAATATTATTCCCATTTAAAGGAGTTGCCGATTTACCCTATCCCATAAGGGATTTTCGGCCACCTCCCTAAAATAGGGAGTATGGTTTCCAATTTTGTTCGTTACATTCGAAGGGTGTGACCCTTGTAGGTTCATGCAACGTTAGCAGCAAAATAAGAACTGTTCTAATTTTACAAACAATGAGTGGCATCTAGCAATACATCATTTCTACCTAAGTTGCATGAAGTCATGGTTTGACTTTCCTAATTCCTGAATAAACTTTCTTTTATGTATTTTATCCTTTTGTCCTTTATATCTTAGATGAACACAAGTCATGGGTTAGTCACACTTGCGTTGTCCATCTAGTGTTTCTTGACGTCTTGAGTAGATTATTATAAACGAATCTCTATGATATCTCATATCATAATATTCGAGCATGACCATGCATTTTTCTAATCTCACTCAATCAAGTGGCCGAAGATATTTCTCCCATTATGTAGGAGGGACAAATTCTTTTCTTGATCAACCATATTTCACTACATAGGTCATCACGTATCCAATCATCAGTCTTTATAATGTAGTCAGTTACAACACACGTTTGATTATGTCAAAATACGTAAATCTTTATGTTGAAATCATGTTGATCTCAAGTCTGAGGATCATACATATGTTTATCATGAGCAATGTTGTGACTGTCACATAATTACCCAAGAAACATGCTCATAGCGGGTCAATCCAATATGTTGTTCTCTAACAAATACTTATGTGTTGATTTTGACATCTCTATGTCAATTACAACACTTGTTATCAATCAACCACACATTAGTCTTTATATATTATCACTGTTCATACCCGTAATAATATTCGACTAAGGATTCTATTTAACAATAATCGTATTATTGTATTGACATTATTATCCAATGGTTAGTTTGATGCACAGAAACATACCAAATGATAATAACGGCAATGCCATTACTTGATAAATCTAGTAAAATAGTATGTCTATTCAATCATCATATGATTGGTCTCTGGGCATACTCCAACAATCTCCCACTAGCACTAAGACCAATCATTCTCGTATCTAATACGATATGGCTTAGTGTAACTGACATGCTTATGCTGTGTCAAAGGCTTTGTCAGGGAGTTGATAAAGTTATCAACTTTGTGCGTATGTTGCATACTTTCACATCTCCAAGATGTAAGCACTTTAGAATATGTTTGGATTTATTGATGAGATCTGGGTTTTATTTGCTTACGCAAAGGTCCCATCATAACAGAGTTATGTAGCATCTAATATGCTGGGAACAACCCTTAGTTCAGAAGTGAACTCTTTAGATCCAAACATCATTCTTTATTGCTATGTCGACTGTAATACATCCAGCCTATGTTATAGAGTTAGATACTGTCTCATGTTGCTAACTCGCATTATCTTTTATTAATGCAAAACGGATTGCGATCTTTAGTTCCTTTTGATGAGTATGTCATCTACATACAATACTTAGGAAAGTAACAATGCTCCCACTAGCTCTTTTGAAAACAAGACTCCCCTTTGTTTCTAGATAAACCAAACCTTTTGATTGTATCTTCTGAAACGAATATCCCAACTTCGAGAAGCTTGCCTTAGTCTACGGATAGACCTTTGTAGCTTACATACCTTCCAAGTGTTTACTGGAGTGACAAATCCTTCTGGATGTGTCATGTACACATCTGTTTCAAGTTTTCCCTTAGGAAAGTGGTTTTGACATTCCTTTATTTGATTCCATAATCATGGTATGTAACTACTTGCAAGTGAGATTAAGATGGATTAAACATAGCTACAAGGAAGATGCTTTATCATAGTCTATACTATGAAGTTTGTCGAAAACTTTTAGCGACGAATCATCCTTTGTATGTTTTATCATCCTTGTCGGTTTTTCCTTTTTGAAAAGCTCATCCATACCTCTTAGGTTTTACCCTTTTAGGTAACCAAAGTCTATACTTGGTTTTAGACATGGATTTCATCTCATCTCTCATGGCTCGTAGCCATTTCTCGAATTTTGGGCTCACCATTGCTTTCTGATAAGACCTAGTCTTTATCTTGATCCGAAAAGAAGAGTGTTTCCATGTGCGGATAGTGAGAAATCCATATTTCTCAACTAGATGGTATTCTCTTAAGGATCAACACAATGATTGTGTTTTGTTCCAATGTTCCTTGATCATTTGTGGAACATTCTCAATCTTTGGTTCATAAATTTGTTGTCTAAAATTTCTTAAAATTCTAAATTCCATTTTTTCCTTTTGTGAGAGGTAATCTCTTTCGAGAGAAATTCTCGTTTGAGCAACAAATATTTTGTTCTCATTGAAAAATAAAATCCCTTAGTGATAAGTATTCTCTTTCGAGATAAACTATCGTTTGAGCAACAAATATTTTGTTCTCGTTAAAGTTGAAGAAATAATATCCTTTTGTGAGAATTAATCTCTTTCAAGATAAACTCTCGTTTGAGAAACACACGCTTTATTCTCATTAGGATAAACAACAAATGGAGTTTTTAAGGTTCGAACTTTGTAAATATTTTAACATGTAAGTAACCTTAAAACTTCAAAGGTATTCTAGAAAAATTCTTAGTCCATATCTTATATGGTGTTTCGAACAAAAAAAAATGATTAAGTATGAGAGATGTTTTTCTATTGTGTAAAGAAGTCGAAAATGACTTGTTCTGAATCAAAACATGTCTAACATATTTGATTCTCTTTCAAAGACTTTTCGTTCCACTTGTGGGATTTAATTATGGGACAATCCCATATTCTTTGAAAGTTCATCAAACTTTAAGTATTCTTGAATTTGATCTCATCAAATTACCTTAATACTTTTTACGAGTTTGAGATTAGTCATTTGTTTTATTTATCTTATAAATATTATTGATTTGATTAGTTTAAAGATCATTGATTCGTCGTGCCATAAGAGATTAAAAGAATAACATTTATTTAAATAATCACAAAATTAAAATATCTTGTCCTTACAAGATAACTAAAACTTAGGCACAAAATAATAATCTTAAAAACTAAAACAAATCTATTTAAGCAAAAACACATGTCCTAATGGATGATGTAGCAACTCTTGCTTTATTTCCATTCGCAGGTTCATGTCTATTCCGATGCCTTCTCTTTAGAAGCCTTCTGAGGTTGATGCCTCACTCGTTTTTGCTTTCTTGATTTCTTGTAGGTGTGTGGGGCAGTTTCTCTTCCAATGTCCGGTCTTGCCGCAATGGAAACATTTTCCATTCTTCTTGATTCCATTCTTAGGTTTCAGTGCCTCCTTTCCATCAGTTTTGGTCTTACCATCACCTTTAGACTTTGCTGCCGATTTACCTTTCTTCTTGCCCTTGCAGACCATCAGAACAGGTTTAGGTCCTACCTTCTTCAGGTTGATTTCAGCAATTCTCAACATGCCGAGCAACTGTGGCAGCGTCTTGTTAATTTCATTCATATTGAAATTAAGGACGAACTGATTGAAAGTATCCGACAACGATTGCAGGATGACATCAGTAGCTAATTCGTCTTTCAGCGGAAAGACGAGCTTCTCCAACGTTTGGATGTAGCCCATCATTTTAATGACGTGAGCTCCTACGGGAGATCCCTCACTCATCTTGCATTGAAACAGAGCGTTAGAGGTCTTATACCTCTCTTGACGAGCTTGCCCTTCATAAATCTCCTTGAGATTTTGAATCATATTGGTGCGTGTAAAATAGTCTATCGCAATTGTAGTGCAAGTGTACACGACGCAAGTAGTAAAGTGATATGAAGTATCAGATATCGTCTCCACAAGGATTGGGCTAATAGCTTCACCTTAATTCACTGCACGAAAGTAGAGAAAATAATTGAGATTGTTGTCACGAAAATATTGAAGAAAACGTAAATAAAAGAATTGAGATATCAAGATGGAGAGAATGGGCTGGTATTGAATTGCTCAGTAGTGCAGGTATTGCAATGCTTAGGAAATCCAGTTCTATCGTCGCGCCTGTCGCCGACAGCACCTGTCGCGGCAGCAGTCCGTTGGTCGTCGCGGCAGCAGATACACCAACTCAGTACTTTCAAGTTTGGCAAGAATCCCAGATCTGCCTTGGCCTATCCCTAGGTCCAAGTCTGTCGATGATCACGTCTTGATGATACCTCCCGGCGTGAATCGAAGGATGAACACCGATGTGTATGAATTCTTCCTTAGCCACTTAACCTCGCCCTATCCCTAGGCACGAGATAGTTCAACTATAAACTAGAGAACTTGCTCTTATTTCTTTCGTATACTTAACTCTCCCGATGCTAAGTAAATAGATAACCTCACAATGCTCTCCCGATGCTTTTGCAAGATGTTAATAACCAAAATAAGAGAACTTGAAGTTTATTTTATTGAACTTGGAAAATCCTAAAACAAAACAACCCTTGCAACTACTTTACAAAACAACCCGTGGCCCTAGGGGGTTTTTAGAACATGTCGACGACGGGTAAACGGCGGAGGGTTTTGGTTGTCGGTTATGGGGAAGATGTCACCTAGGTTAAAATCTATGCCATTATATAAGCTTTGGGCTCAAGTATTCTAAGTTAACAAGGATTACAACTTTAATTAAAAGTAAGATTCTAATAAAGACTTAATCTTCAAGTATCCTACTTTTCAGCCGCCTTCCTTGTTTCTTGGGATTTCCTCTCCTTGAGCTTTGGCTTGACATATCTTTTGATTCAGGGCTTGGAAAAATATATGGTTTTCACATGACAGACGAGCTTAATTTTCTCTATCTGTCGAGGTCCACTTTGCTTTTTCTCTCCGCAAAACTGCTGTCACCATGCTGTCACGGCAGATCCATGGCAGCAGCATCCTCGTCGTCTGCTTGTCCAGTTCAGCTCTTCTGCTTCTCTGCCCTGCGCCCGCCTTTTTCGTCTACTATGGCAGCAACCTGCAAAATCAGCCATCTTTTAGTAGAATCCGTGCCTTTAATATATTTGTGATGTTTTGCTGTAAACTAACCTAAATGCAATGCAATGATGCTTGAATGCAGTAGAAATATGGGTTAAAAAGGGTGTAAATAATAGAACTTTTACACACTCAACACACCCCCAAACTCAAGTTTTTGCTTGCCCTCAAGCAATTAAGACCTAAAAGAAAAATGAAAATTTTTGTGTTGGCTTTCAAACAGTGAACTGTCCCTTACCCGTCGCTCATTCTCTGTGGCGGCAGCAACCTGTCGGAAAGATTAGGATCTGTCCGGAATCTCACTATAGTCCTCGTGCAGTGTGTGCATGCTTGTGAACAGTTATATGCTAAGACTCTCTTAGTTTCACTAGAATATTCAACTTTTTAACTCGAATTTTTATGCCAAAGTTTATTTTTGAAGACACATTTTCATGCTTCTTTTCTATTTTTCAAGCTAAGTTTTACTAGAGCCAGTTTTGGGCACCTCTAGTTAGCTTCCTAGAGCCGGTTTTGGGCACCTCTAGGTTTTTGAGTTTCTTTTGCTAAACTTCTTTCCTAGAGCCAGTTTTAGGCACCTCTAGGGGCTATTCAAGTACTAAGCATCCTATTCTAGTTTGGCTAAAAGAAATCTAAGCAATATAACAGTCACAAAGGTGTTTAAGTTTTTCAGAACTATAGAAAGGCTCTAAACTTCTCCTTAAACTGTCCTAAAGATGCTGCCACGACAGAGTTGTCATGACAGGTAAGTTTACTTCACAGTTTTAAGCCAACAGTTTTTTAAGAGAACTTAAATAAATAAAAGACACAACAATAATTTAAAGATGTGCTAAGACTCCATTAATGATGGAGGGTTACCACCCCCAAACTCGAGGGTTGCATTGCCCTCAATGCAAATGACAGAAAAACAAAAATATGAAGACAGGTACATCATAAAATAGAAATAAAGCAGGCAGCAATAAAAAGAAAATAAAAGACTTAAATTTTAATCGTTGTCTTCACTGCTGCTGCTGACACGGATTTGGTGGCGGCGTCTGGTTTGTGGGGCAGGCTGAGCAGGTTGCTCCACGACCTGGATGTCTGAGCTGCTGCCGCTATCCCAAGTGCTGCTGGTGGTGGTGCTGGCCTTGGGCATTAGTTTTCTGTCTGCCACGTGTTTTTGCCTCTTGACAGGCGTGAACTCCTTCTCCAAATTCCTCCGAATAGGAGGTTCTGCCTCGCTGTCAGCCCAGACAGAGGAAGGGGAGAAACCAGCAACATAGGCATCGATGTCATCAGAGGGCTGTCGCTTCGTTCCTCTGGCGGGGGTGTCGGCCGGAGGGCTGCCAGCTGCCGTCGGGACAGGTGAAGGGGTGGAAGCAGCAGAATGGGTGTGGTGGGAGGCAGGTGGTGTAGGTGTGTGGACAGGGGTGGGGATGGTGAAATAATGGGCAGGGAAGGTGGGGAAAACAACATCGGGATAATTTAAAGTAGTGGTAATGAAATTTACCGTTGAGTTGGCAAAATCCCGGATGAATGTCATTAGCCCCATCTGTCTGTCTTCCACCCGCTATATGGCGGCAAGGATTTGGGCAGATTGGTCTGTCTGGACGGCTGCTGCGGCAGGTTCAGTTGCAGGTACAGTGGCAGGTTCCTCGGATGATTCTGCTGGGGAGGCAGCCGGGTTGAAGGAGGAGATAGGTGTTGCGACTATCAGCTCAATGAGGCTGGTAATGTTGTTATCGGTCCAGCCTCTTCCTTGGACCAGTTTATCGGTGGATGCCTACGGGACAGCAGCGCAGCGGCGGAGAGAGGTGATCATGAACGGTAGGCAGAGGCGTGAGGTGGATCGATATGTGCAGTCCAAGACGCTTTCCCTCATATAGCGGCCCACGTTGATAGGCCGGTCGTGCATGATCGAATGAATGAGGGCGAGCCTCTGCTAGTCCACCGTCGTGTGATGGGAGGACAGCATGATACGCTTCTTGATGAAAGCGTTCCATAGCTTTGCTTCTGGGAGCAGCTGCCCCCTTTTTACGGAGTTGGGGTTTTTCTTACTCGTAGTCCACTCCGTCCCTTCTTCTGTTACCTCTGCCATGACAGCACCGTAGGCGATAGAGTCGAGGGTGTCCAAAAATTGCTGATGGGCATCGTCGTTGAGACCAAAATAGAGGCCATACATATGGTTGATACTATCGGCTATGAATGGTACCTCTACCCCTCGGACAGTTACTGATGTCGCCGTCCTGCTGTCGATGGCAGCATAGAACTCCCTCACCAACGTGTCATTTAATTCTGCAGGTTGTTCTGCGAACTACTCCCATAGTTGAGCTCGTATTGCCCTCGCGATGAATGGTCGGAGCCCCATGTTCGGTGCCTTTCGAATGTAGATGAAACCCCTTTCTTCCCATAAGTCCTTGGTTGCGAAGGGCGACGCTGCTGCTGATGAAGAGGCTGAAGCAGCACTACGGCAGGTCTGTCTAGAAGACATATTAGTTGCAAGGGTTTTGAAAGTGAAGAAAACAAAGAAAAATGAGAGGAGAAAGCAAGGAAGAATAAGCAGAAGTGAGGAAAGTGAAAATGAAAACGGGGTTTTATAGCGGTCGAGTTGCTGCCCGTTTAATGCTGTAACGGCAGGCGTGAATAACGGGGCGACTGTGTCGATTTGGCGTGTCTGACGCGTCTGACACGCATTTATGCGTCTGTTACGCGTCTGCCACACGCTTCTGCGTCTGCCGTGTCAGTCTGTTGACAGCCTGTCTTATCCGTGTCTGCGCGGCAGCTGGAACAACAGGCTTCAATAAATGGTCTCTGTTGGGCTGATGGATGGATGGTAGGCTTGGGTCACTTCTCCTTTTCTTCTTGACTCCTTTATTTCCTAAAAACAGAAAATATAAAAACATTATTCGAATAAAATAAACCTTATTTCCTAATAAATAATAAATAATAAAAATAAATTTTAGGTTAAATTAGGGATGCCTTGTGGGGCATCTCCTAAAGTAACCACTTCCTGTACTCTTGGGGCTTCAGTCCCCTGATAATGCTTGAGGCGCTGTCCATTGACTTTGAATTGGTGCCCGTCTTTTAATGATCGTATAGTGATGGCACCATGGGGAAAAACTTGTACCACTTGGAACGGGCCAGACCATCTAGATTTTAACTTCCCTGGGAAGAGTTTCAACCTCGAATTAAACAACAACACAAGCTGCCCTGGGCAGAACTGTCGTGGCAGCAACTTTCTGTCATGCCACTTCTTAGTTTTCTCCTTGTAGATCCTTGCATTGTCGTAGGCCATTGTCCGTATTTCTTCAATCTCGTTCAAATCTAATAGCCTTTTCTGGCCTGCCTTGTCCAAGTCCATGTTCACTGCCTTGATTGCCCAATATGCTTTGTGCTCGATCTCGACAGGCAAGTGACATGTTTTTCCGTAAATCAGTCGGTATGGAGACATGCCCAATGGAGTCTTAAAAGCTGTCCTATATGCCCATAATGCATCATTAAGGAGTAAAGACCAATCTTTCCTAGTTGGCTTAACCATCTTCTCAAGAATGTTCTTAACTTCCCTATTGGATATCTCAGCCTGCCCATTGGTCCGTGGGTGGTATGCTGTCGCGATTCTGTGCTTGACACCATATTTCTTCAAGGCGGCAACAATAACCCTATTATCAAAATGTCTCCCTTCATCACTGATAATCGCCTTAGGGATGCCAAACCTAGAAAAAATGTTTTTGTGCAAAAACTTTTGGACTGTCTTGGCATCATTCTTTTGAGTGGCGATAGCTTCAACCCACTTAGAGACATAATCCACTGCTAGGAGGATGTATAGATTTCCACATGAAGATGGAAAAGGTCCCATAAAATCAATTCCCAAAACGTCGAAGATCTCGACTTCTAGAATGTTCTGCAGTGGCATCTCGTTTCTCCTCGAGATGTTACCTGTCCGCTGGCACCTGTCACAGTTCTTGTAGAAGTCCTGTGCATCTCTATACAGTGTCGGCCAGTAGAACCCTGACTACAGCACCTTGGCAGCAGTTTTGTTGCCTCCTAAGTGTCCTCCATATTGTGAAGCATGGCAGTGATGGAGAATGTCTTCTTGCTCTTCTTGTGGTACACACCTCCTTATAACCTGATCTGCACACATTTTGAAAAGAAGAGGTTCGTCCCAATAATAATGCTTAACATCATTTTGGAACCTCTTCCTGGCTTGATAATTAAGATCAGAAGGAAGTATTCCGCTAACTATAAAATTAACGAAATCAGCATACCAGGGGAGTTCAGAAGACTTACCTGCCGCCATGGCTGTCGCAGCAGCGATTGCGGCAGCAAAGAGCTGCTCATCTGGGAAGGTCTCCAGTATGTTTGTCTCGTCGATTGGTAGACTGTCCTTTCTCCAACCTTGACAAGTGGTCTGCCACTTGATTTTCTGTCCCCTTTTTGTCCTTGATCTCAAGGCCGAACTCTTGCAATAGCAGGATCCACCGTATTAGTCTAGGATTTGCGTCCTTTTTCGCGAACAAATACTTAAGGGCAGAATGGTCTGTGTGTACTGTTACTTTCGTCTCAAGTATGTAAGAACGAAACTTGTCGACGGAGAACACCACAACTAACAGCTCCTTTTCTGTGGTGGTGTAGTTTACTTGGGCGTCATTCAATGTCTTGCTGGCATAATATATGACATGAAACAGCTTATCTCTGCGCTGCCCAAGTGCTGCCCCGACAACATAGTCACTAGCATCACACATGATCTCAAATGGCTGTGACCAGTCTGGTGGCTGTACTATGGGGGCTGTTACTAGTTTTTCCTTTAGAACCTTGAATGCTTCAGTACATTCATCATTAAAGTCAAAGGGTCGGTTCTGCTCTAAAAGATGGTATAGAGGCTTGGTGATTTTTGAGAAATTTGCAATGAATCTCCGATAAAAACCAGCATGCCCTAAAAAACTTCTAATGCCCTTGACTGTGGTCGGCGGCGGCAGCTTCTCTATTACTTCTATTTTGGCCCTGTCGACTTCTATCCCACGGCAGCTAATCTTATGGCCAAGGACTATCCCCTCATCCACCATAAAGTGGCATTTTTCCCAATTCAAAACAAGATTAGCTTTTTCACATCTTTCAAGCACCTTTTGTAGATTGCCGAGGCAACTCTCAAAATCATCTCCAAAGACGGAAAAATCATCCATGAAAATCTCAAGGAAGTCCTCTACCATGTCGGAGAATATAGCCATCATGCACCTTTGGAAGGTGGCGGGTGTATTACATAATCCAAATGGCATTCTCCTAAAAGCGTATGTTCCATAGGGACAAGTGAAAGTCGTCTTTTCTTGATCCTCTGGTGCGATAGCAATTTGATTGTAACCTGAGTAACCATCAAGAAAACAATAGTAATGTTTACCCGCTAATCTATCAAGCATTTGATCAATAAAGGGTAAAGGAAAGTGGTCCTTTCAGGTGGCTTTGTTAAGCTTCCGATAGTCCATACAAACCCTCCAACCGGTCACAGTCCTGGTTGGGATTAACTCGTTGTTTTCATTGGTTATCACGGTCATTCCTCCTTTCTTGGGAACACATTGCACCGGGCTCACCCATTTGCTGTCGGAGATAGCGTAAATAATACCAGCATCTAACCATTTGATTATCTCTTTACGCACCACCTCTTTCATAGCATGGTTTAGCCGCCTTTGGGCATCAATAGTCGGCTTATGATCTTCCTCTAAAAGGATTTTGTGCATGCATAACGCCGGACTAATGCCTTGAATGTCAGCAATCGTCCATCCAATCGCCTTTTTGTGCTGCCGTAACATGCTGATGAGCTGCCGTTCCTGTTCCTGCGGCAGCTTAGAAGAGATGATTACGGGCAGTGTGTCATTTGAACCAAGAAAAACATATTTTAGCTGCTCTGGCCGGGGCTTCAGTTCTAAGGCAGGTGGTTCAACAGTAGATGGCTTTTGGATTAAATGGTTATCCGAAGTATAATTCAAAGGTTCGAATAACTTACCTGGACGATTGCCTATCCAGTTTACCTCCTTCTAATCTTCAGTATCAGATGTATCAGAGTCAGAGGAGTTACTGTCGTCGGTGCTGTCGTCAGTGCTGTCGTGACAGGCCTACAAGTGGCTGCCACGGCAGTGTCCAAATTTAATATCGTGATAGCCCGACCTGATACAGGGTTGATCAAGGGTAACGTCAGTGATAGCCTTGCATTCCTCGTCCACATCAGCATGTTTCACTGCTTGGAGAACATTCAACTTAATCTCTTGATCGTTCACTCGCATGGTGAGTTCTCCTTTCTCCACATCAATCAGTGATCTTCCCGTGGCTAAGAAGGGTCGCCCAAGGATGACTGGTGTGTTTTCGTCTGGCTCACAATCTAAAGCAAGAAAGTCAGCAGGAAAAATAAACTTATCCACTCTTACCAGAATATCTTCAATTTTTCCTTCTAGATGAACGTAAGAGCGGTCTGCCAGTTGCAGAGTTACTGTCGTGGGCCGCGCTTTTCCAATACCTAATTTCTGGAAAACAGATTTTGGCATTAAATTAACACTAGCACCAAGATCACAAAGTGCCTTACCCACGAATTTATTTCCAATTACGCAAGGTATGATGAAACTCCCCGGATCCTTCTTTTTCTGGGGTGGCTGCCTATGGAGAATACTCATGCAACCTTCTGTCATCTTTATAGTTTCAAATTCCCCAAGTTTAGATTTTTTCGACATAACATCCTTGAGAAATTTAGCATAACCGAGCATCTCCCTAACGGCATCTAACAGTGGAATATTAATATGAACCTGCTTAAAAATATCATAAATCTTTTTAAGTTGAGATTCTTGCTTAGCTTGTTGTATCCGTTGAGGGAAAGGTGGCGGGGGATGGTAATCAGCAATACGTCCTTCCCACTGCATGCGAATCTGAGGACGGTAATCATCTTTTTTCTCCTCTATCGCTTCTGCTGTCGTGACAGGCTCATTGGCAGCAATCTGTTTATTACCTGTCGGGGCAGCTTCCTCGGCAGGTTTATCCAAGGCAGGTTCCTTTTCTGTTTCAGCTTCTTTCTCAGGCCCTGGTAATTTCTTTCCACTCATAGTAGTAATAGCCTTACATTGCTCATGTGTGGGCTGCCTAGCATTTTTAGTATTGCTAGGGAATCCTCCATTCTGCCTCGGCTTAATATGTTGAGAAACCTAACCCATTTGTGTCTCCAGAGATTTCAAAGTAGCTTCATGATTTGTCATCCTCATCTCGGTTTTATCCATGAAATTCTCTGTCTTCTTGACAAACTGATTCATATTCTCAATATACGTACCGGTCTGAGACATAAAGGTGGCCAGAGTCTGTTCCAAAATACTGCTCGTGGCAGCTGGTGGCTGCTGTTGCTGCTGCGGCGGCAGGTGCGGCGGCAGTTGCTGTCGCGTCAGCAATCTAGGTCCTCCCTGATTCTAATTGTGTGCTTGCGGATTTAGGGCATTATTAGGATTACTTCAGGAAAACTTGGGATCCTTCCTCCAATTGGGATTATAGTTGTTGGAATTGTAATTCGGCTTGTAATTTCCAACATATTTTCCCTCTTCTATTTGTATTGGGCACTCATCCCGACTATGATTTCCCTCACAAATGTCACATACTTCCTCAACAGCAAATCCTTGTAATCCATCATCATTCAATAACCTTTACATTGCTTTAGTAAGGAATGCTACCTGTGATTTCATAGTGCTGTCGGCCTCATAATCCTTGACAGCAAGTACCCGTTTACCCCCTCTTCTAGCTGTCGGAAACTGCTCTTCATTCTTGGCCAGATTTTTCAAGACTTGCAATGCCTCGTCCGGATCTTTATCCAATAATAGTCCATTTGCTGCAGAATCAATTCGAATGCGAGTTTGTAAGTTAGCAGCATTATAAAACTTAGTTACCTGATTCCAGACGGGGAATCCATGCATTGGGCAGTTCCGTAGAAGAGTAGTAAATATGTCCCAGGCCTCGTACATCGGCTCATCATCTTCCTGTTGAAAAGTAGCAATTTCATTACGTAATCGCTTAGATAAATGCGAAGGATTAAAACGAGATAAAAATTCACGAGATAAATCTGCCCAAGTTCTGATTGAGCCCGACGTAAGTTTATTCCACCAAGTTTTAGCTCTGTCCCTCAATGAATGGGGGAATAACCGAAGCCTCAGTATCTCCGGATTAACTCCTGGCAGTCTAAACGAACCACAGATTTCCTGGAACGTTTTGAGATGCTCCCTAGCATCCTCTGTCACAGCACCACTAAACTGTCCGGCATTGTTGATCATACTGAACATGACAGGTTTAAGCTCGAAGTTGTCAACATCAATATCCGGCAGCGTGGTTTCCAGCTCTACATGATCGATCAGCATGTAGTCACGACAGGACCGTCGTCCATCTGCTGCAGGCGGGTCGCCGACAGGCGGTATACCTCCACTAGCGGGGGATTACGGGCCATCTGCTCTAGCTGTTCCTCAAGGTACTCGTTCCTGTCTAAAAGGTGACGAAGTTGTTTCTTGAGATTGAAGGAACGTTCAACTTCCGGATCTAATGGATACTCAGGATCTTCACCTCTTTTAGATCTGCGCATAAACCAAAAAACCTTGTGAAAAGCAAGAGTTGAAAGCACTAACGAAAAATAGAAAAAGAAAAATTAAAAGAAAAATAAAAACAAAAACGAAAAAGTGCAATAAAAGAAAGGTGTAGTTATGTTGCCAATCCCCGGCAACGGCACCAAAAACTTGTTGCGTGTTAAATAGTCTATCGCAATTGTAGTGCAAGTGTACACGACACAAGTAGTAAAGTGATACGAAGTATCGGATATCGTCTCCACAGGGATTGGGCTAATAGCTTCACCTTAATTCACTGCACGAAAGTAGAGAAAATAATTGAGATTGTTGTCACGAAAATATTGAAGAAAACGTAAATAAAAGAATTGAGATATCAAGATGGAGAGAATGGGCTGGTATTGAATTGCTCAGTAGTACAGGTATTGCAATGCTTAGGAAAACCAGTTCTGTCGTCGCACCTGTCGCGACAGCAGTCCGTTGGTCGTCACGGCAGCAGATACACCAACTCAGTACCTTGAAGTTTGGCAAGAATCCCAGATCTGCCTTGGCCTATCCCTAGGTCCAAGTCTGTCGATGATCACGTCTTGATGATACCTCCCGGCGTGAATCGAAGGATGAACACCGATGTGTATGAATTCTTCCTTAGCCACTTAACCTCGCCCTATCCCTAGGCACGAGATAGTTCAACTATAAACTAGAGAACTTGCTCTTATTTCTTTCGTATACTTAACTCTCCCGATGCTAAGTAAATAGATAACCTCACAATGCTCTCCCGATGCTCTTGCAAGATGTTAATAACCAAAATAGGAGAACTTGAAGTTTATTTTATTGAACTTGGAAAATCCTAAAACAAAACAACCCTTTCAACTACTTTACAAAACAACCCGTGGCCCTAGGGGGTTTTTAGAACATGTCGACGATGGGTAAACGGCGGAGGGTTTTGGTTGTCGGTTATGGGGAAGATGTCTCCTAGGTTAAAATCTATGCCATTATATAAGCTTTGGGCTCAAGTATTCTAAGTTAACAAGGATTACAACTTTAATTAAAAGTAAGATTCTAATAAAGACTTAATCTTCAAGTATCCTACTTTTCAGCCGCCTTCCTTGTTTCTTGGGATTTCCTCTCCTTGAGCTTTGGCTTGACATATCTTTTGATTCGGGGCTTGGAAAAATATATGGTTTTCACACGACAGACGAGCTTAATTTTCTCTATCTGTCGAGGTCCACTTTGCTTTTTCTCTCCGCAAAACTGCTGTCACCATGCTGTCACGGTAGATCCATGGCAGCATCATCCTCGTCGTCTGCTTGTCCAGTTCAGCTCTTCTACTTCTCTGCCCTGCGCCCGCCTTTTCCGTCTACTATGGCAGCAACCTGCAAAGTCAGCCATCTTTTAGTAGAATTCGTGCCTTTAATATATTTGTGATGTTTTGCTGTAAACTAACCTAAATACAATGCAATGATGCTTGAATGCAGCAGAAATATGGGTTAAAAAGGGTGTAAATAATAGAACTTTTACACACTCAACACATATCATAAGCTACCATGTCCTCATGCTGCTTCTGAAGCTCAGGGGTCATGGAGGCAAGCATAAGACAACCGACATCCAGCATGTCATCCATGTGTTTCTTTAACTTGTCTTTGTCAGCTCTGGAAGCAGTGGCAACCGGTTCATCAGGAACATGTTCTTCAATGACATATTCCTTCTTTTCCTGTTTGAGAACAATTCTCAAATTGCGGAACCAGTCAAGGAAGTTTATGCCATTGAGCTTATCCTTCTCAAGGATAGATTGTAGAGATAGAGTATTATTTGCCATTAATTCTACAACAAAGAAAATATGCTATATAAGTTTTACTAAATTTTAAAATTTATAGATAGGTCTTTACTATAAATTTACTCCCACTATTTTCTTCAAAATTAAAAACCCTCTAGTTTTAATTTCGAAAAAACGTTTTGATAGTTTTTCTAGTGAGTGAGGATCCGTATTTCGCCATTCCTAAATCAGCTTTGGCCAGTCTTTTAGGAAATGGTTATTTAGGTAAGTAACACCTTACTAATTACATCTCATGTAATTCCTCATCTTTTGGCGAACAACTCTTGTTCTTTAAATCATCTTATGATTAACCAAAACTTTTAACCACTAGGTTTTCTAATCCTATTAGAACAACCCAGCTAAGTCAATACCAATATCTCAACCGGCGAATATCACTAGCTTATTCTTCGCGTTTAACTAAGATAGATAAATGTGACATTGCTTTAGCAAAGCTCGCATTATATCGATCGAAGCTTTAACGAGGGTAAATATTGGATGGTTAAAACAGACTTAGAATTACAGTGAGGGATTTACTTAATTATCTCATCATTTTAACATTGATCCTATCAATAGAACTATGTTTAATCATGCTTATAAAACATCCATTGCATCACATACAAGGTAAATATAAGCGGTAAATAAATATTCAATGATTATAGCCCTTCTTAACCTAAGACGACCCGTCCCAAGCCAATGGGAGGACCATTCTACTGAAGATAGAATCTGCTTCTGAAATGCCCGGTCCACCAGGGAAGGCCCACCACACTGCTACCTTGGTCCTTGCTTTATCTCTATGAGTATTTACAATTTTTAGAAACTCGTGTTACATGCGAGGGAGTGAGATGAGAAGAGAAGTACAATAGAAGATAGAGAAAAACACGACACGCAGGCCGTATTTATAAAAACCAAAACTATAAAGGCTATGGGCTATAACCATGCAAAACAAACACCGTGCAATTTAACATGCATTTCAAACATCGTGCGAACAAAGTAACGACGTGTTTACGGAGTTTTAAACTAATTATCCCTATGTTGCGGTTAATGGGCCAAAGAAGGATCACGAGGTTTCATAAACCATTTGCGTTTACGAACAAATACACCAGGTAGGTCAACATGAAAGAGAGGTGGCGCACTAGGCACACTTAAGTACCAGGTCTTTGATGATGCCAATCCTAGACATGCATTTTTCATAACGTCTAACCATAACTCTTATGGATTTACCGTGAAAGATAGTTTGATAAATTTTATCAAATTAGAAGCCCTTTAAGAGATTTCATAAATCTATGAAACTACGAATAACTACTTGTTCTCTAGACTAACTATTAGTCTCAACATGTTAACATTTAACATTGAAGCAACCTAACATAGTTATGATTAACTCTTAATCATTTAGTGATAATCAAAATAAGTCTTTATTAGGTGTGATACGATAAACGATAAATATCTAAATCAAATCAAACAACATGCATCTCATACATAAACATCACCAAAAAATTTAAGTCCGAATTCGTATGATACAAGTGGCTCTGATACCACTGTAGGGTCACGTCGGCACGCCCCGTGGCGCAGCGGGAAAATTATTCTGACGTAATCCAACCAGGATCCATGTACATGAACGAATCCAGGGTGAAAAGATGAGGAGTTACCTTTTAGAACTCTGGAAACTAGAAAACCGACAGTATGTCGGAATAACCACGTCAAGTAAAACTGGAATCGTCACAGTTTCGCAACGACCTCTACGGTGTCCACCTGAACAAACGAACAAAGTTTCCGCCTCCCTAACACTTAGGGATAAATTTCGACAGGTTTGAACACTTTCCAGGGAGAAGTCGAAATCCCTCCAAGGATTCCTGAGGGAGTCTGAAATCGACCAGGAGTTCAGCCGGGACTTGCAATCGAGCAAGGGAACCTTCAGGGATTTGCCAGGGGGCAAGTAGAACACCAGAAAAATATCGAACAGCTTCTCAGAGAGCTTTATGGGATATGTCGAATTCTAGTGGGGAATCCCTAGGGGTGTTGTCGAAATATTCAAGAGGAGGAAGAGGGATGATTTGGTTGCTAGCCCTTGTCCCTTTAAATAGTATTCAGAGACTTAATTCTAGTTGAATACCTTAAATCCAAGTTCAACCAAAATTCATAGAATCTAATTCTACTTGAAATTGGTTTATATTAAATATACATTATATTTAATAATATTAAATGAAATATATATATTTAATTATGTAGAATCTTATTCTTCATAAAACATGGATTTAAATATACATTATATTTAATCCAAATATATATTTTTTTATTATATAGAATCTCATTCTATCTTTACTTGGATTTAAATATACTTAAATATATATTTTTAATTATGTAGAATCTAATTCTACATAAACTTGAAATTAAATATACATTATATTAATTTCAAATATATATATTTAAATTTCTAGAATCTTATTCTATAATATTTAAGTCTCTAAATATTTTCCATGCTCTAAATAATATTTGATAAATATATTATTTATTCAATATTATTCCCATTTAAGGGAGTTGCCGATTTCCCCTATCCCATAGGGGATTTTCGGCAACCTCCCTAAAATAGGGAGTATGGTTTCCAATTTTGTTCGTTTCATTTGAAGGGTGTGACCCTTATAGGTTCATGCAACGTTAGCAGCAAAATTAGAACTGTTCTAATTTTACAAACAATGAGTGGCATCTAGCAATACATCATTGCTACCTAAGTTGCATGAAGTCATGGTTTGACTTTCTTAATTCCTGAATAAACTTTCTTTATGTATTTTATCCTTTTGTCCTTTATATCTTAGATGAACACAATTCATGGGTTAGTCACACTTGCGTTGTCCATCTAGTGTTTCTTGACGTCTTAAGTAGATTATTATAAACGAATCTCTATGATATCTCATATCATAATATTTGAGCATGGCCATGCATTTTTCTAATCTCACTCAATCAAGTGGCCGAAGATATTTCTCCCATTATGTAGGAGGGACAAATCCTTTCTTGATCAACCATATTTCACTACATAGGTCATCACGTATCCAATCACCAGTCTTTATAATGTAGTCAGTTACGACACACGTTTGACTATGTCAAAATACGTAAATCTTTATGTTGAAATCATGTTGATCTCAAGTCTGAGGATCATACATATGTTTATCATGAGAAATGTTGTGACTGTCACATAATTACCCAAGAAACATGCTCATAGCGGGTCAATCCAGTATGTTGTTCTCTAACAAATACTTATGTGTTGATTTTGACATCTCTATGTCAATTACAACACTTGTTATCAATCAACCACATATTAGTCTTTATATATTATCACTGTCCATACCCGTAATAATATTAGACTAAGGATTCTATTTAACAATAATCGTATTATTGTATGGACATTATTATCCAATGGTTAGTTTGATGCACAGAAACATACCAAATGATAATAACGACAATGCCATTACTTGGTAAATCTAGTAAAATAGTATGTCTATTCAATCATCATATGATTGGTCTTTAGGCATACTCCAACATGCCCTTCATGCATTAATTACACTGTTTTTATCTTTGATCCTTATATTTGGTTTATTTAATGAAAAAGGTGCAGTTTTAATGCATGGTTGGTACTTGCGCAGATTTACTCACTACCGGGGCAGGTGATGCCGAGCGGGCAATGAATAAAAGGGAAGATGGTGCAGAATGAACTTTAGAAAGGTCCAGATCAAACCAAACCAAAGATAACCATTTCGACTGAAGGAAGCTGAAGCATGAAGATAAAGCCTTATGGAGCATAATCAGTTGACAAACCTATACCGAGGCAGCAGATAGCCGTCGCCGAGGCAGTGCACAAACCAATTCGCCGAGGGGTAAAACATGCAAAGTGGTAGTTGATTTGAAGAGCATAAAACGCTGGATTTTTCTACATACTTTGCGTGGAAATCGGAGCACGAGAAGATGAAGAAAGCATGGAAGGAAGGGTAAAGATGGAATTCGGCCAAGAGGATAAAATGTAATAAATTAAAGAGATTCAACTCTTTAATGAAGACAAGTCTAATTCCAACTTAACTTCCTATCTAAGAAGGACTTTGCCCTATACCTTCTCCTATATAAAGAAGGTCAAGCCATCGTTTGAAGGGATTTTGAGCTTCCTTAGGAATTTGAGAGAGAGCTTTTACTTATCATCATGTTATAAATTTTCTTTAAGGTTAAGGTTGTGTTGTTGAGTAGTTGTGAGAAAACAATTGTATTTTGTTTATGTTTTTGTTAATGCAATTTAGTTCAAGATTTGCTTATTCTTGGCATTGATTCTATTCTTGCAATCTCATTGGGAGAGATTATTGTGAGGTTATCCATTTGTTTAATATTAGAAGAACTAAACTCAAGAAACGAATAAGCATGATTTTTATTCCAAACGATGAAAGCTAACTCGACTTAGGAATAAGTTAAGAGTTTCAACGGCTAAAAGAAGCGTGAGATTGGTTGGTATTCACTCTTGGTTCACGCTGAGAGGTATTATCAAGACTTGCACATCAACAATGTTTTGACTTAGAGATAAGAAGAAGCCACAGAAGGACGTTCTACCGAACCTTGAAAGTACCATTGGTTGCCGAGACAGCTACTGAGTTTTCTCCCCGCTGCGTCAGCAACGAAGGCTGTTAACAAGGCAAATTGATGTCGTTGCATTCAAAAGCCAAGACAAGTTCAATTGGATTCGACACTACAACGCAGCATAATCTAACCCATTCTTTCATCTTGATTTCTCAACTTTTACTTGCTTACTTTAGTTTACGATTTTTAGTTTAATTACAACCCAAAACTCCTTTACTTGTGTTTTTACTTTTAATTTTCTTTTTCAGTACGAGAAGATAAACGAAGGAAGTCATCTGAATCCCCATGGAGACGATACTCTAATACTCATCATTATATCACCTGAGACATGTACACTTGCACTAATTGCAGAGCACTATTTACACGCAACAAGTTTTTGGCGCCGTTTCCGGGGATTGACAATAACAACTTTCAGTTTTCTTTTCTTGCACTTTTATTTTTAGTTTTTCAAGCACTAATCAACTTTGGTTTTGCATTGGTGTATGACAAGGGCGAACCCAAAGCATCCATTCTACGACCTTGATCCTAAAATCGATCGTAGTTGCCAAAGACTCAAGCAAAGGATAAGAGAAGAGATGGCATATAGAGTTGGTAATAACAATGCCGACGGGCAGTAGATTGTCAAAGGTGTTCACGATGCCCCGACAGGAGATGAAGAAAATCTGCAAATACAATTTGCTCTAGTACGAAACCCAACTGTCCGAGACTACCTAGAAGAAGATCTGAACGGACTAAATCCAGGAGTTGACACACCTGAGATAGAAGCTGCCCACTTTGAACTGAAGATGCTAGACATCACCTCAAATCCTTCCTGCGAATTTGCAGTTCATTTAAAATACAGGGAGTACATGAGGATATTTTAAGGTTGAAACTGTTTCCCTATTCACTGAGGGATAGGGAAAAACCTGGTTGAATAGCATTCCAGCAGGATCAATAGGATCTTGGAGTGATTTATGTCGTGATTTCCTTACACGTTTTAATCCTACAAATTTAACAGATAAATTGCGTAATGAAATCACTTGCTTTCGACAGGCTGATAATGAATCCATGTACTAGGTCTGGGAGCGATACAGAGAGTTGTTACATAAATGCCCCTTACACGGATTCCCATTGTGGACATAGGTAACGATGTTCTACAATGCGGTAAATACGCCAACAAGAATGATGCTTGATGCCTCGGCAACCGACATTCTCCTTGACAAGCCTCCGGAGGAAGCAATTGAGATCCTGAACAGGCTGGCCAAAACGACTATCAATTCCCAACGACCAGAAGAGGAGGAACCAATCGTCAACCCATAGTAAACGAAATATGGTCCTCGAACTCGATTTCAGCCCCTATCGCCACCTTGACAAAGTTGGTCATGAACATACAAACGCAAAATAATCACCAGGAGGTCAAGGTAATGGATTTATTTTGTGAAAACTGTGGAGGTAACCGTGATTCTTCTGAATGTCCATAAAATACAGAGTCGAGCTGTTACATTGGAAACTACAACAGAAACAACAACAAGATGTCTAACAACTATAACCCGGCCTGGAAGAAACACCCAAATTTCTCCTGGAGCAACCCCAACAACTCATTCAATCCGAGCAATCAGAATTCTCCAGCAGCGGGATTTCAACAGAACATGTCTCCGCAGACTATGCCGCAACAACAAACTCTGCCGCCGCAACAGCCTACGCCAACTAGTTCTTTAGAAAACTCTCTCAATGCTTTCATGTCTCAAACTAGTGCATACATGGCTAATACTGATAAGTTCATAAAGAAAACTAACGTTTTTATGAACAAGATGGAGATGCAGATGCAGAATCATGAGGTGACATTGAAATCCCTGGAAACTTAAGTTGGACAGTTTGCACAAATCCTAAACTCCAGACCGATGGGAGGATTTCCAAGCGATACTGAAGTCGCTAAGGGAGCAACGCATGAACAGTGCAAAACGATCAGTACTAGGAGTGGCAAACAACTGAAGAAACCCCGAGTCTGTGAAAAAGAGGAGACCAAAGAAAAATAAGCCTCCACCATAGCAGCTCCTGCCTCGGCATTACCTGATCCCACTGCCCTGGTAGAACCTGACCACACTGCTGCGGCAAAACCTGACAATGACGCTAAGGAAAATCAGAAGGATGCTGAAAAACCAGATCCGATGCCCCAAATTAAATTTCAATGTAAGGAATGGATCGAGGACATTCGACTCCCATCACCATTCCTACAAAGGCTAATCGACAGAAACACGAGTACTAGTTCAAGAAGTTCCTAGACATCTTGAAGCAAGTCCACATCAACATACCTTTCGTAGAAGCAATAGAGCAAATGTCGAATTATGCCAAGTTCCTTAAAGACATGATGTCAAGGCGAACAAGAATAGATGGGTTCGAAATAGTTACCGCAACAGAAGGGTGTATGGCCATGTTACACAACCGAACACCACCTAAACTTAAAGATCCTGGGAGCTTTATGATACCATGTGCAATTGGGAATCATTATGTGGGGAAGGCATTGTGTGACTTGGGGGCAAGCATAAACTTGATGCCCAAATTTGTTTTCCAGAAGTTGGGAATAGGAAAGGCTAGACCCACCACAATCATGCTCCAACTGGCCGATCGCTCATATGTGAAACCAGAGGGAAAAATTGAGGACATATTAGTAAGAGTCGATAAGTTTATTTTTCCTGCTGATTTCCTTGTTCTTGATTGTGAGGTAGATGAACATGCACCCATCATACTTGGGCGACCATTCTTGGTCACTGGGAGGACCTTGATCGATGTGGAAAAATATGAGCTAACGATGAGGGTAAATGACCAACAAGTCAAGCTTAATGTGTTCCAAACCCTCAAACGAGATGATGATCAAGAGGAATGTCAAATGATGCAAGCCACCACTGAATTCAACTTTGACATCGATGCACCTTGCCTCGACATACACTACCTCAACAATGTGTTTGGCCACTACCTCGACATGCACTCTGACAGCTGCCTCAGTAATGTTCTGGATAGCCTTCCCGACTCTGAGGAAACTGAAAAGACAGAAATTGAGGAAGCTCACTAGACAACCTCTCGTCCAGGTAAGTATTTCGAACCCTTCAATTATTCTGGAGAGGAACAAAAGGATGAAAAACCCTCAATCGAGCAACCACCGGTTCTTGAATTAAAACAATTACCTGATAAATTAAAATATGTTTATTTGGGAACCAACGACACATTGCCCGCAATTATTTCTTCTAAGTTATAGCCTAAACAGGAACACAATTTGATCAATATGTTGCGGTAGCACAAGAGGGCAATAAAGTGGACGATTTCTGATTTAAAGGGGATAAGCCCGACAATATGTATGTACAAAATCCTTTTGGAGGATGATCATAAACCTAGCACTGAGGCTCAAAGAAGACTTAACCATGCCATGAAAGAGGTGGTAAGAAAAGAGATCATCAAATGGCTTGATGCCGAAATCATCTATCTCATCTCTGACAGCACGTGGGTAAGCCTAGTACAATGTGTACCAAAGAAAGGTGGAATGACTATGATAACCAACGAGAACAATGAGTTAATCCCAACCGGGACTGTGATCGATTGGAGGGTTTGTATGGATTATCGCAAGTTGAATAAAGCAACTAGAAAGGATCAATTCCCTTTGCCTTTTATTGATCAAATGCTTGATAAACTTGCTGGTAAATCATTTTACTATTTTCTTGATGGTTACTCAAGTTATAACCAGATTGCCATAGCACCAAATGACCAGGAAAAGACTACCTTCACATGCCCTTACGACATATATGCATTTAGGAGGATGCCGTTCGGGCTTTGTAATGCCCCGCCAACATTCCAACGATGCATGGTGGCAATATTCTCTGACATGGTGGAAGATTTTTTGGAGATCTTCATGGACGATTTCTCAGTATTTTGTGATGACTTCGAAAATTGCCTTGACAATTTTACGATGGGTTGGGCCTCGTAGACTGTAACCGACATGAATCTCGTAGTGAAAATCTATTTTCAATGATCGTAGGAATTGACGAAACTAGTTCGAGGCTGCTTTCCTATTAGTGATTTTTTTCTATTTCATTCCTCACTTTATTTACTGCATTTTCCTTGATTGTTTATCATTCTCTCGTCACTTAAATCACACCAAACCCCCTTTTTTATTTATTTTCTTTAGCTACTTCTGGGATCTAAATCACGACAAGGCTCAGTCAGCGATTCCAACAAAACTCCTTGTGGATCGACCCTCTTCCTCTATTCTACTTTAATTCTTTTATTTTATTTTATTTTTGAAGAGGTTTATTTTATTTTATTTATTTTGGCGAGTAAAACGACGCTCGTCACTCACCAGGGACTACTAGAGACACATCGAGACTATAGAGTGCTGATCGACAAGATACAAGACGGGGTCAGGATTTTAGACCATTGTTTTTCTTAATTCCTCAAATTCTTTTTCTAATCAAAATTTATATAACTCACGTCTAATTTATTTTTTTCAGTTCCTGTGGACTTTGTATACTGCTCCTCCGATTCAAGACTGTACTCCACAAGACATTACTGACACCTCTAACGCCTGACTGCTGCTTGTGCCAATCATCAACTACGAAATTGTCGAGTTGCATCCTATTGACCGGGTTCTGCGACAATTTGGCTACGTTAGAGGGGTTTCGAAGCCACCTCCTAATTTGAGCGAATTACATCGTTTGACGCAACATGAGAAGATGGGAGTCCATTAGGCCTATCATCACGCTAACTGGGTCGGGCAATGGATGACAAGGTATGGCAGGCAGCCGCCCATCTATGAACCCATTGTGAACCAGGACGTAACATTCGACTATATGCACTGGTACCACAAAAATGGGAAGCCACATACACTGACTCGGGAGGAGCATGAGCAAGAAATTAAGGTGCCTCCCCAAAACAGCCCGCCCATACAACGTCAAACCACCGAGCGCCAGCTGACGCAGTGCGGTACCAGAATGGGTCCTAAAAGCTAGAGATGAAAAACTCACACTGTAGGGGCCTCGTCATCTGAAACAATGCAAGCAGCAGATCAGTCTGCGACACATCGTTCAACACCAGCGCTAGGACCAACATTCATGCACTCTGCTTCGTCATCGTTTCTACAGATGAGGCCTCCACTTGAGATCTGCTTCACGGACCCCTTTCGTCCCTTTATGTTGATGCATTCAACATATTACCTGACTCCGCCTTTTACATTTGTTCATCCGGTGTTTGATGTTCCACCGTTGACAACATAGTTTGACTACAACATTATCGAACAGAGGTAGACGCCGCCGCCGTTCTATACCGGCCCCGTGCTAGTAGTGGTATGCGTTTCGGGGACGATCATGGTGCCGATGACGACGACGCTGGTGACAACGACGACGGCGATAGAGCACATGTCTTTCGAAGGAATCCGCCACGAGATCATCGTGCACCCAACTGCGAAACGGGTGGACATAGGCATCATTAGAACAAGGGGGTGTTTAAAATTTTTTAATTATGATTATGCAAGACTTTATTTCTTATTTTATAATTACCAATATTTTATTCTGCCTTATTTTTTTTACATAGTTTCTAGATTTTATATTTATTTTCGTTCTTTTTTGGATAAACAATAACCTACATTATTCGATTAATAAACTGAGCAAGCCTATCATGACATTTTATATTTTCATTCATTCACAAAAACAAGTTAAGGAACCATTTTCAACGCGAATTTTACTCGGTTTACAATGCATCGATCTTGCCCATATTGGTGCTGAATGAAAGGCAAGTTCCAGTACTACGTACCTAAACTCAACGTTTACTAAAATTATACCATTAATAACCCTGAAATATTACTCGAACATGCCTATAGACGCTTGGAATGCCAGTCCGATTTACAAAGAACTCGCTTTCTGTAGAAAGCGAGTACCATTAACTGCCCGCGATAAATTAAGTCGGCTCTTCAAATTCTTAGGGAACTCGTTTTCTGCAGAAAGCGCGTTCCTGTTAAGTTCGTTATTCTGAAAAGTATTGCCAAGTATGAAGAACTCGCTCTCTGCAAAAAGCGAGGTCGTGTCTCGCTATACCCAAAAAGCGAGTTCTTCATACGTGATAGATTTGGGGTATTTTTTTTAAAAAAAAATTAATCTGCGAGCGTCATTTCTTTAAATAATAATAAAAATGTTATTGATTTAAAATTGCTTCATTTTGGTCCGTAAAAACTTCAAGAATGCCGTTTTACATTCCATATCAACGTCAATGGTAGCATTTTAGCATCCAATATTTCATGAATCTTCTGCTTCTTTTGTTTATACATTTCTATTAGGGATTTAGATGTTCGATTCAGATAGATGAGAATTTACGAATGAAGGGTTTTAAAGAGGAAGAAGCACTTTCTGAAAAAACTTTAAAAAGAAAAGTAGAGCTAACAGGCAACGACGTGGAGAGACGGTGACATCGGCTGAGAAAACGACGATGATAGCTTTGGAGAATGGATTTGGGGACAACTAGAGGGTGGCAATCGGGTCGTTTGGTTCGAGTTTGGTTTGGGTCGTTTCGATTCAGGTCGTTTTGGGTCTATTTAGAATCGGTTTAGATTCGGGTCGGGCCGGGTCGGGTTCGGGCCGGGTCAACATTTAAATTTTCGGGTCAATTCGATTTGAGTTAGGTTTAGGGTTTGAGGTTTAGTATTTATGGTTTAGTTTAGAGTTATTAGTGTATGAGATTAATTCTCATTCAACTTGTTAATCTATGCATTTGAATTTAATTAAATATTTAAATCAAAACTTCATGTATCAATATCAAAATTTTGTGTATAATTATATTAAATCAAATTTTATTATTATTATTATTATTATTATAATAATAATAATAATAATAATAATAATAATAATAATAATAATAATAATAATAATAATAATAATAATAATAATAATAATAATAATAATAATAATAATGTCTGAAATGAATTAATTTATTAAACTTAGGATCTAATTGAGATAACTAAAATCTAGAAGCATAAATCACGGACATAATTAAAATAATTCTAAAACTAAATGTGAAATTTCAATTAAATTAATCTAAATTGAAACTCAATTAAATTAAGAAAAATTAAAAAAGAAAGACAATTGGTAAAAATAGAGGGAAAAGACAAAATTTTAAAGGGAAATAAGCCACCAATTTTTTAAGCTAGATTGAAAAAAAAAGAAAAAAAAAAGACAATTGGTAAAAATAGAGAGGAAAAAGACAAAATTTTAAAGGGAAATAAACCACCAATTATTTAAGCTAGAGATTAATTACTTTTTAGGTCATGTTGCATTTAAAATGATACATTTTAGTACTAATATTCAACTTTAAGTTTTAGTTTAATTTAATTTAGTCACAAGTATCCCCACGATTTAGACTTCGGATATAGAAATCCCCTTCCTGTAGTGATATTTAGTCTCTAAAAATTTAGTTTTAGTCAAAATTAACTAATCTTTGTAATTTAGTCTATTAATTTAATATAATGATATTTTTGTTCATTTTAATTTCTAAAATTTAATTTTGAGCTAAAATTGACCCCTATTTATTTATAGGAAAAACTACACCGGTGGTCCCCTAACTATTACTATTTTCCTATTTTGGTCTCAAAACTATTTTTTCGGCAAAATCGTCCCTTCTGTTACATAATTTTTCTGTTTTGGTCCCCCGACGTTAAATAGCTAACGGTTTTACTAACGTGATATTTTTTAAAATATTTTTTAATCATTTCTCTCTCTTCTTTCCCTTCTTCTTCATCTCCAGAATTCTCTATACATGTTGTACAGCCATAACCAACGATATTAAAGCCCTGCTGATTCAGATATTTCTGCAATACACTATAGACGCCAAAACAAGAATCAAATGTAACTCTTTGTACATTTTTTGTTTTTACAAAATCAAATTATAGTAAACAATCAACAATAAATACCTTTTGAGCAAATATTTTGTCACAACTCCAGAACCAGGAGCAAGACTGGTTTTAACCCATAGCTTAACCTAATGAGATATATATATATATAATGATATGAAATATTTTGCAAGAAATGAACAGAAGACTGATATGCTATTTGCTAGCTAAAGAAAGATGAAGTTTAAGAAGCTGATGAGATGAACTCTAACCTCCAAACCTAGCTCAGAAGCCTTCTTAGCAACAAGTGCAGCTCCAAGCACGACAGTAGGATTTGTTGTGTTTGTACAACTTGTAATAGCTGCAATGACAACGCTACCATGCTTAAGTTCAGCAGGTTGTCCTTGAAATGTGAACTTTGCAACTTTATTCTGCTCTTTCTTTGGTACTGCAAAGCCCTGCAGGGAAGCAAGGATCTTAAAATATGGTACTTAAAACCAACATATGATGAACACAATAAGAATGCCTCAATTGCTTAGTCATGCAGACCGATCAAAATGCTTCAACATATGATCGAATGTAACAAAGCGGATATTAGAGTTTTTGTGCTCTTATTAAAAGCATCCTGAAAATGGTGAGTAAAATAAAGAAGATGAAGAAGAAGAGAAAGAAATGATTAAATTTTTTTTAAATATACTCTCAACCATTTGACAATGAAAAATAAATTGGGACTTATTCGTGGGGTAGTAGTGGCTCCGGGGGTATCTCTATCACACCTTTAGTTTGCCGATGACACTATTCTTTTCTTTGAAGCTTCAGTGGAAAGTGCCATGAATATCCGCAGGCTATTGTGTTGCTTTCAAGTGTGCTCCGGATTAAAAATTAACTTCACCAAGTCGTCTCTTTATTCGATTGGTGTGGGTGAGGAGTTACTCGCATCCATGGCGGATGTTTTGTGTTGTCGAAAGGAAGAGTTGCCGTTTGTGTACCTGGGGTTACCGTTAGGGGTGAATCCTCGTAATATTGATGTGTGGGAGCCTGTTATTGCTTCGGTTCGACGAAAGCTTGCTGGTTGAAAACGGACATCGCTTTCTTTCGCGGCTCGCGTCACTCTGGTAAATTATGTATTGTCTTCTCTCCTTGTTTATTATATGGGCTTGTTTCGAGTGCCGAAAGGTGTTGTAGCAGCAATCGATAAGTTGAGGCGAGCGTTCCTTTGGGGTGGGGTTAGTTTACAGCGAAAGATGTGTCGGGTGAGTTGGAGTATGGTGTGTCGACCTCGACATCTTGGAGGTTTGGGGGTGGCAGATTTGGAGGTTCGGAACAAGGCTTTGTTGGCGAAATGGTCGTGGAGGTATGCTAAGGATGACTCCTCTTTGTGGAGAGCTATCATTGTGGCGAAATATGGTGAGGCATGTTGCGTGTAAAAGAGTCTATCGCAATGGTAGTGCAAGTGTACACGACGCAAGTAGTAAATTGATACGAAGTATCAGATATCGTCTCCACAGGGATTGGGCTAATAGCTTCAGCTTAATTCACTGCACGAAAATATTTGAGAAAGTTGTCACGAGAATAATAAGGTAATTGTAAATAAAAGAGTAGAGATATCAAGATAGAGAGAATGGGCTGTTATTAAATTGCTCAGTAGTGCAGGTATTGCAGAGTTTAGGAAATCCAGTTCTGTCGTCGCTCCCGTTGCGGTAGCACCTGTCGCGGCAACAGTCCGTTGATTGTCGCGGCAGCAAACACTCAACTCAGTACTTCAAGTTTGGCAAGAATCCCATATGTGCCTTGGCCTATCCCTAGGTCCAAGTCTGTCGATGATCACGTCTTTGATGATACCTCCCGGCGTGAATCGAAGGATGAACACCGATGTTGATGAATTCTTCTTTAGCCACTTAACCTCGTCCTATCCTTAGGTCCGAGATAGTTCAACTATAAACTAAAGAACTCGCTCTTATTTCTTTCGTATACTTAACTCTCCCGATGCTAAGTAAATAGATAACCTCACAATGCTCTCCCGATGCTCTTGCAAGATATTAATAACCAAAATAAGAGAACTTGAAGTTTATTTTATTGAACTGAAAATTCCTAAAACAAAACAACCCTTGCAACTACTTTACAAATCAACCCGTGGCCCTAGGGGGAATTTAGAACATGTTGTGGGAAGAAAAACGACTAGAGTTTGGGAAGGAAGCTAGGGTAATCGGTTATGCCCCTCTAGGTTAAAATACATGCCCTTATATAAGCTTTGGGCTCAAGTTATCTAAAATAGCAAGAATACAACTTTAAATAAAAGTATGATTCTAATAAAGACTAAATCTTCAAGGAATCTACTTTCCAGCCGTCATCTTTCTTGCTTGGGATTTTCTCTCCTTGAACTTTGGGCTTGACATTCCTTTTGATCTGGGGCTTGGAAAAATATGAGGTTTTCACACGACAGACGGGCTGAATTTTCTCTATATGTCGAGGTCCACTTTGCTTCTTCTCCTCAAAATTGCTGTCGTCCTCTGCTGTCACGGCAGCAACCATGGCAGCATCGTCCTCCTTGACTGCTTGTCCAATTCCAGCTCTTCAGCTTCACTGCCCAGCGCCTGCCCTTTCCGTCTGCTACGGCAGTAACTTACAAAAACAGCCATTCTTAGTAGAAACTGTGCCTTTTAATATATTTGTGATGTTTTGCTGTAAACTAACCTAAATGCAATGAATAATGCTTGAATGCAGCAGAAATATGGGTTAAATAGGGTGTAAATAATAGAACTTTTACACACTCAACACACCCCCAAACTCAAGTTTTTGCTTGCCCTCAAGCAACTAAGACCTAAAAGAAAAATGAAATATTTTTGTTTTGGCTTTCAAACAGTGAACTTTCCCTTACCCGTCGTTCGTTCCCTGTGACGGCAGCAACCTGTCGGATAATTTAGGATCTGTCCGGAATCTCACTATAGTCCTCGTGCAGTGTGTGCATGCTTGTGAACAGTTATATGCCAAGACTCTCTTAGTTTCACTAGAATATTCAACTCTTAACTCGAATTTTTATGCCAAAGTTTATCTTTTGAAGGCACTTTTTCATGCTCCTTTGATTCTTTTGTTTTGACTCGATTCCTCTATTTTCAAGCTAAAGTTTTACTAGAGCCAGTTTTAGGCACCTCTAGTTAACTTCCTAGAGCCAATTTCGAGCACCTCTAGGGCTGTTGAGTCTCTTTTGCTAAACTTCTTTCCTATAGCCAGTTTTAGGCACCTCTAGGGGCTATTCAAGTGCTAAGCTTCCTATTCTAGTTTGGCTAAAAGAAGTCTAAGCAATATAACAATCACAATGGTGTTTAAGATTTCATAACTATAGAAAGGCTCTAAACTTCTCCTAAAACTATCCTAAAGTCACTGCCACGACATAGCTGTCACGACAGGTAAGTTCAGTTTACAGTTTTCAGCCAAAATTTTCAATATTTTCATCTCTTTTTTTTGACAAAAATGAACTAAGTAAAAGACACAAATTTTAACTAAGATGTACTCCATTAATATGGAGGGTTGCCACCCCCAAACTCGAGGGTTGCATTGCCCTCAATGCAAATGACAAAAATAAAAATGAAAATAGATGAAGGCAGTACATCACAAAATATATAGCAGGCAACAATAATAAGATAAGAAACTTAAATTTTAATCGTTGGCTTTCGGGGCGGGCTGGGGTCTGGTTGGAGAGATGTGAGGTGGTTGCTCCATAACCTGAACATCAGAGCTGCTGTTGCTGCTGTCACTGCTGCTGCTGGCCTTTGGTAATTTTTTCTTATCTGCCATCTCCTTCTGCCTCTTTACCGGTGAGAACTCCTTAGACAGATTCCTCTTAATAGAGGGTTCATCATCACTGGCTGCCCAAACAGAAAAGGAGGAGAAACCAGCAACAAAGATAGCAAGGTCCTCCGATGCCATTGGACGTTTTGTTCCTCGGGCAGATGGTTCGGCATGGGTGCTGCTTGCTGCTGTCGGGGCAGGCGATGGTGTGGAGGTGGCAGGTGGTGTTCGTGGGGTAGCAGCAGGTGTAGGAGTGTGGATAGGGGTAGTGACAGTAAAGTAATGGGCAAGAAAAGTAGGGAAAGCAACATTAGGGAAATTTAAAGTATTTTGAATAAAAGTTACCGTAGAGGCGGCAAAGTCCCTGATGAAGGTCATTAAGCCTAACTGTCTGTCCTCCAGCTTCTGAATGGCAGCAAGTATCTGGGTGGAGGAGTATGTCGGAGCAGCTGCTGCGACGGCAGGTTCAGTATTTTGTTGCTCTGTCGTTTCAGCTGTGGCGGCAGCGGGGTTGAATAACGACAGAGGGGTAGCCACGGTCAGCTCCATAAGGCTGAGGATATTCTTTTCCGTCCAACCTCGTCCCCTGACTACTAAATCAGTGTGTATTTCCGGCACGTTATGGCCACGGCAGAGCGAAATGATGAGGTATGGGAGGAAAAGTAGTCCCGTCGGTCGATGTGCACATTCCAAAATGCTCTCTCAAATATAAATGCCCACATTAATGGGCCGTTCATGTAAGATAGAGTGTATCAATGCTAACCTCTACTGGTCGACGGTGGTATGGTGCGATGACGGCATGATCCTTTTTTTTATAAAGGCATTCCATAACTTTGCCTCTGGCAACAGCTGGGTTCGCTTCACCGTCCGTGGATTTTTCCGGCTGGTATTCTATTGGGTTCCTTCATCGGTCAGATCTGCCATGACAGCGTCATAGGCAGCAGCGTCTAGTGTGTTGAGGAACTACTGGTGTGCATCATCATTGTGGCCGATGTAGAGGCCATATAAGGAGTTGATGTACTCTGCTTGAAACGGCACTTCTTTTTCTCGAACACTCACGGCCGTCGCGGTCCTGCTGCTGATGGCAGCATAAAATTCTCTTACCAGCGTCACGTTCATTTTCTCCGGCTGTTCCGCAAATGTGTGCCACAATAAAGCTCTAACCTTTCGGGCAATGAATGGCTTGAGGCCCAGATTCTCCGCCTTTGGTGTATAGATAAAGCCTCGTTCTTCCCACATGTCTTTGGTAGCAAAGGACCGTGGGGGAGTTGCTGTTGGTGAGGAAGTAGAGGCAGCATTGCGTCAGGTTTTCCTAGAAGACATATTTGTGCAAGGGTTGTGAAAGAAATTAAACTGAAAGCAAATGAAAACTAAAAAGGGAGAGCAAGTAAGAAAAGCAAAAGTGAGTGAAAATGAAAATGAAACGGGGTTATATAGAAAAGGATTTGCTGCCCGTTGAAGCTATAACGGCAGGCGCGAATAACGGGGCCGGCTGTTGAGCTTTAGTGTGTCTAACGCGTCTAACACACGTTTCCGCATCTATTACGCGTTTGTGACGTGTTTCTGCGTCTGTCGTGATAGCGTGATGACAGCCTGTATTTTCCGCGTTTGTCGCGATAGCTGTAACGACAGGCTTCAAAAATTGGGCTTTGTTGGGCTGGTGGATGGATAGTGGTCTGAGTTCACTTCTCCTGTTCTTCTCGACTCCTTTATTTCCTAAAAACAATAAACATAAAAAAAATTATTCGAATAAAATAAACCTTATTTCCTAATAATTAATAATGATAAAAATAAATAAAAATAAAATTTAGGTTAAATTAGGGATGCCAGGTGGGGCATCTCCTAAGGTAACCACTTCCTGCATTCCTGGGGCTTCAGTCCCATGATAATGCTTGAGGCGTTGTCCGTTGACTTTGAGTTGGTGCCCGTCTTTTAATGATCGGATTGTGATGACACCATGGGGAAAAACCTGTACGACTATGAATGGGCCAGACCATCTATATTTCAATTTTCCTGGGAAAAGTTTCAGTCTAGAATTGAATAACAATACAAGCTGCCCTGGGCAGAACTGTCATGGCAGCAACTTTTTGTCATGCCACTTCTTCGTTTTATTCTTGTAGATTCTTGCATTGTCGTAGGCCATAGTCCGGATTTCTTCAATTTCATTCAGATCTAACAGCCTTTTCTTCCCTGCCCTGTCCAAGTCCATATTCACTGCCTTGATCGCCCAGTACGCTCTGTGCTCTATCTCGACGGGTAGATGACATGTTTTCCCATAAATCAATCGGTACGGAGACATTCCCAATGGAGTTTTAAAAGCTGTCCTATACGCCCATAACGCATCATTGAGGAGTAAAGACCAGTCTTTCCTAGTTGGCTTAACCATCTTCTCAAGAATGTTCTTAACTTCCATATTAGATATTTCAGCTTGTCCATTGGTCTGTGGGTGATATGCTGTCGCGATCCGATGCTTAACACAATATTTCTTCAAGGCAGCAGCAATAACCCTATTGTCGAAATGTCTCCCTTCATCACTGATAATCGCCTTAGGGATGTCGAACCTAGAAAAGATGTTTTTGTGTAAAAACCTTTGGACTGTTTTGGCATCATTCTTTTGAGTGGCGATAGCTTCAACCCACTTAGAGACATAATCTACTGCTAGGAGGATGTATAGATTCCCATATGAATATGGAAAAGGTCCCATAAAATCAATCCCCCAAACGTCGAAGATTTCGACTTCTAAAATGTTCTGCAGTGGCATCTCGTTTCTCCTGGAGATATTTCCTGTCCTTTGGCACCTATCACAGCTCTTGTAGAAGATTTGCGCATCTTTGTACAGTGACGGCCAATAAAACCCTGACTGCAGCACCTTGGCAGCAGTTTTGTTACCTCCTAAGTGACCTCCATACTGTGAAGCATGACAGTGATGAAGAATGTCTTCTTGCTCTTCTTGTTGTACACACCTCCTTATAACCTGATCTGCACAGATTTTGAACAGAAGAGGTTCATCCCAATAATAATGCTTAACATCATTTTGGAACCTCTTCCTGGCTTGATAATTAAGATCAGAAGGAATTATTCCGCTAACTAAGAAATTAACGAAATCAACATACCAGGGGAGTCCAGAAGACTTACCTGCCGCCATGGCTGCCGTGGCAGTGATTGCGACAGCAAAGAGCTGCTCGTCTTGGAAGGTCTCCAGTATGTTTATCTCATCTGTTGGTAGACTATGTCCCTTCTCCAACCTTGACAAGTGATCTGCCACCTGATTTTTTGTCCCTTTTTTGTCCTTGATTTCAAGGTCGAATTCTTGCAACAGCAGGATCCATCGTATCAATCGAGGCTTTGCATCATTTTCGCAAACAGATACTTCAAGGCAGAATGGTCTGTGTGCACTATTACCTTCGTCCCAAGTATGTAAGAACGAAACTTGTCAATGGAGAATACTACAGCTAATAACTCCTTTTCTATGGTGGTGTAGTTTACTTGGGCGTCGTTCAGTGTCTTGCTGGCATAGTATATGACATGAAATAATTTTTCTCTCCGCTGCCCAAGTGCTGCCCCGACAGCATAGTCACTAGCATCACACATAATTTCAAATGGCCGTGTCCAGTCTGGTGGCTGTACTATTGGGGCTGTTACCAGTTTTTCCTTCAGAACCTTGAATGCTTCAGTACATTCTTCATTAAAGTCAAAGGGTCGGTTCTGCTCCAAGAGATGACATAGAAGCTTGGTAATTTTTGAGAAATTTGCAATAAATCTCCGATAAAAACCAGCATGTCCCAAGAAACTTCTAATACCCTTGACTGTGGTCGGCGGCGGCAGCTTTTCGATCACTTCTATCTTAGCCCTGTCGACTTCTATCCCACGGCAGCTAATCTTATGGCCAAGGACTATCCCTTCATCCACTATAAAGTGGCATTTTTCCCAATTTAAGACTAGATTTGCTTTTTCACATCTTTCAAGTACCTTTTGTAGATTTCCTAGGCAGCTCTCAAAATCGTCTCCAAAGACTGAAAAATCATCCATAAATATTTCAAGGAAGTCCTCCACCATATCAGAGAATATGGCCATCATGCACCTTTGGAAGGTGGCGGGTGCATTGCATAGTCCAAAAGGCATCCTCCTAAAAGCATATGTTCCGTAGGGGCATGTGAAAGTCGTCTTTTCTTGATCTTCCGGTGCGATAGCAATTTGATTATACCCTGAATAACTATCAAGAAAACAATAGTAAGGTTTACCCGCTAATCTATCAAGCATTTGACCAATAAAGGGTAAAGGAAAGTGGTCCTTTCGGGTAGCTTTGTTAAGCTTCCGATAGTCCATACAAACCCTCAAACCGGTCACAGTCCTGGTTGGGATTAACTCATTGTTTTCATTTGTCACCACGGTCATTCCTCCTTTCTTGGGGACGCATTGCACCGGGCTCACCCATTTGCTGTCGGAGATGGCGTAAATAATACCAACATCTAACCATTTGATTATCTCTTTATGCATCACCTCTTTCATCGCATGGTTTAGCCGCCTTTGGGCATCTATAGTCGGCTTATGATCTTCCTCTAAAAGGATTTTGTGCATGCATAACGCCGGACTAATGCCTTGAATATCGGCTATCGTCCATCCAATTGCCTTTTTGTGCTGCCGCAGCATCCCTATTAGCTGTTGTTCCTGTTCCTGCAGCAACTTAGAAGAGATGATTACGGGCAACGTATCATTTGAACCAAGAAAAGCATATTTTAGCTGCCCTGGCAGGGGCTTTAGTTCTAAAACAGGGGGCTCAACAGTAGATGGCTTTTGGATTGCATGGTTATCTGAAGTATAATTTAAGGGTTCGAATAACTTACCTGGACGATCGCCTATCCAGTTTACCTCCTCCTGATTTTCAGTATCGGATTCAGAGGAGTTGCTGTCGTCGGTGCTGTCGTGACAGTCTTGTAGGTGGCTGCCGAGGCAGTGACCAATTTTTATGTCGTGACAGCCCGACCTGATGCAGGGTTGATCAAGGGTAACTTCAGTGATAGCCTTGCATTCCTCGTCTGCATGAGCATGCTTCATAGCTTGGAGATCATTCAACTTAATCTCTTGGTCGTTCACTCTCATGGTGAGTTCTCCTTTCTCCACATCAATCAGTGATCTTCTCGTGGCTAAGAAGGGTCGCCCAAGGATGATTGGTGCGTTTTCGTCTCCCTCACAATCTAAAACAAGAAAGTCAGCAGGAAAAATAAATTTATCCACTCTTACCAAAATATCTTCGATTTTTCCTTTCGGATGAACATAAGAGCGGTCTGCAAGCTGCAGAATTACTATCGTGGGCCGCGCCTTTTCAATACCTAATTTCTGAAAAGCAGATTTTGGCATTAAATTAATACTAGCACCAAGATCACAAAGTGCCTTACCCATATATTTGTCTCCGATTACACAAGGTATGATGAAGCTCCCCGGATCCTTCTTTTTCTAGGGTGGCTGCCGATGAAGAATACTCATGCAACCTTCTGTCATCTTTACCGTTTCAAATTCCCCAAGTTTAGATTTCTTTGACATGACATCCTTGAGAAATTTGGCATATTCGGGCATCTCCCTAACGACATCCAACAACGGAATGTTAATATGAACCTGCTTAAAAATATCATAAATCTTTTTGAGTTGAGATTCTTGCTTTGCTTGCTGTAACCGTTGAGGAAAAGGAGGTGGGGGACGATAATCAGCAATACGTCCTTCCCACTGCATACGAATCTGAGGAGGTTTGGGTTCATCATTTTTCTCCTCTGTCGCTTATGCTGTCGTGACAGGCTCATCGGCAGCAGTCTGTTTGTTACCTGTCGGGGCAGCTTCCTCGGCAGGTCTGTCCAAGGCTAGTTTTCTTACTGTTTCAGCTTCCTTTTCTGGCCCTGGTAATTTCTTCCCACTCCTAGTAGTAATGGCCTTACATTGCTCATGTATGGACTGCCTAGCATTTTAAGTATTACTAGGGAATCCTCCAGTCTGCCTTGGCTTGATATGCTGGGAAACCTGACCCATTTGTGTCTCCAAGGATTTCAGAGTAGCTTCATGATTCGTCATCCGCATCTCTGTTTTATCCATGAATGTCTCTGTTTTCTTGACAAACCGATTCATATTCTCAATATAAGTACCTGTCTGAGACATAAAAGTAGCCAGAGTCTGTTCCAGTATACTGCTCGTGGCAGCTTGTGGCTGTTGTTGCTGCTGTTGCGGCAGTAGTTGCTGTCGAGTCAGCAATCTAGGTCCTCCTTGATTCTGATTACTGTGTGCTTGTGGATTCAGGGCATTATTAGGATTGCTCCAAGAAAATTGGGATCCTTCCTCCAGTTGGGATTATAGTTGTTGGAGTTGTAATTCGGCTTGTAGTTTCCAACATATTTTCCCTCTTCTAACTGTATAGGACACTCATCCGAACTATGATTTCCCTCACAGATTTCACATACCTTCTCAACAGAAAATCCATGTTGTGCATCATCATTCAATAGCTTTTTAATTGCTTTAGTAAGGAATGCTACCTGTGATTTCATCGTGCTATCGGCCTCATAATCCTTAACAGCTAGTACACGTTTACCCCATCTTCTTGCTGTCGGAAACTGCTCCTCATTCTTAGCCAGATTTTTCAATACTTGCATTGCCTCGTCCGGATCTTTATCCAACAATAGTCTGTTTGCTGCTGAATCAATTCGAATACGAGTTTGTAAGTTGGCAGCATTGTAAAACTTGGTTACCTGATTCCAGACGGGGAATCCATGCATTGGGCAGTTCCGTAGAAGAGTAGTAAATCTGTCCCAGGCCTCGTGCATCGGATCGTCATCTTCCTGTTGAAAAGTAGCAATTTCATTACGTAATCGCTTAAATAAATGCAAAGGATTAAAACGAGATAAAAATTCACGAGATAAATCCGCCCAAGTTCTAATTGAACCCGGCGTAAATTTATTCCACCAAGTTTTTGCTCTATCCCACAATGAATGGGGGAATAACCGAAGCCTCAGTATCTCCGGATTAACTCCTGGCAGTCTAAACGAACCACAGATTTCCTGGAACGTTTTTAGATGCTCCCTAGCATCCTCTGTAACAGCACCACTGAATTGACCGGCATTGTTGATCATGCTAAACATAACAGGTTTCAGCTCGAAGTTGTCAACATCTATATCCGGCAGCGTGGTTTCCAGTTCTACATGATCGTTCAACATGTAGTCATGATAGGACCGTCGTTCGGCAGCGGCAGCAGGGTTGCCGACAGGAGGTATAATATCTCCAACAGGCGGGTCGTTTCCATTATGGGCCATCTTCTCTAACTGTTCCTCAAGGTACTCATTCCTGGCTAGTAAGTGACGAAGTTGTTTCTTGAGATTGAATGAACGTTCGATTTCCGGATCTAATGGATACTCAGGATCTTTACCTCGATTCGATCTGCGCATAAACAAGAAACCTTGTGAAAAGCAAGAGTTGAATGCACCAAAGAAAAACAGAAAAATAAAAATAAAAACAAAATAAAAACAAAAACGAAAAGTGCAGTAAAAGAAAAGGTAGAGTTATGTTGCCAGTCCCCGGCAACGACGCCAAAAACTTGTTGCGTGTAAAAGAGTCTATCGCAATGGTAGTGCAAGTGTACACGACGCAAGTAGTAAAGTGATACGAAGTATCGGATATCGTCTCCACAGGGATTGGGCTAATAGCTTAACCTTAATTCACTGCACGAAAATATTTGAGAAAGTTGTCACGAGAATAATAAGGTAATTGTAAATAAAAGAGTAGAGATATCAAGATAGAGAGAATGGGCTGGAATTGAATTGCTCAGTAGTGCAGGTATTGCAGAGTTTAGGAAATCCAGTTCTGTCGTCGCTCCCGTCGCGGCAGCACCTGTCGTGGTAGCAGTCCGTTGATTGTCGCTGCAGCAAACACTCAACTCAGTACTTCAAGTTTGGCAAGAATCCTAGATGTGCCTTGGCCTATCCCTAGGTCCAAGTCTATCGATGATCACGTCTTTGATGATACCTCCCGGCGTGAATCGAAGGATGAACACCGATGTTGATGAATTCTTCTTTAGCCATTTAACCTTGTCCTATCCCTAGGTCCGAGATAGTTCAACTATAAACTAGAGAACTCGCTCTTATTTCTTTCGTATACTTAACTCTCCCGATGCTAAGTAAATAGATAACCTCACAATGCTCTCCCGATGCTCTTGCAAGATATTAATAACCAAAATAAGAGAACTTGAAGTTTATTTTATTGAACTGAAAATTCCTAAAACAAAACAACCCTTGCAACTACTTTACAAATCAACCCGTGGCCCTAGTGGGGATTTAGAACATGTTGTGGGAAGAAAAACGACTAGAGTTTGAGAAGGAAGCTAGGGTAATCGGTTATGCCCCTCTAGGTTAAAATACATGCCCTTATATAAGCTTTGGGCTCAAGTTATCTAAAATAGCAAGAATACAACTTTAAATAAAAGTATGATTCTAATAAAGACTAAATCTTCAAGGAATCTACTTTCCAGCCGTCATCTTTCTTGCTTGGGATTTTCTCTCCTTGAACTTTGGGCTTGACATTCCTTTTGATCTGGGGCTTGGAAAAATATGAGGTTTTCACACGACAGACGGGCTGAATTTTCTCTATCTGTCGAGGTCCACTTTGCTTCTTCTCCTCAAAATTGATGTCGTCCTCTGCTGTCACGGCAGCAACCATGGCAGCATCGTCCTCCTTGACTGCTTGTCCAATTCCAGCTCTTCAGCTTCACTGCCCAGCGCCTGCCCTTTCCGTCTGCTACGGCAGCAACCTGTAAAAACAGCCATTCTTAGTAGAAATTGTGCCTTTTAATATATTTTTGATGTTTTGCTGTAAACTAACCTAAATGCAATGAATAATGCTTGAATGCATCAGAAATATGGGTTAAATAGGGTGTAAATAATAGAACTTTTACACACTCAACACGACAGCTCAGTGGTGCCGTTTTAACTCCACTTTCAGGGGCTCGATGTCCGTGATTTGGAAGCAGATAGTTCAAACAGTTAGCTCGGATAGCGTCCAAAAGTATATGGGCAAGTCTCATTTTGTTTGGAAGGTCGGTTCGGGTACGCGGGTGCTGTTTTGTTTTGACGCATGGTGTGTTGAGCAGCCGTTGAAGGATATATATCCTAGATTGTTTTCGATTGCGGTCAATCGCCTAGCTTTGGTTGTTGACCTTGCCGTTATGGGTAGCTTCCAGCATGATCGTTGAGAAGGTTTTCTCCGTCTTGGCTTGCGTTCTTTTGAGGTTCGACAGCTTCAGGAACTCTGTTCGCTGGTGTGTCAAGTGAGTTTGCAGTAAGGGGTATTGGATATGCTAGTATGGACACCTGATAAGCATGGGATTTTTTCAGTCAAGGCCTTGTCTCGTTTGCTTATGCTTAATAAAGTGGATGAGAGCGATTTCGGTGATTGTTTCGCATGGAAGGTCCTGGTCCCTCCCAAGGTCCAGGCGTTTTTGTGGTTTACTTGGCTGCACCGATTGCCTACCTTTGAGTTTTTAAGGATGCGTGGAATTGTGTTGGGTGAGCAACATGGTTTATGTAGGTGGTGTCGAGAGAGGGAGGAGGACATTGATCACTTGTTTTATCTTTGCCCGTTTGCCCAAGGTTTGTGGGATTGGTTCCGACGATGGTGGGAGGTATCGCTGCCGTTGCCGAAGTCTTTTTCAGACTTCTTCATCCGGGGTCTGCATTGTTTGTTTAAGGGCATGCTAAAGATGTTGTGGGTGTCGAGCGTTGCGGCTCTGTTATGGTCCTTATGGCTTGCGCGTAACGAGTACGTTTTTAATGGCAAATGTTTACCGGCCTCAGAGGTTGGTTTCTTGGTGAAGTTGCGCTCATTTTATTGGGTGAAGACACTAAAAGAGGAGCTGTCCGTGAGCGAGTCCCTATGGTGGGATTGTCCGAGCTTGTTCAGAGAAGGGGTTTGCTCACAGGTCTACCGTGTGGGAGTATGTTGGGAGCCTCATCTCGGGGACACGTTAAAGTTTTCGGTTGATGGTTCCGCTCGTGGGAAGCCGGGGCCTGCGGGGTTTGGGGGGTGTTGTGTGATGCACAGGGTCGCATCCTTGCGTTTTTTCTCGAGCCCTCTTGGTTCTCTTGACTCAAATGTTGCGGAGATACGGGCGATTGCTTTTGCATTGGATTTGTATGTTGCGTCTAAATGGGCTGCTCATCCCCTTATTATCGAGTCGGATTCCAAAGTCGCTATTGGTTGGGTGTTGCAGGTGGAACGTCGACCTTGGTGTTTGTGGGAAATTTTTAGTTTGATCGATCATGCATGCCTTACGTTGGGATCCATTTGTTTTTCGCATATTTACTGGGAGGCGAATGGGCTAGCTGATGCGTTGGCGAAGGAAGGGGTTTCTCGAGTATCTTTGTTTCAGGCCTCGGTTTGACTGTTTCTTGTAAGGGTTTTGTTCCATTAGGGCGTTTTTTTAGTCCACATGTCGTACTCTTTTCCTCTGTTAGGCTTAGGGAGGTTTTTGATGAGGCGCATGTGTGACTCGCGTTGTATATTATTTTTCTTTTAATACTATACATCGTTTTGCCGATAAAAAAATGATTAAAAATATTACAAAAAAAGCCACATCAGCAAAATCGTTAGTTATTTAACATCGGGGACTAAAACAAGAAAAATATGTAACAGAAGGGACGATTTTGCCAAAAAAAATAGTTTTGGGACCAAAATAAGAAAACAGTAATAGTTAGGGGACCACCTATGTAGTTTTCCCTTATTTATATGGTATAATTATGAAATTGGTCATTGGGCTCTCAAATTTCTCCATTTCTAAATTGTCAATTTAGTCCACAATTTCAGTTTTATGCTATATTTTATGGTGAAATTATAAAAATGGTCACCAAGCTCTCAAATTTCTCTGCTTTCAAATTGTCAAGATTGTAACACCCGTGGTTTGGGGTTAGGAGTTAGTCGGGTTCGTAGGTCTGAGTCAGTAAAATTTATTTCAATCAATTTAACCCTAATTTGGATCTAATTGAGTCTTAATTAAAGAGGAGGGGCCTTTTTAGTAATTTTCCCAAAACAAGGAAAAAGTGGATCACCTTTTTGAAAACAAAACAAAAAAAAAGTGATCATCCCCACCATTCCCTCTCACTCGTTGCAAACCCCCAAAAACCCATTCAAACTCTCCCAACACAAAATCTACTATTCCATTAGATTACTTCTTCAATTGAAGGCCATTTTCAAAGGTAAATACATTTTTGGACTCTCCTCTTCATTCTCTACCTTTATATGGTTATAGATCTTGAAACTATCAACTTTTGGAAATCTAGGGTTTAAAGAAAGTTTGAGTTTTTATTGAGTTTTTCAACTTGTTTTGAAATGTTAGGTTAGGTTTTGATTTAGCCACCTTAAAATACATATAATATGTTAAAATGGGTAAGTTTGGGTGAAAACCCGAAATGGGTTCTTGTGGCAAATTTTAAAGTGTCTAAAACTTGGTTTTTGGTGAGTTTTAGGGTAAATTTGAAGGGCTGATGGTTTAGGGATGTTAGGAAGGTGTTTTGGGACCATTTGGGTGTCATTTGGGTGTTTGAAAATATAGTTTTCAGCTAGGTTTTGAAGGAGCACGAAAATGGACATTTTTGGGTGACTATTTGGGTTGGAAATTGTTGAAGTTTGGCTTGGGCTTAAGAGTTGAGTTGATGACTGGGTTTTAGCATTGATTGAGAGTAATGGATGTGTTTTTGATTGGCTAGAAGCAAGAGGAGACGTTGGAGAGGCAACATGATCGAATTCGGGCTTGTAGGAGGCTTGCTTTGGTTGCTAAGGAAGGGTGGTGAGTGACTTTAAATGTGTTTTAAATTTGGTTCAAGTGTGTGTAGTGTATGAGTTGGAATGTGCTTGGTAGGCCATTTCTATGTGGAGTTAAATTGGTAACTTAGCTCCTTGATTCCCATTAAATGCTATTTATGCCCTAGCCTACTTGTTATTGCAAAATGTGGATTGATTTATATATGTATGCCTTGTTATGTATATATATTGAGTATGGGACATGAATGGGGGATATGTGAGGTGGTAAATGAAATTGGCACTAATTAACTTACCGGGTGTAAATGATCAATCATTAGGATTAGTGTGCACACAAATTGAGTCAAAACGTACGCGGCCTTGATGGCGTTGAGTCATCAAGGAGGAGTACGGTGATGTAACATTCCACCGGAAATTTATTTATATTCTACGGGATGATGAGTGGAATCCCATCCGTAGGGCATGTGGTGATGAGTGGAATCCCGCCCATGTAAGGTCCGGTGATGAGTGTAATCCCACCGAGGTAATGTGATTGTTGAGATTAAATCCGCACATCCGGGTAAACTAATAGTGGCCAATTGGACTTGTTCTTATAGTTGTGATGTATGATGTTGATATATGATGTTTGAGCTTAGTATGATGTGAGATGCCATATTATGACTCTGGAAAGACTAGCTAGGTCTACTTGTTGATTTACCTATGTATGTTGTATGTGAGATTAAGGGATTGCATGCTTGAACCCTGCATTGTTGATGTTTTCGATTTTAGAGCACCCTCACTAAGCTTATAGCTTACGCTCTCATTTTCAACAATGCAGATCATTAGCGTGGTGTTAGCTCGGAGCAAGGCGTAAGGGGTTTTCCAAGTTTTTGTTGCTCAAGTACGGTTTAACAATTATGTAGTAGTTTAGCAATGTGGCAAGAGTGTGTTTTGTATGAGCTATGTATGACTCATATATGTGTTTGATGTTTATAAATTGGCTTGGATTGTAAACATGTTATGTCTTGCCTTATGCTTGTGAGATGGATTGCTTTATGAATGCTCAAATTTCTTTTGAATGGCATGTATACCTATTTGAGATGAATTGTGCCTTTTGGCTTTTAATGTCTTCAAGCATGCCTTATAATGAAATGTTGCTAATGTGTAAATGCCATGAATGAATGTTTCAATCTAAGCCTTGTGTGTTTGAGCATGCTTGACATTGGGACCATGCCTCTAGTTCATGTATGTTTGTGTTAAGTGCCTTTTAGGGTCGTTTAGGGCCTTTAGATTTGTTGAGAAATGCCTAAGTCTAGGTTTTTGAGGGTTGCAGACAGCCCGCGTTTCGAAACGAGCTGGGCCGTTTCGGAACGGGTAAGGCTTCAGGGACCCCGTATCGGAACGCGTTTCGATACGGTTTGGCCACTGAGAGCCCCTATTCCGATACGAGTTTCAGAACGTTTTGGATACTGGAAATCTAAGAAATTGACGAGATAAAAGCGTTTCGAAACGGGTCTAAGGGTTTCGAAACGGTCAAAATCTCGTTGACCACGAGAAGTTGACCGTTGAGGGTGTTTCGGAACGGTTGACCTCCGTTCTGATACGGCCTCCTCGTATGGGCTTGGGGCAGTTGACCTGGTCAAGGCGTTTCGATACGCCTCAAGGGTGTTTCGAAATAGCCTGCTTAATGTATTTAAAATTGGGCTATTTAAATGTTGTTTTGGGTTCAGATGTTTGTCTTTCGCATTTTATTCCGCTGTTATGATCACATAGGATTTGAATGAGCCTTTAGAAAAGATTAACTTAAAAAAATTAGGGTTGCTAACCGAGGGGGAACCTTAATGGGTTTCGCTTCGGTTTTCCCCCTGTGGCCTACTCGGATCGGTCATCCAGTCAGACCGGGACGAGGGGGTTACATTTGTTGGTATCAGAGCCTGAGGTTACCGAGACCTCGGGCAGGTAAGTGAGGTAAGCTTGATATGTTAAGTGATTGTATTGTTCGATGCATGCCTTGCCATGAATTCTTATTATTTGACTGTTCGTATGATGATTTGAAGCATGAGTTGTTCCGTTTGGTGTTGAGTCGTGTGCCCATTGCTACTATTACTTAATTTGAAAAGATTTTATAGTAAAAGGGAGTACTTGAGCACTGTTGGACTCTTGCTTTGGCTAACGTAATCCTTATCTGTTTGTTGTTGTAGTTATTACCCTACTAGCTGTACCATGACACCACGTGGGAGGCCTAGGATGGTTCGACCAGAACCACGGGCAGCGGCTCCAGGAGTTGAGCCAGTAGTTAGAGTTGAGGCTCAAGTGGGAGAGCTTGTGGTTGGAGTTGGAGCTCCTCCACCACCTCCACCACCACCACCTCCTCCACCAGGAGTAGGAGGCGAGGCCGGGGCCGATGGAGAGGGACCTCAGGGAGGCCAAGGTGGCCAAGGACCGGCCGGGATAGACTTAGCTCCTTTGGTTCAGGCGATAGCCGGGGCATTTCAGGCTGCAGTAGTTGGGGGTCTGGCAGCAGCACATCATCAGGGAGAGGGCACTGGTTTGCCATTAGAGAGACTCCATGGTCTAGGGGCTGAAGAGTTCAGAGGGTCTACTCCAGAGAGATCCGAGTTGTGGTTTGAGAAGACTGTCCGTATCCTCGCACAAATGGGATGTACTGGTGGGCGCAAGTTAGGGTGTGTTGAGTCTCTGCTTCAGAGTGATGCCTACACTTGGTGGGTCAACATTACTTCAGGTATGGATGAGGCCGAGATTACTTGGAAGTTCTTTGAGTCAGCATTTCGTAAGAAATATCTGGGTCCGCGATACCTCGATGAGAGGAAGAGGGAGTTTATGGCTTTGCTTCAGGGGAGTGTGACTGTGACAGACTATGAGATTCGATTTGTCAGACTAAGTCAGTATGCATCTGAGCTCGTTCCTACTGAGGTGGAACGATGTAACCGCTTCCGTTATGGGCTGAATGAAGAGATCAAGAGGTATACTCTAGCATCGGACTACACTGATTTTGATGTCTTGGTCGCGAGGGCCAAAGACTTAGAGCACAGTTTGGGCTTGACCAAACGATCTGGTGGTTCTAGTTCGGGTAAGAGGTCCAGTGACTTTGATAGAGGTGATGCCAAGAGGCATCGGGACAACAGGCATCATTATGATCATAGACGTGGTGGCGGTAACCACAGTAGGGGCCAACATGGCCATAGGGCTGGTGGGAAGTTGCCCACATGTGCTACTTGCGGGAGGAACCACACCGGTGAGTGTTGGGGAAACTTCCACTCGTGTTGGAGTTGTGGAGGTAGAGACCACATTAGGCGTGATTGTCCACATCATGTGGGACAGGCACCAGCTCAAGCTCCTGCTAGAGCCAATGACTTTCAGAGAGGACGCAGGCGCGGTAGAGGTAACTTCCAGCCGAGGAATGATGGCCAGAGGAACATAGCGCATGTAGTTGCAGTTCAGCCGGAGGGCGGAGGTCAAGCCAGAGTTTACGCTCAGCATGGGGATCAACATGACACCAATGTGATCGCAGGTAACTTCTCGATACAGTCTTTGGGTTTGCTTTCTTTGATTGACTCTGGGTCTACACATTCCTACATATTGAGTGAACATGCACAGTCGTTGAACTTGCCTTGTGAAATGTTAGAGGTAGGAGTTAGTGTTACTAGTTCCTTTGGGGACACGGTAGTGGTTAGAAAAATGTACAGAAGGTGTCCGTTGATGGTTCAGGGACATGTGTTCCCAGTGGATATGATGGAGCTTCCTTTCTATGGTTTTGATGTAATTCTGGGTATGGACTGGCTCACGGAGCATAGAGCTAGGATAGACTTTGAAACTAAGAGGATTTCTTTGAGGCTCACAGACGATTATGAGATTGTAGTGGTGGGTGAGAACGTGAAGTTCTTGTCCAATGTAGTTTCAGTTCTAGAGGCTAAGAGATTAGTTGAGTTGGGTTGTGAAGCATACTTGGCCTATGTGATGAACCCTAACATGAGTGAGGTTAGACCTCAAGACATCCGGACAGTGTGTGACTTCCCTAGTGTGTTTCCGGAAGAGTTGCCAGGGTTACCACCGGACAGAGAGGTAGAGTTCACTATTGAGACTTATTCTGATTCAGCTCATGTTTCAATTGCTCCGTATCGCATGGCACCGAAAGAACTGAAAGAGTTGAAGACTCAGTTGCAAGAAATGACAGATAGAGGTTTCATTCGACCTAGTTCTTCACCTTGGGGTGCACCAGTTTTGTTTGTGAAGAAGAAGGATGGAAGCATGAGAATGTGTATAGATTACCGACAGTTGAATCAGTTAACAGTGAAGAATAAATATCCGTTACCTAGAATTGATGATTTGTTTGACCAGTTGAGAGGAGCATCAGTCTTTTCGAAGATTGACTTGAGATCGGGTTACTACCAGCTAAAGGTAAGAGAGGTTGATGTACCGAAGACGGCCTTTAGGACTAGGTATGGTCACTATGAGTTCTTAGTCATGCCTTTTGGGTTGACTAATGCACCTGCTGCCTTCATGATGAATAGGATTTTTCATCAGTACCTAGATCAGTTTGTAGTTGTGTTTATAGATGACATCTTGGTGCATTTGCGAACTGAAGAAGACCATGACCGACACTTGTGACTAGTTTTAAAGACTTTGCTAGATCATCAGTTGTATGAGAAGTTGAGCAAGTGTGAATTCTGGATCCGAGAGGTAGTCTTCTTAGGACACGTAGTGTCAGCCGATGAGATTAGGTTGATCCAAAGAAGATAGAGGCTATTGTTGAATGGAAGCAACCGAAGTCTGTAACAGAGGTAGGTAGCTTCCTAGGCTTAGCTGGATACTATGGAAGATTCGTAGAAGGTTTCTCTAAGTTAGCCGTTCCATTGACACAGTTACTTCAGAAGAGTGTTCAGTTTGAGTGGACAGATGCAAGACAGAGAGCCTTTGAGAAATTGAAGGAAGCTTTGACCCAAGCACCGATATTGATTCAGCCAGAGTCCGGGAAAGACTATGTAGTTTACAGTGATGCTTCCTATGTAGGCCTAGGTTGTGTCCTCATGCAAGACAAGAGAGTGGTGGCTTATGCTTCAAGACAGTTGAAGACCCATGAGCGCAACTATCTGACCCATGACATAGAGCTAGCTGCAGTTGTGTTTGCTCTGAAGATTTGGAGGTACTATTTGTACGGTGAGAAATGCACAGTGTACACCGATCACAAGAGTTTGAAGTACATTATGACTCAGCGAGACTTGAACCTTAGACAGCGTAGGTGGTTAGAGTTGCTAAAGGACTATGATCTTACCATTGAGTACCATCCGGGTAAGGCCAATGTAGTGGCCGATGCATTGAGTAGGAAGATAGTTGTGGACTTGAGAGCCATGTTTGCTAGATTGAGCTTGTCCGGAGATGGTGGCTTGGTAGCCGAACTTCAGGTTAGACCTACTCTAGGTCAGTTGATTAGAGAGAAGCAGCTCTTAGACAGATCTTTAGCACCTCACGTGCAAGATATAGCCGAGGGTAGATCTTTAGACTACATTTTCAGTACAGATAGGGTTTTGTGTTTCAAAAATAGGATAGTTGTGCCTGAGGACAGTGACTTGAGACGTACGATCTTGACTGAAGCACACAGTAGTCCGTTTGCTATGCATCCTAGAAGTACGAAGATGTACCGTGATTTGAAGAATGAGTACTTTTGGGTTGGCTTGAAGAGAGATGTAGCCGACTTTGTGAATAAGTGTTTAGTGTGTTAGAGGGTGAAGGCAGAACATCAGGTTCCCTCAGGTTTATTGCAACCGTTGAGGATTCCGGAATAGAAATGGGAGAACATCACCATGGATTTTGTTTCGGGTTTGCCTTTGACTCCTACGAAGAAGAACTCAGTTTGGGTGATAGTGGATTGTTTTACGAAGTGTGCTCACTTCTTGGCAGTCAATACTACTTACACTTTAGATAGATTGGCCGATTTGTACATTGGTGAGATCGTTAGACTGCATGGTGTGCCGAAGTCTATTGTGTCAGATAGAGATCCGCGGTTTACATCTCGATTTTGGGAGTGTCTGCATACAGCTTTGGGTACCCGTTTGAACTTCAGCACGTCTTATCATCCTCAGTCAGATGGTCAGTCAGAGAGAGTTATACAGATCTTAGAGGATATGTTGCGTTGTTGCATCATTGACTTTCAGGGTACGTGGGAGAAGCACTTGCCTTTAGTTGAGTTTGCTTACAATAATAGCTTCCAGTCGAGCATTCAGATGGCTCCGTATGAGGCCTTGTATGGACGGAAGTGTAGAACTCCAGTTTGTTGGGCCGAAGTGGGACAAAAGTTGTTACATATGCCTGATCTGCTCAAGGGGACAACGGACAAGGTGAAATTGATTTGCGATCGATTGAAGGCTGCTTCAGATAGGCAGAAGTCCTATGTCGACTTGAAGAGGAAGGAAGTTGAGTTCTCAGTGGGTGAGAAGGTGTTCTTTAAAGTGTCTCCGTGGAAGAAAGTAATGAGATTTGGCCGAAAGGGGAAGTTGAGTCCGAGGTACATAGGACCGTATGAGATTGTGAAGATGGTTGGGCCAGTTGCTTATCAGTTGCGTTTGCCATCCGAGCTAGAAAAGATACACGATGTATTCCATGTTTCGATGCTCCGTAAGTATAGGTCCGATCCATCACATGTTATGCCTGTAGAGGAGATTGAATTGAATCCGGATTTGACTTATGAAGAAGAACCAGTGGAGATCCTAGCTTCTGATAGTAAGGTGTTGCGGGGTAGATCGATTGAGTTAGTGAAGGTGCGGTGGCAACGTCGAGGTGTGGACGAGGCCACTTGGGAGAGGAAGGAAGATATGGAAGGGCAGTTTTCGTATCTCTTTCAGTCAGGAAATTTCGGGGACGAAATTCCTTAAGTGGGAGAGAGTTGTAACACCCGTGTTTTGGGGTTAGGAGTTAGTCGGGTTCGTAGGTCTGAGTCAGTAAAATTTATTTCAATCAATTTAACCCTAATTTGGATCTAATTGAGTCTTAACTAAAGAGGAGGGGCCTTTTTAGTAATTTTCCCAAAACAAGGAAAAAGTGGATCACCTTTTTGAAAACAAAACAAAAAAAATGATCATCCCCACCCCTCCCTCTCACCCGTTGGAAACCCCCAAAAACCCATTCAAACTCTCCCAACACAAAATCTACTATTCCATTAGATTACTTCTTCAATTGAAGGCCATTTTCAAAGGTAAATACATTTTTGGACTCTCCTCTTCATTCTCTACCTTTACATGGTTATAGATCTTGAAACTATCAACTTTTGGAAATCTAGGGTTTAAAGAAAGTTTGAGTTTTTCAACTTGTTTTGAAATGTTAGGTTGGGTTTTGATTTAGCCGCCTTAAAATACATATAATATGTTAAAATGGGTAAGTTTGGGTGAAAACCCGAAATGGGTTCTTGTGGCAAATTTTAAAGTGTCTAAAACTTGGTTTTTGGTGAATTTTAGGGTAAATTTGAAGGGCTGATGGTTTAGGGATGTTAGGAAGGTGTTTTGGGACCATTTGGGTGTCATTTGGGTGTTTGAAAATATAGTTTTCAGCTAGGTTTTGAAGGAGCACGAAAATGGACATTTTTGGGTGACTATTTGGGTTGGAAATTGTTGAAGTTTGGCTTGGGCTTAAGAGTTGAGTTGATGACTGAGTTTTAGCATTGATTGAGAGTAATGAATGTGTTTTTGATTGGCTAGAAGAAAGAGGAGACGTTGGAGAGACAACGGGGTCGAATCCGGGCTTGTAGGAGGCTTGCTTTGGTTGCTAAGGATGGGTGGTGAGTGACTTTAAATGTGTTTTAAAGTTGGTTCAAGTGTGTGTAGTGTATGAGTTGGAATGTGCTTGGTAGGCCATTTCTATGTGGAGTTAAATTGGTAACTTAGCTCCTTGATTCCCATTAAATGCTATTTATGCCCTAGCCTACTTGTTATTGCGAAATGTGGATTGGTTTATATATGTATGCCTTGTTATGTATATATATTGAGTATGGGACATGAATGGTGGATATGTGAGGTGGTAAATGAAATTGGCACTAATTAACTTACCGGGTGTAAATGATCGATCATTAGGATTAGTGTGCACACAAATTGAGTCAAAACGTATGTGGCCTTGATGGTGTTGAGTCATCAAGGAGGAGTACGGTGGTGTAACATTCCACCGGAAATTTATTTAAATTCTACGGGATGATGAGTGGAATCCCATCCGTAGGGCATGTGGTGATGAGTGGAATCCCGCCCATGCAAGGTCCGGTGATGAGTGTAATCCCACCGAGGTAATGTGATTGTTGAGATTAAATCCGCACATCCGGGTAAACTAATAGTGGCCAATTGGACTTGTTCTTATAGTTGTGATGTATGATGTTGATATATGATGTTTGAGCTTAGTATGATGTGAGATGCCATATTATGACTCTGGAAAGACTAGCTAGGTCTACTTGTTGATTTACCTATGTATGTTGTATGTGAGATTAAGGGATTGCATGCTTGAACCCTGCATTGTTGATGTTTTCGATTTTAGAGCATCCTCACTAAGCTTATAGCTTACGCTCTCATTTTCAACAATGCAGATCATTAGCGTGGTGTTAGCTCGGAGCAAGGCGTAAGGGTTTTCCAAGTTTTTATTGCTCAAGTACGGTTTAACAATTATGTAGTAGTTTAGCAATGTGGCAAGAGTGTGTTTTGTATGAGCTATGTATGACTCATATATGTGTTTGATGTTTATAAATTAGCTTGGATTGTAAACATGTTATGTCTTGCCATATGCTTGTGCGATGGATTGCTTTATGAATGCTCAAATTGCTTTTGAATGGCATGTATACCTATTTGAGATGAATTGTGCCTTTTGGCTTTTAATGTCTTCAAGTATGCCTTATAATGAAATGTTGCTAATGTGTAAATGTCATGAATGAATGTTTCAATCTAAGCCTTGTGTGTTTGAGCATGCTTGACATAAGAACCATGCCTCTAGTTCATGTATGTTTGTGTTAAGTGCCTTTTAGGGTCGTTTAGGGCCTTTAGATTTGTTGAGAAATGCCTAAGTCTAGGTTTTTGAGGGTTGCAGACAACCCGCGTTTCGAAACGAGCTGGGCCGTTTCGGAATGGGTAAGGCTTCAGGGACCCCGTATCGGAACGCGTTTCGATACGATTTGGCCACTGAGGGCCCATGTTCCGATACAGGTTTCGGAACGTTTTGGCTACTGGAAATCTAAGAAATTGACGAGATAAAAGCGTTTCGAAACGAGTCTAAGGGTTTCGAAACGGTCAAAATCTCGTTGTCCACGAGAAGTTGACCGTTGAGGGTGTTTTGGAACGGTTGACCTCCGTTCCGATACGGCCTCCTCGTATGGGCTTGGGGCAGTTGACCTGGTCAAGGCGTTTCGATACGCCTCAAGGGTGTTTCGAAACGGCCTGCTTAATGGATTTAAAATTGGGCTGTTTAAATGTTGTTTTGGGTTCAGATGTTTGTCTTCCGCATTTTATTCCGCTGTTATGATCACATAGGATTTGAATGAGCCTTTAGAAAAGATTAAATTAAAAAAAATTAGGGTTGCTAACCGAGGGGGAACCTTAACGGGTTTCGCTTCGGTTTTCCCCGTGTGGCCTACTCGGACCGGTCATCCGGCGAGACCGGGTCGAGGGGGTTACAAAGATGATCCCTAATTCCAGTTTTAACTATATTTTATGGTAATATTGTAAAAATTGTCTCTAAATTCAGTTTATGGTTTATGGTTTAGGCCTTAGTGTTATGGTTTAGGGTTACTGATTTTAGATTAATTTCTATGGCTTAAAGGTTAACAATTTAGGTTTTTAGAGCTTAGTGTTAATTATTTAGGGTTTATGGTTTAGTTTAAGGTTATTGGTTCATGAGATTAATTTCTATGGCTTAAGGTTTATTGTTTAGGATTTATGGCTTAAGATTAAATATTGAGAGAGAAAATAGTACATTAAAATTCTTAATTTGAAAATTAGTAGGGACAAAAGTTTTATTTAATTAATATTTAAACGTAAAATGACATAAAATGTTATTATACCACAACTTTGACAAGAGCAACGATATCTTCCATGGTATAGTACAAAAAGATAATAAAACACACATCATTTTATTATTTATTATATTGTTAAAATAGATAATATTAAAAATAAATTATTCATTTATTTTACCTTAATTTTCGGGTTAAATTCGGGTCGATATTCGGTTCAGCTTCCGGTTCGGGTAGCATTCGGTTCGAGTCAAATCGGTTCGGGTCTATTCGGTTCAACAAAAAATTTCAGTTCGGTTTATTTCAAGTTTCGGGTCAACTTCAGATCATTATGTTCGGTCAAAATTAGGTTTCGGTTCAGGTAATTCGGTTCGGATTTTGGGTCTCGGGTCAAGTTTTCCAGGTCTAGGAACGACGGAGGTGGTTGGATAAAATGGGGGTGAATATGATGTGGCTTCGTTTTCATTTATTTTAATATAAATAAACAAATAAATAAAAAGAGTAAAACGACACAAATAAATGGAAAATTAAGGTTACATAAAGTAAATAAATAAACGCTTAAAAATATCTTTTAATATCGTGCCTTGTGTCAATGAATGACTGGTCCATTAATTTCTACTTTTTAAACAAATAAATATTTAGTTTAAAAAAATTAAACTTGAAGGGTTAAATTAAAAAATCAATAAAACATTAAGGACTAATCTTGTTATTAACTCTTAACTACGTCGGTGGTCAAAATAAGAATCCCCAATTAGTTCGATGGTCAGTGGTGTAGTTAACTCTATTTTTATAATTAAAGTATATGTCATGTGTCAATTTTTGATTGGTCTAAGGGGACCACGTCAAATTCTGTCACAAAAATGAGTAAACCTAACATGCTAACAGAGAAACATCCTATGTATGAAACTGAGAACTTATATAGTTCATGTACCAACGAGGTAATTAAGTCATTTTTATATGAATCTAAAAAATAGTCTCAGTAGAGAAGCGAATGATATTCATCATAGGAGACCGAGTTCAATCGCTCTGTCTATAAAGTGTGTATGCATTGTCAAAGGATTAATAATATGTATGGACATATACTCATTTGTAATCACCTTTAGACTATTCAAATTTTTTTATATATAAAATATATAAATCAAGTATAACTCTGAATCTTTAAATTAGAGACTTACATGTAAGGTGACAATTGAGTCGTTCGGATATGTTTCAGGTTGAGTCATTTTGGTTCGGGTCATTTTAAGTCTAGACTGCATTCAGTTTAGATTCGATCCGGGACATATCAAATCTGGTTCTGATTTAATTCGGGTATATGGTAAGTTTGTTCGAGTCAAATATTAGTTCGGGTCAATATTGAATCCGTCGACTTTCGAGTCGAGTCAATATCAGTTCAGTCATTTTTTTGGGTCAAGTTAGCTTTAAATCCATCAGTTTTTTGTTCATGTCAACCTTTGAATCTTCGGGTTAATAGCGCCCGTCAGATTGATCATTTTTTTTATTCGGATCAACCTTTTGATCTTCAGACATTTTGAGTTGGGTTTAGTATGAATTCAATTTATACATAGAATTATTGATTTCTTGCAAAAACAACATGTTTTCTTACATAGGATATATGTTTCATATAAAATGCTCTTTATTGATATATAGAATTACTGATAATGTATGTTTCATAATAATTATTTATTTAAAAAAAATACAAATTATCTGATTAAATATGTTGATGGTCTTTAATAAAGATGATTTTAAACCATTAAACTATTATCAAATGTGATAGTTATAATACAAAAGGAGAATAAAACATACATCGTGATTCTATTATCATATTACTAAAAAATATATGATATTAAAAATAAATTATCGACCAGTTCCACTTTATATCAAGTTAAAATCGATCTGATGTTCGAATCATATCATATTTTGGTAAATTAAATTCGGGTTTCTTTCGGTTCAAATTTCTTCAGTTTGAATTGCTCTCGGTTCTGGTCAAATTGGGTCAGTTTTGGTTTAATTTGGTTTGTTTCAAGTTTTGGATCAAATTTGAGCCATTATATTCGGATATATTAAATTTCATGTCAGATGAATCAGTTCAGATAATCAAGTTCTGATTAAATTTGTCAGATCTACTTATGTGCACATTTCAATACAAAACCTTTAAGATGTTATAACAACAATAATACTAATCAAATTTAGATGTAATCTTCGATTTATCTAATCTTACCCTTACTTTTAGATAACTACCGTTGATAAAAATCCAATTTAAATTTAATCTTCGATTTATCTAATATTTTTTTTTTACTTTTAGATAACAACTATGAAATCGTCATCACAGCAAAAAAAAAATCCTTTTCAGGAAATTTATTATTAATAATATTATTACTGATATTTCTAAGATTATTTTTAATAATAAGTCAATGATATGATGTAATTCAATACGTGATTTCAGTAAAAAAATATTTATTTTTAAAAAATTAAGTTTAAATAGCTTTATTTAATCACTTTAAGATTATTGGAAAAAAATAAGTCACGTGGCGATCCAATTTTTAGACATTTTTATTTGTTCACAAACAAAAATCATTTCAATTTTTAGTTATCATTGTTAGAGAAATTGTCAATTTTAATTATCTAACGGATTTAATGAAAATTATCCAGTTGGTCATCCAAATTTTAGAATATTTTATTTTGGTCACCATTTTCCTTGTGATATTCTGATCATCTTAATAGTTTACCACTAACGTCTTTAGAAATTTAATAATTGAAGATTAGAAGAAGCAATTTCTCTAACCGTAGTCACTAAATTAAAAAAGAATTTTTTTACCGAACTCAAAGCGCCCTAATATGATTAGTCAGTTTCAGTATGAGTCAAGCTAGTCCTTTGAAATAGATTTTTAGAAATGATTATAATAATAAAAATCACGCACGATATTGATAAATTTCCCCTTTTTTGCCTAGGATTTTTTAATTAAATAGAGAGGTTTTTACATTTCTATAGCGGGATTTGAACTCATACAAAACGAAACAATATGAACATATTTAGTCACAAGGCCATTCAATGGATTTATGTGATTCTATTTTAAATTCCCTTTTTTGCCTATGATTTTAAACCTATGTGATTCTATTTTACCTGTTTTAGGAAGTTGTATTGAGTATTATTCAAAGTTATTGGAAATTGTAATCCTTTTCATTATATGATTGTTTTTGTTTAAAAGCAAATGCAATTCATTGATGCAAGAAAAGTAGATGATTTAAAATACAAGTTGGTTGGGAAAATCTAGTCTTCTTTTAAAATACAAATTGGTTGGGAAAATCTAGTCTTCTTCCTCATCAGTGATAAATTTACCAGTCCCAGGATTTATAGCAGCAGCAAAGAAGAAGGCAACGTTGAGCAACACAAGGGGTTCAATGTCGCTTATAGGAATCCCTGTCTCAATGTTTAGCTGTGCCAGTGCTCCTTTCCCCGTTACAATTTCTCCTATCAACGAGAAGGCAATCCCCAGCTGAGCCAATCTTCCCACAAACAGCTCATTTGCCTTTGTGAATCCGAACAACGGACCTGTTTCACACAAACGCAAATGTATTTATATTTGATGTTAAAATATTTAATAACTCTTTTGGTGAGCACAAGTAATGTTTACCTCCTTCCTTGAGACCCAATGCGCCCCTAACGCCTTTCCCAGGAGGGATTACTGCCCCTTCAATGCCCGTAGAAGGCTCGTCCACGAAGCGGCCTCGGTCGCCCAAAGCCCCGATTGCTCCGAGGAGGGTGAAAAGAATGAAGAAGAGAAGAAGGGGTTCAGCTTCGTAAATTGGAATGCCTGTCTCCAGGTTCAACTGTGCTAGAATTCCTTTCCCTGTTATTGCTTCACCTAACAAGGATGCCTGCATATATGAGTGCACCATAACCCCGGCATTATCATCGAACCGAATCGAATCCGAACATTTGGTTCAGTGATTGATGCATAATCTAAACACGAGAATTAAAAAGGAATATCTATAATTGCTTATTGTAATTTCACACAACATGGATGCAGGACAAGCTGGCATTTCTAACAAAACAACACCAACCCTCAAAAACAATGTATTTGAACAATTAACAAATCAAATCTCTCAAGTCAGCAGTTAATGATAGAATGATAATCATATCTTGTGCTAACTACAAACAACAACTGTCGAAAACGAAACCATTTTTAGGCAAAAAGTCAAACAGTTTCATGTTAATAGATACGAACTATAGCAGAATTTACTTACAGCAAAGCCAATCATGGCAACACGTCCAACAAAGAGCTCATTTTGCTTGGTGAAACCAATCCCTCCAGAAGTGCCAAAGATTCCGTCTTCAACCTTGGGCTTCGGTGCAGCCTTTTCAAGTACGAAAATGGTATAATTCAAAATCAAGTTAATTAAACACAATTAGAAAATTTAGAAGAAGTTACCTTCTTGGGAGCTGCTTTGGTTTTGGCTTTGAAGAGTGCAAAAGTGGTGAAAGCTGTAGATGATGAAGCGGCAACAGTGTTGGAGAGTGGATTGAAGAAGAAATGAGACAAGGGCTTAGGCTTTAAGCCTTGAGCTTGGGAATGGAGGAAAGGGTGGTCTCTCTTCAAGTTGATTGCATGGCTTGTTGAAACGCTGGTAGCAGACATTACCAGCATGGTTTGAGCCATTGGTTGTAAATCTCAGAGATATGTGTGTGATGGACTGGAGAGAAGGATATATCTGTATTCTAAGGCTAATATCCTTTCATTTCTCTTTTAGTGGTTTTAGATTCCAAATCTGTGCTTGTGAATGAGGGAGATGTAGATGTGGATGTGGTGAGAGGGCTGGTGACGGGCTGTGAGAGTGCCCACGTCGTTCTTTACATGCCTTTATGGTGGGAGATAGTTTCATGCATCAAATTTTACTATGAAGTTACGGTTAGATCAAAATATGGAATTACAATCCATATAAAAAAATATGGAATCATATTAATGGACAAAAATCCTCTACATCGTCAAGAGTTCGATTCCTACCAATGGGAATAGAACACATTTCATGGTCAGCCGTTTACCTCTTAGTAAGAGTACCCGCGACGAGGAGATTAATCATTGCTATCGGCAGTGGATACCTTGGCTCAAACCCAAAAAAAAATCCTCTCCAACCATAACGTTAAATTCTAAATCATAAACCATAAATTTTGAACCCTAAAAAATACATCATACTCTAAATTCCTCAAGCTCTAATCTTAAACTCTAAATTTAAACATTAACCATAAACCTAAATTTTTAGTGTGGGGGCATAAAAGGGCACCGAAAAAGGGCGAGAGATTTCTATTCTCATATTAATATAATGAAAACATATATTGAAGTCCCATGGAGAGAATTATAATTACAATATCAATATTTGTAATTATAAAATTTATATTCAATACACATGTCGTGAAAATAATTTTTTATAAACACCTTAGTTTTAGGGTTTAGAGTTAGAATTTAGGGGATGTGGTTAGAATTTAGTGTTTAGAGATTATGGTTTAAAGTTTAGGGTAATATTGTAACCTCCTAAACCCATCTATGCATTACATCAAATTCTAGGAGGTCACATTAGGGTCACAAGAGCGACCCACAATAAAAAGATAGTACAATCTTTTAAATACATAAAACCTCTAAAACAAACTTTTGTTTAAATACCATTTTAGAAATTATATAAAAATATAACGAAAATTTTCAAAAACATATTACAAACTCTAACATAAAATAAGACACGACATACATGCCCACTAATTGTACCAGTACCGTACTTCGAAAGCAACGCCGAGAGAACTCCAACCACTGATGTCGATCACTATATCAAGATAAATTCTTTTAACCTGCGATGGTAAAAATAACATGAGCTTTGGAAAGCTCAGTAATACTGAACTATCAATTGATGTTGTAGGTACAAGCAGATAAAAGGCAAAGCATAAAGCTATCAAGAAGTTCTGAACAACTACAGACTCTGATTATGATTCGATATTTCAGTGATGCGTTAATAATTGAATATGACAGAATTGTTCTATTTGATCACTGAGTATTAGGAGATAACTCTATATCCCGAAGATTCAGGAGAGATATAGATTACAGAAGTTGAATTAGGGAGTTTAGTTATTTCATTAAGCGCATATTAGAAGCACACTGAGTGTTTCAGTCTTTGGTACATTAATTCAATAAAGTGGATTTCAAAAGGGGTCAGAAAATTTATTTAATCACCTAACTACCATCCAAGTGTACGCCAATATGCAGTATCATCCGAACTATATTCGGAAAGACTTACCCTAGGCCCGTTGGGCCTAGGAGCTTAGGTCCAAAAGGGCTTATTAGTGCTGAGCCTACAAATCTTTAAACATATCCCAGATACTAATCCCCAGATAAAATTAGTTTTATCCAATAACAATAATGTTTGAAAACATGTATCAGATATATATTTTGTATCAGGATATAGAAGCCAAGAACTGTGCTTTCATTACGGATAACCGAGTCATACTTTTAATTCAGAGCAGATAGTCTTGGTATAAAATAGAGAAAATATTCATGGACACATGGAACACTCTATATGGTCCAACTTATTCCTCGTAGTTGGTAATTACCAGAAAGAGAACATTGAACATCTGATAATTTTAGACTGATTTCAAAACAAGGTCCCTATGAAAGGGGTTCAGTATTAACGGCTCAAACTAGACATTCAAGTTGATACATCAGAATCATTGAGATTTCAGATATAACGTGAGTGATCCAATCATTAAAGCCTACGAGGGCATTATGATCATTCTAATCTTTAGGGGTAAGTTGGTAATTTAAACCAACAAGGTATAAACGGTGATGTACAGAGTTCAGAAATTCTAGTTGCTCATCAGGTTTCCGAGTTCCTTTGAACTAATCGAAACCCATCAATACATTGTTTATTATTCAACGAACTAGGTACACCTTAAGTATTTATTTCTTAGATCTGACTACATTGCATAACAAAATGGTTTGCCTTCACCAATCAACCACTGAACGTATTATGAGAGATCGAACAACTATTCAAGTGGTATTTTCCAAGTATTCGAACATGTGCATTGCGCCCGGACTCAATCCATAGCATCGAAAGTACCTTTGAAGAACAAATTACTCTTACTATTAACTATGTACGTTCTCCAAATAACTCGAACATGCATTCATATGGTATTCTTCCAATATCACATTAGTATTAGAAACGACCAACAAACACGGGTTGTGTATCACCACTTTTAGAGCCATTACATTTGTTTGGCTTTATTGGTGTTTCTTATTCCAAGTCAGAGGTATTTTCAGTCATTTTAGTATTCGAAGGTATTTCAGAAACTTCGATACCCGAAGGTGTTACAATTATTCTGAGCATTTCGGTCCTTCCAATTATTCATTCATTTCGGATCTCGGGGGTATAACCATCATTTCAGATAATTTGGCAATTAGCACCTGAGGATATTTCAGTCTTTTTGGTCATTATGGTCATTCCGATCAATTCAGCCTTATCAGTATTTTCAATCAATTCAGTGCTTCCCGCCACTTTAGTTAATTTAAGTATATGGATAATTTTCCGTAAATTCATCTTTCGGGATTTATTCAGAATTCAAGAAAATCTAAGTACTTTACAATCTCCAAGGTTTAAGTCTTGTTACAACTTCCCAAGCAATTCAAGGTTTTCAGTTGAATAAGTTGTTTACCAGTTCTGGTGCAGACTTCTAGATTGCTTTCACTATTAAAGATATTTTAGTCATTCTTATACCTCAAGGGCATTTTTGTAAATTCATATTTGAATACTTTTGACGTTGAATCCTTTAACACTATTAATCAGGTTCGGAGAATTAATTGCCTTATTAAATATTCATTGAACTTCAGATCCTTTCGATTTATTAACCTACGCACTAGATTATTTCAGTCTTATCTAGATTATCATACTTACATTTCGTATTTGATTTGAACAGTACACTTCATCATGACTATGCATGCATTAACCAAACACTGACATGTCCATAAGCATACAAGAGGTAGTAAGGTATTACCTTGAATCCTTGCTATACTGGTCGACCCTTGAAACGACATTTGAACACTCTCAAACCTGAATTTGACGTCCTTCAACAACCCAGATGCAAGGAACTGTGAACACCTTCAATTATACAAATTCCAAGATCAGGCCTTATTCACAAAGCTCTTAACCAAATAATTAAATACATGAGCACTCTCGGGTTTAAGTTCAGATTCGGAGGCCTTCAGGTCAGAATTTCGTGAAACAAACTTCAAAAATGGACTAGGGGCATCGAGAAACATAAAATAGGGGTTTTTAGAAAATTTTACTTTTTGGTCAACAATCAAAGTCAACGTTGACGTTAGCAGGTCAACGGGCCAGAGTCAACGCTGACGTCAGCAGGTCAACACTAAAATCAGCAGTAAATTTGTAAAGGTCAACTGAGTTGACTCGGTGGACTAACTCGGATGAGTTAGCTCGGCGGGCTGACTGAGGCGAGTTAACTCGGTCAGTCGGGTTGACTCACTGAGTTGACTCGGTCAGACGAGTTGACTCACTGAGTTGACTCGATCAAAGGAGTTGACTCGCTGAGTTAACTCTGTCGAGTCAGACGGGTCGAGTTTGGTTCAGAACCGGGTCGGATATCACGAACTTAGGTTTGACCCAAAGCCGTTGGGCCTATAATATGTCAGTTCAAGATTGGGCCAATTTAGGTTGTGGCCTGACCGAGTCCAACACCGGTCGGCTGGTTCAAACCGACGGGCACCACATACGGTGGTCGGATAATGCCTCTAGACGGTGCGTGGTCGCCACGCGCAGCCAAAAAAATAGCAAGAAAGCACATCAAAATAACACTACACCAACCATTAACTCATCCATTTAAACTAAAAACAAGAAATTAAGCCGAAACCTTACCAACATACCTAAAACGAACAATAACACGATTGGACTGACGTAACTCCGACGAGGTTTAAACGGTGACCATTCAATGATTGATGTTATGGTTTTTGCTCGCGCCAACGCAAGGAGTTCAATGCCGGAGGTGGTGCGGCGAACAATTAACGGGGGCGGCCGAAAATGTCGAAAACAAAGGGGGTGACGCTTGAGGTTTCTCGCAGAACCTTCCAGGACTTTTTCAAGGCGAACGACAACGAGACTCTGCGAGTGGCTCACATGATCGGGTTTGAAGTACGACGACGAGCACGACGATGGTGGCGGTGCACGCCACCGACTGACGGTAGGGCTGATCAGGCGGAGGTGGCTGGGAGAAAGCTTGGGAACTCTCCAGATCTCTCCTTCTCGTTTGAAACAGATGGGTGTCTTCCAACTGGGTAAATGAAGATTCGGGTCATATTTTTTATTTTTTTAAATATACCCAATTGGTATAATTTAAAACTAAACCGAGACAAACTTAGACCAAGAATGGTCTTGGCTTTGATGGCTAAGACCCCATCCACATTGCTAGAGGGTGTGGGTTCAAACCTTCACAACCACAATTCCTCTTTTTCATTCTTTCTTATTATTTTTATTTATTTTTATTACCATGCTTGTTCCACTTCATTTATAATAATGCCGATAAATATTCAGGGTGTTACAATTATGGTTAGGATCTAGGTTTTAACCTATAAACCCTAAATTCTAACCTCAAACGCTAAATTTTAATTACAACCCATTAATTCTATACCTCTAAACCCTAAAGTCAAAACATAAACCCTAAATCTAACCCTAAACCCATAATTATAATCTAATTAATTGTTATATAATTTAATGCGTAAACAGACTAACGAATGATTAAAATATATTTAAATAGACCAACAACCCGTTGATCTAACAAGATGAGCAAGGACGTAACTATGAAGGGACTAGTGGGGCTCACATTCCCCCCCCCCCCCCCCCCAAATTATTATAAATTGAAAAAAAATATATGATAAAATTGTTCTTTGACCCCCTCAAAAAAATATAAAATTCATTGTTGGCCCCCTTAAGTTTTTTTTAAATGACCCTCAATAAATAATGTTGAGTTCCGCCATTGAGATGAAGCGTTAGGTCTCTTAAGCAGGGTCAGAGGTTCGAATCATGACGTGAATAGAGAAAATTGAGTTGGGAGGGTTGCCCCATATTAGGCCTTTGCAAAACCGGATCCGAATTAATCGGTCAATGAGTCAAATAATGATAGTTATATATATATATATGAATAAAATTAATCCAATCTTAAACCAAAAATATATTTGGACACTGAAACTTGACATTTTGAGGATTCTATGCCTTTAACTTATCATTAAACCAAGATACATTGAAAAATATATTTTAAAACAAATATATGTGCAGTATTTTTTAAATGTATTGATATTTTTTATTAAACAAATACTCCTTCCGTCTCATTAATTTTGTCTCTTATTGACTTTTTAAAACTCAATATTTTGAAGCTTTGACTATAATTATTTTAATATTTTGAACAATTAAATTTTCTAAAATACATATTTTAAAACTACTTGATTGAAGGTTTATAAAATATTTTTTTTATATATTTTTATTAATAATAAAATTTAAATAATAACGAGTCAAAGTTAAAAAAAACTGACAAAAAAATCAATAAGGAACAAATTTAATGAGATAGAGAGAATATAATTTAGGATTTAGGGATTGAAGTTTAGGGTTTAGGATTTAAGGTTTTAGAGTTACAGATTTAAATTTTAAAATTAAAATAGATACGTTCGTGTAAAAAGTTAAATTTACAGTATATATAATAATAACCCAAATAGAAAATTAAGTCAACGTTTTGAGAATACTTAACTTGAAAAAACAAAAAACAAAATAAAACGTTTAGTGTATTTATCATTTTATTTTATTAATTTTATTTTGTTTCTAAAACATCTTTTAAAACTCGACCCGAAAATAAACTACCCTAAATCTGAACTCGACCCGACTCGAACGTATTCTTTAAAAAACTCGACCCGACAGTAAATACACTAAACTCGACCCCTATCCGACCCGACCCAACCTATAGAAAAAAGCAATGTTAGGGACATAATTGTAAATTTTTAGGGGACTTAATCGTAAAAAAATATAATTTTGAAGACTATATTGTAAATAAAAATTTAATTTTAAGTACCTAATTATAAAAAATATATATAAAGAGGGGGTATTATTATAAATATCCCTAAAATTTTAAGGAAAAGTTAAACAATTAGTCCTGGATCAGATATTTTTCCACCCAAAACCTGACCCGACTCGACCCAACTTCGCACATAATAAAAATTTGGTCCGAACCCGATTTTTTCATTAAAAAATTCGACCCGATCGAGCCGGGTCGAGTAAAATGTCCATCCCTATATGAGCACCGTAATAATAATAATAATAATAATAATAATAATAATAATAATAATAATAATAATAATAATAATAATAATAATAATAATAATAATAATAATAATAATAATAATAATAATAATAATAATAATAATAATAATTTCACAATCAATTACTAAAACAATAATAAATATCTTTTAAAACATTTTTTTAGTAGACTTTTAAAAAATATTTAAAATTTTAAATGATAAATAAATAAAATATTTATTATGGTTTTAATCATGTTCGCAGAATATTGTACTTGTTATTGAGGAAAATTCTAAAAGGAACCACACACACCGCTAAACATTATTAATGCAATACACTATTACACGTCATTAAATTTGTAATAATTCTTTAATCATTAAAAATATGAAGTACTAGACATGTAATTAATAATTATTTAAAATAAAATTAGAATTTAGATTAAATTACCTCTCTTATTTTTTTCTATACTATTTATAGGGTAAACTACATAATTAGTCCCATGGCTATTGGACAGTTTTTGCTGAGTCTCCCGACTATTGAAAGTTACTAAATAGTTCTCCGACTTAAAAAATAACAAGTCGGTCCGTTACTGTTAGACATTTAACAGTTGATGACGTGGCAGTAATAAAAAATGGACTACCTTAATCTTTATATATTGTAATAATTTAATCCCAACTTGAAATTGATTTTTTTTTTCAAAGCCAAATGCATCAATTGAGCAATATTAAACTGAATTTGTGAGTCTTTTTAACCAAATTTAACTTTCTTATGAATATGCCATTAATACTTATATTTAGAATTTAAAATGGAAAATCGATCATTATATTCGAGTGTTTCAACTGAAAGACTTGCTTGATGCATTTCAGTTAGCTCTACAATTTGAACAAATAATGTTTCAATTTCCAAGGAAAGGGCACATTAATTCCGTTAGGTCTCAGTCTGCCAGTTTACCTTTCTCTTCGAATGTACCTACAACTTTCAATAAGATAGGGTCTTCTTCTACTACTGTTAAGAATGTGGGGGTCCTTTTAGCTCGAGAGGTGGATCTTCATTTAGCAGCAAAGTGTCAGGAGTTCCAGCCACAAGTAATGGACCTAGTAAATTGTCTTCAGTTGAAATCGAGAGAAAAAAGACGTAAAGGGCTATGTTATTGGTGCCCTGCTAAACATACTCCAGGCCACAAGTGTACTCGTATAGAAGCTGATAACAGCTTTACAAATGAAAGAAAGAGAAGAAAACTTTATTAATCTGAAATTGATTGATTACAAGAATAGATGCGAAGACTATATATATACATGCAAGCTTACAAGCTTAAGAGAAAATCTACATAACCCTAATCACGTAACTAACTTCTAACTAACTAACCATACTAACAACTTTACATTTATTCAAGAAGCATTATGTACAACATCCCCCCCTCCCCCCACAAGTTGGAGGCTGATGAATGTCAAGCAGACCCAACTTGACAAGAAACAAAATGAACAAAGGAGCTGGAAGGGCTTTGGTGAAGATATCAGCAAGTTGATCATGAGAACGGACATGGAAAAGTCGAAGAAAACCAGTGTTGACCTTCTCCCGTATGAAATGACAATCCACCTCAATGTGTTTTGTACGTTCATGGAAAACATGATTTGTAGCAAGATAGATAGCAGATTGGCTATCGCAATACAAGTAAGCATGCGCAGTAGGAACTTGAAAGGAAGAAAGAAGAGCAGCCAACCAGATGAGCTCACAAGTAGCAGTGGCAATGGCTCGATATTCAGCCTCGCAAGAAGACCTGCTAACAGTGTGCTGCTTCTTGAATTTCCAGGAAATCAATGTATCACCAAGATACGTACAAAAACCAGTCGTTGATCGACGTGTATCAGGGCAAGAATTGTAGTCAGAGTCAACAAAAGCACTCAATTGTAGAGATGATGTAGAGGAAAAGAATAAACCAAGTGCAGGGGACTGTTTGATATAAGCAAGCAAGTGATATACAGCTTGAAGATGAGGCTTCCTTGGAGATGAAACAAATTGACTAAGTAGATGCACAACATACGTAATGTCAGGACGAGTGTGCGTAAGGTATAACAAACGCCCAATTAATCGTCTGTACAACTGAGGATCATCAATTAAATCACCTTCATCCTTGGTAAGCTTGTGAGGAGAAAGCATTGGTGTATGAACAGGCTTGTGAGCAAGAGAACCTGTATCAGCTAACAATTGAAGAGCATACTGTCGTTGAGAAAGAGAGATGCCTGAATTGTTACGAGCAACCTCAAAACCCAGAAAAAATTTGAGAGAACCAAGATCTTTAAGCTTGAAATGACTGTGAAGAGAAGCTTGAACATCAAGCAACCGAGATTGATCTTTGCCAGCCAAGATTATGTCATCGACATAAACTAAAAGAGCAACCATGCTGTCACCAGAGCCTCGTACAAATAATGAATGCTCAGAAGGGGATTGAACAAAACCTAGCTTAAGAACAACCTGGGAGAAGGCATGAAACCATTGCCTCGAAGCCTGCCGGAGACCATAAATGGATTTATGAAGTTGACACACCAAATTATCACCAGAAACTTGTGGAACATATCCAAGAGGTAGCTTCATATAAACCTCTTCATCCAGCATACCGTTAAATGCATTGTTAACGTCGAGCTGATGAAGATGCCAACCATGCACAGCAGCTAAAGTAAGCAAAACCTTGAAGGAAGTGAGTTTTGCAACAGGGGAAAAAGTGTCAATGAAGCCAACACCTTCGATCTGTGTAAACCCCTTAGCCACGAGTCGTGCTTTACAACGATCAATGGACCCATCAGACTTTCGTTTAACACGATAGACCCACTTGCAATCGATCGCACGTTTACCATCAGGAAGGGGAACAACAGACCAAGTATGAAGAGAATCCATGGCCTGAAGCTCAGCTTGCATGGCATCACGCCATTCTGGGAATTTGACTGCCTGATGATAAAACACTGGCTCATAACATGAAGAAATGTTGGCTACAAAATCAGCATAAGATAAAGAAAGTCTGGAACTGGAGAGATGATGCTCAATAGGATATAAACATTGCGAGGGAACAACATTATTGCAATGATATATATCAAGATATGAAGGACGAGTAACAGCACGAGTAAATTTACGAGGAACAATAGGCTCAGCAACCTGGTCAACCACAGGCTCCACAACAGGCTCAGGAATGGGCTCAGCAACAGAGTCCACAACAGGCTCAGTAACAGGCTCCTCACCCGCATGCTCAGCATTTTCAACCATAGGAGGCACATCAGTAGTTTCAACCACAGAAGGCACATCAGTAGTTTCAACTACAGGCTCAGTGAAAGAACCAGAGTCAACACCTGAAACATACACAACACTGGGCAAAGATAAACCAGGAAAGGGATCAACCAGGTCATCCAATGGAGTAATCTTATGAAATGGAAATATATCCTCGTGAAAAACAACGTTACGAGAAACAACAATGGCACGAGTTTGCAAAATATACACTTTGTAACCCTTCACACCAGGAACATATCCAAGAAACACACCAGGCAAAGCTCGTTCAGAGAATTTGTCACGCTGAGACTTAAGAGTGGATACAAAGCACAAGCTGCCAAAGACCTTAAGACCAGAGTACGAGGGCTTATGAGAATGCAACAACTCATATGGTGACTGATCACCCAAAATTCGAGAAGGCAACCTGTTGATCAAGAATGTAGCTGTCAAAATACATTCTCCCCAGAATCGAAAAGGAACCCTTGCATGAAAAAACAAAGCACGTGCCACAGCCAATAGGTGCTGATGTTTTCTCTCAGCCACTGAATTCTGCTGAGGAGTTTCAACACAGGTAAACTGATGCACAATACCAAGTCTTGAAAACAGTTCCACAAATCTCAATTCTGGTGCATTATCTGATCAAAAAATTTTCAATTCATAACCAAGCTGTGTTTTGATCATGGTAATGAAAGAAGAAACAATGGTCAATACATCAGATTTATGTTTCATTAAGTATGTCCAGGTGGAACAAGAAAAATCATCTACCAGTGTCAAGAAATACCGATGATGATCATGTGTAGGAACTTTGAAAGGACCCCAAACATCACAATGGACCAATTCAAAAGGAGCATTAGTAGAAGTAGATGAAACAGAAAAAAGGAAGATGCTTCTGTTTTGCCAAAGGACAAATCGAACAAACACCAACTTTATTAGAAGCAGATGGTAAAACATCTTGTAATACATGTAATATACGAGAGCTAGGATGCCCTAGCCTAGCATGCCAATCTTCATTACAAGAAAAAGCCACATTAGAAACTAAAGAAGTGTCAGCAGCAACTTGGAACAAGTACAATCCTTGAACGCAATCACCCCTCCCAATCACATGGCAAAGATCCTGAACCAAACAATGTGTTTTGTAAAACAAGACTGTGAGATCAGAATCTTTCAATAACCTGCTTACTGATAACAAGTTAAATCGAAACTCGGGCACATAAAGAACATCCTTAAGAACAATATGTTCTGAAAGCTGAACATCACCAGAAAAAGCAACCTGAACACTAGTCTTGTTAGGAAGCAAAATAGTACCATTGGTAATAGGATTCAAGGTAAGAAACAAACTTTTACAGTAACAAACATGCCTAGAAGCCCCTGAGTCTATGATCCAAGACCGTGTGGAATCAAATGAACTCAAACTATTAATGTAAGAAAGAAGCTTGCATTGCATAGCAAGATTAATAGAGGAGGAGGGAACTGAATCATCTGAATTAGAAGCTGACTGAAGCTGACTTTGAAGCATGGAAATAATCTGATGACATTGCTGAGAAGTCAGAGAATTAGATGTTGGTGTAGACTGAGAGCCATTCGAAGCATTCAAGATAGCATTAGTAGGATTCTTGGACCGGCCAGCATATCCAGGAGGATATCCATGCAGTTTGTAACAACGTTCCTTAGTATGACCCAATAATCCACAATGAGTGCACTGAGGACGAGCCTTGTGAGAATTAGAAACAATTTTAATCGCAAAGGTTGCATCAGCCACTGGATTGGGCAAAGCAACGAGCCTTTGATTCTCTTCTTGAATCACCAAAGAAAACACTCGTGTTATACTAGGGAAAGGATCAATGAGCAAAATCTGACCACGAACTGCAGCAAAAGATTTATTCAAGCCCATTAGGAACTGCATAGTGAGGTCTTTCTGTTGATCATCCACAATTTTCTGAAGTCCACCACAATTGCATTGAAGACAAGTGCAAAAAGGTCGAACAGAAACCAGCTCTTCCCAGATAATCTTGAGCTGTGTATAGTAAGTAGTAACTGACATGGAACCTTGAACAAGATCACTCAATTTCTTCTTGAGCTGAAAAATGCGAGGGCCATTGTTTTGAGCAAAACGATCCTCCAAATCTTTCCAAATGGCTGCTGCAGTAGAATGATAAAGGAGACTAGCAGCAATATCTTTGGAAACTGAATTTAGGATCCAAGAATTGACCATATTGTTGGCCTTTGTCCAAGAACTGAACAAGGTGGAAGTAGAAGCTGGAGCAGACAAAGAACCATCTACAAATCCAAGCTTGTTCTTGGCAGAGAGAGCCATGATCATGGAACGTTTCCAGCTGTTGTAATTGTCACTAACAAGTGGTTGAGTAACCAAAACTGTGCCAGGACTATCAGATTGGTGTAGATAGTAGGGATTAGTGTCATCTTCGAATTGATCATTGGAACTTGGCATGTTGAAAAGAAAGAGGAAAAAGAAGCAAAGAAAACGCAGAGAAGCTTAGAAGCAAAACTTCTGATACCATATAGAAGCTGATAACAACTTTACAAATGAAAGAAAGAGAAGAAAACTTTATTAATCTGAAATTGATTGATTACAAGAATAGATGCAAAGACTATATATATACATGCAAGCTTACAAGCTTAAGAGAAAATCTACATAACCCTAATCACGTAACTAACTTCTAACTAACTAACCATACTAACAACTTTACATTTATTCAAGAAGCATTATGTACAACAACTCGTTCTCAGTTGTACCTGATGGAAGGTACTGATGGTGAAAGGGAGCATGAGGAATTTGTGGATTGTGTAGATAAATTGGATCCTAATGCATCTGAAGGTGTTGGACCTGAAATTCTCGTACTCTCTCTACAAGCATAATTGGGTGGCTTTAATTGACTTAGGTAGCACACATAATTTTCTTAGCTCGGGAGTGGTTAAGGCCAGTGGGTTACAGGTTGAAAAAAGACAACAATTGAGGGTCACTATTGCGGATGAAGGCTTCATTCAGACTCAAGGAATCTATAAAAAAGTTCAATGGGAGTCACAAGGTCAATTTTTTTTACTGATTTTTTGTTCTGCTTTTGAAAGGTTGTGACATGGTGTTGGGGGTTTCATTAGTTAACTTTATTGGGATCTATTCACTGAAATTTTTCTATGACCATGTGTTGTGTACACGACAAACGAAAAAGAAAATCAAACAAGCAAGAATACAAGAGATTTAACGAGGTTCAGCAGTGTGCTTACGTCCTCGGGGAGCAAAGAGCGGTTGTTTTATTTTATTCAATCAATGGTCCTTAGGTTTCAAATAACACATCTATTTATAGACCCGGTACAATTACAAAGATACCTCATACCGTACCGCGGGGGCTTCGCCCCCACGCTCCCAACCCACTTAATCCGAGCCCACTGAAAACTCGAGTACTCCTTTGATGGACAGATACTCTCACTTTGCAAAACCTAAAGAACAATTGATGAAATGCCTAATGAGGTGGGGGTAAGCCTCTTTATATAGCCCCCTACATCCAAGTCATATTCTAACTAGGATAAGGAATACTACTCCCCGAAGGATTAGAACAATTGTAATCCTAGTTAAAGTAGCCAACATCTACCCTTTTACAATATATGAGCCATACTTAACAAATCTCCACCTTGGCGAATATCATGCCCCTTAAAAGATCAATCTAGAGTCCCCCACACATCAAAGTGGGTTGGGCTACCATGCTTCTCTAGCATTTGCAAACATTCAACAAGTCCAAACAATGCTTGTACTTGTCTGTAGTAACATGCTTCGTCAACATATCAGCTGGATTGTCTGCAGTATGCACCTTTTGTAACAATATCTCACAATATGCAATCAACTCTCTAATCTTGTGAAACCTCACATCAATATGTTTAGTTCTAGCATGATACACCTGATTCTTAGCCAAATAAATAGCACTTTGGCTATCACAATGCAACTGAACTCCACCTTGCCGAATACCCAATTCCTTCACTAGCCTGATAAGCCATAAGGTTTTTTTTGCAGCTTCAGCTACTGCCATGTACTCAGCTTCAGTTGTTGATAATACCACAACAGACTAAACAATTGACTTCCAACATATAGGCCCTCCACCAAGGGTGAAAACATACCCAGTTGTAGACCTTCTATCATCCAAATCACCTGCATAGTCTGAATCCACATATCCAACAATCAAAAGAACATGTCACCGATTGCCGAAAACAATTCCATGTCCCATAGTACCCTTTAAATACCTGAAAATCCACTTGAATGCTTCACAATGTGATCTTCCTAGTTTAGACATGTATTTACAAACTTGACTAACAGCATGAGCTAAATTAGGACGAGTACATACCATAGCATACAACAGGCTGCCGACAACACTACATAATGGACCTTTGCCATCTCTTCAATTTCCTTGTCTATCTTCGGGTACTGTTCTGTAGAAAGCTTAAAGTGATTCACCAATAGAGTGCTCACGTGCTTTGCTTTACTCATCCCAAACTTGTCTAACACTTTCTCAAGATAGCCTTGCTGAGATAACCACAGTTTCCTTGAGCCTCTATCTCTGTGAATCTCCATTCCAATAGTTTTCTTTGCAGCTTCTAAGTGTTTCATATCAAATTCCTGACTCAATAAAGCTTTCAAACCGACAACATCATGCATATACTTTGTAGCCAGCAACATATCATCAACATACAGTAGCAGAAAAATAAAAGAACCATCATCAAGGCTTTTAACATAGACACAACAATCATACTCACATTGCTTGTAGCCGATCTGAATCATGTAGGAGTCGAATCGCTTGTACCATTGTCGTGGAGACTACTTCAACCCGTACAAGGGTTTCTTTAACCTGCAAACCAGATGTTCATCTCCGAATTGAATGAACCCTTCTAGTTGTTGCATATAAATCTGCTCCCCTAGATCACCATGCAAAAAAACAGTTTTAACATCCATCTGCTCTAAATGCAAATTCGAACTAGCTACAAGTGCAAGAATTGCCCTGATTGAAGTATGTCTAACCATAGGAGAAAAGATTTCATCATAATCAACTCCTTTTTGCTACCAATCGAGCCTTGAACTTTTCCCCTCTTTTTTGATACTGCTGGTTTCCTTTTATACACCCATTTGCAACCTTTAGCCTTTTTCCCTCAAGAAGCCTAGCTAGCTCCCACGTATGATTTTTCTGCAAATATTCCATCTCCTCAACCATTGCAGCCATCCATTTGCTTTTCTCCGGATTAGAGATAGCCCCTTGAAAAGTATCTGGATCTTCACTACTAATGTGAAGTGCAAAAGACACAATATCTTCAAAACCCAATCTATATGGAGCCTTTATATTGGTGTATCTCTCTCTATCTCTGTCTAAATTATAATTCTGCAACGGAACTATATTAGAGTCACTAGAAGTTGAATTCATCTTTCACATTTCTCAACTACTCTTGGATATTGTTCGAAATCCACCAGCACCTTGTCTCGGTTCTGCTGCAACATGAATTGCTCGTCAAAAATTGCATCTCTACTAATCTCTGTTTTCCTTGCAACTGGATCCCAAAACTTGTATCCTTTGACACCTTTCTTATAGCCCAAAAAGACGCACTTCTTCGATTTTGCTTCAAGTTTTGATCTCTCATCACCAGGTACATGCACATAAGCAGGACAACCAAAAATTGGTAAGTATGAACCTCTTATGCAACTTTTCCACCCAAAGAAGCCCATGGTGACCTGTTGATGAGATAGCATGCCATACTCACCACCTCTGCCCATAAGTTTTTAGGAAGCCCTACATTCAGTCTCAAGCACCAAGCCCGCTCAGCTAATGACCTGTTCATCCTTTCAGCAACACCATTTTGTTGTGGCGTCTTTCGCACTGAAAAATGTCTCTGAATCCCAAGCTCCTCACAGAACTTCAGAAACTGCGAATCTGTGTATTCTGTGCCATTATCAGACCTTAAATACTTGATCTTTCTAAACGTTTGGTTCTCCACCTCAGCTTTCCATACCTTGAATTTAGAAAAGACTTTAGATTTCTGTTTCAAGAAATACACCTAAACTTTCTTAGAAAAATCGTCAATAAAAGTAACATAATACACATATCCACCCAATGACGATTCTCTGGTAGGCCCCTATACATCAGAATGCACATAATCAAGAATCCCTTCAGTTTTGTGCTTTCCAGTCGTAAAACCGACTTTAGTCTATTTACCAAGAACACAAAATTCACAAAAACCGAGCTTGCAACTTTTGACACCATGCAACAAATTTCTTTTATACAATTCAACCATTCCACGTTCACTAAGATGACCAAGACGCATATGCCACAAAATTTTATTATCATCATATGACTCAACAGAATGAGCTCCACCTACAACTGTACTCCCTAACAGTTTATAGATATTCCCTACAATTTTCTTTCTTTTCATCACAGTCAATGCACCTTTAACAATCCTAATGGTTTCTCTATCCTCATCAGCTTTAGGAATTAAACTATTCTTATGCAAAGTGCCCAAAGAAATTAGATTCTTTTTCAAATCCGGTATATGCCTAACATCACATAATGTTCTAACAGTACCATCATACATCTTAATTCTGACTTCACCAATACTGGCAATATTGCAACATCTATCATCACCTAAATAGACATAACCAAAATTAACAGACATATAGGTAGAAAACCACTCCATGTTAGGTGTTATATGATAATAGCAACCTGAATCAAGAATCCAAGCATCCGTGAACTAATTTGTTGAAATAGAAAGCATATCACCATCACTGCAATCTGGATTCTCATTCTGTACCACATTCACAGTTTTGGATAATGCATCATGTTTATCATCTGACTCTTTTTTCCACTTTGGACAGTCTCGCTTCATATGTCCTGGCTCCTTGCACTTGTAGCAACGAAACGTCTTCTTGCCTCTAGACTTTGATCTAGAATTTCGTCTTCCAGAACCATCCTTCTTTGACTTCCTTCCACAGTCATGATTACCCTTAACATATAAACCATCAGCGTGAGAGCTTTCGCCTGTATTCTACCTTCGCCGGTTGTGTGCCAACAAGGTTGCAGTATTCTCTTCAACTTTGATTGTTTCTTTCCCACATGTAAGAGTAGTCACCATGTGTTCATAAGAAGAAGGCAACGAACACAACAAAATCATTGCTTTGTCTTCATCTTCAATCTTCACATAAAGTTGAGTTAAATCGGTGATTATTTGTTTGAAGATATTCACATGATGTGCCAGATCCCGACCTTCCTACATCTTCAGCCCATACAACTTCTGCTTTAGATACAATTTATTTGTTAGAGACTTGGACATAAATTGACTTTCCAACTTGCTTCATATCTCTCCCGGAGACGTCAGATCCATAACATGATACATAATCTCATATGCCAAACATAACTGTATGGTTCCAGTCGTTCGTTACTGCAGTTCTTCCCAATCGTCGTCCTCCATCGATGCTAGTTTTGTAGATCGTAAAGCTTTTACAATCACTTGTTTCGCTAACAGATCCTTTACCCTCGTCTACCACAATCTGAAGTTACATTCACCATTGAACTTGACCACTTCGAATTTTGCACCGGACATAGCCATCGCAACCAGGCTCTTGATACCAGTTGTTGTGTACACGACAAACGAAAAAAAATCAAACAAGCAAGAACAAAAGAGATTTAACGAGGTTCAGTAGTGTGCTTACGTCATCGTGGAGCAAAAAATGGTTGTTTTATTTTATTCAATCAATGGTCCTTAGGTTACAAATAACACATCTATTTATAGACCCGGTACAATTACAAAGATACCTCGTAGCGTACCGCGGGAGCTTCTCCCCCGCACTCCCAACCCACTTAATCCGAGCCCACCGAAAACTCGAGTACTTCTTTGATAGATAGATTCTCTCGCTCTGCAAAGCCTAAAGAACAATTGATGATGTACCTAATGAGGTGGGGGTAAGCCTCTTTATATAGCCCCCTTACATCCAAGTCCTATTCTAACTAGGATAAGGAATACTACTCACCGAAGGATTAGAACAATTGTAATCCTATTTAAAGTAGCCAACATCTATCCTTTTACAATATATGAGCCATACTTAACACCATGGCTTTTGTGTATGATGGTCAGAATGTTAATTGGAAATTTATTTCACCTTGTCCTTTTCTAGTGCTAGAGAACAATAAAGGGTCCAAAATTTTTAAGGGTTTTAGAGTGTCTCATGGCATCTCTCTACTAACTATGAAGACACAAGCAGAAATCCACTTAAAGATTGAAGTTTTACCTGATGATTTGCAATAGCTCTTTGATGAGTTTTCAGTAGCTTTCCAAGAACAAAAGGGGTTGCCACCTTGTAGGGGGCACGAGCACATAATTTACATACAGAATGGACAGTTTGTGGTGGAATTTAGACATTATAGATATCCTATTGTGCAGAAAAATGATATTGAAAGGTTGATTCATGAAATGTTGCAATCAGGGATCATCAGGAAGAATGTTAGCTCTTTTGCATCTCCCATTATCATGGTCAAGAATAAAGATAGGTCGTGGAGGCTTTGTGTTGATTAGGCAGCTAAACCAATTGATTCTCAAAGATAAATTTTCAATTCCTGTCATTGAAGATCTCCTGGATGAGTTGGGAACTACGAGGCTCTTCTCTAAATTATATTTGCGACCTGGTTATCATCAGATCTGGATGTGGTAGCCAGGTGTGCACAAAACAACATTTTAATACATGAGGGCCATTACGAGTTTTTAGTAATGCCTTTTGGCCTCACCAACAACGTTTCAAGGTTTAATGAATCATGCCTTCAAGAAATTGTTAAGGAAAATAATATTGGTATTTTTTGACAATATATAAGTATATTCTAAAACATGGGAGGATTATTTGGTACACTTGAGATAAGTGTTGGAACTGTTCTAGAAGCACACATTTGGAGCATCCGAAATGGATTACTTAGGGTATATTATTTCGAGAGGGTGCATCTCGATGGACAAGGAAAAGGTTAGATACATTGTGGACTGGCCTAACCTAACCAATATTAAAGAACTGAGGAGATTGTTAGGGTTGTCTGGCTATTATAGAAGGTTTATAAAAGTGTATAAAGGTCTTGCTAAGCCCCCACTGATTTATTAAAGAAGAATGCTCGGGGATGGACTACCGAGGCCAAAAATGCATAAAACTTATAGACTGTTGTGGTAACAACCCATGTTTTGACTTTATTAGATTTTCAAAAAAAAATACCATTGAAACCGATGCTTCAGCTGAGGGAGTCGGGGTTGTCCTTGTGCAAAATGGTAGACCTTTAACGTATTTCAATAAATGATTGAGAGTGAAACATCAAGCACTCTCCATTTATGAGAAGAAAATGTTGGCAGTGTTGCTCGCTATTAAAAAATGGACTCCATATTTAGTGAGAAGACATTTTAAAATAAGGACATATAAACAAAGCTTAATGTTCTTGTTGGGTAATCAGGCCACACTCTAGCTCAACAAGCATGGGTTGCAAAGATGATGAGTTTTGATTACGAGGTACGTTATAAAAAAGGGCGAGTAATACAGTGACTGGTGCATTATCAAGGAACCTAAAATTTTTGAAGGGGGGATTGATGGCTATAAGTTTCTTCACTTATGATTGACTATCTAAGATAGGGGCTACTTTGACTACTGACCCTAAGTTAAAAAAATATCATTGAAGAGATAAAAAGGATCCAGCTTCACATTAGAAGTATACTTGGGATGACACTTACTTGAAGAAGAAAGCAAAACTAGTTGTGGGTGATGATATGGAGCTAAAGAAACAGATGATTGAAATGTTTCATAACAGTCCACTTGGGGGCATTCGCAAGCTCATACCACTAGTAGAAGAAGCAAAGGATGTTATTATTGTAAGGGTTGAAGGAAAAATGTGAAAAGTATGGTTAAGGAGCGTGTGGTATGTCTAGAGATGGGCATTTTTACTCGACCCGGTCGGGTTTTGACCCGATCCAGTCCGATAAGGTTGGATTTTTTAACAAAAAATCGGGTTTAGGCCGGATTTTAATAAAAAAATCGGGTTAAGGTCGGGTCGGTTCGAATTTAGGGTGAAAAATATCCAACCCGACCTAAGACTAATTGTGTAATTTTTCCCTAATTTCTTAGGGATATTTATAATAATACCCCATCTTTATATATATTTTTATAATTAGGTCCTTAAAATTGAACTTTTATTTATAATTTAGTCCTTAAAATTATTATGTTTTACGATTAAGTCCCCTAAAATTATTTTTTACAATTAGGTGCCCACAATTATTTTTTCTATAGGTCGGGTTAAGGTCGGATTTAGGGTATTATTTTCTGGTCGAGTTCGGGTGGGCCAAAAACCCGAATCGACTCGACCCGTGCCCATCCCTGGGTATGTGAATTTAAATAAAATTGAAGTATTTTTTAAAAAATTTAAATTTTTATCTATAACTTCATTAATTTGTCAAAATATAAGTCATAAAAATGTGAATTTAAATTTATTTTTTATTATTAGCTTATCTCTCAAGTTTCAACCAAAATAACCGAGAAACAGATTACATTTTATCTTCTTTTAAGTTTTCTTTTTCTAAATACATTGAAAATGATTTATAGTCTTTCCTAGAAACATTTTTTTAAATTTTAATTTTGATCTTAATTTTTATTTTATTTTGTTGTTTGTATTTATGACCAACACAGATTTACCCCAGCCTTCACAGTTGTTGATGTTACACAAGTTAGAAAAATTGGAAGTCGAGAAGGATGAACTAGATATCGCTCTTGCCAAAAGTTTGAGGGACACGAAAATATGGACGGATTTGTAATTGGGCAAGGTAGATCACATGACCTACTATAGACTTCAAAAAAATCCCTTAATAACACTTGTCTTCACCGAAATTGTCTCTCTCACACTCTCACTTTCCCAAATCTTCAACAAAGCTTCACTTTCCCTCATCTTTCATTTTTTCCTTCACCTAATTTTTTCACCAATTTCCTCATGATTTTATGACTTTGTGAATACTAATCAGGTACATATCTTATATCTATTTTATTTTCCCCTAATTTTTCTTTAGATTTTGCTTTGGTTAGATTTAGGATTACATCAAATTTTAATTTAAATTAGGTCTTTTTTCCTTTTTTTGTATTGTATTGAATTTTAGCTTGTATAGTTGCAAGAAAAAAGAAGAAGAAGAAGATAAGTTAATGTTAGAAAACTTGTGAGGAAGAGGAACCCACTTGTGTAATGTTTCTCTAAATATTTGCATGTATGTAGATTGTAGTGCTATAGTTTTTTACAGAACTTGGAATATGTAGGGTTAGATCCTATGATTTTACTATTCATTTTTTCCTCTAAATTCTTCATTTAGAAAGCATGAAAAGAATTATATGAAATAGTTATATTATGTCTCTATATATTAGTTATTTTTTAATATTAATTTTTAATAACATAATATATTTACATCTACATATTATCCTTATTATTCAAGTTTATTTAAATCTATTCTTGTAAAAAAAATTCTTATAATCTAATTTCAGAATGAAGAGAACAAACCATAGAGATATTTCAAGTTTTTTTCTTATAAAAAGAATTCAAAAAGATATTGGAAGTGTCTCTACTCGAAATCTTTCACCATTTCAAGTAAGTTCGCAAGCTTCCTCTCCATCAAACATTGGTTTTTCTTCTATTGAACATGAAGAGTGTAACACCCCTTGACCGGTTTGGAAGAAAACTAAATTTAAGAGTATTACAAACAAACAGATCATACAAAAGTCAAACACAAGTAAACAATTGAGGTCTAAAAGAGAAGATAAGGAACGTAACTTGTCATTTTAGGGACTAAATTGTTTTTATTTATATAGAAGATTTAGAATTCAATCTTAGGCATCATAAAACTTATAGTAAATTAGACTGATTTGACTAAAACTCATGACATTCAAAAGTAAGGTACCTTAGTATCCTTAGCTTAACCATTTACACACTTTCGCTACTCCTAAATTCAATATTGCTATAACAAACACATAAGAATCAAGGAAGGTCTATAGATCAATTTTTTTAGACTAACTCGAATTAAAGAAGGTGTCAAAAATATTATCTAAATTCGTGGAACTACTACTACTAACTTAACAATAGGTTCATCCATTTAGCACACAAAATTCATTTAAGACTTTTAAGCCTTAAGGTTCTAACCCTTGAATTCTAATATGATAAACTCATTAGAGACTATATAAATATCTGCTATTGAAAACAATCATTCAATCATGACATGAAGAAGTATTAGCTATACAAGTAATCAAATAACCAAACTATAGATTAACCTTTCAAAGATTTTTTTTTGAAAAGGCATGATCAATTTCCTATAGACATTGACTAGTTTAATAATCATCTTATAGCATGACAAGCATTTTAAACACATATTCCCATATTGTAAGAATCATATATGCGTTCAAACCAAATTTTAGTTAACAATAAACCACCAAGCATTAGAGGCCATCTATATATAATTACAAACCAAATTTGAATGCGCGCAAGAATCATCTAAAAATTTAGCAAACATTTATATGCATATTACAACCAAGCTGCCACCCTACTAGGAGTTTTAACAAAAAAAACATACAAAGTGTACATATTTGTACTTGTGATCTTGACCGAGCTCCGATGTAAAAAGGATTATAAATCCTAACCTAAAATGTTGCCAAGAATAACTAAGTAAGCATTCACTTAGTGAGGTAGAAAGGGCACAAGCAAAATATTGCAAACGAGACAATAATTGGATATTACAACCATAGTCTTTTAGGTTCAAGTTAAGTACTCTTAGGCATCCAAATTCTCCTGAGTATGAAGGTAAATCATGTACATTAAATTTATAAGGTACTCAGTTAAGTATTTTTTTTAAATTATAATTTTATTTATAATATTAAAAGACCGTTAGCAAGGGCCTCGTTAAAAAACCTTCCTAAACCTAGATGGAGGAAAAAGAGTGCACCTAGCTAACGGTGAAACACACATTCGAAGTCAAACAAAACTACACCTTACAAACATACAAAGCCAATTAAGGCATCCAACAAATGGCAAACAAAAGCAAAATCAATTTCACCTATGCAAGCTATAAAGCACGAAGCTAGAGTGCCCATATCAGCAGTGAAAACTTCAACACCCCTGCTAAAAGTTTCGATCCATTAATCGCAGGCCTTCCACAAGAATGTTGCATCACATGCAATTCCCCTCTTTGCCAGTTTATCAGCAGTACAATTGGAATCTCTCGAAATACCACATAAAGACCAAGACAATTCAGAGCCTATTCCTAAGCATTCCATGATTAAATCCTTAAAGACAGTAGGTGCAGCAATAGGGTGATTTAACCATTCAACACACAATAAACTATCTGTCTCCACAACTAAATTGTACGAACCTGCCCAAATCGAATCCTTGAACAACAACAAGGTTTCTTTAATTGCAAGCAGCTCTGTCGTTGTAACATCCAAAACGCAAACCGACATTGAGAACATGATCAGAGAACGATTGCTAGAGTCTCTTAGAATGCCTCCGATCCCAGCTCTTCTGAACCCCCCTCTACCGCTCCATCGACATTAAATTTGAGAACTTCGAAGAAGGTTTAGACCACAATATGGTGGTACTTTCACCTCGGTCTGTATTGATTAGTTTTAGGCTTTGTGGACAGCGAATAATATCCTCAATAAAGATTACCTTTGAAGGCCAAGTTGCCTTGCACCAATGACCTATTCTTGTTAGGCAAAGAAGGAAGATTTCATTCGCATCCACTCGTTTCCCTTTGAATACCACTTCATTCCTGCACAACCACAACGACCACACACAGCAAAAGAAACAAATCTGCCAAACTAATTTCGATTAGAAAGGACAAAAACCAGCAGCCCAAGACAGTAAGAAAGATTTAATGTCTCCAGGAATAGCATAATTTAAGTTCCACAAATTAAACCACTTACTCCATAGACTCCAGCTAATTTTGCAGTGCAAGAAGAGATGGCTTACAGATTCACAATGTTCATCACACAGGGGGCAACAAGTGGATATCTGCCGGGATTGACACCGTTTTGAGATCTCGAGCCTTGTTGGAACTTTACCCAGAATTAATCTCCACACGAAAGCTTCCACTTTTGATGGAGCAATATTCGGCCAAACTAGTTTCCACACCTCTTCCTTACAACCAAGACCATTCAAATAATTATTATAAAAGGATTTAGCAGTATAGATAGAGTTCAAATTACATGTCCAGCGGATGCAGTCTGTTTTGATTCGTCCCGGTAATACCCTGCTAATAACCTTTAGGAAGTGCTCCCACAGTTCTTTCTCCCATTCAAAGAGAACTCTACGAAGCTGAATGCGCCACACCCAGAGATCATTCACAAACTCGCCGAATTCAGAAAATGTACCCTCTTTCCTAACTGCAAGTGCAAAGACTCTAGGAAACATCGCTTTCAGAGGTACTGCCCCTGCCCACAAGTCTGTCCAGAACTGAATCTTTTCACCATTTCCAACAATCATACGAATATTTTGAGTAAAAGAGACAACAGAGTCATTTATTTGTGTAATTATATTGCGCCACAACCAAGACTTGTTCTGCTGTCTGTCAAACGAAGGCATCAAGGTCTCGTCCTTTTCATTGTATATTGCCACTATAACCCTGCGCCACATGCTATCCACTTCACACCCGAATCTCCATAACCATTTGTTTAGGAGAGCTCTGTTCTTTATTTTTAAATCAACCAGACCAAGTCCACCACAAGACTTCGGGAGTACTAGCCTTTCCCAACTAACCCAATGTATTGCTTTTTTCTCCAAAGTTCCCCAAAGAAATTTAGCCACTAGTTTAGAGATTTCGGAATTAACACTTGCTGGAAGTGGGAAGAGTGACATGAAATATATGGGGAGACTATTCAGAACGGATTTAATCAGTGTTACTCGGCCTCCAAAGGTAAGCATTTTTGACTTCCATGGTGTCATCTTTTTTTGAATTTGTCTACAATAGGCGACCACAACTGACTTGAGTTTTTCGTCACTCCGAGAGGGAGCCCCACATATATAGCTGGGAATTTTTCTGGTTTGCAATGAAATAGTGCTGCCCAGTAATCTATCATTTGGTCCTCCACATTAATTCCCATTAGTTTCGACTTTTTCAAGTTTAACTTCAAGCCAGCTGCTACTTCAAAACCCTTCAATATTCTCACCACATTTCTGAACTGAGTTTCTCCAGCTTCACAAAAAACTATGAGGTCATCGGCAAATTGGATATGGGAGATTTCCATTCCAACTTGACCAATTTTGAATCCACTAAACAATCCTTGAGTAGTGGCTTTATTGAGAGCTTCACTAAGTGCTTCCGCTACTAAATTAAATAGCAACGGAGACAATGGGAAACCTTGTCTAAGGCCACGCGAAATGGCAAAGGGGGAGGTGGGAGAACCATTAACTAAGACCGAGATGTAGGCAGTGGAAACACACAGGTAAATCCAGTGACACCAAGTTGGACCGAATCCCATCTTTCTCAAAACTGTCAACAAGAATCCCCAATCAACCGTGTCGTACGCTTTGTAGAAATCCACTTTGAACACAATACCTTCTAACCCTTTCCTCTTATGGTGATAAATTACTTCATTAGCAATCAAGGAGCAGTCTAGAATTTGTCGACCAAGGCAGAATGCAAATTGTTGTTCCCCAATTAGCTTATCAATCACCGATCCAAGCCTAAAAGCGAGAACTTTCGCGAGTAGTTTGTAAACACAACCCACTAGACTTATAGGCATGTACTCCTCTACCGAGCATGGGTTTTGGACCTTCGGAACCATCACAATGAAGGAGTGATTGAATGAAAACTCCTTTAGCTCACCTTGGTGGAATTTCTGGAAGAAGGCCAAGCTCTCATCTTTTAATGAAGGCCAGAACTTTTTCAAAAACCTCATGTTAAAACCATCAGGTCCGGGTGCTTTTGAAGAATCTAAAGCACAAAGTGCAGCAAAAATTTCTTGCTCCGAGAACACTGCCTCCAAGCCCACTGTATCCTTTGCACTGATTTTCCTCAACTCACAGTTAAATTCTTTAACCGGTAGGGTCCTTGACGAATTGTAAACGTTCTTAAAGTGCAACTCTATCTCCTTTTTGACTGAAGACTGGTTCTCCACAGTTCTGTTGCCAACTTTAATTGCCCCAATATAGTTTTTCCTTCTTCTTGCAGACGCCACTGCATGGAAGAACTTTGTATTTCTGTCGCCATCTGCAACCCATCTTAATCGAGACTTTTGGAGCCAATCTTGCTCTGCTCTTCTTACCGCATCCCACAACCTTTTCCTTGCGGTTCTGAGTTCCTCTAGAGTGTTGTTATCCTGACAACCATTTGCCATTTTCCTTTCAATCTCTGCACACTTGGATTCCATATCCCTGATCCCATCCTCAGCATTGTTGCCTCTTTTGGAGACCCAATCTTTAGAAACCTTCTTGCACACTTGCAGCAGCGTGCAAATTCCTTCCCCTTTAGCGTTCAAGCACACTTCATTCACCTTGTCTATGTAATCCTTATCCTCTACTAAGTGTTCAAACCACTTAAATGGTCTCGGTCCATGAGCTATTTCCATGAAGGATAAGCTGATCGGGTTGTGGTCTGAGATGTTCTTTGGAAGTAGGTTTTGTATAAGGTCAGGCCAAGAACTCAGAGCATCTTGCGACACAAGGAACCTATCAAGCCTACAGAACGTAGGTCGTTCCCTGAAGTTGGACCAAGTGAAACGACCTCCAATTAGGGGGAGATCAATGAGTAACTCACCGTCTATGAAATCAGAGAATTTCCTCATTAAAGCCTTATTTATAGACGCACCAAATTTTTCTTCACTTGTTCTGGTCATATTGAAATCCCCGCCCACTATTATCGGCACGTTAAGTCCATTAATTATGCTTCACAATTCATCCAAAAACTCCATTCTATTGCTAACTTCATAAGGACCATACACATTTAACAGGACACACCGAAATCCATTTCTCACAAATTTACCCAACAGCAAAATGAAGTTGCGGCCAGTTGTGCAAGATTCAGTTTCAAAGAAATCCTCATCCCAAATTGTAATGAGGCCTCCTGCAGCTCCGATAGAAGGGGAGACAACCAGCTTGTGATTGTTTTTGTTACCACAAATTTGTCTCATGGTTTTACTGTCCACTTCCTGTAGTTTGGTCTCTTGGATGAAGCAAATAAAAGGCTTCGTTTGCCACAAAATTCTCCTAACCGCTGCTCGCTTTTCCAATCTACCCAAACCTCTAACATTCCAAGAAACAATTAAAGCTTTCTTCATACTACTGGTTCGCTAAACACCCACACTAATTCACTTAAATCTTCTAGATACTCTCTAGTTCAATAAATATGTTAAGGACTATCTCCTTATCTACATCAAAATAAATCCCTAAATTTACCTCAATTGCAGCTTTAGCTTCTTCCACCGCAGCCGCCTCTTGAATTTTCACAGACGAATCTCCAGCTTTCGATTGCTTTAGATCAGTACTTAAAGCTTTCCGCTCAGTATGCTTACCCATCGTATCGGATCTAGAGGCGTGATTTTTTTCCCCAGCTACCCCGAGCTTCTCGGTTTGACAGCACTTAGAGCCACCCAATTTTGAAATTTTTCAACCTTTGATCTGAAAGCTCCAGTGCTTAATCTTTTGGGGGTCTTTGAATACTTAGTTTTAACTGAGTAGAGACTCGTGGCTTTATAAAAAAACGGGCTCTAAGGATACACTATGGCCCGAAGAACTTAGAGAGAATGAATCCCCTCTGATGGGCACATCATGAAGCCCAGAGTCCCTAATAATCACGCCTGGCCCTTTTGGCCCAACCGGACTGTCCAGTCTGCAGGCCCGTGCGGAGAGTGGCAACTCGCAAACGGCCTCAAGGGGCCCCTCTGCACCCCTGGTTCCCGAGACTTGGTCAACATCGAGGCCAACATTGGGATTAAATGGAGGGCTACACAAAGCGGCGCGAGAGACATCATCATTACAATGAACAGGAATGTCTGCGGGATGCATTGAAGTTGCAACATTCTCCAAGATATGGGGAGTTGCCCCGATGTTTTCACCTTCATCTTCTACGCCCAGGCTTGACTGCGCCTTCTCACAGAGATCATCGGAGACCATGCTTCGACGGTCGGAATCAATCTAGCAACGCTCATCATTATACTCAGATGTAGAAACTTTCAACAAGTGTGATGCTCATTTCCACTCGATCTGTAGGTAAGGCGGGATATCGGGTAAACCTGAGATCCCCAGAAGAACACGTGTCGTGTCTAAGCGGTTCCTCTCCCTTGTGTCATCGTCTATCCTTAGAACTTTTCCCCATCTCCTGCAAATCTCTGTAAGCACAGTTTCATCCCAGGCTTCTAATGGTAGACCCTCGATGCACACCCAGACACTTAATTTTTTCTCCCGCATGAAATTTTCCAATGTGTCCACATCACAGAACCATTATTTCAAAGTATTATCTTTTAGTTCCCAGAAGATTTCGAGCTGTTCTTCCTCCTCGAAACTTATTAACACAAAAAACCCATACCAGCTTCTCACTTTTACTTTGAAGCCTTCATAAACCAAGACTTGTTGTACAAATTCTACGTCGAACATTGCTGAAATTTGACCCACTAGGGAGTCCTTTAGCCAGCCTTCACCGTTGGACATGATCTTAACCGGTTTCGACCAGTCCACCATTACTTGTGCTTTCCCTGCTTCGTCGATTGTAGGAGAAGGTTTGCTATGGTTCTCGGCCTTCAGATTGTCTATCCTGTTGACTACATCACTTAATAACACTTCTTTATAAGACCTTCCATCTGCAATTTTATGGCTTATTGCTTTCGTATTATTAGCTTGCCACTTTGGCTTATCTCCTACATCGCAACCCTTAAGTTTCTGTGGAGTTTTCCTGTCCAGGAAGACCTTAATGGTGAAGCCATCCAGCTTCCTATTATTGGCTAAGTCTACCGCCGTTAATGCTTCCCATAAAGTTTCAAACTGGATGAAGGCAAAGGTGCTTCTGAACCCCTTCCTCCTCAGATTTTCGTAAGCGATGTAAGTGTCGATTACCTTCCTATAGCACTCGAAAGCTTCTCTAAGGGTCTTCCGATGTACCCGCTTGCTCACGTAGTTAACGAACGCAGATACTTCGCTGCGGTGCTCTCTGCCATTTGGTTGCGCTTGACGGGACTGTTGCCGAAACCCTCCCTCGCCGCTGCTCCTCGGACGCCAAAACCACTGGTGCTCTCCTCTCGCCATTTCAGTTAAGTATTTATAACACCTTATAATACCAAAATTGTGACTAATTCAAATTACTAGGTATACAGAATGGGTTATAACCCAGCTATTCTTACTTGACACGAAAGTAAACAAATTCTTGCAACTTATTTAATGTTTAACACAAGCAATCAATCTATTAGCTTTAGTAGCCAGGTAAGCCCGATTCTTTTACATGTCATTTAGTTAAGGTATACACGATACAACCACTTCATGGTAATTAACAAAAGTAAGACATAACATATACTTCGATTTTAAGAACTGAAGTGTATAGATTAACTTAATTATGCTTATCATGCAAGAAACCCCTTTTACTAATTCAATCAAAGTTAAAAAATAGATTTTAATACTCGGTTTTGTATCAAGTGTTCATTTCATTCTATTCAAGCATATCCTTTTATCCTATAGAGGATACATCAGGCATCAAGTAGGTAAGCGTGGCTTATTATTCAAGTAAAGTATAGTTTGTTAATTAAACCTATTAATCTCATTATTTTTTAGTTATCATAAGTATATATTTAGTATAGTAACTTAAAGTACTTAGAAGTATGAAGGTAACAATCAGTAATTCATATCTATTACTACCACCAAATTCAACAAAATCAAGCAAGATCCCAAATCGATTAAGTGACTAGTTATCTTATAAATATCAATTGAATTGGACCATTTATAATTTACTTAAGACATTAGCTAGATAAACTATAAAACATTTGAACAATGCATGTGTATGTATGTATTTATGGTATTCGAACAAGCAAATGAATTAAAGAATCCAACTAGGCACACATATTGTTGAGATGATTAAACAATGTCGACTTGGCCAAGAGGGGTGAATTGGCTTTTTAAATTGAAAGGGAGCAAAATGGTAAAATAAAAATTGAAGACAAGAGTATTTAGAGTGGTTCAAGCTTCTAACAAACTCTACATCCACTACCTTAGCTCCTCGCTAAGGATTTCAACAATTTACTAATGGAATTCGTCCCCTTTTCTAGGATTAGGAGGAAACCGTTACAAAGCGATCAAGCTTTCTACCCAAAGCTTGATCAAGATCCCTCTTTACAAGAAAAGTTGTTGGCAAATGAAAATAAACCTCACAAAGGTAAAATATTTTCCCCAATTACAAGTGCACTCTCCCAATCTTGAAATAAAGAAATACAAATGAATTACACAAGATAGGTACAAGGGTTTGACTCTATTTGGCTCAAAGAGATTGGATTTTTGCTTGATTGCTTGTCACTTGATCAATAGTTGTTCTTGTAGCTTTTGAGACTTGCTTTTATATCCCCTCATTGATTTCTAACCATTTGAGTAGCTGAGATCATAAATAGAGTCGCTGGAGACCATTTTCTCGCAATAAATGCACTTCTAGTGTAGGGCGTATTGGTACACAGGAGCCCCGTATCGGTACCTATAAGACAGAAACTAGTCGTTGCAAGAGAAAAATGCAAAGGCGTATTGATACGCGAGAAGGCGTATCGAAACGGTCTTAGTATTAAATGGGGGTCGTATCGAAACGGTTGGACTGTATCAGTACATTTTTTCTCATTGGAATTTGATGAAAAAGTCTTGGGAAAAGGTATCGGTACGCTTCAAGGGTGTATCGATACGTAAAGCTTGTTTTTACAAAAGCGTATCAAAACGAACGTAACCGTATCGGTACGGGTTAACTGAAATTTGAAGCTTTAACTAAAACTCAACGGTTGAAAAGTTTAATGCAAAGATTTTTAAAATCTTAAGACCCCGTATCGATACGCTAACATGACGTATCGAAACTGGGGATCGGTACGCCTAAGACTTGTACCGAAACTCATTTGTATAAAGCCCATTTTGAAGACAATATCAAAACGAACAAGCCCGTATCACAAAACCGTATCGAAACGGGGTAAGCCGTATCAAAACGTTGTGCTCAATTAAAATTCTAGTAGCCAAAATCTGCATCGAAATGCTATAGGGTGTATCGATACGCATGTGAGCTTTTGTAAAGTTTGGCTTGAAAACACTTAGAAAATTTTTGGGGTTTAACTTTTGACTTTGAGTGAAACTTTAGAGTACTTAAAAATTTATTAATTTTTTGCAAATTGGTTTGCAATTAATTTGTTATATCAAATTCAAACATAGGTTTTACAATCTTTCCCTTTTTGATATAACAAAACCAAAATAAATTTTTAAGTGATTTGAAAAGTACTCTCCCTTACTTTAAGCTAAATTTTGAAAAGCTTTAAATTTTTTGGCTCTTAAGTATTCTCCCCCTTTTTGTTAGATCAAATCAATGGAATAAATAATAGGTGCATAAGCAAGATATAAACATCGATGCAATTAAAGCAAACAACATAATTATAAAAGTTCAAAGCAAACATAAATCCAAACTCAAATCCTAAAAACAGAAATCAAAGCATAGGTTCAAAATCAAATAACATAGGTGCATAAAAATTAAAATCGTAATATGATGTGATATGGCATGAGATGCATAAGCCTAAGACTCGTTCCCATCATCGTCATCCTCTTCCTCTTCATCTTCATCATTGGCTTGCCTTGATTGAGCTTGAAGCCATGCACCATGAAAAGCGGTGAGAGAGACGTCCATTGAGTTTTGTTGAGTCTCAATAGAAGTGACTCGGTTCAAAATGGTGGTCATTCTTTCCTCCAAGGAAGTGAATTGAGTGTCGATGGCGGCAAGCCCGGAAGTCAAGGATGTATCCAAAGACGCAATATTGGTGCCCAAGGAAGTAAATTGCTCATTAAGATAGTCCATGAGAGCATCCATAGAAGGTAGGGACACTGGAGATTGAGGAACTTCTTGAGGAGCCACCGGATCGACTTCAACATTTTGAGAAGGGACCTCGAGACGAGCCAAATCTCCATTAATATAATGAAACTTGGAACGACCTAATGAACGCTCATCGATAGGATAGGTGAGGGGCTCGGCATGGTCTTGCGAACAATCAATCTCCAACTTTGAGAACAAGTAGCTTAAAGCGGTGCCATATGAGAAGCGTGAGACAATGGTTGTGTGGCGATGTTGCACGAGGTAGACAATCTCTGTGAACATGATTTGAGCTAGATTTGGATGCTTCTCCTCACGAAAGCATCAGATCCAAAAATCATCAACTTGCCGGATCGTAGAGAACTTGCCACCGGATGGACGGAACCACCAAGTGGTCATGAGGTGAAGGATGCGATCATGGACATCAAGGACGATTACGGAGCCGCTAAGGACATGGCCTATGGAGTTTTCATCATCTATCCACGCATTTTCAAACCTGAAAACATTGGTTAAAACGGTTTGATCAATCCTAAATTTCTTCTCCATGAGATAGGATTCTATGCCTATAACCTTGGTTCAGTCGGGACTATAGATACACCAGGCATTGGCATAAAAGATGATAACAAGGTTATGATACAAAACTCCAGGTATACCCAAAAAAGACATAAACTTTCATTGATGCAATAAACCAAGGTATTTGAATTTAAAACGCCTAGAATTAAGAAAAGGGAGAGAGGTAATACACTCACGACGAATCTTATAGTTTTGGTATTGTTTGTAGTGAGCCGTTTCGGCGGGTGCTGGAAAACACTTTTGGATGATAATGGTGAGGTTTGGTTTCGTACCATCGTTCTCGGAGGATTCTCCAACCTCACTAATTCTTGGTCGCTTTTTAGGTGCCATGTAAAAATCCTAAAATTAAAATCAAACCAAAAACACATGTATGCATAAATCATCACAATCGATTCAAATAACTAATCCAATGATCAAGATATTTAAAGAGAAAACATATACAATATAGTTTAAAAATATAAACAAGTATAAAAAGATTTTTTCGTAAAAAGAATTTTGAAAAACATATTACAAAAAATATACGATATAATTTTATATTCCAATCAAGAAATTCAGTTTGGAAAAAGGTTTTACAAAATTATTGAAACTCATAATATATACGTACTAAAAACATAAATTTTGATTAAAAACAATATTTAAATCATAACAAAATTAAAAGGAAAAGGAAAAAAGGGTTTATACCTTGAAGATGAGATTATGGATGAATGAAGGGATGATGATGCACCAAACTTGATGATATAGCTTAGACTTGGTTTGAAAAACAAAAGAGCTTAAATAATTGTGTGAAAAACTAAAGGATTTGAAGGGATTTTATAAGAGAAAATCGGCTAGGGTTTGAGAGAAAAAGAGGGGTGATTGAATTAAAGTTAAATTTGGTCTTTAATGCTCATTTAAACTCCCAACAGCTACATATATTGAAACACTATGTGGCGTATCATAACAGTGTATCGATACGTTTTTTAAGTTTTACCGAAACACGTGACCGTACCGGTACAGGCTTGCCTATACTAAAGCACTTTCTTGAACTCGTATCAATACGTGAAGGGCCGTATCGATACCCTATAGCCAGAAAATGTATTTTGGGCAATAAGGAGCTCAAAAGTTCAACTTTAATCGAATCTAAATGCATGTATATGGCATATGAATAGCATGTATGGACTAAAATAGATACATACTCCCCCTAGCAACAATCATAGATACATATAGGAGCAGAAACACATAAGCACATACATCAACCAAATTTAAGTAAGTTTTTGAACTTAAGAGGCTTTAAAGGGTCAAGAAAGGCTAGTTAGACCTAACTCTCTCCTAAGAGTCCAAAAACTCTATTTTTCTAAAGGTTTGGTAAAGATGTCCGCTAATTGATTCAAGGTGTCAACATACTCTAGAACTATATTATTTTTCAAGACATGATCCCTAATGAAATGATGTCTTATTTCTATGTTTTTGGTTCTAGAATGGTGGATGGGATTCTTAGTGAGACATATGGCACTAGTGTTGTCACGCTTAAGGGGTATGGTACCTACATCAACTCTATAATCTAAAAGTTTTTGCTTTATCCAAAGGACTTGAGCAAAACAACTCCCGGCCAATATGTATTATGCTTTGATGGTAGATAAGGCTACACTATTTTGTTTCTTAGAGAACCAAGATATGAGCATATTATCTAGGAATTGACATGTTTCGGAGGTACTCTTTCTCTCTATCTTACATCCCCATAATCTGCATCCGAGAAAGCATGTAAATCAAAGGAGGAATCTCTAGAATACCAAAGGCCTAAACATGTTGTGTCTCTAAGGTATCTAAATATTCTCTTAACGACTATAAGGCGTGATTCTCTAGGACTAGCTTGAAACCTAGCGCACAAGCAAACACTAAACATAATGTTGGGTCTACTTGCGGTAAGGTAAAGCAAAGAGCCAATCATGTAATGATAAAGCTTTAAATCAACACACTTACCTCCTTCATCTTTTTCAAGCTTTATAAATGAGCTCATTGGAGTGGCTTGGGGTTTCACGTTCTCCAAGCCAAACTTCTTGAGCATGTCCTTGATGTATTTAGCTTGATTAATGAATGTGTCGTCCTTCCTTTGTTTGATTTGGAGTCCCAAGAAGAATGAGAGCTCCCCCATCATGCTCATCTCAAACTCACCTTGCATTAGCTTAGCAAACTCTTCGCAAAACAACTCATTAGTAAAACCAAAAATAATATTATCACATATATTTGAACTACTAAGATGTATTTGCTATTTCTTTTAATAAAGAGTGTAATTTTCTCCTTTCCTTTTTCAAAACTTTTTTCAATCAAAAAGCTTGAAAGCCTTTCATACCATGCTCTAGGAGCTTGTTTCAAACCGTATAAAGCTTTAGTTAGTTTTAAAACATGGTTTGGAAATTGAGGATCTTCAAAACCGGGTAGTTGTTCTACATACACATCTTCATTTATAAAACCATTTAAAAATGTACTCTTGACATCCATTTGAAAAAGCTTGAATTCATAATAACATGCAAATGCAAGAAGCCTCCTAATAGCTTCCATCCTAACTACGGGTGCATATGTTTCATCAAAATCGATTCCCTCTTCTTGAGTGTAACCTTGAGCAACAAGTCTATCCTTGTTTCTCACTATGTTACCACTCTCATCTAATTTGTTTATAAAAACTCATTTAGTCCTTATAATAGATTTTTTACTAGGCTTATCAACTAATGTCCAAACTTGACTCCTCCCAAATTGATTTAATTCTTCTTGTATGAACAATATCCAAAAACCATCATTTAATGCTTCTTTGATATTCTTAGGCTCTATGCATGAAATGAATGCAACATTATTCATAAGTTTAAGAGAAGAATATTGATCCTCTTTGCCACCAATGTGGAGGTGATCCTTAGTTTGGGTTCTATCAAAAGAAACGACCAGGCTAAAAATGGGAGAACAATGAGTATATTTTCTTATTTTCTTACTTTGTGAAGGGGAAGTGAAAGAATGACATTCACCATCTCATCCATGGACAACTAGAGAAAGTTTTCAAGGGGTCGAGATTTAGAGTCAACACTCGACTCAAGGATCTTAAACAACAAATGCTCGAGAAGATATTCCTAAATGGGTGTGCCCATTATCTAAACACTCATTTCGTTCCTTTGTTAGCCCAAATAGATAGCAGATGCTCACATTTGCAATGTCTCCACAACATTCAATCCTTTAAGCATAAGCATCTTAGGATTGATTTTTTTAAACTTGAATCAAAGTATAAAAATGATATATACATATATGCATATGTATGGAAAAGAAAAAAAATGTATATGTGCATGGGAGAACAAAAACTACCTCATAACAATGAATGAAATGTTTAAAGAATCAAAGAATGCAGCAATTTTTTTTAAATGAGAATACAGAAGATACGATTTTCCATTCTAACAAAAATAAATAGACATGTGTCTTTACAAAATATTTCTACGACTTTGGGGCTTAAGCCGTAGAGTTTGTTCTGTGGATTGTTCCCACAAAGGGGAAACCAAAATCAAACTAGCATCTTTGTGAAAGGCAAAAAAAATTCAAGCATAAGGACCATCTTATTCTGGCTTTCCTGGCGTGATGCAAACTTGCCCTAATTCATTTGATTTCCACTGCTGAATTAATTCTTGGGTCAGGACCCCATTACTGATCAGCTTCTTGACCTCTTCCAACAAGGGGCTACACTTCCTAGTAAGGTGCCCCGTTACCCCATATGGAAATCACATGTGCTATTCGGGTCAAAATTATGGGGAGATGGATCGGGTATATTTTTCACCGGTCTGGGAGTGAGATAGCGACCTTCAACCAAATTAGGCCAAACATCTGCAATGGATACTCCAAATACCTCCAAGTTTGCACTTGTTCGAGGAATTTTCCTTGATGGCTCAGAAGAATCGGCATTTCTTCCTCTTTTGAGATTACAAGGACCTTGGAAGTGGCACTCATTTATCTCTCCTTCTTCTACTTCCTCGGTTTTGTACTTAGACTTAAATCCCAATTTTCCTTCTTGGATTGCATAGTCTATTCTTTCCCCCATCTTTATGAAATCCTCGAATATGCTCCTTGATTTCTCTAGCAATTTATCAAAGAATGGGATAGGAAGATTCGCATGGAATATAGGAGTCATTTCTTCTTCGATTATAGAAGGCTGAAGTTGTGCCGCCAAACTTCTCCATCTTAGAGCATATTCTTTGAAGGTCTCATTTGGCCTCATCTTCACGCCTTGCAGAAACTGTCAAGTCAGTGCTAAATCCAAGTCATATCTATATTGCCCCCAAAAGGCACTAGCTAAATCACTCCAAGATTGAAGCTACTTTCTACTCAACCGATTATACCATGCTACTATCGGTCCCGTCAGGCTATCGTGGAAGTAATGGATTAACAACTTTTCATTCTTTATGTATCCTTCCATTTTTCTACAAAACATAGTAAGGTGAACCTTCGGGCAACTGGTACCATCATACTGCATAAATCTGGGAGCCTTGAAATCTGGAGGAATGAACAAATCAGGGACTAGGCAAAGCTCCCTTGCATTGAAAACATCCATATTTTTCTTTCTTCTTGAGCTCTTTCTTAAATCTATCTTCTAGCTGCTCTAATCTTTGTTCCATTTTTTCTCTCAACTGGTCTTTGAATATTGCCATCGAGCCCGTGAAATTTAATTATTTATTTAATTAATGTGTGAAATGCATCACAAATGTTAAAATGTAAAAGGCAAACAATGAGCATGAATTATCGTAATGAATGCAAATGAGGTGTTGATTCTCCGATTGTCCTTTAAAAGGATTTTTATAAAGACATGATGTCTACATATAAAACATTGACAATATTCTACAGGCCTCCATTGCGTACTTGGTGCCCCACTTTTGTGTCTTCTGTATTTGCTTTAGGTTTGGATTATTTCCAACCGTAGCATTATCAATCTTTGTACATTACAAAATATCTTCTATTTTATAAAAATATCGTAATATGGAATAATTTTCGAATCAACACCTATGATTGAAATTAAATGTAAATATGAGTGCAATGAGATATTAATCACAGTGTTCATCATAGAAAGACTTTCATTTAGACAAAAAGGCTCGTCACACCAGACATTTTTCTTGTGGGCTTTTACAAATACAGATGAGCCCTGACCCCTAACTTTTTTGACTTTTTCCAACAAGCGAGTCAATTTTCCTCCACGGTCTAACGTTGGATCCACATTTTGACTCAACAGTATTGTTGCATCTGCCACATCGGCTTCTTCAATTCTTGTACTTCAATTCGCTCATTCCCAACACGAGTATCAACTATCTTGTCCGGTTTAAAATCTTCGAATGATTCACCCTCTCTATTCTTTAGCGTACTCTAAGGATAACGTTCAAAATTTGTTTGCTTTATCTGATCACGAGATCTTTTATTCGTTATAATCGCCCTCTACAACGATGGTCACTTGAGAAAATTAATACCACATTTTATGCCATAAAATGTAATGCAAAAAATATGAAAAAAATAACACAAGGAAATTGTGTTAGTATGGTAAATGCCATAATTGCGATGATGATTGCGGATGAAGGTGTCGATTCTCAAACAGTCCTTAGAAAGACATTCATTTAACAGAGAAGACGTTTGATTACAAGAAGCTGTAATAATAAATTACAGATAACGATTAGCTTTTCGCCTTGTCAACTTGACTTCGTTAAGCAAGGCTCGTACTCCATGTCTTAATGTCACTTTCGAACTAAGAGGCGATCTCACCGTTCTCTTCTTCTACTGCTCAAAAGGCTCGCGACAATGTATTCTATGTACCCGGGAGCTTTTGAGAAGATCATTAACCCGTGCAAGCAAGATGCGGATAAGAGTCTTTTCTTTAGGGGTATATCTTGCAATCCAGTTTGTAGGGGCCTATTTAAAACTTTTGAAAAATTTTGGGGGCTCAAATTAAAATTTCTAATGATTTTGAAGAGTTTAAATTAAAATTTTCATAAAATGTAAGAGTTTAATTTTTAGGAAAAAAAATGAAACTTATCAAGGTCCCTTTTTAAAAAATAGAAAGGGGTTTAATTGAAATTATTTTAAAATTTTTGAAATATAAAAATAATTTTAAAATTTTGGAGGGCCAAGTTAAAATTTTTGAAATTTTTAGGTAGTTAAATGTGAAAATTTTAAACTTTAGCTTCAATGAGGATCCGCCTCTGCCTCTGCCTCTGACACATGTCTCTTTGTCAATGTGTCTCTTTCATCGATTGGTCTTCATTTGGCCCAACTCAATATTGTATCATTATCGCTCTTAGCATCACGATCTTCTCTCTTATCTCAAATGCCCTCTAAATTGGATTGTTCTTGATTCAACATCTATGTTATTATGTGATGCAAGAGTAAATGCAGGAAAAAGAAATGAAAGAAAAAGGAACAAACACCGACAAGACCCCATTTAGTACAATGATATAGTCAAATAAATTAATTAAATGTTGAACGATAAATAAAGCAATAAATTAAAATAATTAAAAGCACATAGATAACATATATATAGCAAACAAAGGCATAAATAAACTAAATACAGCTTAACAGTATTACCGCTAAAAGACATAATACCGGCATGGCTCTAAAAGGCGAGGTCTACGGTTCACTATATGCGGTTTGGATCTAAAGTAAAGGGTACATGAATTGTCGCTAGGACATCGGTTCGGGGGGATATGACCCATACCATACAGGAGCGGAGCTCTACGAAATATGAGGATCGGATCCCGAAAACGAATTACAACACCATACGGAAGTGGCAACTCCACGGGGCGAAGTAATCGTTCCCACTTAAGGGTTCATGATGACAAAATATATCAAACATCGTGTAATCAAACAAGGTTCAAGAATTAAAAATTAAATTAGGTTGAATTTAAAATTTCCTTAATAATTATAATACGAATCAAATCTAAGGCTTGGCACTCTTTTTGTTGTTGAAAACAACAATTAACTCCCCATCGGAGTCGACATCCTGTAGCGACTAAAAAAATTCGAAAAGATGTTTTTTCCACTTTTTATAAAAAATTAATTTTAGAATAATTTCAGAAAAAGTTCGTGTTTTAAAATAAAATTGTGACATATTTTAAATAGGAGTCACCACCGATCATTTTTTTAGGGTAGACCGGACACCAAAAAATAAAGCTAGAGATTTAAAAAAAAGGTTCGGAGTCGGTTACGAGTAGGGAAGGATTAGCACCCCCACAACGCCCAAAAATTGGTACCTAAAGGTTCGTATTATATTTATTAAGAGAAATTTAAAATTCGGCCTAATTGAATTAAAGATCCCTAAATAAATGAATGTGTGATAATATGATGAGAACAACCTAACTCTCAACCCACGATACCAAAAGAGATGACGCCCAAATATTTGGGACGACACTCCCACAATCATATTGGGGTTTTGAGTACTAAGACATAGTTGAACGGTAAATTAAATATGACACATAAAATGCATGGTCATGATATTAGATGGCATAAGAAATTATAATCACCTATATAAAAATTATTAGGTTTAATTAATAACCTAAAAAACAACAATGGATTATTAGGGGATATACATGAAATAATTAAACATGTGACTACCAATTAATTGTTTCCTTGTGTATCACTAATATAAGTGTAACCCCCTCGTCCCGATCTGGCTGGATGACAGGTCCGAGTAGGCTACACGGGGAAAACCGAAGCGAAACCCGTTAAGGCTCCCCTTCGGTTAGCAACCATATTTTTTTTAATCTTTTCTAGATACCTTTATTAAATCCTATGTGATGGGACACGCAGCGAACAAACATGGATACAAAACCCACAAGACATGCAATTAAACAACCCAATTTTCCTTTTTAAGTAGGCCGTATCGATACACCTACAGAGGGTATCGATACGCCTTGACCAAAGTCAACCCTGTCAGTCAACTCAGGGAGGACCGTATCGATACAGCCCTTGAGCGTATCGATACGCCCCTCTCAGTCAACATTTCGAGGTCAATGAGATGGAACCGTACCGATACGCTACAACCCCGTATCGATACGACCTAAACCCACCAACTCCTCAAAATTCCAGAGAGTTGAGACCGTATCGATACACCCCCGTGTATCGATACGCCCAGCTAAAACTGAGTTCTGCAGGCAAGACCGTATCGATACGACCCTTAGGCATACCGATACGCCCTGCTCTGCAATACTCCAATTTCAGCAAAAACACATAAGGCTCACACTCTAGATGCATATCAAGACCTCCCTAGACACATCCAAGCATTCATACCACATCATTTAACCGAAATCTAGCCATACAAAGCACCCAACATGAACACACATCATTCAACCAAGGAATTCACGTAATCATTCAAAAGAAGGCATACATAGCATATATGTGTCTCATGCCTTAGCAAACAAACATAAAACATTCATATAAAGCAATCTAAACATGATTTTACAAGCCAAGCATGACATCCAAAAGACATGGCTATAAGCCTCCCAAACAAACACTTAGGCATCAACATCAACATGGTTTACAAATCCATCAACATAAGGCATTAATAACATAAAGCCAACACAAAGGAGTCTAGATACACGCTCCTAAAACACGTCGCATTTCCCATTGCTAAACTACTACATTATTTAATAAACCATACTTGAGCAATTACCACACGCTTGGACGCCCCTTTCTTGCTCCTTGCTAACTCCAAGCTAAAGATCTGCATTGTCGGAAAAAGGAGAGCGTAAGCATAAAGCTTAGTGAGCGAAGCTCAAAAACATAACAACGACAATGCAGGGTTCAAAGTTTTCTTTAAATTAAAGGTGAACACATACAATTTAACCAACGACCAAACCTTCTACTAACATACAAGTCCAACCAAAGGACAACAATATAAATATTTATCATGGCATCACACTTCATGGTAAGCATAAGGGCATGATCCTAGATTAAAGCAAAACCACAAAAGGTGAACGATATAGTGAGACACAACATGAACAATACATGACATGCACAAGCATAACCAAAACACACACGGTGGGACTACACATCACCGTTTCGACTAGTAGTTTTCCAATGGGACTACACATCAAAGTACTCTTCTACTAGTCACTACCGGTGGGACTACACATCACCGGAGTCTCATACCACTCGCTACCGGCGGGACTACACATCACCGGAGCAACGACAACCATCACGTGAGGTTCGACACCAACCATGCAACACAATATACAATCAACATCATGCGACATGTACTCACTATATCATGCACAACCAAAACAAGTTGTAACAAAATCCACAATTAGGTATCACTTACTACTTACAATCTTACCAATCACAAATGGTCTTACTCACCATTTTCGTGCACAACCTGCACCAACTTACACACATATTACAAGGCATATCAACATCACCTTTATTACCATCATACATGATCAACGATGTAATATTAAGCAACATGCTTCTTCCCAAAGTATTGGAATCTCATGCATATCAAAATATCATTTCAAGCAATGAAAAACAAATGATAAAAGGGGAAATTAAAGAGGCGAGACACATCAACTTACTCTTGAATTTAAAATTGACTTTTCAAGCCCAAACTAAACTCTTTCAAAACCAACTTTGAACCAAAACGATCATTGAAAACATTTCCACATCCACATGCTTGAACCAACCTTTGGAAATCAAATTAAAACATTAACCACTCACCTTCACTTCCAAGCTAAATCACCAAGCAAGCAATCACCTTCAAGCTTTCGGATTCACTCTCGAGGCTTCACCAACACACGTCATTGTCTCTTTACAATCTCGACACAATCCAAACAACCTCGTATCAGCCCAGGCATCAAAATAGCTAACCCGGAATACAATTCAAACATCAAACACAACTTTTCAAGCCATGAACAACCCCCAAACTTACCAAACCCAAGCAACCCATAAACTTGTATCAAAACTCATGATTTCAACACTTTCAACACTTCCAAATGATTCCAAAACGACCCCCAACTATTACCCTAACATTAACCTTAAAATTCCAACATAGAACACACCCAAAACTCAACTAAAAACCCTCCTAAAACCCCTCCAAAACCCAAATTCGGGAATTCATTTAAAACACTCTAAAAATTATATATGTTGGACCATTTGATTCATAAACACCATATCTAACAATATTAAATCAAAATCTTAAGTTAAACATCATAAAGCTACCATTTTTATTCAAATCTCCCAAAAACCCAAATTCTAAAACATGGATGAAAATGAAAACTACTTGTACTTTTGAAGAGAGGAAGGTGAGAGCAAGTCGAAAACGTGTTTACCTTTCAAAATCGAACCAAAATGAGGGAGAAAGGAGGTGGGATAGTCACTTGGAGAAAAACTCCCCCTTTGTCGTGAGAATAGAAAAATGGGGAGGGAGGAAGATGACAACTTTTTGTGTTTTAATAAAAAAATGGAGGTTTTTAATTTAGAAGACCAAATATTTACACAAATGCCATTAATGAATGGCTAAAGCTATCATCCCCCAAAGTCCATGGATTTTGGACCCAAGAGATAGGCCCAACATAGTCTCAAATATTTTGAAATCCTAAGGCCCATAAAAATATTTTATTATTTAAATTGCAAAACCGAACCCGAAATAATATTAAAATATTATTTTCACCCGACCCCTAAACCCAGGTGTTACAACTCTCCCCTACTTAAGGAAATTCCGTCCCCGAAATTTATCGGACAGGAATTACCACGAAATCTGCTCTTACCCACTTTCCTTCTCACCACAACACACTAACCAATCTCGGTAGGACTTACCACACAACATTAGCTATTTGACACCAAGATCTCAACTGATTCTTCGTTGCACGCAAATTTCAAACTCAACTCCATCTCTTCCACAAACATAGCACGGGACAAGTCTGACTCACACTTCTGAATCATAGATACATAAAACACATCACAAACCTCTTTCTAGCTCTGGTGGTGACCGCAACAAACAAACAACATAACTAGCCCGATTCACAATCCCATACAACATTATTTGAATACTTGACCCATAACCTTCTCTAACTGACCATCTGACTTCAACAGGTAACCAAACACTATGCAGACGTCTTCAAAAATCCAGTTAAAATCTCGAATCTCTATCGGCCACTAACGATCTCAAGACACTGTACGACTCACATTCTTGCTAAGGCACAACTCCGCCATCTTACCCACGGTACAAGTAACGTGAACGTTTATAAAATGAGTACACTCGGTGCAACTATCATCGTTTACTCGGCTAAACTCTCCCGTAGGAAATCAAAGGCGATCCAGACACAAAGTCCCTCAAATCTATTTCCCACTCTCATTAGGAACCTTCCACGGATGTAACAAACTAAAAGAAACTGATGTTCGGCCTTGACACGTTGGCAATTTACACGCTTACTCTCATACTTAACCACATCATTCATCAACTCAATCCAGAAGTACTCATCTTCAACCCACAATATGTCCTCATACTACTCTGATGCAATACAAGAGAACTGCCGTGTGCTTCGGCCAAAACAGTACGTCTCAAAACACTATGTCAATCGGCACAACTATTCTATCTCTGAACGGCAAAACTTTGTCATCTCTGAAACTGTATTCTGGAGGTCTTCCTTCCAATAATTCTTGCACGTGAGGTGCCAAGAACCTGTCTTGCAACTGTTTCTCTTTAAGCATCTGACTCAAAGCAGGTTTAACCCGAACTCGGCCACAGAACCACTATCATTGATAAAATGAATCTAGTGAATAGCTCGCAACTCGGCTGCCAAACTAACAACAAATATAACTCAAAACATCGGTTACTACGTTGACTATCTTCGGATGGTACTCAATCTTGAGATTACAGTCTTCAAGCAGTTCTAACAACTTATGTTGTTTAAGTTTCAACCCTTCCTAATTTGTCAAATATTTCAAGTTCTAATGATAAGTGTACATATACTATGCATTCTTTACTATACATGTTTTGTCTCTAAGTCTTCAAAGCAAATACAACTGAAGTTAACTCTATGTCTTGTGTCGGATAATTCTTTTCATGGTCTTTCAACTATCTCGATGAATAAGCTACAAATCTTCTGTCGTGCACAAGCACACAATCTAACCCTACATGTAACACATCACTATGGTTCACAAATTCTTTCCCTGATATAGGCTGGACCAAGGTCGAAGCTTTCGTCAACGTTTCTTTTGGTTTCTCAAAGGCTCATTGTCTCGCATCTAACCACACAAACTGATCATTCTTCTATAGCAATCTGCCAAAAGAGCAGCTATCTTCCAAAAGATCATTTACAATCGTCCGATAGAAACAATGCTAGACTTAGGAACTATAGATACTTGTCACTGTCTTCAATTTCTTCCAACTCACATCTCCTTCTGCCTACTTGGGATTTACCCTAATACACTCGGCTGATCTACATGCCCTAGAAGGACATCTTCCTAGACTCGGAGTTCACGTTTGCTCAACTTGGCATACAACTGATTTTCTAATAGAGTCTACATCACTAACTCCAAAGCTCATCATGGTCTTCTTCGGTACATGAATATACCCACGTATCATCTAAGAGAGCTACTACAAACTGATCAAAGACTTAGGAAAACATTCTGCTTAACATCTCTATAAAAGTAGCTAACACACTAGCCAAACAAACGACATAACCCAAAACTCTAAGTGATCACATCTACCTCGAAAGCTGCCTTCGGTACATCACCCTCTCTCACTTTCAACTGGTAGTAATCGGATCACAAATTAATCTTGAAAAGACTAAAGCACCCCTCAACTGATCAACAAACCACTGATGCTCAGAAACGGATACTACTTCTTCACTGTCAATTGTTTCAACTGCCTGTAATCTAAACACATTCTCATATTGTCATCTTTCTTCTTCACAATTTCCATTGTTGTACTCTAAGATGATGTACTAGGCCTAATGAATCTAAGGTCTAACAATTCTCAGAGTTGATTCTCCAACACTCTCAATTCTTTCGGAAACCATAGGATACAGAGCAACCAAAACAGGAGCAAACTCGGAGACGGTCTCAAAAACAAACTCTCCCTCCCTATCAAGAGACAATTCGGGCAATTCTTCCAAACACCTCTAGGAAAAACACAACCTATTCTAACATTCTGCGGTCTAATCCTCATTCAAAAATCAAATCCATCACATTTGCTAGGCAAGCCTGACGACCAAATTCAATCAATCCTTGACCTCTAAAGCTGGATCAACCTTCGATACGAGATCCACATTCCTACCTACCATTACAATCTCATAGTCATCCATAAGCTTTAAGAAAACTCTCATCGTCTCAAGGTCTACCCTAACTCTATGTTCTTTCAGCCAATCCATGCCCCGAAGGAGCTAGTAACACTAACACCTACCTCTAGTACCTCACAAGGTAGATTCAACAACTTCGCATGTTCACTCCAAATACACGGACGCGTAGATCCAGAATCAATCAGAAAAACAAGCTCAATGACTGTATCGAGGGATTACTTGCTATAACATCGACATCATTCCGAAGCCAACTCTTAGGTCTTCACTTCTATTACCAACTCATATCAAGATCGGTCACATTGTTCTCTCTCAACAGAAACCAGCTCATATGCATGTTGACCCAAACAGACAAACCGCACTCCAAACTCTGGTACGGTCATACTGCCCTGAACTAAAGCGATGAACTCTCTCATCATTTACATCCTCTAAAACCTCAGATTCACGATTACCAGCTCTAGGCCCACGTCTCGGCCTCAAACTTACCAAAGACAACCATACAACAATAAACAAAACACACAAGAAAGAATATTTAGGGTTAGCAAGAGCAAGGGTCCAAGGTGCTCAAGTATATTCCTTTACAAAAATCTTTTCAAATAAGTAATAGTAGTAATGAGAACTCGACACTACGCCTCAACACAACCATCATGCTAGCACATGCTTTCAAACACCGTATTATCAAGCAAACATCAAACATACATGGTAAAACATTCATCGAGACATAACAACAACATAACACTTCAAACTTACCTCACTTACCTACACGAGGTCTCGGTCCACTAAATGTAACCCCCTCGTCCCGATCTGGCCGGATGACCGGTCCGAGTAGGCTACACGGGGAAAACCGAAGCGAAACCCGTTAAGGCTCCCATTCGGTTAGCAACCCTATTTTTTTAATCTTTTCTAGATGCCTTTATTAAATCCTATGTGATGGGACACGCAGCGAACAAACACGGATACAAAACCCACAAGACATGCAATTAAACAACCCAATTTTCCTTTTTAAGCAGGCCGTATTGATACACCTACAGAGGGTATCGATACGCCTTGACCAAAGTCAACCCTATCAGTCAACTCAGGGAGGACCGTATCGATACAGCCCTTGAGCGTATCTATACGCCCCTCTCAGTCAACATTTCGAGGTCAACGAGATGGAACCGTACCGATACGCTACAACCCCGTATCGATACGACCTAAACCCACCAACTCCTCAAAATTCCAGAGAGTTGAGACCGTATCGATACACCCCCGTGTATCGATACGCCCAGCTAAAACTGAGTTCTGCAGGCAAGACCGTATCGATACGGCCCTTAGGCGTACCGATACGCCCTGCTCTGCAATACTCCAATTTCAGCAAAAACACATAAGGCTCACACTCTAGATGCATATCAAGACCTCCCTAGACACATCCAAGCATTCATACCACATCATTTAACCGAAATCTAGCCATACAAAGCACCCAACATGAACACACATCATTCAACCAAGGAATTCATGTAATCATTCAAAAGAAGGCATACATAGCATATATGTGTCTCATGCCTTAGCAAACAAACATAAAACATTCATATAAAGCAATCTAAACATGATTTTACAAGCCAAGCATGACATCCAAAAGACATGGCTATAAGCCTCCCATACAAACACTTAGGCATCAACATCAACATGGTTTACAAATCCATCAACATAAGGCATTAATAACATAAAGCCAACACAAAGGAGTCTACATACACGCTCCTAAAACACGTCGCATTTCCCATTGCTAAACTACTACATTATTTAATAAACCATACTTGAGCAATTACCACACGCTTGGATGCCCCTTTCTTGCTCCTTGCTAACTCCAAGCTAAAGATCTGCATTGTCGGAAAAAGGAGAGCGTAAGCATAAAGCTTAGTGAGCGGAGCTCAAAAACATAACAACGACAATGCAGGTTTCAAAGCTTTCTTTAAAATAAAGGTCAACACATACAATTTAACAAACGACCAAACCTTCTACTAACATACAAGTCCAACCAAAGGACAACAATATAAATATTTATCATGGCATCACACTTCATGGTGAGCATAAGGGCATGATCCTAGATTAAAGCAAAACCATAAAAGGTGAACGATATAGTGAGACACAACATGAACAATACATGGCATGCACAAGCATAACCAAAACACACACGGTGGGACTACACATCACCGTTTCGACTAGTAGTTTTCCAATGGGACTACACATCAAAGTACTCTTCTACTAGTCACTACCGGTGGGACTACACATCACCGAAGTCTCATACCACTCGCTACCGGCGGGACTACACATCACCAAAGCAACAACAACCATCACGTGAGGTTCGACACCAACCATGCCACACAATATACAATCAACATCATGCGACATGTACTCACTATATCATGCACAACCAAAACAAGTTGTAACAAAATCCACAATTAGGTATCACTTACTACTTACAATCTTACCAATCACAAATGGTCTTACTCACCATTTTCGTGCACAACCTGCACCAACTTACACACATATTACAAGGCATATCAACATCACCATTATTACCATCATACATGATCAACGATGTAATATTAAGCAACATGCTTCTTCCCAAAGTATTGGAATCTCATGCATATCAAAATATCATTTCAAGCAATGAAAAACAAATGATAAAAGGGGAAATTAAAGAGGCGAGACACATCAACTTACTCTTGAATTTAAAATTGACTTTTAAAGCCCAAACTAAACTCTTTCAAAACCAACTTTGAACCAAAACGATCATTGAAAACATTTCTACATCCACATGCTTGAACCAACCTTTGGAAATCAAATTAAAACATTAACCACTCACCTTCACTTCCAAGCTAAATCACCAAGCAAGCAATCACCTTCAAGCTTCCGGATTCACTCTCGAGGCTTCACCAACACACGTCATTGTCTCTTTACAATCTCGACACAATCCAAACAACCTCGTATCAGCCCAAGCATCAAAATAGCTAACCCGGAATACAATTCGAACATCAAACACAACTTTTCAAGCCATGAACAACCCCCAAACTTACCAAACCCGAGCAGTCCATAAACCTCTATCAAAACTCATGATTTCAACACTTTCAACACTTCCAAATGATTCCAAAACGACCCTCAACTATTACCCTAACATTAACCTTCAAATTCCAACATAGAACACACCCAAAACTCAACTAAAAACCCTCCTAAAACCCCTCCAAAACCCAAATTCAGGAATTCATTTAAAACACTCTAAAAATTATATATGTTGGACCATTTGATTCATAAACACCATATCTAACAATATTAAATCAAAATCTTAAGTTAAACACCATAAAGCTACCATTTTTATTCAAATCTCCCAAAAACCCAAATTCTAAAACATGGATGAAAATGAAAACTACTTGTACTTTTGAAGAGAGGAAGGTGAGAGCAAGTCGAAAACGTGTTTACCTTTCAAAACCGAGCCAAAATGAGGGAGAAAGGAGGTAGGATAGTCACTTGGAGAAAAACTCCCCCTTTGTCGTGAGAATGGAAAAATGGGGAGGGAGGAAGATGACAACTTTTTGTGTTTTAATAAAAAAATGGGGGTTTTTAATTTAGAAGACCAAATATTTACACAAATGCCATTAATGAATAGCTAAAGCTATCATCCCCCAAAGTCTATGGATTTTGGACCCAAGAGATAGGCCTAACATAGTCTCAAATATTTTGAAATCCCGAGGCCCATAAAAATATTTTATTATTTAAATTGCAAAACCGAACCCGGAATAATATTAAAATATTATTTTCACCCGACCCCTAAACCCGTGTGTTACAATAAGTTAAGTATTAAATATGTACATATAAAATGTATAATACACCCATTTTACATGATCCATATTAAGTTATGTTCATGTTTAACATGTTAACATGTGAATAAAAAGGACACAAAAAGGGCAAACAAGAAATCAATGTAATTAGTAACATAATCATATGAACAAAATAAGGGACTGAAATTAAAGAAAAAAATAGTACTGAAATTAAATGGAAATAAAAATTGAAGGGCCGAAATTAGAATAAATGAAAGTAAAGTGCATAATTTAAATAATATAAAGGACTGAAATTAAATAAACTGAGAAAAAGTACAGAAATTAAACATGTGAATTAATTAGGGGGTTTGAAGATAATTAAACCTTCGGTAATCTGATTAATTATTAATACGGTGGCCAAATTGCAAGATTAAAAAATGAGGGACCGAAGATGTGATTTGGACAGGGGGAAGGGTTGCTACAACTATTACTCTAGGGAGGAAGGGTTTATTATGTAATTATACCAGTTTTAACCTTTAACATTAGTATATAACACATATTTTGGGTGAAAATCAGACTTTTTATCCAAGTTAGGTTCTTCCAAAATTCTCAAACCCTTGTCTTCTTTTTCCGCTGCAAGGCCGGCAGCATTTGGACGTATCGGTCATCGCTAGTCGACGCCGGCAAGTACTAAACACTCCCTTTTTTTACTTTTTTAGTTTTTTAGTACTCGAATCACCGCTTTCGTTTCAGTATTAGCCCCCAAATCTGTTTCTTTTTTTATTTCATTTAAAAAAAAACTAATCTTTTTTTGAATCCCAACCGTCCAATTCACCATGCATGGTTCGAGATAAGACCATGAGGCTTGTTACCGGATGGCGAGGAGAAACGACTGAAATAAAAAAAGGTAAAAGGCTCGATTCATCCCTTTTTATGCTACGCGGAAGAAAAAAGAAAGAGGAAAATGATACCTCTGTGATTCTCTTCTTTTTTTTCTTTTTGAAAAGTGATCACAATCTGAATTTATTACATGTTATATATCTAATTTTTTTGTTTACAAAATCAAGAAAACATAAATGTTTTCACCGTGGCTGAGCTTGAATCTGACATCCCTTTCTTTTTTTATTGTTTTTGTGGATTGAGGGAGATTTGGTGGGTTGTACGGCGGCCGGATTTTTCGGTGACAATCGTGGTCGTTGGTGACGGGGAGACGGATGGTCCAGATAAATTTGAGAAGCCTCGGTATTTGGCACGCGCGCGTTTCAGGCCGTTAGATTAGATGCGATCTAACGGTTGAGATGGTTTGAAGATGAACGGTTCAAATGAAGCTTGGAAAGTGATGAAGTAGCTCCAGATGTGAACACGTGGCGCGTGGAATCTCAACAGCCTCGGCGTGCCTTACATGCGCGCGTGAGAGGCGAACGATCAGCGTGTGTATCTCACGCGGCATCTGAAGGGTTGTTGTGCTTCGATCTTGGCCATTGGATCAAATCTCATCCAACGGCTCTGGTGTGGCTGCTGCAAAAGAAAAGGGAATAGATCATAATAGGGGTTTTTTGGGTTTAAATTATTTTAGGCCTAATGGGTTGTTTGTATTATTATTGGACTTGGACTATTTAATTAAAATGTGTTTTCAATTGTTTGATTTATATTTTTTAATTATGACAGATCACCCATGATAAAAATAATAAAAACAATAATACATACACATATATAAAAATAAAAAAATAAATAGGTATCTTCACCGGTGGTCCCTTTCATTTAGGGTGTGTTTTATTTTGGTCACCAAAATTTAAAAAAGATTATTCTATTCACTTACGTTTAGAATCGTTTCTATTTTGGTCCCTTAGCCATTAGTCTTCGTTACTTAAAAAATTAGTTTCTAATTTAACCCCCAAACTTTCAAAATTTTATTTTTCACCATCTTCCCTAAAAATTATAAAACTAAAACCCTAGAAAATTTATTGCTAGCTTTGAACAAGTTACAATGTACCAGATCTTACTTTTCAAAACTTTGATTTCAAGAAAGATGCTAGCTTTGCCACTCCACAATTACTACTTAAAACGTTAAAATTGTTTGAGAAAGAAATGAACTTTTGAAATTATTTAAACACAGCAGATCGAAAAACGACATGAGTTTAATCTAAAACGGGATAAAACTTGAAAAATTAGGCCGGCAAGAAAGTATTTTCAAATGTCAAGAAGAAGGTTGATCTTTGTACTTGTCTCTAAACAAATTCTCTTCCACAACTACAAAATAAATAAATCAAAAATAAAATTAAAATTCTCATTTGTAGAACGCAAAGAAGAGGGGGAAAAGAAACCTTTGAAGCTTCACGACCAATGTAAAGCGTCATCTTGTTGTCATGTAACAAAATTCCACCGGTTACGGTCAACATCTCTAAAATTAAAAAACGCTCAAATCTTATGCAAAATCCCCCTTTTTTATCAAAATCTTGACCTTTCCGAAAATATAAATAATAAAGGTTAAATAAATTTTATTTTTGTTTCTGTCCTTCTTTCCTCCAATAACCAACTTAAAATCCACCACAACTGTAAACCCACCGCCACCGCTGATTAATTGATTCTCCCAGTGATCAAATATTGGCGATCCAGGATCAGGATCGGGGGAGAAGGAAGGGAAAATATATGAATTAAGGGAAAAGTTTGAAATTAAAGAGCTGCTCGGCATCGATATAAATGAACACAAAGTTCACAATTGTGAACAAATGGGGACAATGAGAAGTTTATTTTAAAGAATTTGTTGAATTGTGTGGGGCTCGATTCGTTCAACCGATTAGGCTCACTGTGAAACCGATATTTTAATTTTGATATAATTAAAAACTTAAGGACTAAATTGAAAATGTCAAAACAAATTTTTAAGTCCTCAAACATCCCCATATGATTTTAAGAATATGCCAAAGTTAAAAACTAAAGTTTTCAAATATTTTCTAAGTGTTTTAAAGCTGAAACAGTGTTTTTCAAGTCCCTGTTTCGAAACGGCCTAAGGCGTTTACGAGTTCACCACTGTCGACCCCTGTTCCGAAACGCGTATCAAAATGGCTTTAGAACATATGAACCGTATCGAAACGATTTCAAGCGTTTCGAAACGGTTCTTCATTTTAATTTGAAAAATTATGATCGTTGCAATGTTTTTAACCGAATTTTCAGAAACCGTTAGGGTGTTTCGAAACGGGCTCAAGCTGTTTCGAAACGACCCTTGACAGTGGCAAAAGTGTTTCGAAACGGTTTCAATACGTTTCGAAACGGGATCTTAAATGCACCCCAACGGCTCTTTCTATTTTGGTCCGTTTCGAAACAGGTCCACGCGTTCCGAAACGGGTGGTTGTAGACTGCATTTATGGAGGTGAGATAACACCCCCAACGGCTCTATTGATGAATGCAACAACCACAACGGCTAGAAATCAATGAGAAGGTATAAAATGGACCTCTAAAAGCTCCAGCAACAACTATTGATCCAAAAGCAAATATCCATACATCAAATCCAAGCATTTGTGCTAAAATCCCATATTGTCTAGAAACCCCAATTGTAATTTTCATTCTTATCCTTTTCAATTGGGTTGAGTGCTTGTAATTGGGCTACAATTTGTATTGAGAGATATTATCTTAGCCATCAAACTCTTTGTTATCTTTGTGTGAGGATTGGGTTAAATTTTGGGTAGAAAATTTAACCGAAAATTGTAAGGGTTGCCTCCTTAGCCTAGAAAAAGGGAAGAGCAATTAGTGGAATTGTTGCAAATCCTTAGTGAAGCTAAGGTAGTGGATGTAGAGTTCATTTGGAACTTGAACCACTCTAAAATTCCTTGTCAATCTTTTAATTTGCAATTTCCACCACCTAAACCTTAAAAATCCAATTCACCCCCCTCTTGGTTCATATCGATCATTCGATCCACTCAACAATTGGTATCAGAGCCTACCTCTTTGAGGATTAACAACCACAAGAGGAGTTCCTTGGAAGAGTGTGATCATCAAATATCAAGAGATGGCTTCAACCTCCGGTTCGGGCATGTATAAGTCTCAATCCACTACAAAGCCTCCCTTCTTCAATGGTGATAACTATTCTTTTTGGAAGAATAGAATGCGTCTCTTCATCAAGTCAAATGACTACCTAGTTTGGGATGTCATTGAAGATGGCCCTTACATTCCATTGAAGCAAGATAGTGAAGGCAAGATGGTCTTGAAGAAAAAGGTGGAGATGAGTGAAGAAGGAAGGAAAAAGATTCAAGTAAATGACAAAGCTCTCCACATGCTCTTTTGTTCATTCGGTCCGGACATCTATTCTAAAGTGTCATCCATTGAGAGTGCCAAAGAAGTGTGGGACACTCTTGAGACTACCTATGAGGGAACCAACGATGTCAAAGAAACTAAGATTGGAATTCTCAATCTTAGTTATGAGAATTTCAAGATGGAGCCCGATGAGACGGTGTCCAAGATGTTTGATCGGTTCTCCACTATAGTCAATAGGCTCAAAGGTTTTGGAGAGATCATACCGGAAGACAAGCTTGTCCGGAAGCTACTCTATTCACTTCCCGAATCTTGGGATGGGAAGAGAACCGCCATCATTGAAGCTAAAAACTTGAAGACTTTAAAGCTTGATGAGCTTGTGGGTTCTCTCCTTACTCATGAGATTATGAAGCAAGGAAGGGAAGAAGAGAAGAAGAAAGAAGAGAAAAGAGTAGAAAAGCTAGAGGTTGAAAAGAAGAAGAAGATGGGAATAGCTCTCAAAGCTTCACTACATGAAGAGAGCTCTTCTAGTGAGGAGGATGAGCTAGAAGAATTGGCTATGATAGCCAAACGATTCTCACGCTTTATGAGGTCCAACCGGGGAAGAAAAATCCAAAGAAAAATGGACTTCAAAACCAAGAACAAAGAAGAAGCAAGGGATCAAATCATTTGCTTTGAGTGCAAGCAACCCGGCCACATACGTTCGGAGTGCCCTCAATTCAAGAAGAAGGGCTTTAAGAAGAAGAAGAAGCTCAAAGCCAAGCTTGCTACTTGGAGTGATGAGGAGTCATCGGAGGATGACGAACAAGAAGTGGCTAACCTTTGCCTCATGGCACTTGAGGAAGATTCCTCCATGGTAACCTCTAACTCATCAACTTTAGATTTCACATATGATGAATTGAATGATGCATATGATGAGTTACAAGAGGTCTATGATGAATTAGTTGAGAAATATAAGGAGTCGGTCATTAGGAATAAGAAAATTATTTTGGAACTAAATAAGAAAAATGACTCACTCTCTCTAGCTAATTCAAAATTTGAGAAAAAGATATTAGGGTTGAAAGATGAACTAAAATTTTTTCAAGATGAGAATGTTGACCTTAATAATCTTTTGTCTCAATGTAATAGTGAACACCAAAAGGTGTAGGATGAGCTAAATGAGCTCAAAAAGTCTTTTAAAAATGTTGGTAGTGTCAAGCATGAAATAGGTGAATCTTCAAGAACAAACTAACCTAAGAAAAAGACTAACTACTACAAACAAGGTAGCTTTCCTAGACATAGTAGAGCTAAAAGAATTAGAAGTGTATGGGTTCCTAAGGAACTTGTAAAATCTAATAACATTATTGCTATGTCATCTTGGATTCCTAAGGGAACCAAGGTTTGGGGAGCTAACACTCATGGACCCAAAATGATTTGGGTACCAAAAACAAAAGCTTAATATCTTTGTTTGTAGGGGGAGCATTGCTACAAGGCCAAAGCACAAAGTCAAAACTCATGGTACCTTGATAGTGGATGCTCAAGGCATATGACCGGAGACAAGAGTAGATTCATGGATCTAAAGCCAAAAAGTGGAGGAGCAGTAACATTCGGTGACAACTCCAAAGGCCACATTAAAGGTATTGGCTCCATAGGTAATCACTCTACTATTCTCATTGAAAATGTTTTATATGTCGATGGTCTTAAACACAACTTATTGAGCATAAGTCAATTGTGTGATAAAGGATTTAATGTTTTATTTGATAAAAATGGATGCAAAATTGTAGACATTAAATCTAATAACATTATGCTCATAGGTCATCGCATAGGGAACATATACATGGTGCATCTAGATGACATTCATACATCTCATGCATGCTTAGTAGCACAAAATGAAAATGATGCATGGTTGTGGCATAGGAAACTAGGACATGCTAGCATTAGTGTTTTAAAAAAACTAGTTTCCTTTAACCTAGTTAGAGGTTTACCCAAGATAAAATTTTCAAATGATAAAATTTGTGATGCATGCTCTAAGGGTAAACAACATAAGTCTTCCTTTAAATCCATTAATGATGTTTCTACTAGTAGATGTTTACAACTTATACATATGGATTTATTTGTTCCAGTTAGGACTATGAGCTTGGGTGGTAAGTCTTATGCTTTTGTACTTGTTGATGATTTTTCTAGATTTACTTGGGTTCTATTTTTAAGTACTAAAGATGAGGCTTTAGAAAAATTCATCATATTTTCAAAACTAACCCAAAATGATCTTGAACTTAAAATTTCACATATTAGAAGTGATCATGGAACCGAGTTTCAAAATTTAGGGTTTGAAGATTTTTTAAATGAAAATGGTATTAGCCACAATTTTTCGGCTCCTCAAACTCCTCAACAAAATGGGGTAGTTGAGAGGAAAAATAGAACTTTGCAAGAAATGGCTAGAACTATGTTTTGTGAAAATAATTTACCTAAATATTTTTGGGCGGAAGCCACAAACACCGCTTGCTATATTGTTAATCGAGTAATGATTAGGCCAATTTTAAAGAAAACACCTTATGAGATTTTAAAATCTAAAAAGCCTAACATTAGCTATTTTCACCCTTTTGGTTGCAAGTGTTTTGTTTTAAATAATGGAAAAGACAACTTAGGTAAATTTGATGCAAAAAGTGATGAAGCTATTTTCATAGGTTACTCTTTAACCTCTAAAGCCTATCGAGTATTTAACAAAAGAACTTTAGTAGTAGAAGAATCTATTCATGTTGTATTCGATGATAACCTCCTTCGAAGGAAGGATTCTTGTGATGATGATGATGTAGGAATCATAAATGCCTTTGATGGAGGACAAACTTAAAAGGAGGATGAGATTCCAACAAAAGAAGAGGACACACAAGATCCACCTCTTGAAGCCTTGAAGGACTTGGCTCTTGAGGAAAAGGAAGTGAGCTACCCAAGGGAGTTCAACTATGTCAAAGATGGTGAAATCTTGGGTGATCCATCCAAGAGGGTAACCACTCGATCTTCTCTTAGATTAATGAATCATGTTGCATTTATCTCATGCATAGAGCCTAAGAATATTAAAGAAGCATTGAAAGATGATTTTTGGATTATGACTATGCAAGAAGAGTTAAATCAATTTGAGAGAAGTAACGTTTGGACATTAGTTGATAGGCCTAGTAATCTATCTACCGTAGAAACTAAATGGGTCTTTAGGAACAAGCTAGATGAGAGTGGTAACATTGTAAGAAATAAAGCTAGACTAGTAGCACAAGGTTACACTCAAGAAGAGGGAATAGATTTTGATGAAACCTATGCACCCGTAGCTAGAATGGAAGCCATTAGGATGTTGCTTGCATATGCATGTTATCATAATTTCAAGCTTTTTCAAATGGATGTTAAAAGTGCGTTTTTAAATGCTTTTATAAATGAAGAAGTGTATGTGGAACAACCACCGGGTTTTGAAGACTCAAAATTTCCAAATCATGTTTTCAAACTCACCAAAGCTCTTTATGGTTTAAAACAAGCTCCTAGAGCTTGGTATGAAATACTTTCAAACTTTTTAATTGAAAAATGTTTTGAAAAAGGTAAGGTGGACACTACACTTTTTATAAAAATGTATAAAAATGACATCTTAGTAGTTCAAATTTATGTTGATGATATTATTTTTGGTTCTACTAACGAATTTCATTGTCAAGAGTTTGCTAAGTTAATGCAAGGTGAATTCGAGATGAGCATGATGGGGGAGCTCTCATTCTTTTTGGGACTCCAAATCAAGCAAAAGAAGGATGGCACCTTCATCAATCAAGCAAAGTACATAAAGGATATGCTCAAGAAGTTTGGCTTGGAGAATGCAAAGCCTCAAGCCACACCTATGAGCTCATCTACAAAGCTTGACAAAGATGAAGGAGGTAAGTGTGTTGACTCTAAGCTTTATCGTTCTATGATTGGATCATTGCTTTACCTTACCGCAAGTAGACCGGATATCTTGTTTAGTGTTTGCTTGTGTTCTAGGTTTCAAGCTAGTCCTAGAGAGTCCCACCTTATAGCCGTTAAGAGAATTTTTAGGTACCTTAGAGATACTCCTTGCTTAGGTCTTTGGTACCCTAGAGACTCTACCTTCAACCTTCATGCTTATTCGGATGCGGATTATGGGGGTTGCAAAACCGATAGGAAAAGTACTTCGGGAACCTGTCAATTCCTAGGTAGTATGCTCATATCTTGGTTCTCTAAGAAACAAAATAGTGTAGTCTTATCTACCACCGAAGCCGAGTACATATCCTTAGTGAGTTGTTGTGCTCAATTCCTTTGGATGAAGCAACAACTCTTAGATTATGGAATTAAAGTTGAAACCATACTCCTAAAATGTGACAACACTAGTGCTATATGTCTAACAAAAAATCCCATCCAACACTCTAGAACCAAACACATAGAAATAAGGCATCATTTCATTAGAGATCATGTCCTTAAAGAAGATGTGGTTATAAAGTATGTAGACACCTTAAATCAATTAGCAGACATATTTACAAAACCTTTAGACAAAGAGCGTTTTTGGTCCCTTAGGAGAGAGTTAGGTCTAGCTAGCCTATCTTGACTTTTTAGGACCTCTTTTGTGCTTAAAATTGCTTGATCTTATGAAATGCCATGTTTATGTGTTTTGACTCCTAATTTCATCCATGCTTATAGCTAGGGGAGTATGTTTATGTTTACATATGTTTTGCCTGCTCATTCATATCATTCATGCAAGTTAGGCCTTAGAAAAACTCATTTTTCTGCACTTTTAGAGCCTCTTCTGCACTTCCAGGCCCAGGTGTATCGAAACGGGTCAACCTGTTTCGATACGGATGCCTTAAAATCATGACTGGGAGAAGGGCGTTTCGAAACGCCTCAAAAGGGTTTCGAAACGTTTTTGCTACTGCCAAGGGGTGTATCGAAACGAGTTTCGATACGAGTCAACAGGGCTTCGATACGGTCAACATCGTATCGAAACGGTCAGCTGAAAATCTAAAAACGGTCAAACCCTCGTGCTCGCATTTCGAAACGGTCAAGACCGTTCCGAAACGGTTTCACGAACAGCTTTAAGTAGGGCTTTTAATGTTAAAATTCACTTTAAACTAAAACTCTTCAAAACCCTAAAAACCCTAACCCGACTTTTTCCCTATAAAAACCCTCTAAACCTCTTTGTTTTTCACCAAATCTTGAGGGGTTTTTCTCTAAAACTCTAGTCTAAGCAAGTTTCATCAACATTGTGCAAGGATTTTCATCTATTCATCCAAAATCCCAAACTAAGGTATTTTCCCTCTTTTTCTTTTTCTTTTTCTTTCAATTTATGTTTGAATCTTAGGTTAGAAAATTTTATTTTTGTATAGATTATATGTTATTATGCTTGGGTTTTCCATATCTTGTAAAAAAAATTCAAAAACTTAAATTTTTTTATTCGAATATAAAAATATTCCCTCGTATTTTCTTTTACTGCTTTTTTTATTTTTTCTTAGTTTTAAATTTTTTTAATAACCTAAGTGGGATTTATTATTGGATTGAATTTAAAAATCTATGCATACACTTAATTTTTAAAACATGCTTGCTTAATGTTTTTAGGATGTCGGAGAATGCTAGCAAAAAGCGTAAGTCCGTTCAAACCGGTGAGTCGAGCATGCGTCCGAATCTCGCTCAGCTTTTTAAAAAATCCCTTCGAACTCCAGAGATGCGAGCTCGTTTCAAATATGTCCAGGATTCCGAAGTTCGTCGTGAACGTGTCATTGATCTCGAATTCCTTAACTCCGAGCGCTTCCTTTTCCGCTACCTCGAGCGTTTGAGCGAATGTGATCTTCTTCCTTTGTTGAGCATCCCGGACATTCGTTACAAACATATGGTACTCATCTTTTACTCTAATGCTCTTCTTATTAATGATGAAACAAATACCGAGGTTGTAGGGATTGAATCTTTTATGTTGGGTAAAAAGTTTACTGTTAATGTTGCTCTCTTGGAGTCCACTTTTTCCCTTAAAGATGAAGGAATTGAGAATGAACGTCACTTTGGCACTAACACCGGTCAAGTACTTTCCTTGGATGCGCACGATCGTTTTCTTCACTTGATGGTTTCATGGTTCCTTCGCCCCTCCGGAGGTAAATACTCTCATATCCGTCAAGTTGATTACTTTTGGCTTGAATGTTTCCGTCGTGGTGAGCGCCCTAATGTTGCTAAGATCATTTTTGCCGAGATGGTTAATAATGTTAAGCTTATTGACACCGATGGCTTGAAATCCTTTACTTATGGCACGATCTTAAGTCACATCTTCAGCACGATTGGTCTCGATTGCACCTATGACTCCCCGGAACCTCGCAAGTCCAAGATTGGTGAGTCCTCTCTTCGCAAGTCCGGTTTTCACTATGTGAACAATGTTTGGGAACGTGTTGATAGAGAAGCACCTCCTCCTCCTCCTCCCGTTGAACCTCAAGCTCAAGTTGGAAACAATGAAGCTCTTACGGCTCTCATTACCGAACGGTTCAATGCTATGGATACTAACATAGCTTCGGGTTTTGGTGCCATCAACACTCACTTGCAAAGTGTCGAGGATCGCCTCCTATCTCTTGAGACTTCCCACTCGAACTTGGATTTGTCCTTCTCTACTCTTTATGGCCAATGGACGAAGTTTCGCCGTTCTCAAGTCAAGAGCGATGATGAGACTTCGGATGATGATGACGAGGCCTAGGATTCATATCATATCATATTATATTATCTATGCATTTTAGGTTTAAGTTTGCATCTTTATGTTTCATTATGTTTTAGGAACCTATGCTTTTGATCTTATTTGGGATTATATTTTGAACTTAATGTTGATTTATGTTTGGATATTTTAATTTTATGAAATAATATTATTGTTGCTTATTACTTCATGCTTATTGGTACTAATCCTTTGTCTTCTCTATGAGCCTTATTTCTTATTTCTGATCTAACAAAAAGGGGGAGAAGATATTTAAGAGCCAAAACAAAAAAATCGTTTTTAAATGTTTAAAGTGTTCTTTAAGTTTTAAAACTTGAATTTCAAAGTTAAAATATTTTTTTTTTAAAAAAGAAAACTTTAAAAACCTATCTTAAATTAAGGGGAGTTAGAATATGTTCAAAATTTTCAAAACTCTTAAAAATTCTAACTTTGGATTTGTTATATCAAAAAGGGGGAGATTGTGAAACCGATATTTTAATTTTGATATAACTAAAAACCTAAGGACTAAATTGAAAATGTCAAAACGAATTTTTAAATCCTCAAACATCCCCATATGATTTTAAGAATATGCCAAAGTTAAAAACCAAAGTTTTCAAATATTTTCTAAATGTTTTAAAGCCGAAACAGTGTTTTTCAAGTCCATGTTTCGAAACGGCCTAAGGCGTTTCGAAACGAGTTCACCACTGTCGACCCTTGTTCCGAAACGCGTATCGAAACAGCTTTAGAACATATGAAACGTGTCGAAACGATTTCAAGCGTTTCGAAACGGTTCTTCATTTTAATTTGAAAAATTATGACCGTTGCAATGTTTTTAATCGAATTTTCAGAAACCGTTAGGGTGTTTCGAAATGGGCTCAAGCTGTTTCGAAACGACCCTTGACAGTGGCAAAAGTGTTTCGAAACGGTTTCAATACGTTTCGAAACGGGCTCTTAAATGCACCCCAACGGCTCTTTCTATTTTGGTCCGTTTTGAAACAGGTCCCGCGTTCCGAAACGGGTGGTTGCAAACTGCATTTATGGAGGTGAGATAACACCTCCAACGGCTCTATTGATGAATGCAACAACCACAACGGCTAGAAATCAATGAGAAGGTATAAAAGGGACCTCTAAAAGCTCCAGCAACAACTATTGATCCAAAAGCAAATATTCATACATCAAATCCAAGCATTTGTGCTAAAATCCCATATTGTCTAGAAACTCCAATTGTAAGTTTCATTCTTATCCTTTTCAATTGGGTTGAGTGCTTGTAGTTGGGCTATAATTTGTATTGAGAGATACTATCTTAGCCATCAAACTCTTTGTTATCTTTGTGTGAGGATTGGGTTAAATTTTGGGTAGAAAATTTAACCGAAAATTGTAAGGGTTGCCTCCTTAGCCTAGAAAAGGGGAAGAGCAATTAGTGGAATTGTTGCAAATCCTTAGTGAAGCTAAGGTAGTGGATGTAGAGTTCATTTGGAACTTGAACCACTCTAAAATTCCTTGTCAATCTTTTAATTTGCAATTTCCACCACCTAAACCTTAAAAATCCAATTCACCCCCTCTTGGTTCATATTGATCATTCGATCCACTCAACACTCACCAAGTGGTGGAGAGGTGGATTTTTGGGTGGAAGGGTTGTGGAAGCTAAAATGAGATTGACACAATGATTTTAGAGTGGTTTAATCTTCTAACCAAGGTTTACATCCACTACCTTAGCTCCCCACTAAGGATTTCCAATCAATCCACTATTGATTCGTCCCCTTTTCTAGGCTTAGGAGGAAACCCTTACAACCGATCAAGCTTTCTACCCAAAGCCTTGATCAAAGCCTCTCTTACAAAGAGAAACAAGAAGCAAACTTAAAACCCTCTAATAGGTGTTTGTTTGCACAATTAGGCACTCACCCAAAACCTAAAACACTTGAGCAAATTTGACAGTTTTGGCTCACTAGTGTTTGTCTATACAATAAATGACAATTTAAGTACAAAGACAATCTTTGATCATTTGATGTTTGACAATATGAGCATTAGCCTTTACTTGATGCTTGGAGGTCCCTTTTATACTCCCAAATGAGTTTATAGTCGTTACTAGTCGTCGGGGATGATTTGGAGCCGTTGAGGACTTTATTTCCCTTCATTAATGATGTTCTGCAGCCTTCCGTATCGATACGCTTGGACCCGTATCGGTACGGCCTTCATCAGAAACTAGCCGTTGGGCTCTTACCAGCCTGGGCGTATCGATACGCTTGAGGGCGTATCGGTACGGGTTCACTTTTAAATGACTGTTGGGAAAGTAGCCGTTGGGGTGGTTGAAAGGGGATCGGTACGCTTACCATGTGTATCGAAACGATCCCGATCTGTATCAAAAACGGCCAAGCCCGTTTCGATACGGGTTTTGGCAGTGGCCAAACTGGGCAAAAAAGGTATCGATACGGGTAAGACCGTATCGGTACGGGTAGTTTGAAAAGTTAAGTTTGGCTATTTAAAATCAATAAAAACATTGCCAAAAACCTTTTAAGATCCCTCAAACATAAATTCAAGTTGTTTGGACTTAAAACCAAGTTTTAAATTCTTTTCAAATTAGTCCAAAACATTTTTCAATTATTATATCAAAACACTAGTTCTACAGAATTGATTAAAGAAACTTATCCGCAAATCTATGTTACACATGTACTAATTAAAACAAATGAGGTTAGGGGTTTGAATTAATTTTCTAGGTTTTAGTTTTATAATTTTTGGGGAAGATGGTGAAAAATAAAATTTTAAAAGTTTGGGGGTTAAATTAGAAACACATTTTTAAGTAACGGAGACTAACGACTAAGGGACCAAAATAGAAACGATTCTAAACGTGAGTGACCAGAATAATCTTTTTTGAATTTTGGTGACCAAAATAGAACACACCCTAAACGAAATGGACCACTGGTGAAGATTACCCAAAATAAATACATACACACATGCAAACAACATACATATAATATATATAAATATACACAAATACATTGCATATATTCATTTACCACATACATATAGCACATATATTTAATAGTATTAAACATCTATATACATGGTGGTCAAAAATAGTGATTACAGCCACATGTCATTATCTGATTGGTTAAAATTTAATATAAAAATAAATATGAAAAATAAGATAAAAATATATTTTTGCCACATCAGCACCTATGCCACGTCAGCATTTTGACTTTTCAACGCTAACATGGCATGTTATGTGGCGTAGACGGTTGACACGTTAAAAAGTAACGGTCAGATTAACGGTTTCGTCGGTCAACATTAGTCAATGGGCTAATTTGTTGCAATGTGCGAACTGAATGACCTAATAGAACGTGTTTTCGTGCGAGGGGCAACATTACTAATTTGGGTCAAACTCAAGGGCAAAATAACCTCTTTAGCCTTTAAATAATTATTAAAATCTTAAAGGCTAGACATGCAATTAATCATATTTCAAAATAAAATTAAAAAAATTATTTAATGAATCATCCTCAAAGTCTAGACCATTGATGAGATTGTGAGAATGATTCATGAAATATTTTTCCCTAATTTTATTTAAAATATAATTAATTACATGTCTTTGAGATTTTTAATAATTATTTAAAATTTATTAAGAAATTAATAGTGTTCGACGGTGTATTGCGCTAATGGTATTTAGCGGTGTGTGTCGCCCGTTTTAAAATTTTCGTTATAAATATTATTACGACATTTTATAATGTAAGTTATAACTCATACTCCCTCCGTCTCACTAAACTGTCACATATTGGTCAAAATTGTTCGACTTTGACTATAATTTATTTAAAATTTTTAATTAATTAAAATTTATAAAATATATATTTAAAAACTACTTGATTCAAGGTTTTTGAAATATATTTTTATCAATAATAAATTTTAAATTATAAGAAGTCAAACTTAAAAAGATTTGACTCAAATGTAACAATTTAGTGGGACAGAAGAAGTAATATAATGATATTGATAATTAATGTTAAAATTAATATATTTTTTAAAAATAAACAAAATTAATTTCAACAACAGTTTAATAAGTTCAACATTTAAGAGGTTTTAAGTTCAAATTATTTAAACTTTAGTGACTATTTATGTAGTTTAATCTAATATAATCTTTCAGATTATCATCACCGTTTTTAAAACAAAAACTAAAAGATAACCTGAAAATGAGTGAAAGTGAGATTCATTGAAAAAGAAAAACCGAAAACAAGCAAGTAGGTTGCAGCAGCACTTCAAGATCCACTTGAGAGTATTGAAGATTTCCAATTTTCCCAGGTAAAAAATTCTCTATTTCCTCTTTCATTTTTTGGAAACGGAATCGCTTTCCTTCTCATTTTGTCATTGCATTATTTCACTTCAACTGTTCTAAATTTGCAGTTTTCCTGCTGGGTTGTTGTTATCTTTCCCTGTTTTTGGTTTCTGTCAATTTATTGTCCAGACCCATTCCAGCCCATAATCTTAAGCAAAGATGTTTTTCGACTCTCTGATTTGTTTTCTTTTGATGAAAAATAGGAGGAAAGACAGATTTGCTTTCTTTATTTCCAGATAAATCCACAATTTATTTTTGCAATCCTTCCTTCCTCATTGTTTCGGGCATAAGTATGGGGCTTGAATTCTATATGAGTTGCCTAAGTACGGGTATATACGGACCGAGAGTCTTTTTGACTAGCAGCTAGTTTTGGGTGTGATTCTCATCAATTTGTATTAAAGATATACAGCATAATTCTCAGTTTCAATCAGCTTATTTGTATTAAGCTAGCGCAATGTCAGCTGTTGGAGCGTTGCGTCGTTTCTTATTTGTTAGCTTGAAAATGTTTTATGATTTTTATTTAGTCTTGTTCACTTGGAATTAAATATACTTTTAGCTACATTGTCAGATTGACATTTGTTTCTCTTTGCATCAATTCTTAGCTTCAGTTTTTCTTTTAATTTCTGTATTCTGTTTGAACTTTGAAAGATTTTGATGTTGTTTATTGATGAGTTCGATTTTTTACTTTTATAACCTGTTTATTCTATGTTGTTGAACCAATGCTATCTAAAGATTGGGCATTTTGCTTATCTAATCTGGGTGGGATTTAGGCGTGGCAAGATTAAAAAATTAGTTAAGTAGTTATTGGGTTTGGGTATTATGCAACATGATTATGTTAAGAGTATTACTACCCAAAATAGTGGTAATCCTGCCCCGTTGCCATTTCTGGGTTCATCTGCTAGAGGCTGCACGTGGTAGTACTAGAGCCGTATATCCTTCTGTTTATATCTGAATATGGCCCTGAGTCAACTGACTGATATATCTAACATATGCTCTTTCGGAGCCTTGGTTTGCTTCAGGGTTGGCATTTTCTTGGGTTCTGGCTATTTCTTGGGTTGCAGCAAAGATGTTAATCACAGCATCATGAATCTGCTTCATTTCTTATAAATTTTTGCTTTTGCCTAATTTTAGTTCACTTTTGAATGTTAAATGAAAAAAAGTTCCCCTTCCCCTGCAGTGGGTTCAGTCAGGGAACTGGGAAGGGATGGAAAGGCCTGAGATAATAATGCATGTGTATACGATGCGTACTTGCTAATAGCTAGACCTAGTAATAAAATTGTACCTTATTGTTTTTAGATGTCTAAGGATGTGGAGGATCCTGTAAACAATAGTTCTGAAGTCTTAGCTCTCTCTGGTGAAGCCCGAGAAACATGGTATAGTTGTGTACTGAAGCAAGTATCTGTGTATGGAGTAGCGGCAGGATACTGCATCTCAGCTTCTCTTCTCTCCATCATCAACAAATGGGCTGTCATGAAATTTCCTTATCCCGGTGCACTAACTGCTTTGCAGTACCTGACAAGTGCAGCTGGTGTATTAATCTGTGGATGGTTCAAGGTCATTGAGCATGATCGGCTGGACCTTCTGACTATGTGGCGGTTCCTACCTGCAGCCATTATATTTTACCTCTCTCTCTTTACCAATAGTGAACTCCTCCTACATGCTAATGTTGACACGTTCATTGTCTTCCGATCAGCAGTTCCTATGTTTGTTGCAATGGGAGAGACTCTTTTCTTGCACCAGCCATGCCCTTCATTGAAGACATGGATCTCGTTAGCCACCATCTTTGGCGGCAGTGTTCTTTATGTTCTTACCGACTACCAGTTCACATTAACTGCCTATACTTGGGCTGTTGCATACTTGGTAAGCATGTCTATAGATTTTGTTTACATAAAGCATGTGGTAATGACTATTGGTCTGACTACATGGGGCCTTGTACTGTACAATAATCTTGAGGCTCTCCTATTGTTTCCTCTTGAGTTACTAATAATGGGGGAGTTGAAAAAAATAAAGCATGAAATCTCAGATGAGTCCGATTGGCACTCTTTCGAAGTGATTTTGCCCGTGGGCTTGTCGTGTTTATTTGGGTTGGCCATATCTTTCTTTGGGTTCTCTTGCCGAAGGGCAATTTCTGCTACAGGTTTCACTGTTCTTGGTATTGTTAACAAGCTATTGACAGTTGTGATTAATTTGGTCATTTGGGACAAACATTCCACTCTTGTGGGGACTGTCGGGCTCTTGATTTGTATGCTAGGTGGGGTTATGTATCAGCAGTCTACAAGCAATAAGCCGAAAGCAGTTAATGTAGCTACAGCACAAGAAACAGAAGAACAACAGAAATTACTTGAAATGCAAAACAAATCACAGGCAAAGAACAATGAAAAGGAAGTCACTGAGATAGAGGAGAAGTGAATGGGCTTAAAATATGGAAACCGTTCTTCGATTGGGATTTGGGCATGGCTGATGAATTCTCGTGGAAACAGCAATCTCCATATGCACAGAATACTTGCATTGAAGATTCAGGCTCAAGTTGAATACATCTATGGCGTTTCATCTGGTCAGTCTTCTATTGCCTGAACTCAAAGCTTGATCTTCTTCAGATTGATACATGATTTTTATATTTTCCATCTGACAAACCAGGAGGATTGGTTGGAATTTTGCATTCTTTTGTTTCATTTTACCGCCATGAACATTTTATCTAACCCAATCAACTTCTCATCATTGTATTGGTACCTAAGATTATATATAGATATAAATGTAGTTTTTAGAGCAAAGGTTAACTACAAACCTTTGGTTGCAAGTTCCTTCCTTTGTTTGATGTCTGTTATCGTTTTGTGCCTCTTGGTATTTATAAATAACTATATTGTAGTTGTATCAATTGTTACGTGTCATGTTCTTGTTCTTGTATCATCGATACGAACATCAGATGTTAGCTTCAGTAACTGTGAGCCCTTCTGTTTCTGTTTCCACCTGATAAGTGGAACCAAGAAAAAATTGTGATTTTGCATTCAAATTGAAAGGATTTAGCTTTTGAATTGTTCTGCATTGCATTTCAATGTCAACGGGCAAGTAAAGGTGTCATTCTCATTTTCAAATTCCCAAAAGCTTCTCGGATACATGTATGTGTCGAATTCAATGCTATCTGGCTCATCTATTTAAGCCTACAAATATATTTGGATGATCTCTCAACCCATGTTCGAATGTGTTGGACATAATATCGTAGGTAATGTTTTGAATGAAGTAAATGTTTTTGTTTGTTTGATTTTTTTTTTTTTTTTTTTTGCTTAAAAGTGTTTTTTAGATAGTGTTTGTTTATGGTAAAGTTTACACAAACTTGTCAAATTTAAGGTTTAGATGCTTAGTTTAGTACTTAGAATTTAGGTTGTAGTGTTTAGAGTTTAGGATTTAGGATTAAAATTTAGATTTTAGATTGTATAGTTGAATAGGAAGGGTTGTGTAATTTTTTATACCAATTGTGTATTAAAATATAACCGTATATATGGATTTATATTCAATACACATGCTGTGGAAATTAAAAGTTTTCACAAGTGTCTTAGTTTAATGTTAGAATTTAGGGTTTAGGTTTAGACGTCAGTGGTTTAGAATTTAGGGGTTGTAGGGTTGTGGTTAGAATTTAGAGCTTATGTTTAAAATTTAAGGTTTAGATTTAGAATTATTCTATATATATATATATATGGATAAATATTCTATACACAGGCGGTGGAAACTGAAAGTTTCCATAAGCGCCTTAGTTTTAGGGTATAGGGTGTTAGTTTAGGATATAGAGTTTAGGGGTTTAGGTGTAGGGCTTTAGAATTTAGGGATAGTTGTTTCAATTTAAGGTTTAGGGTTATAATTTAGGGTTTATAGGTTAGGGTTTAGTTTTTAGGGTAATATGGTGAGGATTTAGGTTTTAAGCTATAAACCCTAAATTATAACCCTAAACCTTAAATTAAAACAACTATCCCTAAATTCTAACCCCCTACACCTAAACCCCTAAACCATACACCCTAAACTAAGTCCCTATACCCTAAAACTAAGGCGCTTGTAGAAACTAAAAGTTTCCACCGCCTGTGTATAGAATATTTATCCTATATATATATATATCCAATGCATTGATATTGGAAAAGAAGTTTTTCACTAGCAAGTTTAATTGAGGGTATATGGGTTTAGTTTAAGGTTTATGTTTTAGGGGTTTAAAGTATAAGGTTTAAGATTTAGGATTTAAGGTCAAAGATTTAGAGTTTTAGCTTTTAGAGTAATTAGGTATGCTTGTAGAATATTTTTCTCACTGTCAGTGCATAGAATAAAGCTTAAATAAAAAGAAATGTTTAAATTATATATCGTTTTTGCTTTAGGTATCTATTTTCTTTTGTCGAAATAGGTGTCTAACATTTATTCAGTTTTCATTTTAAGTTTCTAATGTTTCATCTGGTCGTTTTATAGGTGACATGTAAAAAAATCGACACTCGATCATTGCATGACATGTGGCTTTAATTTTAATTTTTTATTTTTAAAAATCTAATTTTCTTAAATTTTGAAAAAAATCCTTTTTCTTAATTTCACACAAAAATCCTAAATTGTCAAATCTCTGGTTGTAAATTTCAAAATTCGCGTATTGTATTCCCTATATATAATATTTCACTCCAATATATAGAATAATAACTCATATATTATATCCCCTGTACTACTCTCCATTATAAAAAATTGGTTTAAATATGTTTAATACTTTATGTTCATGTTAATTGTTAACCTAACAATTATAAAAAAGACAAAATAACTTGTTTAATCCTTTATGTTTATATTATTTTGTCAACTTGACCTTTGAAAAATTATAAATATAGATGATTGAGAAATTATATTTTTCAATTATTGTAGTTTTTATTTATTTTTAAGATTAATATCCTATACACTGGCGGTAGAAAACTGAAAGTTTTCACAAGCGTCTTAGTTTTAGGGTATAGGGAGTTAGTTTAGGGTATAGGGTTTAGGGGTTTAGGTGTAGGGGTTTAGAATTTAGGGATAGTTGTTTCAATTTAAGGTTTATGGTTATAATTTAGGGTTTATAGGTTAGGGTTTAGTTTTTAGGGTAATATGGTGAGGATTTAGGTTTTAACTTATAAACCCTAAATTATAACCCTAAACCTTAAATTGAAACAATTATCCCTAAATCCCTAAACTATATACCCTAAACTAACCCCCTACACCTAAACCCCTAAACTCTATACCCTAAACTAACTCATTATACCCTAAAACTAAAGCGATTGTGGAAACTTTCAGTTTCTACCGCCTGTGTATAGAATATTTATTTTTATTTTTAATGATTAATGGTCACATTGATAACAACTATAAGTTAGGGACTAAAAACTTATTTTGTAATTTTATACAGTTATCAACCCAACATTTAATGGTAAAATTGAACAAATTAAACAAAAACTAAGAGAGATTAAGATTTTTCAAAAAAAAAATAGTACATAGATTCAATTTAATAAAATTAAATTTAAAAACTTAAAATAGTACAGAGATTCGTAGTAAAGTTTTAATCCCCCCCCCCCCCCCCCCCCCCCCCCCCCCCAATTAATGGGTAAACTTGCCGCCACACTTTAGGTGAAAATTAAAATATGCCACCATACCTTAGTTTGATTGATTATACTTTTAAGACTATAAATTTACCACTACACTTTAACTCAATATTAAATGTTGCCACTTTACTTTTGTTTCATTGAAATTGAACACTAAAATTGGGGGAGTGGATTTAGGGGTGGGAATGGGGAGGGAATATTTGAAAATTGTGGGAATCGACGGGTATGAGGAATAACTGAAATCAGGGATGGGGTGGGGGAATTTTTATCACCGAAGCTCAAATGGAGATGAGAACGGAAATTGCTATATCTGAACCGTAAGGATAATCGAACCGTAACCGTATAAATAACCGCAGGGATCCCAAAAATATCTTTAAGGATCTTGATGTTTTACAAGATTTTTAATATATATATATTAATAAAAAATTCTTAACTTTAATTCTTAACTATATTATTACCACTTTAACTTTTTCTCAAACCTAGAGTTTCTCAACATATTTCTATCTTAATTTTTAGATATAAGCTAAAATCATTGTCTAAATCTTTCCCAACACAACACCCTTTCAATCTTCATCTCGTAACTGGTTCCAATCGAAGTATTCAAATTTTATATTTTAAATTGAATTGGCCATTTATTTTGGTCAGTAAAATAATAATTTTGTTTAATATTTTTGGGCACGAGATTCTCCGAAAACCGTGAGGATCCGCACGAGGAGGATATGGGAACGAAAAAAATTTCCAAAGCATTTAATAAGGATTCGCAAAAACTGTAACCACAAGTGTTAGGAACAATATGGGAAATGTAAAACCGTCCCCGCACTCCCTATTCCCACCCCTAAGCAGATTTGACTTTTGATTGAATTTTACTATTCAGTTATAACTTTGAATGCTTTAAAAAAAACAAAACATAGTAAATAAACAGTATTTATTATTTTATTTTGATAATTAAAAATATTAAATTAATCGGTATAATAATAGAAATAAATAAACTATTTATTTTAAGCAAACGAGTCTTCAAGTAGGATCGGGGAACCCCTTTCCAGTTTCCACCGTGTTTTGAATGATGCCTAAGAGTAAGACCCTTTCCTCTAAACAAAAAAAAAAAACAAATAAAGCCAAAAAATGGTGAGAGTTTTGTTTTATTATCTAATTGTCATAAGAAAAATTTGAAAGGATTTTGTCATAAAATCTTTGATACTAAAAGATGTGAAACATATGATTAAGATGATATTTTTGTATTTAACTTTTGTAAAATTCGATCGAATTAATCGATCAATGAGTTATATACTCATAATTAAAATAAATAATCTTATGTTATTTTAATACAGTTTTTTATTTAGTGCAAATTCACCGGTAGCTTTCGTGATTTTTATCATTTTTAACGGTCTTTTTTATTTTTAAATATTTACATGAAAAATTAAAAATATGCCATCCATCATTATTTTATTGCCATGTTTATTAATTGAATGTCAAAATTGTTCTACGATAAAAAATTATTAACTGGACTTGATTAATTAAATTTTATTGACTGAAGAGGCTCTATTGGATGTAAAAGTTTAATTGATTTTTTTCTTATTTTCTTTCTTAAAATTTTCTAGACCCTTAAGTGCCAAATAAAAATGGTACAATAGAAGATAACAAAACCCGAATTATTCAATAAATTTTGCACGGGTATGCTTTAAATATATTATTTTTTTAGTTAAAAAAAAGACTGAATTCACTCTAAACGAGACTTTCTTTTCAAAAATAAATTGAACCATGCAGTGGAGTGAAACAATTTTTAGTAAATGGTTACTTCGCTCACTCAAGTTAGGAGCTTATTTGAAATTTTTTATAAAAAAATAAAAAAGATTTAATTAAAAATATTCATGAAAATTAAAATTTAATAAAAATTTTAAAAATTTTGAGGGGCAAATTAAAAAAATATATTAAAAATTGAAAGACCGAATATTAATTATCTAGAATCTTAGGGGAGCCAGGCCCCCACTGGCTCCAATCAAGATCCGCCTCTGTTCACGTACTGGTGGGAACTAAATTATATAAACATTAATATTTTTTTTAACATTTTATTCTGATTACAAAGTAGTATTTTAGTCCAGTTTTTCATATTTAGATAAACTCATGTACACTTATAGATTACGCTGTTCGAACCCAGATCACCTAGGACAAACAAAACTAAATTAATTTTAATATTTAAAGTTTTATAGAATGCAAATTTAAAACGGTTAATGACTGTAATGTAATTTCAAGTATTTTGTATTTAAAAAAGTGAAAATAACTTTAAAGTATTAATTAATTATTTTTTATTTATGTAAACAAATTAATTAAAAATATATAATTTAAATTTTTATAAAATAATATTAAAAACCACAAAATCAAGCCAATGTTTTCAAAATAAAGTAAAAAATCAATATCTAAAAAAAAACAGCCTAATTTATCATTGGCGATTAAAATTTTTCAAGGAACTTGGCCGATCGATCTCTCCTACATTTGTAGGGCTCGCTACCTAACTTTGAAAATTATTATTACCTTTTACTTCGATATATTCATAAGTGACTATGTTGTATACACTTTATAGTGTACTAAAAGTATATATATATTTAAATCGAGTAAAATTTTGATCCACTAAATGTGTAAAATTTATTTTACACAAGTATACATATTTAAAAGTTATAAAACTCAAATCTTAAATTACTAATCATAAATCTTAAAAATCATACTCTAAACTTCAAACTTTATACCTAAATTTTAAACATCAACCCCTAAAAGTAAGACTTGTGGAAATTGTTATATAATAATAAATTAAAAAAATTTTATATACAACACACCGGCGGTGAAAACTTTTAGTTTCCACAAGTGCCTTAAATTTAAGATTTAGGGACTCAATTTAGGGTGTAGTGTTTAGGGTTTTAGGTATATGAGTTTAGAATTTAGGGGAAATGATTAGGATTTAGTGGTTAAGGTTAAGATTTAAGGTTTAGAGGTTATGATTTAGGTATTAGGGGTAATATGTTGAAGATTTAGGTTTTAACTTATAAACCCTAAATTCTAACCCTAAATTCTAAATTCTATTTACAATCATTAAATTCTAAACTACTAAACATAAACTCCTAAACTCTACCCCTAAACAAAGTTCCTAAACCTTAAAACTAAGGCGCTTGTGAAAACTAAAAATTTTCACCGCTAGTGTATCAAATAATTATCCAAAAAAATTATTAATAAAAAGACGTAAAATACAACATGTAACAACGAGACAGTTATGGGCAACTATTATCCATAGAAGTTTGATTAGGAGTGCTTATTGAGTTGAGCAGCTCGCAAACAACTTGAGTTTGACTTGGTCAAAACTTGATTAACATTCAACTCGAATTGACTCGACTCGAGATCTTAGCGAGTCTAGTCGAATAAAGCCCAACTCAACTCGATAAGTTCGTGAGCAACTCGTTATTTTTTTATAAATTCTTTTATAATTTTTTGGCGGCTACCTTAAATAATCATGTTCTAAGAAATTTAAATAATAGTTGAAAACTCTAAAAAGTTCAGTAAATTTCTAAGTAATTTACCTATAAAATTTTTTATTTCAAAATTATAGAATGTTTAGTATTTCTCGAGAATTAAAAAATTAATTTAAATTAAAATATAATAATGAGTCTTTCTTTTTATTTCTTTTAGTATTACTTTAAGTATAAAAATATAAAAGGGAAAAAGTCTTTAATTTCCACCTCCCATATAAAAAAATATGATTGAAATTTAAATCCCTAAAGCATTCTATCATTTATTGTTCATCGAAGATTGTTGAAAAACTAAAAAGAATCGCACTCGAATATCGACTTTATCTCTAACTCGGTCATGACAGGTTCATTTGTTTATCTCCTCAAACCTCACAATTTTTTTTAAATTTCTATGTTTATATTAAGCTCGAATAGTATCACTAGATTTTACCTATATTTAAAAAAAAAACAAGGTAAAAATTTTGGCAAGTTTAACAACCAACGAGATTTATTAATGAGCACGAGTCAAACAAAATTTTATTGAGCTTAACGAGCAACAAGTCAAACATATTTTTTAACGAGCAACAAATTAAGCACTACTAAATTCATGATTGACTAGGTTTGAGATTTTGACATCGTCTAAATTCTAAATGCAGGGAGAGGGGGAATAGAATGGTACAAACTTCACTCCAAACTTTGGAATTAAAAATGAGAATGGCATTTAATTAGTGGTCATGGATACTCATCTGTTTCATCCTTTGTGTGAGTTCAAACTCTGGCACTTGGCTATTGAGAATATTATTTTAATTGAAATCAAATGATTTTGTCCCATGTACCATCTACTTGGTTAAATTCTCTTTCCAGGGGCACCAAGTTATAGGAATTAAATTCTCTTTCTAGGTAATATGGTTCAATTCCAACGCCCTAAAACTATCTGGCTAATATAAACATTGAGCAAGCACTGATGCAACATGAGACACCACACCATATACGCTCGCAATATGTAAGATTCAAATTCACGACTATTGACCATAAGAAATACTAGTATACTATGCTACTTCTATAAAGAGAGCTCAAACACCAAGTTACCATGAGAAATGTCACACAATAATCATTATATTCAGAAAACAAAAGTTGGTTGGTAGAGGCTCATCTGGGCTTTCCACCAAATACTTGGTATTCTGCTCCAATCTTCTGTGATACCAGGATGCATAGATGTGCTCACCTTCATAGAATCAGAGAGCTCAAAACACTCGTTGGATTTTTTTTTATTCTTCCTCTTCATATTGGACTTCCTAGTTTAAGATGTGAGGTTGTATTTATTCCAAGGCATGGCACAACATCCTGCAACAGATCATCAGAAAACAGACAAGATGAACATTTTGCACACATAAGCAATACTGTAAAATCACTAGCCATAATGAAAAATGAAACAAGTTATTCATGGTTACAACCTTTACAAGAGTACTTGCCCGCCACAAACTTCTTTGATGCCACTTGTGTTCGAGCATCAATCTAACACAATACCCTGATCACCAAATTTAGCAAATCAACAATTATTCTTACAATCTAAGCTTAATAAGCAAAATCATTTTTAAAAGGAATTCAAAAGAAACCTAGAGTTGCATGCCTATGTTTTTACATCAAATTGCTCAAAGTCAAACCAAAAGATATAAGCAACTCCATGAAACTAGAATTTGGAGTTACTATTCTAATAAGAGAGAGAATCATGTTATTGAGTACCATAAACATGATTAATTTAGACCATTTCAATTTCAAAAACATTGGAAATTGTACAGAAAAAGACCCTATCAATTATCATTTCCTTTCGCTTATGCTTAGCTATCGTTGACCCACCCATAACAAAAAGTGGGGTTAATAGAAACAGAATCCTAGAAATTATACTAATTAAACTTTATTCACACAAGTGATAGCCAATAAGCATGCAACATCCATCACAAACCAACCTCTGGAGGGTCAAATTTGGCCCCAAGGTTGCTAAGTTTAGCATGGGCTTCCGCATAATCCTTGAAGAATGTCTCTTGATCTTCAGCATACTTCTCAGCATACACCTGTAAATAGAATTATGCTTAGCCAAAACTGTAATTATATTATCTTGCTCACTTGTATTGAACTCGATTTAATTACCTTGAAAGAGGGATCTTCAAAAAGAACATCATCTGTTGGCAACACAAGCAAATCTTCATCCCTTTTTGCTTTAATGTCCTGTATGGATATAAGAGAATCAGAAACTTTTACTTCTTTTACTTGAAAAGAGAAATTGATTTCAATTTCAAACCTTGAAGTATGAATTGTCAAACTTCAACCATTGCACTGTCCAGGACTGTCCTCCTGGTGCTCCTGGCCCATCTTTCTGTCATTCATGAAACAAAATCCAATTTAAATCCTAAATAGCTGTCATTGATACAACAATAGTTACTGGAACCATCACCACACGTTTCACACAAGGAAATAGGTTTTTCTAGTAAGTACGAAGACATTAATCATACCACCGTCCAGGTCAGCAACCACAGATAAGTTGCATTTTTTATAAAATAAAAAATAAAAGCAGTTGATAAACTTTGCTCAGTAACACAATCAATTTGAATTATGGAAGATGCTGACAAACAGAAATGGAGATATGCAATTTCTGTCAGTTAACTCAAGCTCACATGTCACATCTCAAGGAAAACCCCCAGAAGTAGAATGGGATAACTATATGAGGTTATTCCCAAATTCAATTTGTTTGTAAGTTAACATTCAGTCTCTGAAATTTTCATTTTTCTGAGCATTTAGAGCAATGATCAGCTTTAAAAGCAAGTTAAAATTTCTTTCTCCTGGCTAACTTCCAATAATTTACTAAATAATACTTCAACCATCTAAATAAAACTGTCACATTTTGACTTTTAGGGTCAACTTTTTTTTTTTAACTTTGACTAATTATCTTAAAGAGTATTGGAAAAAATGAAAAAATATTTCGGAAACTTTGAACCTTGGTTTTAAAAGGCGCGAGGCGCTCCGAGGTCCAAAAGGTCCCTGGAGCCGAGGCGCGAGGCGAAGGCGCTCGCCTTTTGTAGGCGAGGTGCCCTTTTTTCCTAAAAATTTATAAATTAACCATATAACATATTTTTGTACTTAAAAGCATGATAATTATATGATAAATGCTAAAAGATAAAAATATTTTCTACTTAAATTTGTACTTAAAGTCTCAATATAAACAAAGTGATATAAGAAAACAACCTGAAAATCAAATAATAACCAAATAATAACCAACAATAATGTATTTCAAGACTGTGAATTCTAGTTTTATAAAACCAGTGTCCTACTGCCTTCACGAATGTGAATTCTAGTTTTATAAAACAATTCGGGGATGTAAAGTGTAAACAATTGGAGTTGAAGGTTGTAATTCCTAATAATCCCTATAACAATTTAATAAAACAACCCATTCAAATAAACATTGTCTTAGACAATTTGTCTGTCACCCCTAATTTGAACCGATTCAAATAGACAAAAGAAAAGAAGAGAAGAGGCGTCGCTGGCTACACTTACCGGCGACAGTGGCTGGGCTTGCCGTCGACAATGGCTAGGGTTGAAGGCTGGCTGAAATTTGGGGGGAGGCTGGTTGTGTTTATTGTGATTTTTGGGGAAAAAAGTAGGGTTGAAGGGTATATTCTAATTAGAAAAATAAAAACACGTGCTTTTTTTAACACCTCGGTGTTAAGAGGCGTTGCCTCGCTCGCCTCATGCCTTAGGAAAAAGCCACCGGAGGCGCCCGCATCCTGTATATTGCTTTGCCTTGGCCCTCAGATGCGTTTTCTTCAAAGCCTCCCTCGCCTCACGCCTCAGGCGCGCTTTTTAATACTAAGCTTTGAACGAATAAGTTTCTAAAAATATTTTTGTAACATTTAATTAATTAAAAAATTTAAAACAATCAAAGTCAAAATTTTAAATATCTGACAAAAAAAATCAACTGCAACATATTAATTGAGATAAAGGGAGGAGCACTTTGCACTTTAATAATAAGTATGACAAACTATGCTAGGCATTTGTTCCAAAATCTCTAGCCTCAATCAAGAATTACCTATGACAAATAGCATTTTTAAGTAATTATGACACTAGATTTTTTCTATTCGTATTAAAATAAGCTGGCTTACCGTATACTTGGTCTCGGGTTTACCCCAACCGCTACGTTCTGGTCTGGACCTCCCAAGTGTATGTGCACCAGATAATGCGACTATTTCCTGCATATCAAATGCTAGATGTTTAATATCATAGTGTGTCATGATAAAAACAATTATCAACGACATTTTAAGCTTACCTTGTCATTTAATCCCATTCGGTAGAAAACCTCTCGTAGATGATCAGCAGGTGAAGGGGGTCCAGCAGCTTTAGCAAAAGAGAAATTCTATACAAGTTAGTGGTCTCTAAACATAAGTAGAAACCAATGTAACATTACAAAAGGAAGCAAACAATCCAAATTACTTAATGATAGGCTAAGATCTAAGTTCCAAACAACCTAAAATTGCAAAGTCTGGCAATTTAAGGCATCTAATAGTTAACATTTGAAAATTAGCTAAAAACTTCCGAAATTCAAAATTTTAAGAAGAAAAGAACTTAAAGCCTGCAATATAAAAATGTATTAATACCGTTCTAGGTTCCTAAGTAACCAACTGCCAAAAAATGGTGTGGATAAAGGGTGGTCAACCAGTTTGATATTCTTATTTACTCTATAATTGTGCCAGTTGAGATATGTGCTCAATGCTTTCGATTATGAACACCTAGGGGTATCTAGTTTTTTGTCAGATAAAGGTAATTTATCTGTTAACCATGAGACACTTCATGGAAATCCAATGAACAACCCAGAAAACTAGAATTAAATGGATTAAAACATGGCATCCTCAATTCATGGTCTAACCATGTAAGATGCTGCGGCCCACTTTCATCCATGGATTAAGAGGCTCACATTTCCAGCTACATTCCTCCAGTTAGAAAATCAGGCACAGTAAAATCTTCCCACAAGTTACATTAATATTAACAAATCATTCACAAATGCATGGTTCCCTTACCAGGTAGCCTGCCCTCTTCAGGGCACTCATTAGGATCAGATACATCCACTCTTCCGTATTTCATGGGAATTTTGGGTCCCCCAGCCTCCTGAAATTTCAATTTGATTCTTAGCAAAATAACAGTAATCAATCAATGCATAAATATTCATTAAAGTGTAATAAAAGGGATAACCTCAATAGCAGTAGCACTAGCCAACTGGAACAAGTCTGCATAAGTTACACCAGAGTACTTGTCCTTGATAGGCTGAATAAGATTCAATGCATTCATAAGACCTGAAAGTCAAACTTATGAGACAACAATGGTACCAAGTGCATGATTACATTTTATAAGTAGAAAATAAAATGATACCAGCATTGGCTGCATGTTTCAGCTCAACTTCAAACCTAATACTTCCATTCGTTCCACCCCTTTGTGGCCAAGCTTCAATGTTCTTGTTGTAGGTACCAGCATCGTGCCATCCTAGACGAACCTGTTGTGCACACATCAAATTAAACTTGTTCTTTTCCTATCCATGAAAGAAATAGAAAATCAAGAAGAAAATGGGAGACATTTAAGCCTTGCCCCCACCCCCTCCAACTCCAACCTTTCCTTAAGAAACTAAAAGGCAAATCGGGGGAGAGGCCCGCAGCGTGGAGCTGGCTTTCGGTAAGGAGAGCCTCACGTCCAATTCGCCAACCAAAGGTACAGACTTTCAAAATAACATGCAATTTTGATGTAAGTTTCCAGACTCTAGAAGGCCTAGTAGTCTGAGGGACCGAACGTTGTGGATAAAGGTGACTAGATCGAATAGTGTATAAATCTGAATCATGCACACCCAGAGTAGGGTGTCTGGGCGGGTGGCAAAGATCGGGATATACGGTATGGTGTCCGCATCATCTGGTAGAAAAACATCACGAACAAGGTTGTTGTTGCGTGTAAAAGTGTCTATCGCAATGTAGTGCAAGTGTACACGACGCAAGTAGTAAAATGATACGTAAGTATCAGATATCGTCTCCATAGGGACTGGGCTAATAGCTTCACCTGGAATTACTGCACGAGAGGGAAAAGAAATAGTTTAAATGTTTGTCACGAGATAATAAAGAATACTTAAATAAAAGAGTAATGAAATCGGGATAGAGAGAATGGGCCGGTATTGAATTGCTCAGTAGTGTAGGTGTTGCAAAGTCTAGGAATCTCTGTTCTGTCGTTGCGCCTGTCGCGGCAACACCTGTCGCGGCAGCGGTCTGTTGTTAGTCACGGCAGCGATCACACAACTCTGTACTTCAAGCTTGGCAAGAATCCCTGATGTGCCTTGGCCTATCCCTAGGTCCAAGTTTGTCGATGAACGCGTCTTTGATGATACCTCCCGGCGTAAATCGAAGGATGATCACCATTGTTGTTGAAATCTTCATTAGCCACTTAACCTCGTCCTATCCCTAGGTCCGAGATAGTTCAACCATAAACTGGAGAACCCGTACTTATTCCTTTCGTATACTTAACTCTCCCGGTATTAAGTAAATAGATAATCTCACAATGCTCTCCTGATACTCTTGCAAGATGTTGAAAACCAGAATAAGCAAACTTGAAGTCTATTTTATTGAATAGAAAAATTCCTAAAACAAATGCAATCCTTGCAACTACTTTACAAATCAACCCATAGCCCTAGGGGAAGTTTAGAACATGATGAGAAGGGGAAAACGGCTAGGGTTTTGGGAAGAAGGCTAGAGAGTAAGATCTCCTTCCCAAGGTCGAATTACATGTCTTTATATAGGCCTTGGGTTCAAGTTTTCTAATATGGCAAGAATACAAGTTTAAACTAAAGTACAACTCTATTAAAGACTAAATCTTCAGAGCATATATCTTTAATTCGTCCTTCCTTCTTGCTTGAAGTTTCTTCCTTGAACTTTGGGCTTGGCCTTCATTCTGATCTAGGGCTTGGAAAAATATAAGGGTGATCCACGATAGACCGGCTTAATTTTCTCTTTCTGTCGAGGCCCACTTTGCTTCTTCTCTTCACCATTGTTGTCGTCCTTGGCTGCCACGGCAACGACCATGGCAGCATCATCCTTGTAACGCCCCGGTTTTGGGCTCAGAAGTTTTGGTGTTGACCGGTTCGGTCAAAGTGCTGATCGAATATATAAGAGTGAATTTAGGAAAGCCTAGTTCGGGTTGCATTAAAAATATGGAAAAATATTCTAAAATCATCTTTTAATATATATAAGTGAACTGTGAAATCAATTTTGGAAAATGAGGTTCGGAAAGTTGACATTTTGGCTAGTGACCAAAATGTAATTTTTGAAAGTTGCGGGACAGTTTTATAAAGGATTGAAACTTTGAATCTTTAAGGAGCTATTATTCCAAAAAGGATTTCTCCAGATTTTTCTAAGATATTTTAAGTCTAAAATCTGATTTTAAAGATTAAGAAAGGGAGGGAAATCATTTTAACTAATTTTCCAACAAACTTTCCATTTTCTCTCAAATTCTCTTTTCTCTCAACCCAAACAAGATTCTCCAGATTTCTTTCTTTGATTTTAACATCTTAATCTCTCATTTCAATTCTCATTTGATTCCTAATCATCTCATCATCAAAACCTCTCAATCTACAAGTTGATTCATCAAGCTTTTTGGCTCTAAAATGGAGAAATTCAAGTTTGGAGGTAAGAACGTCCTTCTCCTCTAAACTATCAGTTCTTTACTGAAATTCATAAGTTCTCAATCCTTGATTTATGTTTTATTAAAGGCTTTTCAATTGAGATCTTGATTTTTGGCTAAAATGCAAGATTTGATGATTTTGGTGAAAATTTCGTGTGATCTGTTTAAGCAGGGTTTTGAGGTGTTAAATTGATGTTAAATGAATGCTAAAATGATTAGAAGTTGAGGTTTAATCAATGCAATCCCGGATAGGTTGAATTTCCTAAGTTTGGCTTGAGTTTTTTGTTGTTTTTGGAGTGTTTTTGGTGATCTGTTATACCTGGAGGTTTAAGGACGTGGTTGTGATCATTTTGCATGTTATTTGATGTATAAAAATGGTTAGAAGTGATGGATCTTGGCTGGGTTAAGTTTTGGAAGTGTTTGGAGGTGATTTCGGTTGTGTTTGGTAGCCAAATTGTTAGATTTGTGATGAGCAGCGAGTTGTGTTGATGTTGCTGGTGTTTTAATGCATAAGGATGCATTAATGTTCTGTTTTTGTGTGCTTGAAACAGGGGAGGTTGATCCTTGAGCTTTGGAAGTGTTTTCGGAAGCTTGGAAAGCTTGTTGGCTAGCTTTGTTTGGTTATCGGTGAGTGAAGTTGGGATTTCAGCTTTTGAAACAAGGTTTGAAGGTTTTTGGGAGCTTAGTTTAAGTCTAAACAACTTTGCTAAGCTCAAGAGTAAGTGAAGAGGTTTTTGCTTTTGAATTGTGTGTGATTTGGTTTTTAAAATCAAATGTGGTTGATGATTGTTATGCAAGTGTTATGCATGGTTTAATTCTGTTTTGTAAGCATGTTTTTAGCATGGTTTAATGCTGGTTTTGAAAGTCAATTGAAAAGGATGCTCAAGGTAAGAGATCCTTGGTTTAATGCATTGAAAATGTGGTTTTGATGCATAGTGTTGCATGTTGTTCATTGGCTTTGTATGATGCTTAAAAACAGTGAGTTGATGATGATTAATGATGATAATTGTACCTTTTGCATATTGTTTATGCATGTGAATCATTGAGCTAATGATGCGATGGCTTTGCATTATGTGTATGCATGTGAATCATTGAGCTAATGATGTGATGGCCTTGCATTATGTTTATGCATGTGGAACATTGGATATTATGGTAAGATGGTTATGTTGGCAAGAGATGTGAATGGTTCTTGGTTCGTTGATCGGGTATAATTAGCCGGCTATAGGATTGGGTGCACCGTGAATAAAGTCGCCTTGATGGCGGAGTGGTCAAGTGTGGACCGGGTAAACTCCCCTCAAGTATTCCTAACGAGATGAGGTCAGTGGAGGGTGTGCCCACGGGAGGACCTCGGTTGCTTAAGGTCGTAGTGGAGGTTGTTGCCCACGGTAGACCTTGGTTGAGTAAAGGTTATAAGGTGGTTAAAAGTCCTTATGTGAGAACCTTGTACTTGTTAAGATCACAATGGCAATGGTTAAGTCCATGTGTGGATCTTGTGTGTGATGTCCCGGATCTCGTTAGATGATGTCTACAACTACCAATCGGTTATGCAAAGGTTGTATGGTGGTTGAAAGTCCATACGGGAAGACCTTGTGCATGTCAAGGGTGTATGGCGGTTGAAAGTCCATACATGGTAACCTTGAGGAAAGGCTAAGGTTGTATGGTGTTTAAAAGTCCATACATGAGAACCTTAGGAGGTTGAGGTCAGTGGAGGTTGTTGCCCACGGGAAGACCTTGGATTGGGTAGTGTGTAGGAAGCGTTGGGACACGCTTGGAATCCGCGTATCCGATCGGGTTGTAAAGTTGGAAAGTGATTATGGTTGATCTCTTGGAAGCCAATATAATGTTCTTGATCATGTTAAGCATGGGATTGCTTGAAATGATGCATAGTTGCATGTTAAGCATGGGATTGCTTGAAATGATACATAGTTGCATGCTAAGCATGGGATTGCTTGAAATGATGCATAGTTGCATGTGAAGCATGGGATTGCTTGAAATGATGCATGGTTGCATGTGAAGCATGAGATTGCTTGAAATGATGCATGGTTGCATGTGAAGCATGAGTTGCTTGAATTGATGCATGTTTGCATGAGAAGCATGAGATGCTTGGTAAGATGCATTGTTGCATAAGATGTGTATGATGCTAGTGGAAGCATGTTACTTGTATGTTGAACAAGTGTTGATTATCATTTGATAAATGATGCATGTGAGCATGGATTACCTTTGTTGCATTGGAGTCATGTATGACTTGTTGTTAAAGGCATGTGAAGATGATGATATGGTTTTATGTTGCCTTGATTAAATGCATGAAATGGTTTGATTGAACTATGGTTTTAAATGGTTTCTTGCTTGATGTGGTTTTCAAGTTAAAGAAAGGTATGTTGCAAAATGGAAGTGTTTTCCATGGTTTTATTTTAAGCTTGGCATACGGTGTTTATGCATGATTTGAGCTTGATGTTGAATAGAGTTTTCAAACATGGTTTTGGAAAGCAAATCGGGTTGGTTTTAAAGTGTTTTAAAGACCCGCTGCATTGATGGTGTTTTGGTTTTGAGCATTCCTCACTAAGCATTATGTGCTTACGCTCCTTTTTTGTCCATCAATGCAGATTCTTGAAGTTTGGGCAGCAAGGAGCAAGGGATTCAAGGTGGACTCCAATGGAGACGTATGTCTCGGTGAATAGCTATAGTTAATAAGGGCAATGGGGTAGAATCTCTCGGATTGTTGTTATTGTGATCGTATGTGTTGATCATGAATGTTTAAATACTGTTGTTAATGTTGTTGAAACATGAATTGGCTTAATTGAGGTTGCATTGGAAGGTTTGTGCTTAAATGGTTGCTTGTGTAGGAAGCATGCCTATAGATTTGGGGCTTTCCTTATATGTTGAGTATATGTTGAATTGTTGATGCAAGTATGTTTCTTTTATGTTGAATTGCATGTTGGCAAAGTTTGGTGGCTTTTGGAGCATGTTTGAATGATCAATTGTGTGTTTAAATGAGCAAAATGCAACATTCTGGGCTAGGCGTTTCGGAACAGGTAACACCGTTTCGGAACGGGTGCCCTGCATGAACCCAGGCGTCTGAAACGGGTGCCACCGTTCCGAAACGGAATGTATTCTGCCAAACCCCCGTTGCGGAACGCGTTGCGGAACGGCCCGTGTTTCGGAACGGGCTTGGCCTGTTTCGGAACGGGTGACCGTTGGGGGCTGACATGGGCGGTTAAATGTTTCAAAATGTTTGCATTTTGGTCCTGAATCTTGTTTGTGCAATTGTATGAGTTCGGGATGTCCGTTTGAGCTGAAATTTGGCACAGAAGCATGAAACATGATTAATTTTAAGTTGGTAACTTAAAATCTGGTTAAATCCCTAAAGTTTTCAGAAATTACAATTTGGTCCCTAAAGTTGTAATTTGTTCAATTGGGTCCCTGTTTGATCTCGGATGTTTGTGATCTTTGAACATTGTGTTTGTGTGATCACATCTAAGGTTAATGTGCATCTAGATAAGATTAAAAAGAAAAAAAAAGGGTCGTTAATCAAGGTTGACTTTCGGGTTGACTTTGGTTTTCCCCGTGTAATCTTCGTAGTTCGGGTCAACCGTCCAGGCCGGGCTACGGGGGTTACATTTGGTGGTATCAGAGCTGAGTTGCGAAGGTTGGGGAAAACGGTAAGTTGTTGTGGTAAGTGTGCTTGATGTTTACCTTGTTATATGGTTGAAAGCTGGTTGAAGCATGTGTTTCTGAGTATGCTGTTGATGTTTTTGAGCATGTTGCTGGTGTATGCAAGCATGATTTGTGGTTATGAATCTTGGTTGAGATCATGTGGATATGTGTTGATGTTGTGAGCTGATGCTATGCATGATGAATGTGTTTTGAGCATGTTATGTTGCTAATGTGCTGGTGCTGTTGGATGTTGTTTGGTGTAAGCATGATCAAGGTATGTTGTTGATATGCTTGATGTTGTGATATTCATGTTGTGTTGACTGTTATGTCATGTAAAGGGGGAGGATTCGGGATACCCATTGCCTTATTAATATAGCTATTGTGATATTTTGGAGTTGGAGTTTGAATCCTTGCTTAATGCTGGTCTAACTGGTTTTGTTTGTTTGTTGTGATTGTATGTTGTTTGTTGTTAGTGGTATGGCAAAGATGATGAAAGAGTGGAGGATGAGTGAGATGGTGGCTGCCTTGGGGCAGGTTGTTAAGGCAAAGAATTCGCCCTTTTGTAAAGGTGTTTTGTCTCAGTCTTCTGTGACTGAAGTTGAGATGGTAAGGCAAGGGAAGGAAGCTGGTTCCGGGGTGGAAAGTTCTTTGTCTGTTGTTCAGGAGGTGTTGGGAACATCTCAGGCTACGGTAGGGGTAGAGACAGTGGATATGCTGGCTAGATGTGTGGGTTTGCCGAAACAGCATTTGCTTGATTTGGGTGCTGTAGAGTATCATGGTTCTTCCCCGGAGATGTTTGAGGCTTGGTTGGCCAATGTAGTTCTGATTTTGGATCAGGAAGGCTGTGATTATGCCTGTAAGCTGGGGAGTGTTGTTTCTCTGATGCTGGAGGATGCTTGTTCTTGGTGGACATCTGTGGCTGTGGCGTCACATATCCTTGATATTGATTGGGATTTCTTCGTATCTGCTTTCTATGAAAGGTATCTTGGAAGGGAATTTCCAAGGGTTGAGCAAGGTGCGGCTAATGCTGTTGGTGAGCAAGTGTTGCTTGAGCAAGGAGTGGAAGCTCAGTCATCTGTATGTGACCGTTGTAAAAGGCAACATGTTGGAAATTGTTGGGGCGCGGGTGTTTGCTGGAGATGTGGTTCTAAGTTGCATGTTAGGCGTGATTGTCCACATGGAGTGAAGTCAGCTTTGATGTTGGCTAAAGGATCTTTGAAAGGTCGTGGGCGCGACCGAGGCGAGGTTCAGAAGTGGCATAAAAAGCAGAAAGTTGTGAAAAGTTTGGGAAATGAAGTTTGCTGGAAGTGTGGGTCTGCTGGACACATGAAGCGTGATTGCTTGATGTTGGCGCGGAACAGCCAAGGTTTCTTATCGCAAGGAGTTGGTGGTGACCCTGGTGTGTTAGTTGGTGCTGCAGTTGTGCCGCGGAAGAATGTTGGTTCCGCAAGGAAGAGAGCTCGTTCGATGAAGCTTCAGGGTGGTGTTGTGTTTTCAGGTAACCTTGTTAAGTGATCTTTGCTTTAGTTGTTTAGTTTGGTTTCTGTTGGTTTTTCCTTGCGTGGTAAGTTTAGTTTTGTTGCTGGTATGTTGGAGTATTGGTAGTTGTGGTTTGGTAATATCTTGGGTGTGAAGAAGGCTTGGGTAAGTATCTTGTGGTTAATGGTTGTTGGTATGATGGAGTTAGATAAGTTAAAGGTGAGTAAGGAGGTTGTTCTTAGACAGATTTTGAGGATGTTATTGGAGGGTGTGAACTGGCATTCATGCACAGCTAAAATCATTGATATATACTATATTATATATGTTGGTCCATGTATACATGTGGCATGACATTAGAGGTTTTGCATACATGTACATCAGACATTGATAGGGCATGTAGGTGATCATGCATACGATGTTCACGCTCGCTAATAACTAATCGAATCTGTTAGTGTTGTGGTTAGATTAGGTGGGATGATGATTTTTAGAGGTTGTTGGTGCTGAGTGGGAGTTAGAAGTGCTGGAGTTTGTTATCTAGTTGCTAGTGATAGTGAGAGTGGAATGGCTTGTTGGTAGAAGGATAGTGTTTGATGCTCTGAGAGTTTAGTGGTTTGGTGGTGAAGGGTATCTGTTTGAGGTTAGTATCGGTTAAGTGGTTTGTTTAGTTTAAAGGAAGTGGTAGTTCCTTGGTGTTAAGTGTTGTTGCAGCTGAGGTTGTTTAGCTTTTAAGTTGTTGTGAAAGGGTTGTGTTGGTTCTTAGCAATCTTTGAGGAGATCAGAGGCTGTTATGTGTGTTTTGGTTGAGTAATGTTCTGGTAGTGCAAGTGTTTTGGTTGAAGTTTGTAATGAGGGGTTGTGCTAGATTGAAGGGTTTTGTTGGTTGTTTGGGTTCTTGTGAGCAGTGGTTGGCTGGTTGTGGTTAAGAAGGTTCTGTTTGAAGTCTGTTGATGGTATGTAGAACGGCTGAAGGTTTCAAGTTGGGTTTGAGATGTAATTTTTGGTATTTGGGTGAATAGTGCTGGTGAGCTGTTATGGTAATGTCTTTGGCGGATGTGAAGGATTGTCAGCTTCGTTAGAGAGCTTGAGTAATCAGTTGATGTTTAAGGATTTCTGCTTGTTGGGAAAATCTTTGGAAAAGGTTTGGGAATCGCAAGAGTTTTAGAGGTTGAGGGGTTTGCCTAGTGGCTGAGTTGGATTGGTTGTTGTCTTTGTGTAGACAAGTCTTGGGAGTTGTGTGTTACAGTGTTGTCTGCTGTAAGGGCTGAAGTTTTCAGGTTGATGTTGGGATTGTGTACAATCCGGTTGTGTGAAAGGTTAAGTCGTGGTTACCTTTGGGAGTTTGGTTTTGTGAACAGTGAGTGGTGGAGGTTTTGTGTGGAAAGTGATCAGTGGTGTTGGTCAAGGCTTTTGTGCTGCCTTGTGTGTTGTTTTGAGAAGGTTGTTGTTCTCTTTTGCCGGTTGAAATTTCGAGGACGAAATTTCCTAAGGGGGGGAGAGTTGTAACGCCCCGGTTTTGGGCTCAGAAGTTTTGGTGTTGACCGGTTCGGTCAAAGTGCTGATCGAATATATAAGAGTGAATTTAGGAAAGCCTAGTTCGGGTTGCATTAAAAATATGGAAAAATATTCTAAAATCATCTTTTAATATATATAAGTGAACTGTGAAATCAATTTTGGAAAATGAGGTTCGGAAAGTTGACATTTTGGCTAGTGACCAAAATGTAATTTTTGAAAGTTGCGGGACAGTTTTATAAAGGATTGAAACTTTGAATCTTTAAGGAGCTATTATTCCAAAAAGGATTTCTCCAGATTTTTCTAAGATATTTTAAGTCTAAAATCTGATTTTAAAGATTAAGAAAGGGAGGGAAATCATTTTAACTAATTTTCCAACAAACTTTCCATTTTCTCTCAAATTCTCTTTTCTCTCATTTTCTCTCAACCCAAACAAGATTATCCAGATTTCTTTCTTTGATTTTAACATCTTAATCTCTCATTTCAATTCTCATTTGATTCCTAATCATCTCATCATCAAAACCTCTCAATTTACAAGTTGATTCATCAAGCTTTTTGGCTCTAAAATGGAGAAATTCAAGTTTGGAGGTAAGAACGTCCTTCTCCTCTAAACTATCAGTTCTTTACTGAAATTCCTAAGTTCTCAATCCTTGATTTATGTTTTATTAAAGGCTTTTCAATTGAGATCTTGATTTTTGGCTAAAATGCAAGATTTGATGATTTTGGTGAAAATTTCGTGTGATCTGTTTAAGCAGGGTTTTGAGGTGTTAAATTGATGTTAAATGAATGCTAAAATGATTAGAAGCTGAGGTTTAATCAATGCAATCCCGGATAGGTTGAATTTCCTAAGTTTGGCTTGAGTTTTTTGTTGTTTTTGGAGTGTTTTTGGTGATCTGTTATACCTGGAGGTTTAAGGACGTGGTTGTGATCATTTTGCATGTTATTTGATGTATAAAAATGGTTAGAAGTGATGGATCTTGGCTGGGTTAAATTTTGGAAGTGTTTGGAGGTGATTTCGGTTGTGTTTGGTAGCCAAATTGTTAGATTTGTGATGAGCAGCAAGTTGTGTTGATGTTGCTGGTGTTTTAATGCATAAGGATGCATTAATGTTCTGTTTTTGTGTGCTTGAAACAGGGGAGGTTGATCCTTGAGCTTTGGAAGTGTTTTCGGAAGCTTGGAAAGCTTGTTGGCTAGCTTTGTTTGGTTATCGGTGAGTGAAGTTGGGATTTCAGCTTTTGAAACAAGGTTTGAAGGTTTTTGGGAGCTTAGTTTAAGTCTAAACAACTTTGCTAAGCTCAAGAGTAAGTGAAGAGGTTTTTGCTTTTGAATTGTGTGTGATTTGGTTTTTAAAATCAAATGTGGTTGATGATTGTTATGCAAGTGTTATGCATGGTTTAATTCTGTTTTGTAAGCATGTTTTTAGCATGGTTTAATGCTGGTTTTGAAAGTCAATTGAAAAGGATGCTCAAGGTAAGAGATCCTTGGTTTAATGCATTGAAAATGTGGTTTTGATGCATAGTGTTGCATGTTGTTCATTGGCTTTGTATGATGCTTAAAAACAGTGAGTTGATGATGATTAATGATGATAATTGTACCTTTTGCATATTGTTTATGCATGTGAATCATTGAGCTAATGATGCGATGGCTTTGCATTATGTGTATGCATGTGAATCATTGAGCTAATGATGTGATGGCCTTGCATTATGTTTATGCATGTGGAACATTGGATATTATGGTAAGATGGTTATGTTGGCAAGAGATGTGAATGGTTCTTGGTTCGTTGATCGGGTATAATTAGCCGGCTATAGGATTGGGTGCACCGTGAATAAAGTCGCCTTGATGGCGGAGTGGTCAAGTGTGGACCGGGTAAACTCCCCTCAAGTATTCCTAACGAGATGAGGTCAGTGGAGGGTGTGCCCACGGGAGGACCTCGGTTGCTTAAGGTCGTAGTGGAGGTTGTTGCCCACGGTAGACCTTGGTTGAGTAAAGGTTATAAGGTGGTTAAAAGTCCTTATGTGAGAACCTTGTACTTGTTAAGATCACAATGGCAATGGTTAAGTCCATGTGTGGATCTTGTGTGTGATGTCCCGGATCTCGTTAGATGATGTCTACAACTACCAATCGGTTATGCAAAGGTTGTATGGTGGTTGAAAGTCCATACGGGAAGACCTTGTGCATGTCAAGGGTGTATGGCGGTTGAAAGTCCATACATGGTAACCTTGAGGAAAGGCTAAGGTTGTATGGTGTTTAAAAGTCCATACATGAGAACCTTAGGAGGTTGAGGTCAGTGGAGGTTGTTGCCCACGGGAAGACCTTGGATTGGGTAGTGTGTAGGAAGCGTTGGGACACGCTTGGAATCCGCGTATCCGATCGGGTTGTAAAGTTGGAAAGTGATTATGGTTGATCTCTTGGAAGCCAATATAATGTTCTTGATCATGTTAAGCATGGGATTGCTTGAAATGATGCATAGTTGCATGTTAAGCATGGGATTGCTTGAAATGATACATAGTTGCATGCTAAGCATGGGATTGCTTGAAATGATGCATAGTTGCATGTGAAGCATGGGATTGCTTGAAATGATGCATGGTTGCATGTGAAGCATGAGATTGCTTGAAATGATGCATGGTTGCATGTGAAGCATGAGTTGCTTGAATTGATGCATGTTTGCATGAGAAGCATGAGATGCTTGGTAAGATGCATTGTTGCATGAGATGTGTATGATGCTAGTGGAAGCATGTTACTTGTATGTTGAACAAGTGTTGATTATCATTTGATAAATGATGCATGTGAGCATGGATTACCTTTGTTGCATTGGAGTCATGTATGACTTGTTGTTAAAGGCATGTGAAGATGATGATATGGTTTTATGTTGCCTTGATTAAATGCATGAAATGGTTTGATTGAACTATGGTTTTAAATGGTTTCTTGCTTGATGTGGTTTTCAAGTTAAAGAAAGGTATGTTGCAAAATGGAAGTGTTTTCCATGGTTTTATTTTAAGCTTGGCATACGGTGTTTATGCATGATTTGAGCTTGATGTTGAATAGAGTTTTCAAACATGGTTTTGGAAAGCAAATCGGGTTGGTTTTAAAGTGTTTTAAAGACCCGCTGCATTGATGGTGTTTTGGTTTTGAGCATTCCTCACTAAGCATTATGTGCTTACGCTCCTTTTTTGTCCATCAATGCAGATTCTTGAAGTTTGGGCAGCAAGGAGCAAGGGATTCAAGGTGGACTCCAATGGAGACGTATGTCTCGGTGAATAGCTATAGTTAATAAGGGCAATGGGGTAGAATCTCTCGGATTGTTGTTATTGTGATCGTATGTGTTGATCATGAATGTTTAAATACTGTTGTTAATGTTGTTGAAACATGAATTGGCTTAATTGAGGTTGCATTGGAAGGTTTGTGCTTAAATGGTTGCTTGTGTAGGAAGCATGCCTATAGATTTGGGGCTTTCCTTATATGTTGAGTATATGTTGAATTGTTGATGCAAGTATGTTTCTTTTATGTTGAATTGCATGTTGGCAAAGTTTGGTGGCTTTTGGAGCATGTTTGAATGATCAATTGTGTGTTTAAATGAGCAAAATGCAACATTCTGGGCTAGGCGTTTCGGAACAGGTAACACCGTTTCGGAACGGGTGCCCTGCATGAACCCAGGCGTTCGAAACGGGTGCCACCGTTCCGAAACGGAATGTATTCTGCCAGACCCCCGTTGCGGAACGCGTTGCGGAACGGCCCGTGTTTCGGAACGGGCTTGGCCTGTTTCGGAACGGGTGACCGTTGGGGGCTGACATGGGCGGTTAAATGTTTCAAAATGTTTGCATTTTGGTCCTGAATCTTGTTTGTGCAATTGTATGAGTTCGGGATGTCCGTTTGAGCTGAAATTTGGCACAGAAGCATGAAACATGATTAATTTTAAGTTGGTAACTTAAAATCTGGTTAAATCCCTAAAGTTTTCAGAAATTACAATTTGGTCCCTAAAGTTGTAATTTGTTCAATTGGGTCCCTGTTTGATCTCGGATGTTTGTGATCTTTGAACATGGTGTTTGTGTGATCACATCTAAGGTTAATGTGCATCTAGATAAGATTAAAAAGAAAAAAAAAAGGTCGTTAATCAAGGTTGACTTTCGGGTTGACTTTGGTTTTCCCCGTGTAATCTTCGTAGTTCGGGTCAACCGTCCAGGCCGGGCTACGGGGGTTACAATCCTCCTCGTCTGCACATCCAGTTCCAGCTCTGTTTCTTTACTGCCCAGCGTCTGCTTCTCCACTGCCCTCCATCTGCTACAACAGCTACCTGCAAAAGCAACCAATTTCAGTAGAAACTGTGTCATTTGATATATTTGTGATGTATAAATGAAATCTAACCTAAATGCAATGAACTCTGCTTGAATGCAACATAAATATGGGTTAAATAGGGGGTAAATTATAGGACTTTTACACACTCAATACACCCTCAAACTCAAGTTTTTGCTTGCCCTCAAGCAATTCAGACCTAAAAGAAAAACGATATTTTTTTGTTTGGCTTAAAATAGTGAACTTTTTCTTACCTACCATTCATTCCCTATTGTGAGCAACACCTTGTTGGACAATTCAGGATTCATCCGGAACCTTGCTATAATTCTCGTGTAGTGTGTGCATGCTTGTGAACAATTATATGCCAAGACTCCCTTAGTTTACTAGAATAGTTAAGCTTCTAACTTGAATTTTTATGCCAATTTTCATCTTTTTTTGGAGGCAATTCTTAGGCTCCTTTAGTTTTTATGCAGACTCAATTCAATTTTCTCAAACTTAAGTTTGACTAGAGCCAGTTTCGAGCACCTCTAGCTAACTTCCTAGAGCCGGTTTCGGGCACCTCTAGGTGTATTGAGTCTATTTTTCTTAACTTCTTTTCCTAGAGCCAATGTTAGGCACCTCTAGGGGCAACTCAAGTGTTAAGCATTCTATTCTAGTTTACTAGCAGAGTTCTAGGCAGTATAAAAGTCACAAATGGTGTTTAAGATTTAGAACTATAGTAAGACTCTAAACTGCTCCTAAAACTATCCTAAAGGCACTGCCACGACAGAGGTTGTCACGACAGGTAAGTTCAGTTTAAAGACTTAAGACAAATATTCATCATTTTTTTGAGCAAAAATAAACTAAGTAAAAGACACAATTTTGTGAACTTAAAAAGACTCCATTAATGGAGGGATGCCACACCCAAACTCGAGGGTTGCATTGCCCTCAATGCAAATGACATAGATGAAAAAGAAAAATAAAAACAACATCACAAAATATAAAAAGGCAAACAACAATATAAGATAAGAAACTTAAAATTTCAGGCGTTGTCGTTGCCGCTGCTGAGTTGAATCTGCCGACGGGCAGTGACTTTCTTTGTTGGTGCTGGCAGACGGATGGGAGAGGCAGAAGTGTTCTTGGTTTTGGCCTCTCGTAGAGGTTGGATACGTGTAGGGGAGATATGAGGTGGTTTCTCCACTACCTGAACCTCGGAGCTGCTGTTGCTCTCGTTGCTGCTGCCGCTGCCGCTGCTGCTATTGCTGCTGCTGCTACTACTGCTGCTATTGCCGCTATCAGATTTTTCTTTATCTGCTCCTGTTTTCTGCCGTTTCTCCGGGGTGAACTCCTTTGACAAGTTCCTCTTGACAGAGGGCTCGTTGTCGAATGCTGCCCAGATTTCAGAGGAAGAGAAACCAGCAATATACATATCGAGGTCGGACTCAGGCTCCTTTCTCTTGGTTCCCCGGGCAGATGTGTCGGCTGTGCGGCTGTCGTCTGCAGCTATTGTGGCAGGGGTTGGAGTGGACGCGGCAGATGGTGTTTTTGGTGTGGCAGCAGGGGTAGGGTATGGGCAGGGGTGGGGGCAGCAAAGTAATGGTCGGGGAAAGTAGGGAACAGTACATCGGGGAAATTAAGAGAAGTGTGGATGAAATGTACCGTGGCGGTGGTGAAGTCTCGAGTGAAACTCATAAGGCTGAGCTGTCGTTCCTCCATTTTTTGTATGACAGCAAGGATTTGTGAGGAGGTGTCAGCTGGAGGAGCTGCTGCGGTAGGCTGCCTGGGTTCTATGGCATCAGGCTCGGTGTCGGTGGGCTCTGTCGGCTCAGCTGCTGTGGCAGTAGGGTCAAAAGATGACAGGGGCGTGGCAGCTTTTAGTTCCATCAGGCTGAGTATGCTTTTGTCCGTCCAGCCTTTCCCTCGAACTCTTAAATCCTCGGCAGCTTCCGGTACATTGTGGCCGCGGCAGAGGGCATGGATGAGATAAGGGTAGAAGAGTGGTCCTGACGGCCGGTAAGCGCAGTCCAGTATACCCTCCCGGACGTATCTGCCAACTTTAATTGGCCTCTCATTTAAAATAGAATGGATGAGGGCTAACCTTGGTTGGTCGACGGTTGTGTTGTGCGAGGAGGGCATAATCCGTTTCTTAATAAAAGCATTCCAAAGCTTTGCCTCCGGCGTTAGTTGAACTCTTTTCACCGTCCTCGGATTTTTCGGATCGGTATTCCACTCGGTACCCTCGTCTGTGAGTTCTACATCACAACATCGTAGTCGGCAGGCTCTAAACTCTCGAGAAATCTTTGATGGTCATCGTCTTTTCTTCCCACATAGAATACGTAGAGTGTATTGATGTATTCGGGCTCGAAAGGTACCTCTTTCCCTCGAACTGTAACTGCTGTCGCGTTCCTGCTGCCGATGGCAGCATAAAATTCCCGGACGAGAGCCACGTTCATTTCCTCTGGCTGCTCAGCGAATATCTGCCACTGCAGGGCTCTGATTTTGCGGGCTATGAACGGCTGCATCCCCAGGTTCCCCATTCTGGAAGTGTAAATGAAACCTCTCTCCTCCCACATATCACGGATCTGGAAGGAGCTTGGAGTGGATGCTGCTGGGGTAGATCCTGAAGCAGAGCTCCTGCGGGTATTTCTAGTACTCATGTTACAAGGACTGTGGAAGAAAATGAAAGCAAATAAAATTCTAGAGGAAACAAGTAGAGAGAGTAAAAGTGAGTGAAAAATGAATAGTAAAACGGGGTTTATATAGAGGGGGAGTTTGCTGCCCGTTGGAGCTGTAACGGTAGGCGCGAATAACAGGGCCAACTGTTGCGCGGTTTCTGACGCGTCTGTTACGTGTTTGCGTGTCTGTCGCGACAACGTGTTGACATGCTGGATTTTCCGCGTCTATCGCGGCAGCTGTAACGGCATGCTCCAAAGTTGGGCTTTTTGGGCTGATGGAAAAATGGTGGGCTAAATTCACTTCTCCTCTTCTCCTTGTCTCCTTTATTTCCTGAAAATAATAATAAAACTTTAGTTCCTAAAAATAAAATAATTCTAATTACCTAATATATATAAATAATAAATAATAATAAAAATAAAAATTATGTTAAATTAGGGATGCTAGGAGGGGCATCTCCTAAAGTAACCACTTCCTGCATACTTTGGGCTTCAGTCCCCTGATAATGCTTCAATCTCTGTCCATTGCCTTTGAATTGGTGCCCGTCTTTTAGAGATCTGATTGTGATGGCACCATGGGGAAAAACCTGCACCACTTGGAATAGGCCAGACCATCTAGATTTCAGCTTCCCTGGGAAGAGTTTCAACCTAGAGTTGAATAACAACACAAGCTGCCATGGGCAGAACTGTCGTGGCAGCAACTTCTTGTCATGCCACTTCTTGGTCTTGTCTTTATAGATTCTTGCGTTGTCATAGGCCATTGTTCGAATTTCTCCAATCTCATTCAGATTAAGTAGCCTTTTCTGTCCTGCTTTTTCCAAGTCCATATTCACTGCTTTGATTGCCGAGTATGCTCTGTGCTCAATCTCAACAGGTAAATGGCATGATTTCCCATAAATCAGTCGGTAGGGTGACATTACCAATGGAGTTTTAAATGTTGTTCTATAGGCCCATAATGCATCATTGAGGTGTAGAGACCAGTCCTTCCTAGTTGGCTTAACCATCTTTTCAAGAATGTTCTTAACCTCTCTGTTGGATATTTCAGCCTGTCCATTGGTCTAAGGGTGGTATGCTGTTGCGATCCGATGTTTGACACCATACTTTTTCAAGGCAGCAACTATAACCCTGTGGTCGAAATGCCTCCCTTCATCACTAATGATCGCTTTGGGGATGCCAAATCGGGAAAAAATGTTTTTATGCAAAAACCTCTGAACCATCTTGGCATCGTTTTTCTGAGTAGCGATCGCTTTAACCCATTTGGACACATAGTCCACTGCCAGAAGGATATATAAGTTCCCACATAAAGTCGGGAATGGTCCCATAAAATCAATCCCCCAAACGTCGAAGATCTCGACTTCAAGAATGTTTTGCAGTGGCATCTCATGTCTCCTTGAGATGTTTCCAGTCCTTTGACACTTGTCACAGTTTTTGTAGAATGTTTGGGCATCCTTGAACAGTGACGGCCAATAAAATCCCGACTGCAAAACCTTGGCAGCAATTTTGTTACCTCCTAAGTATCTTCCATACTATGAAGCATGACAGTGATGTAGTATAGCTTCCTGTTCATCCTGTGGTATACATCTCCTGATAACCTGATCTGCACAATATTTGAAAAGAAGAGGTTCGTCCCAATAATAATGCTTAACATCATTTTGGAACCTCTTCCTAGCTTGATAATTAAGGTCAGAAGGAGTTATTCCGCTAACTAAATAATTAACGAAGTCAGCATACCAGGGGAGTTCAGAAAACTTACCTGCCGCCATGGCTGTCGCGACAATATTTGTGGTAGCGAACAGCTGCTCGTCAGAGAAGGTCTCCAGTATTTGTGTCTCGTCTGTGGGGAGACTCGTTCCCTTCTCTAACCTTGACAAGTGATCTGCAACTTGATTCTATGTCCCCTTTTTGTCCTTGATCTCAAGGTCGAACTCTTGCAGTAGCAGAATCCAACGTATCAGTCTAGGCTTTGCATTGTTTTTGGTGAACAGATACTTCAGTGCAGAGTGGTCTGTGTGGACAATGACCTTCGTTCCAAGTATATATGAACGAAACTTGTCAATCGAGAACACCACAGCTAACAGTTCCTTCTATGTTGTGGTGTAATTTACTTGGGCGTCGTTCAGTGTTTTGCTGGCATGGTATATAACATGAAAGAGCTTGTCTTTCCTCTGCCCAAGTGCAACCCCGACAGCATAGTCACTAGCATCACACATAATCTCAAATGGCAGTTTCCAATCTGGTGGTTGTACTATTGGGGCTGTTACCAGCTTTTCTTTCAGAACCTTGAATGCCTCAAAACATTCAGTGTTGAAGTCGAAGGGACGGTTCTGCTCCAGAAGATGGCATAAGGGTTTGGTGATCTTCGAAAAGTTCACAATAAACCTCTGATAAAAACCAGCATGCCCTAAGAAACTCCTGATTCCCTTAACTGTGGTGGGTGGCGGCAGCTTTTTAATTACCTCGATCTTAGCTCTGTCGACTTCTATGCCGCGACAGCTTATTTTATGGCCTAGGACTATCCCTTCATCCACCATGAAGCGACATTTTTCCCAGTTCAATACCAACTTTGCTTTCTCACATCTTTCGAGCAGCTTCTATACGTTGCCTAGGCAACTTTCAAAATTGTCTCCAAAGACAGAAAAATCATCCATGAATATCTCCAGGAAATCCTCCACCATATCCGAGAATATTGCCATCATGCACCTTTGAAAGGTTGTTGGTGCATTACAAAGTCCAAATGGCATCCTCCGAAAAGCATAAGTATCGTATGGGCATGTGAACGTCGTCTTCTCTTGATCTTCCGGTGCGATGGCTATTTGATTATAACCTGAGTATCCATCAAGAAAACAATAGTAAGGTTTTCCTGCTAATCTATTAAGCATTTGATCAATAAAGGGCAGGGGAAAGTGGTCCTTCTGGGTAGCTTTGTTAAGCTTCCGGTAGTCCATACAAACCCTCCAACCGGTCACAGTCTTGGTTGGGATTAACTCGTTTTCTTCGTTGGTTACCACAGTTATTCCCCCTTTCTTAGGAACGCACTGCACCGGGCTCACCCACTTGCTATCCGAGATGGCATAGATTATTCCAGCATCTAGCCACTTTATGATCTCCTTACGAACCACCTCTCCCATAGCATCGTTTAGATGTCTCTGTGCATCAATGGTCGGCTTATGATCATCCTTTAAGAGGATTTTATGCATGCGTAGTGCCAGACTGATGCCTTGGATATCAGCTATCGTCCATCCAATAGCCTTTTTGTGCTGCTGCAGCATCCCTATCAGCTGTTGTTCCTGTTCCTGCATCAACTTGGAAGAGATGATTACGGGCAACGTATCATTTAAACCAAGGAAAACATATTTTAGCTGCCCTGGCAGGGGTTTAAGATCTAGAACATGAGTCTCTACAGTTGATGGCTTTTGGACTATATGTTCATCCGATGTATAGTTTAAGGGCTCGAATAACTTACCTGGAGGATTTCCTATCCAATTTACCTCCTCTTGATCTTCAATATCAGATGTATCAGATTCGGAGGAGCTGCTGTCGTCGTCACTGTCGTGACAGTCTTCTAAATGTCTACTCGGGAAGTGGCCAATTTTGATGTCGTGGCAGCCCGACCTGATGTAGGGTTGGTCAAGGATAACTTCAGTGATAGCCTTGCATTCTTCTTCTGCGTCAGCATGTTTTATTGCCTGGATAACATTCAGCTTGATCTCTTGATCGTTCACTCTCATAGTGAGTTCTCCTTTTTCCACATCAAATCAGTGATCTTCCTGTAGCTAAGAAGGGTCGCCCTAGGATGATTAGTGCATTCTCATCCGCTTCACAGTCTAAGACAAGAAAGTCAGCAGGAAAAATAAATTTATTCACCCTTACCAGAATATCTTCAATTTTTCCTTCTGGATGAACGTAAGGGCGGTTTGCCAGCTGCAGTACTACTGTTGTGGGCCGAGCTTTTCCAATACCTAATTTCTGAAAACAGATTTGGGCATTAAATTTATACTAGCACCAAGATCACAAAGTGCCTTACCCACAAATTTATCTCTGATTATGCACGGTATGATGAAGCTCCCAGGATCCTTCTTCTTCTGGGGTGGATGCTTGTGCAGAATACTCATGCATCCCTCTGTCATTTTAATCGTTTCAAATTCCCCAAGTCTGGATTTCTTTGACATGGCATCCTTGAGAAATTTGGCATAACCAGGCATCTCCTTTATAGCATCTAACAACGGAATATTGATATGGACCTGCTTAAAAATATCATAGATCTTCTTAAGTTGGGATTCATGTTTCAATTTCTGTAACCGCTGAGGAAAAAGATGTGGAGGACGGTAATCAGCAATACGTCCTTCCCACTGCATTCGGATCTGAGGAGGTTTAGGTTCTTCATCTTTCTCCTCTGTCCCTTCTGCTGTCGTGACAGGTTCATCGGTAGTAAGCTGATTGTTGTCTGCCGGGGCAGCTTTCTCGGCAGGCGACTCCAAGGCTGGTTCCTTAACTGATTCAGCTTTCTTCTCTGGCCCTGGTAATTTCTTCCCACTCCTAGTAGTGATGGCTTTACACTGCTCATGTGTGGGTTGTCTAGCGTTTTCAGTATCGCTAGGAAATCCTCCATTCTGCCTCGGTTTGATATGCTAGGAAACCTGACCCATATGTGTCTCCAATGATTTTAGAGTAGCTTCATGGTTAGTCATCCGCATCTCTGTTTTATCCATGAATGTTTCTGTCTTCTTGACGAAGTGATTCATGTTCTCAATATAAGTTCCTGTTTGAGACATAAACGTAGCCAAGGTCTGCTCCAGTATACTAGGTGTGGCAGCTGGTGGCTGTTGCTGCTGCTGCGGTTGCTGCCGAGTCAGTAACCTAGGTCCTCCCTAATTCTGTGTGTTTTGTGCTTGAGGATTCAGGGCATTATTAGGGTTGCTCCAAGAGAACTTGGGATCCTTTCTCCAATTGGGATTGTAGTTGTTGGAATTGTAGTTCTGTTTATTGTAGTTCCCAACATACATCCCTTCCTCTAACTGTATCGGACAATCTTCCGAACTGTGATTCCCATCGCAAGTTTCGCATACCTCTTCAGCAGAGTAGGCAGGTTGTGAATCTTCTTTCAAGAGCTTTTTCATTGCCTTAGTGAGATATGCCACCTATGTTTTTAGAGAACTATCGGCCTCATAATCTTTTACAGCTAGTACTCTTTTACCCCATCTCCTTGCTATAGGAAACTGTTCCTCGTTCTACGCCAGATTTTTCAATACTGCCATTGCATCTTCTGGATCCTTGTCCAACAACAATCTATTCACTGCTGAATCAATTCTCATACGAGTCTGTAGGTTAGCAACATTATAAAATTTAGTTACCTGGTTCCAAACGGGGAATCCATGCATCGGGCAGTTCCTTAGAAGAGTGGTAAATCTGTCCCAGGCCTCGTGCATTGGCTTGTCATCTTCATGTTGAAAAGTAGCAATTTCATTACGTAATAGCTCTGATAAATGTGAAGGATTAAAACGAGACAAAAATTCATGAGTTAAATCTGCCCAAGTTCGTATTGAACCTGGCGTTAGTTTATTCCACCAAGTTTTCGCCCTGTCCCTCAATGAATGAGGAAATAACTGAAGCCTCAGTATCTCTGGATTAACTCCTGGTAGTCTAAACGAACCACAGATTTCCTGGAACGTTTTCAGATGCTCCCTAGCATCCTCTGTAGCAGCACCACTAAACTAGCCAGCGTTTTTAATCATGCTGAACATAACAGGTTTCAGCTCAAAGTTGTCAACTTCTACGTCTGGCAGGGTTGTTTCTAGTTCCACATGATCATTGAGCATGTAGTCTCGGCATGACCGGCGTAGGGCAGCGACAGGAGGATCAACAGGTAGACCGTTCCTTCCATCTCCGGCAGGATTTTCAGCATTCTGGGGATTCTCTTAGTTGTTCCTTCTTTCTTCGCGTCTTTCATTCACCATTGCTTCCAATTGTTCCTCCAGGTATTCGTTTCTTTCTACGAGGAGGCTGACTCTTTTCCTGAGATTGCACGTTCGTTTGATTTCAGGATCTAACTGGTGCTCATGTTCTTTTCCTCGTTGAGATCTGCGCATACACAAACAAAAGACCTTGTGAAAGGTATAGGTTGAACAATCCAAGTAAAAACAGAAAAGTAAAAGAAGTGCAGTAAAAGATAGGGTAAAGATATGTTGCCAGTCCCCGGCAACGGCGCCAAAAACTTGTTGCGTGTAAAAGTGTCTATCGCAATGTAGTGCAAGTGTACACGACGCAAGTAGTAAAGTGATACGTAAGTATCGGATATCGTCTCCATAGGGACTGGGCTAATAGCTTCACCTGGAATTACTACACGAGAAGGAAAAGAAATAGTTTAAATGTTTATCACGAGATAATAAAGAATACTTAAATAAAAGAGTAATGAAATCAGGATAGAGAGAATGGGCTGGTATTGAATTGCTCAGTAGTGTAGGTGTTGCAAAGTCTAGGAATCTCTATTCTATCGTTGCGCCTGTCGCGGTAGCGGTCTGTTGTTAGTCGCGGCAGCGATCACACAACTCTGTACTTCAAGCTTGGCAAGAATCCATGTTGTGCCTTGGCCTATCCCTAGGTCCAAGTCTGTCGATGAACACGTCTTTGATGATACCTCCCGGCGTAAATCGAAGAATGATCACCGATGTTGTTGAATTCTTCCTTAGCCACTTAACCTCGTCCTATCCCTAGGTCCGAGATAGTTCAACCATAAACTGGAGAACCCGTACTTATTCCTTTCGTATACTTAACTCTCCCGATATTAAGTAAATAGATAATCTCACAATGCTCTCCTGATACTTTTGCAAGATGTTGAAAACCAGAATAAGCAAACTTGAAGTCTATTTTATTGAATATAAAAATTCCTAAAACAAATGCAATCCTTGCAACTACTTTACAAATCAACCTGTAGCCCTAGGGGAAGTTTAGAACATGATGAGAAGGGGAAAACAACTAGGGTTTTGGGAAGAAGGCTAGAGAGTAAGATCTCCTTCCCTAGGTCGAATTACATGCCTTTATATAGGCCTTGGGTTCAAGTTTTCTAATATGGAAAGAATACAAGTTTAAACTAAAGTACAACTCTATTGAAGACTAAATCTTTAGAGCATATATCTTTAATTCGTCCTTCCTTCTTGCTTGAAGTTTTCCAGTCGAGTCGTACATGCCCTTAAGGTGATTTTTCCTCGGACACCCAGAAGCCCGAGCATGGAAAAAAGATGTGTTGCGATCGCATTGAACGAGCCGAGTAACTCGAGATCGTTGAGCCCAATAGGCCTTTTTTGATCTATTAGGTGTCGAAGCTCGCATTTAGCGGCTAGAAAGACCTCTAAATCAGCATTAGAAAGGCGACGATTGAGGCAAGAATTAACTTGACGTTGGAGCTCAAAAAAACACTTCCAAAACTATTCCGGTGATCAGCTTGCCAAGACTTTAGAGCATTGCTTACCGCGGCTAGCTTGTCAACAACCGAACCCACAGTGTGATGCTAAGTCGCTTGTACCGTAGAGATGCAATATGGCTTATGCGCATAACAGTTCTCAAATCGAAAATAATCCCCATGGGGGTGCGAGCCCGAGCCTAGATAGTTGTTGAGGATGATAAAATAATGGTTCGAGTTGGCGTTGTATTTTGAGAAGGTACGGAAATTCGAGAACAATGAACACCATTGGCTATTTGCAACATAACGGTCCAAGCGTTCAAGAATAAGTGAAGCACGAGGCCTAGATTTTGTCCAAGTAAACCAACCTTTAGCGGGCTTACAATCATAAAGATCATTACGAGCAACCAATAATGGAAGGTTTCCATATGGTTTCGGGCCTTGCGTCGGCCACCTTGCTTCTCACTATCATACAAAATTTCATTGAAATCTCCTCCAACAAGCCAATGCAAAGGAGAAGAGCGTTGTAAGCGATCAAGTAACTCCCAATTCTTATGTTTGTCACTCGACTCAAAGCATCCATGCAAACCCGTAAAATGAAATTGATCGGAGTCACAAGTAATGACCATGTCAATGTGAATACTGGAGTAAGAAAGCAAATCGACAATAACAATATTATTCCATAATAAGATAAGACCCGAGCAACCCAGCTCGTTATCAACAATCAAACAACCCTCCACACCTAAAGCAGACTAAATCAGATCTCTACTACGCGTGCGTAGACACATCTCACATAAAAAACAACATCTGGACCTAAACGGGCGACATCAAGACCTAGAAGTTGAACTGCCTACGGTTTGCCTAGCCCATGACAGTTCTAACAGATGATCCTCATTTCTCCCAGCGGGGTTGCTGCCTTGCAACTCTGACGAAGAGTTGTTTGCGCTGCTCATCCCAACTTTAGAAGAGGAAAAACCTTGAGAGATATGGTGGATGGTCGTGGGCGTTTAGCGGTAGTCATGTCAGTCGAGGACGAGCTTCATTTTAGAATCTTGGAGGAGGGTGGCATAGGCTTGGCACTACTAGAAAATGGAGTTGACTTAGGTTGGGTGGCCAACCAAGTCACGAACTCGGGCATCTAAATCGGGCTGTGCAAAGAGACCTCTCACACACGAGCTGGTGTCGTCTTATGCTCTGCACGGCTATACTTGGGGAGACGGAGGTCACCCGACTTGGTAGGAATATAGGATGAATGCACTGGCGAGCTCGGGTCATGCAAAGCACCGACGGCTTGAATGAGAGCCTTCTCAGGTAGAGTTTCACTTCACTCCGCACTATTGGCCGAGCCACAAGCAGCGCGAGACTTCGGACGCCCGAAACCTGAGTCGAGACGGATAGCATCCTCCTTCCCGGTTGTGCTATTGGCAACGGTAGCAGCCACAACACAAATACTTTTCTCGACAGCCGCGAAAACATCATTAGTAACTAGATCAGAGATGTCCGGTATCGCGTCAGCAACGTCGAAACTAGTAAGGGCCTCGCCCGATAGAGGGCAGTCGCAGCGGGCAAGCCTGCAAGAAGTTCCTTGGCCAGCAGCACATCAACAACCTCTTGCTCGGTCGCATCAGGAAAGAGTCAATAAGCTTTAGTAATGTCGAGTAGGTCCTCTCGGTTATGCACATCCATGTCCAGGCCCTCAGCAGTGTTCTTGTAACACCCAAGTTTGGGGGTCGGGTGAAAATAATATTAAAATAATGTTTTGGGTTTCTCTTTTTGTCTTAAAAATTCATTTTATATGTTGGATCAAATTTTAAATTAAATTAGAACCCAAAATTCCATGGATTTTAGGATTCTTAGTGTTAGCCATCTTATTAATGGCAAAGTGGTAAATATTTGGACTTTTAAAATAAACACTCCCTTATTTCAAAACCCCCAACTATTCATCATCTTCTTCTCTCCTCTTCCATTTTTATTTCAACGACCAAAAACCCCATATCCCCTAGTTTACTATTCCATCATCTCTCTTGCTCATTGTTGGAGATTTCTCAAAGGTAAACTCACTTTTGACTTGTCCTCATCATTCTCTACAAGTCTATGGTTTTATTTTTCATTTAAATCCATGATTTCTCATTTTGGAATTTTGAAAGTTTGGGTTAAAAATGTGAACTTTATTAGTGTTGACTTAAAATTTTGATTTATTAATGATACATGAGTTGTTTACCATCTATAAGGTCCAACATATTCGATTTTTACAAGGTTTTATGGTGTTTCCCGAAATTGGGTTTTAGGGAGGTTTTAGAGAGCTTAAATGTTGAGTTTTGGGGGTGTTTGATGTGGGAAAGTGTGGGCAGATTGTTAGGCTATATATAAGGGTTGTTTTGGAAGCCTTTGAGAGTGTTAAAAGTGTTGAAATCAAGGGTTTTGGGCTGTGCTTCATGTCTGCTCGGGGATGAGGATTTTGAGAGTTGTTCTTAGCTTGAATCATGTGTTTTGTGCTTGAATTATGCTCCGGGTTTGCTACTTTAATTGTAGACTGAATTATGATTGTTTTGATTGTACTTGAGCTTGGTTTTCGGCTTTCATTTGGGTAACAACAGTGAGTAGAAATGTCAAACTTTGATTTTTTTTCGAAATAGAACTCTTGGGGGGTTTGGGTGGGACCTAGAGGGTTCACCTAAACCCGAGTGTAAGTTACTACTCCTACCTTTTTGTTATGTGTTGATGAGTGGCTATATGTTGTGGTATCATGTACATCTTGAGTTGTTTACACCATTGTTGTTGTGTATTTGTGTTGAAGTCGAGCCTCACGTGATGGTTGTCTTAACTACGGTGATGAGTGGTCCCACTGGTAGTGACTAGTAGTAGAGTAAGGTGATAAGTGGTCCCATCGGAAAACTACTAGTCGAACGGTGATGTGTGGTCCCACCGTGTGTATGTTGGTTGTGCATGTGCAAACCATGTGTAGTCTTGTTATGATATCATTCGTGCATCCATTGATTTGTTGTCAATTATGAAAAGTGTTTTGAAAACTGCATGCTTGTTGAATTATAGAGCTTCTCTCACTAAGCTAGTTAGCTTACGCTCTCCCTTATTTCCAACATGTAGATCGTTAGAGTTCGGGAGGCAAGTGGGCAAGGGAGGAGCTTTTAGAGTTCTCAAAGTAGCTCAAGTATGATTTATGTATTTGTAATAATGCTTGGACAATGGGGGTGTAGACTTGTAGGAGTTGGTGTCAAACTCCTTAGTTGATGATGTGTTTTGTTGAGCATGTTAAATTGTTGAATTTATGTCGGCCATGTGTATGCCTTTATGTTGTGGATTGTAGACCATATTTACTTGATGCATACTTGCCTTATGTTTGAAGACTCATACCTTTCCCATGAATGCTATGTGTGTTTGTCTAAGGCATGTATGTTAAATGCTATGTATGAATTCTTATGTTGAATGTCGATCCTTTGAATGTATGGCTCTTACATGGTTGTTGAGTGCTAAGCATGTTTGTATAGGGTGCCTTGAATCTAGAGTTGATGTGTGTTGGTTGTTGGAGGTTTTAGTTGTGTTTTGGGACAGCCTTGTGCCATAAACCAACTAAAACCAGTCTGCTCGCAGAGGGCGTATCGAAACGTTTGGTCCCGTTTCGATACAGTCCTTTTGTTTCAGGCCAGACGTTTCGATACGCAAAGGGGACGTTTCAGTATGATTTTGCCACTGGAATTATGAGATTTTGACGATAAATTGAAGTATCGAAATGAGCCTTGGCGTTTCGAACGGTCTTCGTATCGTTGACCACGAGAAGTTGACCTTTGAGGGCATTTCGGAACAGTTGACCAACGTTCCGATACGGTCTCCTCGTGTTGACTTGGGCCTGTTGACTTAGTCAAGGCGTTTCGATACACTTCTTGGGTGTTTCGAAATGGCCTGTAGTTTAAGCTAAAATGGACTGTTTTTAGTATGTTGTTTGGGTTGATCGCCTCGCTTGTTGCTTCCGTTGTTGTCTTTTCACATAGGTTTAATTTAATCCATTTAGACAAAGATAATAATTAAAGAAATTTTCTAGGGTTGCTAACCGAAGGGGAGCCTTAGCGGGTTTCACTTTGGTTTTCCCCGTGTAGCCTACTCGGACCGGTCATTCGTCCAGACCGGGACGAGGGGGTTACATTTGGTGGTATCAAAGCTAAGTTTCCGAGACCTCGGGTAGGTAAGTGTGGTAAGTTTGGGTTGTTATGTGTTGCTATACCTAGATGAGTGTTTTTACTATGTATTGCATGAAGTTGCTTGCTAGTACGACGTTTGAAAGCATGTTTTAGTGGCTTTTTTCTGGTTTGGTTAAGGGTTAGTCAAATGTCCCCATTGTTAGGTGTTGTTGGCAAAAAGGAAAAATTGTTTTGTTTTAACGAGCTTGAGAACCGGAGTCCTTGCCTTTTTGCTAACCTAACGTTTTCCTTGTTTGTTGTATGTTTGTTGTTTTAGATCTTATTTTTCTATGGTGAGACCAAGGGGCGACCTAGAGCGGGTGACCAGGCACCCGGAGGTGAGCCTCCTGCTCTTCTTGCTCCCGGTGGTAATGGAGTGGGTGGTGAAGGTGACGTGCCTCAGGCTGGTGCTCAAGTCGGAGGTGATGGTAATGGGCCTCAGGCCAGTGCTAATGTTGGAGGTGTTGGGGCTCGGGCGGGTAAGGGTCCAGCGGGCGCGGACATGGCTCATCTAATTCAGACTATAGCCGGGGTTTTTCAGACAGCTTTGGCCGGTACACAAGCTGTAGCACCACCTCAGGGTGCGGGGACATGATTACCCCTAGAGAGGCTTCGTAACTTGGGAGCAATTGAGTTTCGTGGGTTAACTCCCGAGGGTTCGGAAGGGTGGCTTGAGAGTACTACTCGCATCTTGGGTCAGATGGAGTGTTCAGACACCCGTAAGTTGGGTTGCATTGTCTCCTTGCTTCAGGGGGACGCTTATACTTGGTGGACCACTGTTACTTCGGGGATGGCCGAAGCGGATATCACGTGGGAGTTCTTCAGAAATGCTTTCAAGAGGAAGTATCTTGGAGTTCGGTACTTGGATGAAAAGAAGAGAGAGTTTATTGCCTTGGTTCAGGGTAATAGGACCGTGACTGAGTACGAGGTCCAGTTTGTGAGATTGAGCCAGTATGCTCCTGAGTTGGTCCCTAATGAGGGGGCGCGGTGTGAGCGCTTTCGATATGGGTTGACTAGAGATGTGAAGACCTACATGCTTGCCTCTGACTACACTGAGTTTGATGTTTTGGTCTCTAGGGCCAAGGATATTCAACAGAACTTAGGCTCTAGTGCACGTGCTAGTGGGTCCGATTCCGGAAGGAGACATGCGAACTGGGATACAGATCATGCCAAGAGGCATAGGGATAGGAGGTACCAGCCCGGTTCGAGACATAGGGGTGGTAATTATGGTCAGGGCCATCAGGGCGAGGAGCTGTTATGCACACACCAGAGTGCAATAGGTGTGGGAGACACCATCAGGGCGAGTGTGCGGGTACCTTTGGGCCGTGTTGGAACTGTGGATCTCGAGACCACATGAGGCGTAACTGTCCACTCCCGGATAGGGGCGGACCGGCTCCAGCTAGGGGTTTTGAGCATCAAAGAGGCCGTGGGCGCGATCGTGGAAACTTTCAGCCAAGGAATGAGGGTCAGAGGAACTTGGCTCATGTAGTAGCAGTCTAGCCCGAGGGAGGAGGACCAGCTAGGGTGTATGCTCAGTGAGAGGCTGGGAATGACACAAATGTCATTGCAGGTAATTTCTCATTACAACCTTTGAGTTTGCTTTCTTTGATAGATTCGGGGTCGACACATTCCTATATTTTGGGTGAGCACGCAAGGTCATTAGGGTTACCATGTGATTGGCTAGAGGTAGGTGTAAATGTTACTAGCTCTTTTGGTGATACAATGGTAGTTAGGAAGGTGTATAGAAGGTCTCTCAGGGCCACATATTTCCGGTCGATATGATGGAGTTACCCTTTTACGGTTTTGACGTGATTTTGGGCATGGATTGGCTTGTAGAGCATAGAGCTAGGGTTGAATTCGAGACCAAGAGAGTCTCTTTGAGGCTTACCGATGACTTTGAGGTTGTGGTAGTTGGTGAGAACGTTAGGTTCTTGTCCAATGTGGTTTCGGCTTTGGAAGCTCAGAAGTTGTTGAGTTCGGGGTGTCAGGCTTACTTGGCTTATGTAATGAATCCAAATATGAGTGAGGTGAGACCTCAGGACATCAGAATAGTATGTGATTTTCCGAGTGTTTTTCTGGAAGAGCTACCGGGTTTGCCTTCAGACAGAGCAATTGAGTTTGCTATTGAGACGTATTCTGATTCTGCACCAGTGTCGATCGCTCCGTATAGAATGACACCGGAAGAGTTGAAAGAGTTGAAGACACAACTTCAAGAGTTGACTGATAGAGGCTTCATTAGGCCTAGTATTTCTCCGTGGGGTGCTCCGGTCTTGTTTGTGAAAAAGAAAGATGGTAGCATGAGGATGTGTATAGATTATAGGCAGTTGAATAAGGTAACAGTGAAGAAAAAATATCCTTTGCCTAGAATATATGACTTGCTAGACCAGTTGAGAGGTGCTTCTGTGTTTTCGAAGATTGACTTGAGGCACGGGTACTACCAATTGAAGGTGAAGGATGTGGACATACCGAAGACAGCCTTTCGTACACGTTATGGGCACTATGAGTTTTTGGTGATGCCTTTTGGGTTGACTAACGCTCCAGCAGCTTTCATGGATATGATGAACCGTGTGTTTCATGAGTTCTTGGACATGTTTGTGGTAGTGTTCATAGATGACATCTTAGTGTACTCTAGGACCGAAGAGGAGCATGATGAGCATTTGCGGTTAGTACTTCAAGCCCTACTAGAGAATCAGTTGTATGCCAACCTAAGCAAATGTGAGTTTTGGATTAGGGAGGTAGTCTTCCTAGGTCACGTGATCTCGGCTAGTGGGATTAGTGTGGACCCCAAGAAGATAGAAGCTATAGTGAATTGGAAACAACCAAAGTCGGTGACAGAAATCCGCAGTTTCCTAGGTTTGGCGGGATATTATAGAAGATTTGTTGAGGGGTTTTCTAGAATAGCGGCTTCTTTGACTAAGTTGCTACAGAAGAATGTTCCGTATGCGTGGCCAGATGCAAGACAAGAAGCGTTTGAGAAATTGAAGAAAGCTTTTACCAAAGCTCCTATCTTGATTCAGCCTGAACCGGGAAGAGATTTTGTGATTTATAGTGATGCATCCTATGTAGGGCTAGGTTGTGTGCTTATGCAAGAGGTTAAGGTGGTAGCATATGTGTGTTGAGTGTGTAAAAGTTCTATCATTTACACCTTTTTAAACCCATATTTCTGCTGCATTCAAGCATCATTGCATTGCATTTAGGTTAGTTTTCAATAAAACATCACAATTATATAAAAGGCACGGATTCTACTGAAAGATAGCTATTTTTGCAGGTATCTGTCACAGTAGATGTCGAAGGCAGGTGCAGGGCAGATAAGCAGGAAAGCTGAACTGGACAAGCAGCTGAAGAAGACAAACCTGTCACGGACCTGTCGTGACAGCATGATGACAGCAGATTTATGAAGAGGAAAAGTGAAGTGGACCTCGATAGATAGAGAAAAATCTGCTCGTCTGTCGTGTGGAAGCCGAATATTTTTCCAAGCCCCGGATCAAAAGATATGTCAAGCCAAAGCTCAAGGAGAAGAATTCCCATGAAACAAGGAGGCGGCTGAAAAGTAGGAATCCTTGGAGATTTAGTCTTTATTAGAATCTTACTTTTAATTAAAGTTGTAATCCTTGTTACCCTAGATAACTTGAGCCCAAAGCTTATATAAAGGGCATAGATTAAACCTAGGGCATAGCCGACTACCCCATAACCGAAACCTAAACCCTGCCGTTTACCTGTCACCGATATGTTCTAAATTCCCCCTAGGGCCACGGGTTGTTTTGTAAAGTAGTTGCAAGGGTTGCTTTGTTTTAGGATTTTTCAAGTTCAATAAAATAAACTTCAAGTTCTTTTATCTTGGTTTTAATATCTTGCAAGAGCATCGGGAGAGCATTGTGAGGTTATCTATTTACTTAGCATCGGGAGAGTTAAGTATACGAAAGAGGTAAAAGCGCGTTCTCTAGTTTATAGTTGGACCATCTCGTGCTTAGGGATAAGGCGAGGTTAAGTGGCTAAGGAAGAATTCATACACATCGGTGTTCATCCTTCGATTCACGCCGGGAGGTATCATCAAAGACGTGATCATCGACAGACTTGTGCCTAGGGATAGGGCAAGGCAGATCTGGGATTCTTGCCAAGCTTGAAGTACGGAGTTAGTGTTCGCTGCCGCGACAACTAACGGACAGACGCCGCGACAGGTGCTGTCGGCGACGGGTGCGACGACAGAACTGGAGATCCTAAGCAATTCAATACCTACACTACTGAGCAACTCAATACCAGCCCATTCTCTCTATCTTGATCTCTCAATTCCTTTATTTACGTTTTTACATTATTATTCGTGACAATTCTCTCAAACTATTTCTTTTATTTCGTGTAGTGAAATTAGGTGAAGCTATTAGCCCAATCCCTGTGGAGACGATATCCGATACTTTGTATCACTTTACTACTTGCGTCGTGTATACTTGCACTACAATTGCGATAGACTATTTTACACGCAACAAGTTTTTGGCGCCGTTGCCGGGGATTGGCAACATAACTACACCATTCTTTCCTTGCACTTTTTGCTTTTATTTTCGTTTTTTGTTTTTGTTTTTATTTTTTTACTGTTCTTTAATTTTTCTTTTGCATATTAAACTCTTGCTTTTCACAAGGTTTTCTTGTTTCTGCGCAGATCTAAAAGAGGCGAAGATCCTGAGTATAAATTAGATCCGGAGATCGAACGTTCCTTCAATCTCAAGAAACAGATTCGCCACCTTTTAGATCGGAACGAGTACCTTGAAGAACAGCTAGAGCAGATGGCCCGTAATCAGCCTGCCGGTGAAGAAATCCCGCCTGTCGGTGATCCGCCTGCGGCAGGTGGACGACGGTCATGTCGTGACTACATGCTGAACGATCATGTAGAGCTGGAGACCACGCTGCCGGATATTGATGTTGACAACTTCGAGCTTAAACCTGTCATGTTTAGTATGATCAACAACGCCGGGCAGTTTGGTGGTTCTGCGACAGAAGATGCTAGGGAGCATCTCAAAACATTCCAGGAGATCTGTGGTTCGTTTAGACTACCAGGAGTTAGTCCGGAGATACTGAGGCTTCGGTTATTCCCCCATTCATTAAGGGACAGAGCTAAAACTTGGTGGAATAAACTTACACCGGGTTCTATTATGACTTGGGCAGATCTAACTCGTGAATTTTTGTCTCGTTTTAATCCTTCACATTTAGCTGAGCGATTACGTAATGAAATTGCTACTTTTCAACAGGAAGATGACGAGCCAATGCACGAGGCCTGGGACAGATTCACAACTCTTCTCCGAAACTGCCCAATGCATGGATTCCCCGTCTGGAATCAGGTAACTAAGTTTTATAATGCTGCTAACTTACAAACTCGCATTCAAATTGATTCTGCAGCGAATGGACTATTATTGGACAAAGATCCAGACGAGGCCCTGCAAGTTTTGAAACATCTGGCTAAGAATGAGGAGCAGTTTCCAACCGCTAGAAGAGGAGGTAAACGGGTACTTGCTGTCAAGGATTATGAGGCCGACAGCACTATGAAATCACAGGTAGCATTCCTCACTAAAGCCATGAAACACTTATTGAGTGAAGAGGAAGTACGAGGGTTTGCTGTCGAGGAAGTTTGTGCTACATGCGAGGGAAATCATAGTAGGGATGAGTGCCCTATAAATATAGAAGAAGGAAAATATGTTGGAAATTACAAGCCTAACTACAATTCCAACAATTACAACCCTAATTGGAGGAAAGATCCCAAATTTTCCTGGAGTAACCCTAACAATGCCCTAAATCCGCAAGCATATAATCAGAATCAGGGGGGTCCTAGATTGTTGACGCGACAGCAGCCACAGCCGCAAAACCTGCCGCAGAACCTGCCGCCTCAGCAACAACAGCAGCCACCACCTGCCACGAATAGTGTATTGGAGCAGACTCTGGCCACCTTTATGTCTCAGACTGGTACGTATATGGAAAACATCAATAAGTTTGTCAGGAAAACAGAAGACTTTATGGATGAAACCAAGATGAGAATGACAAACCATGAGGCCACCTTGAAATCTCTAGAGACACAAATGGGTCAGGTGTCGCAGCATATTAAGCCACGGCAGAATGGAGGATTTCCTAGCAATACTGAAAATGCTAGACCGCCCCCTCATGAGCAATGTAAGGCGATTACTACTAGGAGTGGGAAAAAGTTACCAGGGCCGGAAAAAGAAGCTGACAAAGAAAAGGAACCTGCCTTGGATAAACCTGCCGAGGAAGCTACCCCGACAGGTAATAAACAGACTGCTGCCGATGAGCCTGTCACGACAGCAGAAGCGACAGAGGAGAAAAAAGATGAGTATCGTCCTCAGATTCGCATGCAGTGGGAAGGACGCATTGCTGATTACCGTCCTCCACCACCTTTTCCGCAACGGATACAGCAAGCTAAGCATGAATCTCAACTTAAAAAGATTTACGATATTTTTAAACAGGTTCATATTAATATTCCGTTGTTAGATGCTGTTAGGGAAATGCCCGATTATGCTAAATTTCTCAAGGATGTCATGTCTAAAAAATCTAAACTTGGGGAATTTGAAACGGTAAGGATGCAAGAAGGTTGCATGAGTATTCTTCATCGGCAACCACCCCAGAAAAAGAAGGATCCGGGGAGCTTCCTCATACCTTGCGTAATCGGCGATAAATTTGTGGGTAAGGCATTATGTGATCTTGGTGCTAGTGTTAATCTGATGCCCAAATCTGTTTTTCAGAAACTAGGTATTGGCAAGGCGCGGCCCACGACAGTTACCCTACAGCTAGCCGACCGCTCTTACGTTCACCCCGAAGGAAAAATTGAAGACATCTTGGTAAGAGTGGATAAACTTAGTTTTCCTGCTGACTTTCTTATTTTAGATTGTGAGGCAGATGAGAACGCACCAGTCATCCTAGGGCGACCCTTCTTAGCCACGGGAAGATCATTGATTGATGTGGAGAAAGGAGAACTCACCATGCGCGTAAACGATCAAGAAATTAAGTTGAATGTCCTCCAAGCAATGAAACATGCTGATGTGGATGAAGAATGCAAGGCCATCATTGAGGTGACCTTTGATCAACCCTGCATCAGGTCGGGCTGCTGGGATATAAAATTTGGTCACTGCTGCGACAGCCATTTACAAGCCTGTCACGACAGCAACGACGACAGCACCGACGACAGCGACTCCTCTGAATCCGATACATCTGATACTGAAGGTCATGAGGAGGTAGACTGGTTAGACCATCGCCCAGGTAAGTTATTCGAACCCTTGAATTACACTTCGGATAACCATTTAATCCAAAAGCCATCTACTGTTGAACCACTTGTCTTGGAACTAAAGCCCCTGCCAGGGCAGCTTAAATATGCTTATCTTGGTTGTGATAAAACACTGACCGTAATCATCTCTGCTAAGCTGCCGCAGGAACAGGAACGACAGCTGATCGACATGTTGAGGCAGCATAAAAGGGCGATAGGATGGACTATAGCAGACATTCAGGGCATTAGTCCGGCAATCTGTATGCACAAAATCCTCCTAGAGGAAGATCATAAGCCGACTATTGATGCCCAAAGGCGGTTAAACCTTGCAATGAAGGAGGTAGTACGTAAAGAAATAATTAAATGGTTAGATGCTGGTATTATTTACGCCATCTCCGATAGCAAATGGGTAAGCCCGGTGCAATGTGTTCCCAAGAAAGGAGGCATGACCGTGATAACCAACGAAAACAATGAGCTAATCCCAACCAGGACTGTGACCGGTTGGAGGGTTTGTATAGACTATCGGAAGCTTAACAAAGCTACCCGAAAAGATCACTTCCCTTTACCCTTTATTGATCAAATGCTTGATAGATTAGCGGGTAAACCTTACTATTGTTTTCTTGATGGTTACTCAGGTTATAACCAAATTGCTATTGCACCAGAAGATCAAGAGAAAACAACTTTCACCTGCCCCTACGGAACATACGCATTTAGGAGGATGCCGTTTGGACTCTGTAACGCACCTGCCACCTTCCAAAGATGCATGATGGCAATATTCTCCGACATGGTAGAGGACTTCCTTGAAATCTTCATGGATGATTTTTCTGTCTTTGGAGACGATTTTGAGAGCTGCCTCGGCAACCTTCAAAAGGTACTTGAAAGATGTGAAAAAGCTAATCTTGTTCTTAATTGGGAAAAATGCCATTTTATGGTAGATGAAGGGATAGTTTTAGGCCATAAGATTAGCTGCCGTGGGATAGAAGTCGACAGGGCAAAGATTGAAGTCATAGAGAAGCTGCCGCCGCCAACCACAGTCAAGGGCATTAGGAGTTTCCTAGGGCATGCTGGTTTTTATAGGAGATTTATTGCAAATTTCTCAAAAATCACGAAGCCCCTATGTCATCTCTTAGAGCAGAACCGACCCTTTGACTTTAATGAAGAATGTACTGAAGCATTCAAGGTTCTGAAGGAAAAGCTAGTGACAGCCCCCATAGTACAGCCACCAGACTGGACGCAACCGTTTGAAATTATGTGTGATGCTAGTGACTATGCTGTCGGGGCAGCACTTGGGCAGCGAAAGAACAGGTTGTTTCATGTCATATATTATGCCAGCAAAACATTGAATGATGCCCAAGTGAATTATACCACCACAGAAAAGGAGCTGTTAGTTGTGGTGTTCTCCATCGACAAGTTTCGTTCTTATATACTTGGAACGAAGGTAAGAGTGCACACCGATCATTCTGCCCTTAAATACTTGTTCGCAAAGAAGGATGCAAAGCCTAGGTTGATACGATGGATTCTGCTACTACAAGAATTCGACCTTGAAATCAAAGACAAAAAGGGGACAGAAAATCAGGTGGCAGATCACTTGTCGAGGTTGGAGTTGGGACAGAGTCTACCTGTAGATGAGACACACATACTAGAGACCTTCCCAGATGAGCAGCTCTTTGCTGCCGCATTAGCTGTCGCAACAGCCATGGCGGCAGGTAAGTCTTCTAACCTTCCCTGGTATGTTGATTTCGTTAATTTTATAGTTAGCGGAATATTACCTTCTGATCTTACTTATCAAGCCAGGAAGAGGTTTCAAAATGATGTTAAACATTATTATTGGGACGAACCTCTTCTTTTCAAAATGTGCGCAGATCAGGTTATAAGGAGATGTGTACCACAAGAAGAACAAGAAGACATTCTTCATCACTGTCATGCTTCACAATATGGAGGACACTTAGGAGGCAATAAAACTGCTGCCAAGGTGCTGCAGTCAGGGTTCTATTGGCCGACACTGTATAAGGACGCACAGGAATTTTACAAAAACTGTGACAGGTGCCAGCAGACAGGTAACATCTCAAGGAGAAACGAGATGCCACTGCAGAATATCCTAGAAGTCGAGATCTTCGACGTATGGGGGATTGATTTTATGGGACCTTTTCCATCTTCATGTGGAAATCTTTACATCCTCCTAGCAGTAGATTATGTCTCCAAGTGGGTAGAAGCAATCGCAACTCAAAAGAATGATGCCAAAACGGTTCAAAAGTTTTTGCACAAAAACATCTTCTCTAGATTTGGCATCCCTAGGGCGATTATAAGTGATGAAGGGAGACATTTCGATAACAGGGTAATTGCTGCCGCCTTGAAGAAATATGGTGTCAAGCACAGGATAGCGACAGCATACCACCCACAGACCAATGGACAGGCTGAGATTTCCAACAGGGAAGTGAAGAACATTCTTGAAAAGATGGTTAAACCAACTAGGAAAGATTGGTCTCTACTTCTGAACGATGCATTATGGGCATACAGGACAGCTTTCAAGACTCCATTGGGCATGTCTCCATTCCGGTTAATCTATGGGAAAACCTGCCACCTGCCTGTCGAGATAGAACACAAGGCATATTGGGCAATCAAGGCAGTAAACATGGACTTGGACAAGGCAGGCCAGAAAAGGCTGTTAGATTTAAATGAGATCGATGAAATACGAACAATGGCCTACGACAACGCAAGAATATACAAGGAGAAAACAAAGAAGTGGCATGACAAGAAGTTGCTGCCGCGACAGTTCTGCCCAGGGCAGCTTGTGTTGTTGTTTAATTCTAGGTTGAAACTCTTCCCAGGGAAGCTCAAATCTAGATGGTCTGGCCCGTTCCAAGTAATTCAAGTTTTTCCCCATGGTGCCATTACAATTCAATCATTAAAAGACGGGCACCAATTCAAAGTCAATGGACAACGCCTCAAGCATTATCAGGGGACTGAAGCCCCAGGAATACAGGAAGTGGTTACCTTAGGTGATGCCCCACAAGGCATCCCTAATTTAACCTAATTTTTATTTTTTATTTTATTTTATTAGTATTTATTAGGAATTAGATTTATTTTTATTTTAATAATGTTTTGTTTTTAATTTCAGTTTTTAGGAAATAAAGGAGTCAAGTGAGAAAGAAGAAGTGGCCCAAGAAAACCGCCCATCCACCAGCCCAATAAAGCCCATTTATGATAACCTGTCGCTTCGGCTGCCGGCGCAGACGGATTTGACAGGCTGTCAACAGACGCACAGCAGACGAAGAAGCGTGCGGCAGACGCTCAGCAGACGCATTAATGCGTGTCTGACGCGTCAGACACGCAATATCCAATCTGCCGCCCCGTTATTCCCGCCTGCCGTTGCAGCATTAAATGGGCAGCTACTCGACCGCTATATAAACCCCTTCCCCCTTTCATTTTTTCCTCACTTCTGATTTTTTCTCTCTTGTATTCTCTTCTAGTTTTATCTACTTTCTCTCTTTTTCAGCCCTTGCAACCAAAAATGTCTTCACGACAAACTCGCCAGAATGCTGCTGCCGCCTCTTCTTCAGCAGCAGCATCCCCGTTCGCCAACAAGGAACTATGGGAGGAACGAAGCTTCATCTATAACAGAGATGCCCCTCTTTTTGGACTCCGGCCGTTCATTATGAAGGCCATTACGGCACAACTTTGGGAAGACTTTGCCGAGCAGCCGGCAGAGCTCAACGACACTCTGGTCAGGGAATTCTATGAGGCGATCGAGAGTAAGTCGGCGACATCTGTCGTCGTCCGAGGAGTGACAGTTCCTTTCACCACCAGCAGCATCAACCATGTATTCGGCCTCTTCTTTGGCTCCAATGACGACGCTCATCAACAGTTTTGGGACTCCCTTGACGCTGCCGGACATGATGCTGTTATGAGGGAACTGACAGAGGAGGGCACAACCTGGAGCACCAGCAAGAAGAACCCCAACTCCGTCAACCGGGCAGAGCTGCTCCCCGAGGCAAAACTATGGAACGCTTTTATCAAAAAGCGTATCCTGCCCTCATCCCACCACACGACAGTCAACAGGCAGCGGCTGGCCCTCATCCACTCCATCATGCATGACAGGCCGATCAACGTGGGCAGGTACATGCGAGACATCATTCTCGATTGTGCCTTCAGAACAGATTCACGACTATGCCTGCCCTTCACCATTACTGCCCTCTGTCGCTGCGCTGCCGTACCGGAAGACCCTTCAGACAAAATCAAGAAGGGCAGCGGTTGGACCGACAGCAACATCTCCAGCCTCATGGAGATTATCGTCGTATCGCCCCTCAACGCCTTCGATCCAAACGCCCCACCTGTTGAGTCTGATGATGAACCTGCCACCGAACCTGCCCCAGAAGCTGCGACCAACACCGCTCCGGCAGATCAGAACGCCGACATCTTAGCTGCCATCTTGAGGATAGAGGAGCGCCAGATGGGTTTAATGACATTCATCCGCGACTTCTCCAATGCAACGGTAAACTCCATTACCAACACTTTGAATTTTTCGGATGTCATTTTCCCCACCTTCCCCGCCCATTACTTTAATATCCCCTCCCCCACTCCCACACCACCTGTATCTCCCCACGGAGAATCTGCCTCCTCCACACCTTCCCCGGCAGCAGACGGCAGCCCCCCGGCGGACACTTCCCCTCGAGGCACCAAGCGAGCTGCCACTGACGACAGCCCTCTTGTCCGGAGGAACTTGGACAGCGCCTTCACGCGGGTGAAAAGAATTAAGCATGTGGCCAACAAGAGGATGCTGTCCAAGGCCATCACGAGTAACAGCTGGGACAGCAGCAGCAGTTCTGATATCAGACTAGTGGAGCCACCTGTCATTCAACCTGCTGACGACCCTGTCCCCCAACCGGAGGAAGAACCTGCACCTCAACAGGCGGATGAACCTGTTGACCAACCTGCCCAGGAACCTGCCCAGCCACCTCCCCAACGCAGACGCTATCATCAGATCCGCGTCAGCAGCAGCAGCGAGGACAGCGAATAAAATTTAAGTTTTTATTTCTTTTACTCCTCTTATTGCTGCCTGCCCTTATATATTTGTGATGTACTTTTTTTTAAGCATGTTTTTCTTTATTTGTTTTAGTGTCATTTTGCATTGAGGGCAATGCAACCCTCGAGTTTGGGGGTGGCAACCCTCCATATTTAATGGAGTCTTTAGCACATCTTTTGTTTAATTGTTGTGTCCTATTAGTTATTTATTTTCTTTTATCTTTTAAAAAAAATCAGAAAACTAAGAAAATTTAACTGTTGGCTTAAAACTGTGAAGTTAATTTACCTGTCATGACAGCTCTGTCGTGGCAGCATCCTTAGGACAGGTTAAGGAAAAGTTTAGAGTCTTTCTATAGTTCTGAAAACTTAAACACTTTTGTGACTGTTATATTGCTTAGATTTCTTTTAGCCAAACTAGAATAGGAAGCTTAGAACTTGGATAGCCCCTAGAGGTGCCCGAAACTGGCTCTAGGAAAGGAGTTTAGCAAAAGAAAATCAAAAACCTAGAGGTGCCCGAAACCGGCTCTAGGAAGCTAACTAGAGGTGCCCAAAACTGGCTCTAGAAAAACTTAGCTTGAAAATAGAAGAAAAAGAAGCATGAAAATGTGCCTTCTAAAAGAAAGTAAACTTTGGCATAAAATTCAAGTTAAGGAGTTGAATATTCTAGTGAAACTAAGAGAGTCTTAGCACATAACTGTTCACAAGCATGCACACACTGCACGAGAACTATAGGGAGATTCTGGACAGATCCTAACCCTTCCGACAGGTTGCTGCCGCCATAGAGAATGAGCGACAGGTGAGGGACAGTTCACTGTTTGAAGGCCAACACAAAAATTTTCAGTTTTCTTTTAAGTCTTCATTGCTTGAGGGCAAGCAAAAACTTGAGTTTGGGGGTGTGTTGAGTGTGTAAAAGTTCTATCATTTACACCTTTTTAAACCCATATTTCTGCTGCATTCAAGCATCATTGCATTGCATTTAGGTTAGTTTTCAATAAAACATCACAATTATATAAAAGGCACGGATTCTACTGAAAGATAGCTATTTTTGCAGGTATCTGTCACAGTAGATGTCGAAGGCAGGTGCAGGGCAGATAAGCAGGAAAGCTGAACTGGACAAGCAGCTGAAGAAGACAAACCTGTCACGGACCTGTCGTGACAGCATGATGACAGCAGATTTATGAAGAGGAAAAGTGAAGTGGACCTCGATAGATAGAGAAAAATCTGCTCGTCTGTCGTGTGGAAGCCGAATATTTTTCCAAGCCCCGGATCAAAAGATATGTCAAGCCAAAGCTCAAGGAGAAGAATTCCCATGAAACAAGGAGGCGGCTGAAAAGTAGGAATCCTTGGAGATTTAGTCTTTATTAGAATCTTACTTTTAATTAAAGTTGTAATCCTTGTTACCCTAGATAACTTGAGCCCAAAGCTTATATAAAGGGCATAGATTAAACCTAGGGCATAGCCGACTACCCCATAACCGAAACCTAAACCCTGCCGTTTACCTGTCACCGATATGTTCTAAATTCCCCCTAGGGCCACGGGTTGTTTTGTAAAGTAGTTGCAAGGGTTGCTTTGTTTTAGGATTTTTCAAGTTCAATAAAATAAACTTCAAGTTCTTTTATCTTGGTTTTAATATCTTGCAAGAGCATCGGGAGAGCATTGTGAGGTTATCTATTTACTTAGCATCGGGAGAGTTAAGTATACGAAAGAGGTAAAAGCGCGTTCTCTAGTTTATAGTTTGACCATCTCGTGCTTAGGGATAAGGCGAGGTTAAATGGCTAAGGAAGAATTCATACACATCGGTGTTCATCCTTCGATTCACGCCGGGAGGTATCATCAAAGACGTGATCATCGACAGACTTGTGCCTAGGGATAGGGCAAGGCAGATCTGGGATTCTTGCCAAGCTTGAAGTACGGAGTTAGTGTTCGCTGCCGCGACAACTAACGGACAGACGCCGCGACAGGTGCTGTCGGCGATGGGTGCGACGACAGAACTGGAGATCCTAAGCAATTCAATACCTACACTACTGAGCAACTCAATACCAGCCCATTCTCTCTATCTTGATCTCTCAATTCCTTTATTTACGTTTTTACATTATTATTCGTGACAATTCTCTCAAACTATTTCTTTTATTTCGTGCAGTGAAATTAGGTGAAGCTATTAGCCCAATCCCTGTGGAGACGATATCCGATACTTTGTATCACTTTACTACTTGCGTCGTGTATACTTGCACTACAATTGCGATAGACTATTTTACACGCAACAATATGCTTTGCGATAATTGAAAGTTCATGAGAAGAATTATCCCACCCATGACATAGAGCTAGCCGCAGTGGTGTTCGCGTTGAAGATTTGGAGACATCATCTTTATGGTGAGAAGTGCACCGTGTATACCGACCACAAGAGTTTGAAGTATTTGATGTCTCAGAGAGAGTTGAACCTCAGGAAACGTAGGTGGTTAGAGCTTCTTAAGGACTATGACCTCACGATAGAGTACCATCCGGGTAAGGCAAATGTAGTGGCCGATGCCTTGAGTAGAAAAGTGGTCGTTGAGCTACGAGCTATGTTTGCGAGATTGAGCGTGTCCAATGATGGTGGATTGATAGTCGAGCTTCAGGTTAAGCCTTCATTAGTCCAGTTAATTTGAGAAAAATAGTTGAGAGATGAGTCTTTGGCACCTCACGTGCAAGACATAGCCGAAGATAGGCCTACTGAGTATTGTTTTGGAGAGAATGAGATCCTATATTACAAGGATAGGATAGTGGTTCCGGAGGATGCTGAGTTGAGGCGTACGATCTTGAATGAAACTCATAACAGTCCTTTTGCTATGCATCCGGGTAGCACGAAGATGTATCGAGGGTTAAAAGAGGAGTACTATTGGGTTGGTTTGAAGAAGGACATGGTCGAGTTTGTAAGTAGGTGTATGGTTTTTCAGAGAGTCAAGGCCGAGCATCAGTTTCCCTCTGGATTGTATTACCATGGACTTTGTGTTAGGGCTACCGTTGACTCCTTCGAGGAAGAATTTTGTGTGGGTGATAGTGGATAGGTTCACTAAGTGTGCTCACTTCATACCAGTTCACACCACCTATACCCTAGACAAGTTGGCCGATCTGCATATCTGTGAGATAGTGAGACTACATGGGGTACCAAAGTCGATTGTGTCGGACCGAGATCCGAGATTTACAGCTAGATTTTGGGAGTGTTTGCATCGAGCCTTGGGTACTTGGTTGAACTTCAGCACTTCTTATCATCCGCAGTCAGATGGTCAGTCTGAGAGAGTGATTCAGGTGTTGGAAGATATGTTGAGATGGTGTATCATTAATTTCCAGGGGTCGTGGGAGAAGCATCTACCGTTAGTAGAGTTTGCGTATAACAACAGTTTTCAGTCGAGCATTCAGATGGCTCCGTATGAGGCCTTGTATGGTAGGAAGTGTAGAACTCCGATTTGTTGGGCCGAAGCCGGACAGAAGCTTGTACCGATGCTTGATTTGCTTAAGGGCACCACCGAGAAGGTAAAGTTGATATGTGATCGTCTGAAGGCAGCTTCAGATCAACAGAAGTCCTATGCCGACTTAAAGAGTAAAGAGGTAGAGTATTTCGTGGGAGATAAAGTGTTTTTGAAAGTCTCACATTGGAAGAAGGTGATGAGGTTTGGGAGGAAGGGCAAGTTAAGCCCAAGATTCATTGGACCTTATGAGGTAGTTGAGCGGATTGGGCCAGTAGCTTACCGTTTGAGTTTGCCTTCCGAGTTAGAGAAGATCCATGATGTCTTTCATGTGTCAATGCTTAGGAAGTATAGATCGGATATGTCTCATGTAATGCCCGTAGAAGAGATCGATCTGAATCCAGACTTGTCTTACAACAAAGAACCAGTTGAGATACTTGCTTCTGATAGCAAGGTGTTGCGTGGCAAGACCATAGAGTTGGTCAAGGTGTTATGGAGACATAGGGGAGTGGAAAAGGCCACGTGGGAAAGGAAAGCTGATATGCTTGAGCAATTTCCATTCTTGTTTCCGTCTGGTAATTTCGGGGACGAAATTCCTTAAGTGGGGGAGAGTTGTAACACCCGGGTTTGGGGGTCGGATGAAAATAATATTAAAATAATGTTTCGGGTTTCTCTTTTCATCTTAAAAATTCATTTTATATGTTGGATCAAATTTTAAATTAAATTAGAACCCAAAATTCCATGGATTTTAGGATTCTTAGTGTTAGCCATCTCATTAATGGTAAAGTGGTAAATATTTGGACTTTTAAAATAAACACTCCCTCATTTCAAAACCCCCAACTATTCATCATCTTCTTCTCTCCTCTTCCATTTTTATTTCAACGACCAAAAACCCCATATCCCCTAGTTTACTATTCCATCATCTCTCTTGCTCATTGTTGGAGATTTCTCAAAGGTAAACTCACTTTTGACTTGTCCTCATCGTTCTCTACAAGTCTATGGTTTTATTTTTCATTTAAATCCATGATTTCTCATTTTGGAATTTTGAAAGTTTGGGTTAAAAATGTGAACTTTATTAGTGTTGACTTAAGCTTTTGATTTATTAATGATACATGAGTTGTTTACCATCTATAAGGTCCAACATATTCGATATTTACAAGGTTTTATGGTGTTTCCCGAAATTGGGTTTTATGGAGGTTTTAGAGAGCTTAAATGTTGAGTTTTGGGGGTGTTTGATGTGGGAAAGTATGGGCTGATGGTTAGGCTATATATAAGGGTTGTTTTGGAAGCCTTTGGGAGTGTTAAAAGTGTTGAAATCAAGGGTTTTGGGCTGTGCTTCATGGCTGCTCGGAAATGAGGATTTTAGGAGTTGTTCTTAGCTTGAATCATGTGTTTTGTGCTTGAATTATGCTCCGGGTTTGCTACTTTGATTGTGGACTGAATTATGATTATTTTGATTGTGTTGGGATGGTTAGAAGCAAGGAATCTTGTTGGTGAAGCCTCGGGAACGAATTCGGAGATTTTGGAGACTTGAGCTTGGTTTTCGGCTTTCATTTGGGTAACAACGGCGAGTAGAAATGTCAAACTTTGATTTGTTTTCGAAATGGAACTCTTGGGGGTTTGGGTGGGACCTAGAGGGTTCACCTAAACCCGAGTGTAAGTTACCACTCCTACCTTTTTGTTATGTGTTGATGAGTGGCTATATGTTGTGGTATCATGTGCATCTTGAGTTGTTTACACCGTTGTTGTTGTGTAGTCGTATTGAAGTCGAGCCTTAGTGATGGTTGTCTTAACTACGGTGATGAGTGGTCCCACCGATAGTGACTAGTAGTAGAGTAAGGTAATGAGTGGTCACATCGGAAAACTACTAGTCGAACGGTGATGTGTGGTCCCACCGTGTGTATGTTGGTTGTGCATGTGCAAACCATGTGTAGTCTTGTTATGATATCATTCGTGCATCCATTGATTTATTGTCAATTATGAAAAGTGTTTTGAAAACTTCATGCTTGTTGAATTATAGAGCTTCTCTCACTAAGCTAGTTAGCTTACGCTCTCCCTTATTTCCAACATGCAGATCGCTAGAGTTCGGGAAGCAAGTGGGCAAGGGAGGAGCTTTTGAAGTTCTCAAAGTAGCTCAAGTATGATTTACGTATTTGTAATAATGCCTGGACGATGAGGGTGTAGACTTGTAGGAGTTGGTGTCAAACTCCTTAGTTGATGATGTGTTTTGTTGAGCATGTTAAATTGTTGAATTTATGTTGGCCATGTGTATGCCTTTATGTTGTGGATTGTAGACCATATTTACTTGATGCATACTTGCATTGTGTTTGAAGACTCATACCTTTCCCATGAATGCTATGTGTGTTTGTCTAAGACATGTATGTTAAATCCTATGTATGAATTCTTATATTGAATGTATGGCTCTTACATGGTTGTTGAGTGCTAAGCATGTTTGTATAGGGTGCCTTGCATCTAGAGTTGATGTGTTTTGGTTGTTGGAGGTTTTAGTTGTGTTTTGGGACAACCTTGTGCCATAAACCAGCTAAAACCAGTCTGTCGCAGAGGGCATATCGAAACAGTTGGTCTCATTTCGATACGGTCATTTTGTTTCAGGCTAGGCGTTTCGATACGTAAAGGGGACGTTTCGGTACGATTTTGTCGCTGGAAATTTGAGATTTTGACGATAAATTGAAGTATCGAAACGGGCCTAAGTGTTTCGGAACGGTCTTCGTATCATTGACCACGAGAAGTTGACCTTTGAGGGCGTTTCGGAATGGTTGACCAACGTTCCGATACGGTCTCCTCGTGTTGACTTGGGCCTGTTGACTTAGTCAAGGCGTTTCGATACACTTCTTGGGTGTTTCGAAACGGCCTGTAGTTTAAGCTAAAATGGACTGTTTTTGGTATGCTGTGTGGGTTGATCGCCTTGCTTGTTACTTCCGTTGTTGTCTTTTCACATAGGTTTAATTTAATCCATTTAGACAAGATAATAATTAAAGAAATTTTCTAGGGTTGCTAACCGAAGGGGAGCCTTAGCGGGTTTCACTTCGGTTTTCCCCGTGTAGCCTACTCAGACCGGTCAGTCGTCCAGACCGGGACGAGGGGGTTACAGTTCTTATCCGAGCCTTCCGCATCCATGGCAAGGCCGTGTTCCGAGCCAGACTCGGACATAGCGTCTATAGCACATGCAGGATCTAGGACTTCATTGCCTAGCTTAGTAGTGGGCACAGAGTTATCTACACCATCGCCAACAGTTGCGGCAAAAGAAGCTACGGTGGCAGCTGGTGCAGTAGGAGCAAAGGGAGTCGAGGGAGTGCCTTCTTCGTGGGAGAATAGCCGGCCACGGGGTCATTATGACCTGAGTCGTTTAGGACAAGGGGCACAAAGCCATTCACCATACTGCAGCTTCGTATTGGCGTCAACCTTAACAGTACGACACTCTGCATCCGAGTGGCCAATAATGCCACATCCATAACAGAAGATGGAGAGCCACTCATACTATAAGGGGTATAATTAAGGCGTGTTCTCGGGTCTCCCGAGGGCACCACAACATCATAGGGGCTTCAAAGTGTTCAACAACACTCTAACTCGCAGAAATTCAATCAGGTTACCTTCTTCTTGTCGGGATTCCATCATGACAACCTTCCTAATGCACGCCCCAAACGAGCACGCGAGATCAACATTCACCAATTTGAGTGGGATATTGTGAATTCACACCTAAATCCGTATATGAGAGAAGGAGTAGTCATGAAAGAAGCGAGAGGGGTCCGTAGGTTCAAGAGGAAACCAATGTTTGTTGAATTCCCAAGGACCGCGCTTCAAAACACTATCACGATTGCTACCAGCAGAAAACTTTATCAGAAATAAACCAGAATGAACCTCGGATATAGACTGTACCTTGTCATCCTTCCAAAGGGAACAAAACACACGAGTCAAACTGGTTCCGTCCAATGGCTTAGTCAAGACGACCTTACCTAACAGGGAACAAGCAAATTCTGCCGGAGGTAGTTCCATGGTAACAGGTAGTGTGGAAGCCACATCTTGTTCTTCTGCGGTGAAACTCAAATCACCTAGTCTGGCAAGAATAGAGTCAGCCATGATAAGAGACAAAGAAGCAAAATAGAAGAGAAAGTGGAAGGCAACAGATGAAAGAAAGCAACTAAGGAAGAGGGATGAAAGTAAAAATAAAAATAAAGGGGAATGAATATATAGGAAGATAATGGTAAATAATTCAAAGTGAAGTAGGAAACTATAAGTAAAAGGAAGTAAAGGATAATTATGAGTCAAATTGAATAAAATAAAGAAAAGATAAAGGAGATGATTAAAATATTTTCTGAAAAGAGATAAATGAGAGATAAAAGATAGGTAAATTAAAATAAAGAGAAAATAAAGAAACATATAATTTAAAATAGAGTATGGATAAGAAAAAAGTCCTAAAGAAATTAGAGATGGATTAACATGAAACTTGTTAAATAAAGGAGCATGTATATAGTAAAAATAGATAAAAAGACAATAAGTTAAAGGGAAAAAATTGATAAAGAACCAATAAGATAAGTTATAATTAAGAAACAAAAGAAAATGCAAAATAATAAAATTCAAGGTGGACTCAAACTCTATCGAGACTAGACACCAGGCTTAATCAGCCAAAGGGTTCGGTTGGGCTGCATTCGTGATCGGGCAAGGACCCAGCGTGGCTCCGGACAAGAGGACCAGGAAGTAGTGTACACGGACCGATCAGGCTGTGCAGAGTATCGAGTGTGCACGCTGACACACACCGAGAGGGCCTGCATGCAGTCGAGATATAGACGTGCCCAAGCAACAAACTCTGCCAGGGAGAGGGATCGGCTGGAGCTGCGACAAGAGAACCAAGCGGGGCCTTAAACGAACCATCCAGTTGACGCATAGTACCAAGCGAAAAGGCTGACACGCACCGGGTAGCAACAAGCACATGTAGGGACAAAACCCTTTGTAAAACCCTAATATTGGAGGTGCCGCAAGCACCAAAAGGCATGCATCATCATGACAAGGACCATGACAACAGGGGCCATGGAAACCGTCGGAGAACCAAGGAAACAAAACACCAGATGGTGCAGAGAAGAGGAGACAAGGCTCCAAATAAGTTGTTTTATCCAAAGAGATCGACGACATAAAGAATTAACGAACCAAAAGGGGCGTAAATGCATCCAGAAGGGCAACCAACGATCTCCCAACAACTGCGAGGAGATTGAAATAATAGCATCCAAACATGTGGCGTCACAACCTGAAAAATATAAATTCGTAAGCAAGAAGAAGAAGGGAATATAAAAGGAGAGAGTAAGCAAACGAAAAGGGGGTAGCGATCGAAAAAGAGCAGCGAGGAAGTGACAAGGCGCCGCAATGATTGAGCAGAGCAGCCTGCAACGATTGAGCACGCCAGGGAGGCACCGAGCTGCAGGCCATGCGCACAGGCCATATCGATCAGCATGCGCGCAGGCAATGCCAACATCGAGCGAGTTGTAGCCAGCAACAATAGAACGAAACAAAAACAAGAAAAATGGCAACGATAACCACCTTGAACGACGAATCCAGGGCAAACACAACAAAAAAGGTGAAAAAGACTAAGAACAAAGCAAGAAAAAGAGACAAGTTATTCCCTAAAACTCTAGAACTTCCTTGAAAGACCAGCCAAAATGAAACAAAAACCCTCAACGGATCCAAAGAAAAATGGCATCCGAAGCAGAAGGAGAAACGCCAAGGCCGACGACCAACAATCCCACGCCAACGGTGAGATTGGATGAAAGAGGAGGCATTTGGGAGAGGGATGAGGCTGGAGATTTCAGAGAATTTTGCAGAGAGTTTTTTTCAGAGAGTTTACACTTGTAATTTTAACTGAGTAAAAAGTAAAAAGTAAAATAATACATTATACAATACGTCTTAAATATTTTATAATTATTCCATGAGCTCGATCTTAATTTATAATCAATAATAGATATAAGTTGTTTTTTTCAAAAAAAAAAACCTTAATACAAAAAATTAACTTATATACACACATAATTATATATATAAATCTATAATTTTTTTTACAAATATTTAATTTAAGTTCTCTATTTTGAAGCCCGTCTCTATTGAGGGCCCAGTGCTGTCGCTCCTGTTCAAAACCCCACTAATCAAGATAATCTGATATGACATGCTTAACTCTAACGAAATACATGCACAATATATTTCCAATGCATTATTTCAATAGTTAGATTTATGAAGGACTACAGTCTCGACATATTATCTCGAAAGGCGTACTTTTCAAGACCACATAATCATGATTATTACTCAAATAAAGTAATTTATATTATGTCATTTTCAAATTCTCTAACAAACATTCTTACATTCACATTAACGTGAGCTTAGACCTAAAACAAAGTTCCATCCCCAAAACTCTTAGCCCTGCTGCGCCGCTTGCTGTAGATCTTCCCTCTTTGGTGCTGATTGTCGACGACTCTAGCCTTGAGCTAATAGCTGTCCTTTCTCCCAATCAGCTCTGATGATCTTTTTCTCCTTCTATCATCGTCTTTCTTCCACCTCTCATCTTAAAGGAGAATTCTTTGTGCTGTTGCTTAGCCAAGGAAATATCACCTCCCGTCGGTGTCGTTTGAGGCGGTCCTCGCCTGGTGTCTACTCATGGTGTCGTTTGAGGCGCTCCTCACCTCTCTTCAACCCGGTCAATCTGGATTGGGTCCCTAACCACTGGTTCGAGGATGGCCTACGATTTTTCCACGGTCAACTTTTCATCCGCCTGCTCCTCCCTCCGTTGCCCCCCCTTTCCTCGTTGTCCTCCTCCAAAGCCTATTTTCTTCACTGTTGGTGGTGGTGGTTCCCTTTGTCGTCGCTCTTTATCTTGGAGCAAGGTTCGAAGTTATGCCCCTCCGTCCAACGTTTTTTCTTGGGAATAAGGAAGGTCCCTCTAATGTAGCTCGAAGGCTTTGTACGTTGTATCAACGAGATTTGCTGCCTCGTCATGTGGTTGTCTTTGTGGCGTCTGTTGGTGGGCTGTAAACCTATGGGTTCACGAAGTCATATTCGTCAAAGAGCTCTCTCGGATCAGACCCCCATTCCCCCCGGAGCCACTTATGTTGATTGCTTGGCCTGTGGCGACCGTTTGTTTCTCCCGCCAGTGCCGACTTGTTTTTCCTCTTCTATTGAGGGTGTTGTTTTGGGCTTTTTTGCCCATGTTTGTATCGACCATGTGGGTCGTGTTGTTTCGGACTTTTGCCCCGATTTCTATATAATCTTTTTCCTTTAGTAATACTATTCCTTTGGTAAAAAAATTTCTTACATTCACATTAAAGTTGAATCTTTTCATCTTTATATTTATTTCATGTAAGCCAACCATTTATTTCCACATGACACGTAGTTATAAAATATGACATGTACGCATATAAGCGGACAAAAAACATATGCCCGTTTTCGGAGCCCTTTTCTATGTCTCAACACTAGAAAATACTTAGAAATTAAACTTTAAGCCCTAACTTTAAATTTTAAATCTTAAACCCTACACCTTAAAAAATATACCTTACACCAAATTTTCTAAACCCTGACGTTAAACCCTAAATCTAACTTTTAATATGAGGGCATAAATAAAAACACAAAAAATGAATTTCTATTTTATTTGAGCATGAGAAGGACAAGAGAAGAACAACAATTGTATTCTCCTTGCTCATAAATTTATGTGACTCTGTCTTATTTCAACAGGATCATCACCACGAACTTCCCACCCATAATCCAACCATAAACATTTTTTCATAAATTATTTTATCAAGTATATATGTTAAAAGGCACATTAAAATTATTAGAATTTCAATTAACTAGTAAAACCTTAGCCGGTTATATATTAATCAAATATTTTTAAAGGTACGTAGACTTGTCAATTTTAACCCAAATTTAAAAAATTGATTCAATTAACCCAAATCCAAACTAGATTCAATCTGATTTGATTATTAAATGTCAACAACTCGAGTCTGCAACTCAAACCTAAAATTGAGATGATATGAAACTAATTCAACTTAAAATTGACTCGACTCAAAATTAATTTGAACTCAAAATAACCTGAACTCAAATTAAGTATAATTTTTAAAATTTAGTTTAATTTATAACTTTGTAATTGTAAATTGTAATTACCATTTTTTATTAACATAAAACATGCAATTTCAACTTGACATTTTTTAAAAGTAGAACAATCTGGCATGTTGTCTATGAGTTCAAGAGAGTTTTAAAAATTTTATATTTTTTATACTATATATATAATTTGTTTGATCCAATCCAAGTTGATTGTTTAGATTCTTTAGTGGTCTAATATTTAAAAAATTATTATCAATATTTATATAACTTTAGTTATTATTAAAAATAAAAATTAATAATTTCATCCCACTAAACTTTTCATGTCTTGATTTCTGATGATCACATTTTGTTAACATCGTTTTTTTTTTGAAAAATTTATTATTGATAAAAAAGTAAAATATAATTTACAAATCTTGTAATAGTTTTCTAATATATTTTATTATAAAATTTACTTAATTAAACTATTTAAGACAATAAAGGTATAAATTATTACAAATTTAATTTAATTTTTTTAAAGATAAGGTGATTACAAGTAGTATTTGTTATGAATATACTCTCAATCATTTGACAATCTCAAATCACCTTGCTGTAGTTGCTGGTGCTCGAATTCGTAACCTCTAGGAACAACAACCGTTCCCTTAAACACTGAGTCAAGTTGGTTCGTGTAATTGTATAAAGGTAGTATGAATTTCAACTTATACCATATGATTCAAATAGCAAATTACAAATGCAATACACACTTTAATAATAAAAATATCTTATTATTATTATTATTATTATTATTATTATTATTATTATTATTATTATTATTATTATTATTATTATTATTATTATTATTATTATTATTATTATTATTATTACAATCCAAATACTTCACAAGTATGATCTACTCATTAATTACAAAAACCAAAGTTGAGAATATAATTAAAGAAATATTAGAAAAAGTAAAGGAAAATAATGGAAGAAAATCGGACTAGTAAAAGATAGGACAAAACCACTTCATACAATTTGTGGCAATACATACATTTTGTTGGTTGTAGAAGCACATTACAACCATTCCATCTGTTAATATTAACCTCCAAGTTAATACAAAGAAGAAGAACTTCGAATATTGGCCCAACATACAAAAGCTAATATTTGTTGCAGAAGAAATTCGAATATTGGCCCTAAAAGCTTAGACACGAACTTGGAAAAGATGCATCTCCGGTTGGTAGTCAGCTTTCACCAAAGAATTATGAGGGATCCGGTTTATAATAATATTTCCCCTACGTGCACAATAAACCACACCTGCATAAGAATAACGAGAATACCAAACACCATAACTGTGTCTGGTCCAGTGGAAAAGTGAAATGACGGATAGTGGAGGGTGAAGAAGAAGAAGAAGAAGAAGAAGAAGAAGAAGAAGAAGAAGAAGAAGAAGAAGAAGAAGAAGAAGAAGAAGAAGAAGAAGAAGAAGAAGAAGAAGAAGAAGAAGAAGAAGAAGAAGAAGAAGAAGAATTTTGGAATTATTTCTTAGGTGTTATGTAAAACAAGTTGGACAAAGGAACATAAAGGATGGAAAATTATTGGAAATACAACATTTTCAGAAACTGCATAAAGAGATATTACCTTCGCATGACAAATCTTTGTTAAAGCCTCAACGTTAAAATTCTGCACTTCTTCAAGAGATGTAACGTCCAAGCTGTAAAAAATACTTTATCAGTTCCAACACAAGTTCTAAATCATAGGTCTGGATGGGGCATAATCATCTAAAATTGGATATACATACAAGCCAAGCCAATATCATAGCCAACTCAATACACATAACAAATCAAATACGACGTCATAGCATATACACATGAAAACTCCCATCATATTTGGATAAGGTCTGGATGGGAGTTTCCAAGCATTTCCTCAACAACTAGAGTAAAGTTGACAATTAATCCCATTTGAGAAAATGCTCCGTTTTCATGAAAATGAAAGAAAATCTAGTTAAAATCTCGTATAAAATAATTTTGATATTCTTTAGAAGAATAACTAGAATAGCAAATAAGTGTCCAAATATTTTTAATATTTTAATATATTTTCAACTTTAATAATATTTATTAGTGTGTGCATGGAATGCTGGATATCGTCAAGTTATCTTGGAACTTGATAGCTTGGATGTGTTGGGAGTTTTACGAACTAGCTCCACCTTTGAAGGTTCGTGCTCTTTGGATTTGCACTTTGAGAAATTGCAACAACGTTCTTGGATGGTTCGTGTGCAGCATGTTCTTAGGGATGGTAATAAGATGACGGACGCTTTGGCTAAAATGGTGTGTTTTGACAACTTGGAGGTTCTTTACCTCACAAATCCGCCGGCTAGGATTATTCCATTATTACATGGAGATGTTCTACAGCAGCCTTAGGTGTTTTGGTCCTGGTTATATCCGGGGACTTGGCTTGTTTTAATGTCCTGGTAATTAGGTATTCGTGTGGTTGTGGTTCACTGGTACTAACAATTGTCCTCAGACGAGGAAAGGCTATAAAGTGACCTTCGCATGCTTGGAAACGTGAACGAGTTTTCTAAACAAAGTTGGTTTTTCTCTGCAGTGAATTCGGAGTAATAAATAACATTTATTAATGTTCGTTGTACGACTTATTAGATTGGCCTGGTAGCGAACTACATTATATGTATTTTTGTAGTTTTATGGATGAATATACGTTTACTTGATTCCTCGTGTATCCTGTTTGATGGTCTTTTGTGGTGGTGTGGTAGTTTTTTTAGCAGTGAGTAGTTGTTTCGTTTTCATCGTGATTAGATGGTCTAGACAGATTGTGATGAGAGAGAAAAACTTGAATTGGTTGTAATAGTTACTAAGGGTGTTCAAAAATATCTGACTTGGTTGACCCGACCCGAACCTAAAAAGACGGGTAACTCCCTAAAAAAAATTCCCGACCGGGCCGGGTACTCGACCCGATAACTTTTCCGGGACACGGGCCAGAAGTTTCCCCTTACTAGGTACTCGACCCGACCCGATAATTTTTAATACATGTTTTTTATATTTCAAATTATATTTTTATTTTAAGTTTCTTAATATTTTTTCCAAAACTAAATTTAAATCCATAAATTCTTTCTATGTTTGTATATATATTTTTAAGTTTATTTTTTTTAAAAAATATTTTTGTGTTTAATATGTATTTTTTTAAATTTTAGAATTAAAAAAAAATATACGAACCGGGTACCCGAAAGTAATAGGCCGGGGCACGGGCCGAGCAGTGAGGTACCCGATTCACCCGGGTACCTGACAATGAACACCCCTAATAGTTACATGCTCTCATCCGTGCATTTATTGATTGGAAGTTTCAACATTGCGTGATTTAAGCGTCTATTCAAGATTTCAAAATTCTTAAAATTAATTTTTTATCTCGGTCGTTTCCAAGATTTGAATTTGAATCGCCAGGTCTTGGTATTTTCTCCTTTTCTTATTAATAATACTCCTTTGGATCTGAATTTTCATAACCCAATTACTGAGTGGTGTATTATTTCCTTTATAGCGTTTGTTTTTACAGCTTTATATGTGTTGGTTGGAGGAATTTATTTGTGGCGATGACTAGTATACATGGGCTTCATTTTATAGATTATGGGGGAGTGCTGATTGTTTATGTCGACAAACAATGGAATTTGAAAGGATGTGATTAGCCATTTGTAGCGATGAACGTCAACAAACAGAGTGTTTGGAAAATCTTGCTCTCAAGATTTTCCAGATACTATTGTTTGTTGTCGTTTGTGACTACATTGGGATATGATCGTTGCTAAAAAATTATCTGAAGCTGTTGATGTGTGCTTGAGTTTGGTCGTTTCTCATGTATATCATCAAGGTGGTTATTCGCTCATCAATCCCTATGCAGAGGTGATGACGGGCGCCGTGACAAAAACAATTTGTACCAAATGATTCGTAGGACTGACTCATCGTTTGTCGACAAGCTCACAAGTTTTGTCGCTCCATCGTGTGCTTCCTATCATTATAATAGGCCATAGGAGCATAGCTAGTCGAGTTAAAACCAGGAGCTTGGTCAGTGATACTAAACCTAATCGCGAATGAGGTCCATGTCCCTCTAGCTCGAGAGAATTCAAATATCCAACAGACGCCTATGTCGATATCTTGGATGGCTTTTCACTAAACTAGAAAACAAAGAAGAAATTGATATCCCCATGTGTTCAGCCCGGTACTATAACGAGAACCAATCGAAGTGCAAGCATTCAAGCTAAGGGGATTAAGCTTGAGAAACAAAAAAGAGTATGAATTTTCAATATGTGACAAAATAACCTTGTGGTGATCATTGTGTTTGAAGTTTTCTCGATTTTTGATGATTTTGAGAGCTCTGGGCTTTGTATTTCTCCTGTATCTATCCGAGGACAAAGAATACAATGTTTCTTAAATTTATTAAAGGAAATTCTCAAAAAATTTCTTGCCTCTATTAAAGGGCTTAAAATTGTAATATTTCGTTATCCCTAAAGATATAAAAACCATTTTGAATTGCTTTATAAGTAATTATGTAAATACATAATAACTCTTGTGTTGGCGAACCTAAACTTAAAAGAGAGTTCGTTTTACATCGCTACTCAAAGCGGTATATGCACTTGGATTTCATTAATTTGTTCTTCTATTATACTATGATGTTTTAACTCTCAAGACTTGAATTTTGAATTGAATATTCACTTTAGAACACTTCTTAAAAGCGGCAGAGATGTGTTCGCTAATCTATAGCGGCATTTCTAATTCATTCGATAACTTGTTCGTTAACTCATTTGCTAACTTGTTCCCTATTTTCTTGTGTGTTCGCATATTTATTTTGGATGGGGAAACTCTTTGCCGGGTGAGATAATCTTGATTATTATATACATATTCACATATTCATATTTACGAACGTCATCATTCTCTCGGAGTAGATTGTATGTATGCTTGCCCCCATGGATTTTTCACATCGCTAACTTGGAGCGAGGTTTCTATTCTTTGGCTTTGTGTAGAAGTCAAAAGTAATATTTTTTTTTGCATTTGGGGTGAGTTCTCAGCCCCTTGTAATGAGAAATTTTTGGGGAATAAATTATAAAGTTCAAACTATGCTTATATTTTGGTATTGGCATTGTACTTCTCTTTCTTTAAAATGGAGATGCATAAATATAAACTTCTGACATTTGCAAACTTGTAAGGTAAATAGGTAGCGAATGCTTGCCCCTATTTTGAAAATAGCTCGCAGGAGAGTTTGCAAAATGTGAACTATGGTTTAGCATATTTTGCGTATGTTTGTTCATTGGTGCGAATACTTTACCCTTTTTGACAATTGGTTCGCATAATGCGAACAATTGACACCTTAGCACAAGTATTTGAAGTCTTTGCTCGTTCAAATAGTGTCAATATTGTTTATTAAAGCTTGTATTCTTGGTAGCATTTTTGGAGAACTATTTCTCTTTTATTTGGATACGTAAAACCACTATCTTCAAATATTTGTCATATTACAAACTGTTGAGCTAGAATTCCTCAACCGTTTTTCTTTTCAAGTGGTGGAGAAGAGTTAATTTTGGTGTTGGTGGTGGAAGCAATGAAAGAATATAAGACACAAGAATTTTAGAGTGGTTCGAGCTTTTAACCAAGCTCTACATCCACTATCTTAGCTTCCCCACTAAGGATTTCCAAATTCACTATAATTTCTTCTCCTTTTCAAGGCTTAGGAGACAATCTTTACAACCTAGACTTATACCACTAAAAATAGCATCCAAAGCTTTCTACCCAAAGCATTGGGAATCCCTCTTTACAAGAGAAATTGAAGCAAGCTAAAATCCTTCTCACAAGGTATATGTTTCCACTCTAAAGCTCTCACCCAATCCTAATACACTTGAGCATACATTGACGATTTAGCTCACAAGTGTTTGTCTATACAAAAATTGGAAATTTGAGCACTAAGACATTTTACAATCAATAGAATGTTGACTTGTTGATCATTAGTTGTTCTAGGTGCTTGAAGGTCCTTTCTATACTCCCAAATAAGATTCTAGCCGTTGGTGACCGTTGGGGATAAATTGGAGTTGTAATAACGGTCCAGCGACGAGCTCGACATTTTTTTATTACAAAAAATATATTTTCGGTTTTAATGGGAGTCGCCACCAATCTTTTTAATTTAGGTGAGATGAATCACTTGAAAATCCGGTCATTTTAATAAAACATGATTTTTTTTCATATTTATTAAAACAATGAGTTTTGGTCTGCGAAACCAGAAAAATAGGTTCAGGAGTCGGTTACATGTGGGGAAAGGCGAGCACCCCCACAACGCCCCAAAAATTGGTACCTAACCGATTACATAGTGTTTTAACGCTTTCCAAGTGGTGGAGAAGAGTTAATTTTGGTGTTGGTGGTGGAAGCAATGAAAGAAAATAAGACACAAGAATTTTAGAGTGGTTCGAGCTTCTAACCAAGCTCTACATCCACTATCTTAGCTTCCCTACTAAGGATATCCAAATTCAATAGAATTTCTTCTCCTTTTCAAGGCTTAGAAGGAAACCTTTACAACCTAGACTTATACCACTAAATCGAGCATCCAAAGCTTTCTACCCAAAGCTTTGGGAACCCCTCTTTACAAGAGAAATTGAAGCAAACTGAAATCCTTCTCACAAGGTATATGTTTGCACTCTAAAGCTCTCACCCAATCCTAATACACTTGAGCATACATCGACGATTTGGCTCACAAGTGTTTGTTTATACAAAAATTAGAAATTTGAGCACTAAGACATTTTACAATCAATGGAATGTTGGCTTGTTGATCATTAGTTGTTCTAGGTGCTTGAAGGTCATTTCTATACTCACAAATAAGATTTTAGCCGTTGGTGACCGTTAGGGATGGATCACCTGAAAACCTGATCATTTTAATAAAACATGTTTTCTTCATTTTTATTAAAACGAGTTTTGGTCTATAAAACTAGAAAAATAGGTTCGGGAGTCGATTACATGTGGGGATTGGCGAGCACCCCCACAACGCCTAAAAATTGGTACCTAGCCGATTACATAGCATTTTAATGATGAAAATTATGAATTCGAATTTAATTTGAAAATTGTGATCCCTGAATGTGTGGATTTTATCGTAAAACATATCTTAAAGAATACTCTGTTATATAGGACTAACGGGAAACTTACACCTCTTTAAGTTCGAGACCTAATTTCGCGATACCCCGGATAAAAGAATATCATTTTAAAAAAAATATAATTTAGTATTTAAAAGGATATTTTTGTTTTAGAGATTAACGAGAAAGCGACACCTCTTTAAGTTCGAGGTACGTTTTCCATGAGAACCTCTAATAAAGGAAATTATTTAATTTAAAAATTGATTAAAACAAGTGAATACAGAAACATTATAGATATATATATATGTATATAAATATAAAGTAAATATAAATAACAATATCATTAATAATAATAGGGTAAACTACACTGGTAGTCACCGGACTTTTAGGGTGCTTTCAATAAGGTCACTGAACTTTTAAAACTTTCATTACAGTCACCCAACTTTTAATTCGCTTTCAATAAGGTCACTGTCGTCAACCACCGTTAAAAAACTGACGTGGCATGTTAAATTTAAGGGTAAAATACATTGTTAGTCACTGAACTTTTAAGAGGCTTTCAATATGGTCACCAAACTTTTAAAACTTTCATTACCATCACTCAACTTTTAATTTGCTTTCATTATCGTTAAAAAACTTGATGTGACACGTTAAGTTTAAAAATAAACGTTTTCTCACCCTATTTTATCTCCACGTCTTATTTTCTTCCATCCAAACATGTCTATCTGTTAGATACATTAATATTTTCCTTTGAACTCCTCACTATCCAGTGCATGATTCAGTAAAGGTCGGGGTTGAAGCATAATGAAGATTTTTATGAGCAAAATTTTGGTTATTTCTTTAGCATTCCATCCTCGGATGTCTTCCAATATTTTTCTTGTTCTCACACATGTCGCATGCATGTCTAGATACATTCAAATTTTCCTTGATGTGTTACTAGAGAAGTAATGACCTTCACCAAAAAATTACAGTTTGATTCATATGGAAGAAAGACATGTTTGGATGGAAGAAAATAAGAGGGGAGAAAAAATATGGTGGGAAAATGTTTATTTTTAAACTTAACGTGTCACATCAGCTTTTTTTTACGGTAATGAAAGCGAATTAAAAGTTGAGTGATAGTAATAAAAGTTTTAAAAGTTCAGTGGCCATATTAAAAGCCTCTTAAAAGTTCAGTGACTAAAAGTGTATTTTACCCTTAAATTTAACATGCCACGTTAGTTTTTTTAACGGTGGTTGACGACAGTGACCTTATTGAAAGAGAACTAAAAGTTGGGTGACTGTAATGCAAGTTTTAAAAATTCGGTGACCTTATTGAAAGCGCCCTAAAAATTTAGTGACTACTGGTGTAGTTTACCCATAATAATAACATTAACAACAACAACAAATAATAATAATAATAATAATAATAATAATAATAATAATAATAATAATAATAAATGACTGAAGTAAAACGAGAATTGAGGTGCAAGATTATAAGGATACAAAGGCAGAAGGACTGGAAGCGCAATTTTCCCATTTCATTAAAAATGGCGTGGATCCTCTATCCAGATTAGGTCGCCGCGCGGGTTATAGCATGAAACGAAGTCGGTTTGAGGCTGAACAGCGATGCCCAAAACGACGTCGTTTTGAGGAGCATATAAGTACGAAGATAAGCCCAAAAAATTTCATTTGTGATATATGATAAAAAAAACAGAAATTCTCTCAAGCTCTCTCTGCCTCACTCTCTGCCCAGTGCCGTTGACCTCCCCCATCCGCGAGTTCTGTCGTGAGCCACCGTGGGCCGTCGTTCACCGGCGAAGGAGAACCACCGCAGACGGCGGTCGAAATACATGCAAGTAGCCGATTTTGGTTCGGTTTTGGCCCTAAAGGTTGGATCTAAGGTCCGTTTCCCCTAAAACTCCCATATTTTTGTTGATCTAAGAAAAACCGAACGGTTTCATCCTGTTCATTATATATTTTTTTACCTTCTTTTGTTCGATCTTTCTTTCTCTTTTTTATTGTTTTTTGTTCGATTTTCCTCTCTTTTTTGTGATTAAATCTCTAAATTCAGTTTCTAATCCCCTCTGTTTTGCAGGTCGAACGGATTTATAGAAGGAGGGGAGTGGCTTTTTGCTAGCCACGTATGGGGGTGATGAGGATGATGGTGTCAGATGGGCAGTGGTGGCAGGCAGTTTGGGTGGAGTGGCAAGCGGTTTGGGCAGTGTGGCAAAGGGGATAAAGTTTGGGGTTTTTTAGATTTTTTTATTTGGGTTAATTTAAGGCTTATTTGGGATTTTTAGGGCATAATTTACGGTTCGGTAGATGTGGACGACATCGGTTAATGGCTGATGGCGACGACAACTTCAGGCGAGTGGCTTGTGTTGACGACAGGGATCGAAGAACGACGGCGGCTTCAGGCAAGTGGTGGAAGCGGCTACAATTTAGGGTAGCTAGGGTTAGGTTTTAGGATTAGGTTATGGGCTAGGGCTTAAATTATTCGGTTTGGGCCAGATTGGGTTATTGGTTTAATTGTATATTGGGTCTTTGTTGGGTATTAATTTTTGGCCGGTTGAGTTTGTAATGAGAAATGAGTTTAGGCCCGGACAAAATGGGCATCTACAGCTAGCCCTCTTTATTCATTGTTGTGCAACGGTAATAGAGCAAAGATAAAAAGAGGACCATTTTTGTCCGGTTAAGTTAGGGCTCATTTGTCTGGTCACCATTTCATCTTGAGCTTCAATTGATTTACTCGACCGCTCTTGAAGGCAAATTCTTCAAAATGGGTGATTTGTTGGAGAGATAAAATCTTCAAACTATGTTGATTCGTTGGAGGAGACAAAATGATCTCGTCTTTCTACGACTCCTACGATGATGCAATACATGAAAAAAATTTGACCTAGCTGCAACATTGATAAAGAGGCAAGGTCTGCAAAACTTTCTTCAGCTACAACACTAATGAAGAGATCGGATCGAGGGATGAAGGTTCTGACGTTGATCCAACTGCAACACTGGCGAAAAGAACAGATCTGATAGAATGAAGGTTTGTAACACCCTTAGCCTGGGCCGAGAGCTAGGAGCGTTACCGGAATTGAAAAACAAAAAATCAGAACGGAATATCAAAACAAGACTTCAATTCATAAATTAATTTAGACAATCAATTTAATTTGCGCACGCGGAAAGTGTGCTAACAAAATCTTTTTTCTAAATATACATGACTAACAAAATTTCTTTTAATCTTACTTATAAATTTACAAGCCAATTTGAATTTTCTTATTATCATTATCAAATTCCAATTTCAAAACTATAACATAACCATTCGGTCACTATGCTTTCTATATAACCAATTAATTCTAATCATTAACTAATAGATTACCAAATTACTATCTTGAATACAATTGGATCAAACATGCCGATTGCTTAAGCCACTCGTTACCATGCCATTCGAAACTTGATTAATTTAATTTAAGTGATTTTCGAATTATACCAATTATTAAATACATCAATTTTACATACAAGGCATATTAGATTTCATACACCATGTCATTCGATTTCCTTTAACAAGATCATTAAAAAATATCAAGTTTTATATGCCCCTAAACCATGTCAAGCTATTAATTATGTACAACAAAAAGAATCGGCAAGACCACTAGCTCGACTTACCTTTATATACAACAAAATAATGCGGCTTTCTACTTAAATACAAAACATGATTCTAGCCTCCTAATTAAGCATCATGGAACATATAATCTTAAACACCAACGCAAACTTAGGCTACGACCAAACAAAACAGAACGAGCCCTTAGACAAACTTCAAAGCCACCATCTAGGAGTCTAAATATAAGACTAAGATCATACATTTTTCTGGTCTTGTAACTTGATCCGATCGAATGCTAGCTTTAAGGTCCAAGCTACCATGCTAAAGTTGGGAATAAGAAAACAACGGAGCGTTAAGTACAAGTTGTACTTAGCGAGGTAATGCTAAATCTAGTTCATTCTTGAATTTTTATGTGATCAAGCATTAAATTACTTAGCTAGGTTTGTTAACATACAATTTATACCCAACTAAGCTTAGCGAAAACAAACAAATAGCTTCATACATAACATAACTAAACCTTCATAGCTCATGCTCAAATGCATTTCAAACAACATTAATTTAATCACATGCTTCAATTTTGATTCAATCAGGACAATAATTCAATTCAATTTTCAGCATACTCAATTTCATGCTTCACGATCGAAATAATCAAGATTCATGCCAATCGATATATAACATCATTAATTTATCAAAGCAAAAATCACAAATTTTCCACAAGCATATCATTCGAATAGGTCAAAAACCATTATCCAATAGTCAAAATTATCAAACATATCACATCTCACTTTCCATGTATTTCGGACAGGGCCATTGCCCACTTTTCTTATATTCGGATATCACAACATCTCATATACATTAAACCAGAATCGGAAGGACCAATGTCCACAAAATTCATTCATTAATTTCACATCATATCATACTAAGTCTTATCAATTCATTTATCCACTTCATAAGCTTTTACATAATTAAGCAATTCTATTTAATTTAATTAGGTTACATTGCCCTAAGTAGAGTAGACGAATCAGATATTCAAGCCATCAAGAGGGTACCAAGTACCAAACAATGGTTGCACGAAGCAACAAACAATGGATGCCCATTAGCATCAATGTATCTTGAACACCAATCAAGATCACCTTTAATCATCAAGTCGAAGAGTACACAAGGTACTAACAATGGTTGCACAAGGCAACAAACAATTGTTGCACGAAGCAACAAACAAGAGAGCTCAAACTCTAGGCATGTCGTACTATTTAAGACTTCTAATCGACCGAAGGCATATTATTCTTGTTTATTTATTATTCATTACCTTTATTTAGCATATACATTTTACATACTTCGATTTGCATGCTTATCCAATCACATAGTTGTGCAAACTCACATAATTCATGTTAATTAAATTCATACTTCATTCGATCACATCAACATACATGGGCAGCAACTTCACATATAATCACGTGCTTATTAAGCATAACAAAAGTACCATAGGGCAGTCTGTTGAGTGTGTAAAAGTTCTATTATTTACCCCCTATTTAACCCATATTTCTGCTGCATTCAAGCATTATTTATTGCATTTAGGTCAGTTTACAGTAAAACATCACAAATATATTAAAAGGCACAGTTTCTACTAAAAATGGCTGTTTTTGCAGGTTGCTGCTGTAGCAGACGGAAAGGGCAGGCGTTGTGCAGTGAAGCAGAAGAGCTGGAACTGGATGAGCAGTCAAGGAGAACGATGCTGCCATGGTTGCCGCTGTGACAGCAGAGGACGACAACAGTTTTGAGGAAAAGAAGCAAAGTGGACCTCGACATATAGAGAAAATTCAGCCCGTCTGTCGTGTGAAATCACCATATTTTTCCAAGCCCCAGATCGAAAGGAGTGTCAAGCCCAAAGTTCAAGGAGAGAAAATCCCAAGCAAGAAAGATAACGGCTGGAAAGTAGATTCTTTGAAGATTTAGTCTTTATTAGAATTGTACTTTAATTTAAAGTTGTATTCTTGCTATTTTAGAAAACTTGGACCCAAAGCCTATATAAGGGCATATATTTCGACCTAGGAGGGCATAACCGATTCCATAGCTTCCTTCCCAAAACCCTAGCCGTTTTCCTTCCCTCAACATGTTCTAAATTCCCCTTAGGGGCACGGGTTGATTTGTAAAGTAGTTGCAAGGGTTGTTTTGTTTTAGGAATTTTCAGTTCAATAAAATAAACTTCAAGTTCTCTTATTTTGGTTATTAATATCTTGCAAGAGCATCGGGAGAGCATTGTGAGGTTATCTATTTACTTAGCATCGGGAGAGTTAAGTATACGAAAGAAATAAGAGCAAGTTCTCTAGTTTATAGTTGAACTATCTCGGACCTATGGATAGGACGAGGTTAAGTGGCTAAAGAAGAATTCATCCACATCGGTGTTCATCCTTCGATTCACGTCGGCAGGTATCATCAAAGACGTGATCATCGACAGACTTGGACCTAGGGATAGGCCAAGGCACATCTGGGATTCTTGCCAAACTTGAAGTACTGAGTTGAGTGTTCGCTGCTGCGACAAGCAACGGACTGCTGCCACGACAGGTGCTGTCGCGACAGGGACGACGACAGAACTGGATTTCCTAAACTCTGCAATACTTGCACTACTGAGCAATTCAATACCAGCCCATTCTCTCTATCTTGATTTTCCCATTCTTTTATTTAAGTTCTCTTTATTATTTTCGTGACAACTTCTCAAATATTTTCTTTACTTCCGTGTAGTGAATTAAGGTGAAGCTATTAGCCAAATCCCTGTGGAGACGATATCCGATACTTCGTATCACTTTACTACTTGCGCCGTTGCCGAGGATTGTCAACATAACTCTACCTTTTCTTTTACTACACTTTTTGTTTTTGTTTTTATTTTTTTGTTTTTCTTTGGTTGATTCAACTCTTGCTTTTCACAAGGTTCCTTGTTTATGCGCAGATCGAAACGAGGTGAAGATCTTGAGTATCCATTAGATCCGGAAATCGAACGTTCATTCAATCTCAAGAACCGACTTCGTCACATACTAGCCAGGAACGAGTACCTTGAGGAACAGTTAGAGACGATGGCTCACCAAGGAAACGACCCTCCTGTTGGAGATAGAGAGGTTATACCTCCTGTCGGCAACCCTGCTGCCGCTGCCGGATGACGGTCCTGTCGTGACTACATGTTGAACGATCATGTAGAACTGGAAACCATGCTGCCGGACATAGATGTTGACAACTTCGAGCTGAAACCTGTCATGTTTAGCATGATCAACAATGCCGGTCAATTCAGTGGTGCTGCTATCGAGGATGCTAGGGAGCATCTAAAGACGTTCCAGGAGATCTGTGGTTCGTTTAGACTACCAGGAGTTAATCCAGAGATACTGAGGCTTCGGTTATTTCCCCATTCATTGAGGGACAGAGAAAAGACTTGGTGGAATAAACTTACGCCGGGTTCAATTAGAACTTGGGCAGATTTATCTCGTGAATTTTTATCTCGTTTTAATCCTCCGCATTTATATGAGTGATTACGTAATGAAATTGATACTTTTCAACAGGAAGATGACGAGCCAATGCAGGAGGCCTGGGACAGATTTACCACTCTTCTACGGAACTGCCCAATGCATGGATTCCCCGTCTGGAATCAGGTAACTAAGTTTTATAATGCTACCAACTTACAGACTCGTATTCGAATTGATTCAACAGCAAACGAATTACTATTGGATAAAGACCCAGACGAGGCAATGCAAGTATTGAAAAATCTGGCCAAGAATGAGGAGCAGTTTCCAACAGCAAGAAGAGGGGGTAAACGGGTACTAGCTGTCAAGGATTATGAGGCCGATAGCACGATGAAATCACATGTGGCATTCCTTACTAAGGCGATGAAAAAGCTCTTGAATGATGATGCACAACAAGGATTTGCTGTTGAAGAGGTATGTGAAATCTGTGAGGGAAATCATAGTTCGGATGAATGTCCTATTCAGTTAGAAGAGGGAAAGTATGTTGGAAACTATAAGCCGAATTACAATTCCAACAACTACAATCCCAACTGGAGAAAGGATCCCAAGTTTTCTTGGAGTAATCCTAATAATGCCCTGAGTCCTCAAGCACACAATAATCAGAATCAGGGAGGACCTAGATTGCTGACTCGACATCAACTGCAGCCGCAGCAACAACCACCAGCTGCCACAAACAGTATACTGGAACAGACTCTGGCTACTTTTATGTCTCAGACATGTACTTATATTGAGAACATGAATTAGTTTGTTAAGAAAACAGAGACATTCATGGATAAAAAAAGATGCGGATGACGAATCATGAAGCTACTCTGAAATCTTCGGAGACACAAATGAGTCAGGTTTCTCAGCATATCAAGCCAAGGCAGACTGGAGGATTTCCTAGCAATACTGAAAATGCTAGACAGCCCACACATGAACAATGTAAGGCCATTACTACTAGGAGTGGGAAGAAACTACCAGAGCCAGAGAAGGAAGCTGAAACAGTGAAAAAACCAGCCTTGGACAGACCTGCCGAGGAAGCTGCCTCGACAGGTAACAAACAGCCTGCTGCCGATAAACCTGTTACGACAGCAGAAGCGACAGAGGAGAAAAATGATGAACCCAAACCTCCTCAGATTCGTATACAGTGGGAAGGACGTATTGCTGATTATCGTCCCCCACCTCCTTTTCCTCAACGGTTACAGCAAGTGAAGCAAGAATCTCAGCTCAAAAAGATTTATGATATTTTTAAGCAGGTTCGTATTAACATTCCACTGTTGGATGCCGTGAGGGAGATGCCCGGTTACGCCAAATTTCTCAAGGATGTCATGTCAAAGAAATCTAAACTTAGGGAATTTGAAACGGTGAAGATGACAGAAGGATGCATGAGCATTCTACATAGGCAGGAACCCCAGAAAAAGAAGGATCCGGGGAGCTTCATCATACCTTGTGTAATCGGAGATAAATATGTGGGTAAGGCACTTTGTGATCTTGGTGCTAGTATTAATTTAATGCCAAAATCTGTTTTTCAGAAATTAGGTATTGGAAAAGCTCGGCCCACGACAGTAATTCTGCAGCTGGCAGACCGCTCTTATGTTCATCCGGAAGGAAAAATCGAAGATATTCTGGTAAGAGTGGATAAATTTATTTTTCCTGCTGACTTTCTTGTTTTAGATTGTGAAGCAGATGAAAACGCACTAATCATCCTGGGGCGACCTTTCTTAGCCACGGGAAGATCACTGATTGATGTGGAAAAAGGAGAACTCACCATGAGAGTGAACGACCAAGAGATTAAGTTGAATGTTCTCCAAGATATGAAGCATGCTGATGCAGACGAGGAATGCAAGATTATCACTGAAGTTACCCTTGATCAACCCTACATCAGGTCGGACTGTCACGACATCAACATTGGACACTGCCTCGGCAGCCACTTACAGGACTGTCACGACAGCACTGACGACAGCAACTTCTCAGAATCTGATACATCTGATACTGAAGATCAGGAGACGGTAAACTGGATAGGCAATCATCCAGGTAAGTTATTCGAACCTTTAAGTTATACTTCGGATAACCATGCAATCCAAAAGCCATCAACTGTTGAGCCCCCTGTTTTAGAACTAAAACCCTTGCCAGGGCAGCTAAAATATGCTTTTCTTGGTTCAAATGATACGTTGCCTGTAATCATCTCTTCCAAGTTGATGCAGGAACAGGAACATCAACTAATAGGGATGCTGCAGCAGCATAAAAAGGCAATTGGATGGACGATAGCTGATATTCAAGGCATTAGTCCGTCTTTATGCATGCATAAAATACTTTTAGAGGATGAACATAAGTCGACTATAGATGCTCAAAGGCGGCTGAACCATGCGATGAAAGAGGTGGTGCGTAAAGAGATAATCAAATGGTTAGATGTGGGTATAATTTACGCCATCTCCGACAGCAAATGGGTGAGCCCGGTGCAATGTGTTCCCAAGAAAGGAGGAATGACCGTGGTGACCAATGAAAACAATGAGTTAATCCCAACCAGGACTGTGACCGGTTGAAGGGTTTGTATGGACTATCGGAAGCTTAACAAAGCTACCCGAAAGGACCACTTTCCTTTACCCTTTATTGATCAAATGCTTGATAGATTAGCGGGTAAACCTTACTATTGTTTTCTTGATGGTTATTCAGGGTATAATCAAATAGCTATCGCACCGGAAGATCAAGAAAAGACGACTTTCACATGCCCCTACGGAACGTACGCTTTTAGGAGAATGCCGTTTGGATTATGCAATGCACCCGCCACCTTCCAAAGGTGCATGATGGCCATATTCTCCGATATGGTGGAGGACTTCCTTGAAATTTTTATGGATGATTTTTCAGTCTTTGGGGACGATTTTGAGAGCTGCCTAGGCAATCTACAAAAAGTACTTGAAAGATGTGAAAAAGCGAACCTAGTATTGAATTGGGAAAAATGCCATTTCATGGTGGACGAAGGGATAGTCCTTGGCCATAAGATTAGCTGCCGTGGGATAGAAGTCGACAGTGCCAAGATAGAAGTGATCGAAAAGCTGCCGCCGCCAACCACAGTCAAGGGTATTAGAAGTTTCTTGGGACATGCTGGTTTTTATCGAAGATTCATTGCGAATTTTTCAAAGATCACAAAGCCACTATGCCATCTTCTGGAGAAGAACCGACCCTTTGACTTTAATGATGAATGTACTGAAGCATTCAAGGTTCTGAAGGAAAAACTGGTAACAGCCCCAATAGTACAGCCACCAGACTGGACACAACCATTTGAGATTATGTGTGATGCTAGTGACTATGCTGTCGGGGCAGCACTTGGGCAGCAGAGAGACAAATTATTTCATGTCATATACTATGCCAGCAAGACACTGAACGATGCCCAAGTAAACTACACCACCACAGAGAAGGAGTTATTAGCTGTGGTGTTCTCCATTGACAAGTTTCGTTCTTACATACTTGGAACGAAGGTCATAGTGCACACATACCACTCTGCCTTGAAGTATTTGTTCACGAAAAAGGATGCAAAACCTCGATTGATACGGTGTATCCTGCTATTGCAAGAATTCGACCTTGAAATCAAGGACAAAAAAGGGACAGAAAATCAGGTAGCAGATCACTTGTCAAGGTTGGAGAAGGGACAGAGTCTACTAGCAGATGAGACAAACATACTGGAGACCTTCCCAGACGAGCAGCTCTTTGCTGCCGCAATCACTGTCGCGACAGCCATGGCGGCAGGTAAGTCTTCTGAACTCCCCTAGTATGCTGATTTCGTTAATTTCTTAGTTAGCGGAATAATTCCTTCTGATCTTAATTATCAAGCCAGGAAGAGGTTCCAAAATGATGTTAAGCATTATTATTGGGACGAACCTCTTCTTTTCAAAATCTGTGCAGATCAGGTTATAAGGAGGTGTGTACCACAAGAAGAGCAAGAAGACATACTTCATCACTGCCATGCTTCACAGTATGGAGGTCACTTAGGAGGCAACAAAACTGCTGCCAAGGTGCTGCAGTCAGGGTTTTATTGGCCGTCATTGTATAAAGATGCGCAAATCTACTACAAGAGCTGTGACAGGTGCCAAAGAACAGGAAACATCTCAAGGAGAAACGAGATGCCGCTGCAGAACATTCTAGAAGTCGAGATCTTCGACGTTTGGGGGATTGATTTTATGGGACCTTTTCCATCTTCATGTGGGAATCTATACATCCTCCTGGCAGTAGATTATGTCTCTAAGTGGGTTGAAGCTATCGCAACTCAAAAGAATGATGCCAAGACAGTCCAAAGATTTTTACACAAAAATATATTTTCTAGGTTTGGCATCCCTAAGGCGATTATCAGTGATGAAGGGAGACATTTCGACAACAGGGTTATTGCTGCTGCCTTGAAGAAATACGGTGTCAAGCATCGGATCGCGACAGCATATCACCCACAAACCAATGGACAAGCTGAAATATCTAATAGAGAAGTTAAGAACATTCTTGAGAAGATGGTCAAGCCAACTAGGAAAGATTGGTCTTTACTCCTCAATGATGCGTTATGGGCATATAGGAAAACTTTTAAAACTCCATTGGGAATGTCTCCGTACCGATTGATTTATGGGAAAACATGTCATCTACCTGTCGAGATAGAGCACAGAGCATACTGGGCGATCAAGGCAGTGAATATGGACTTGGATAGGGCAGGGCAAAAAAGGCTGTTAGATCTGAACGAAATCGAAGAAATCCGAACAATGGCCTATGACAATGCAAGAATCTACAAGGATAAAACTAAGAAGTGGCATGACAAAAAGCTGCTGCCACGACAGTTCTGCCCAGGGCAGCTTGTATTGCTCTTTAATTCTAGACTGAAACTCTTCCAAGGGAAGCTAAAATCTAGATGGTCTGGCCCGTTCCAAGTCGTACAAGTTTTTCCCCATGGTGCCATCACAATCCGATCGTTAAAAGACGGGCACCAATTCAATGTCAACGGACAACGCTTGAAGCATTATCAAGGGACTGAATCCCCAGGAATGCAGGAAGTGGTTACTTTAAGAGATGCCCCACCTGGCATCCCTAATTTAACCTAAATTTTATTTATTTATTTTATTTTTATTTATTATTTATTAGGAAATAAGATTTATTTTATTTGAATAATATTTGTATTTTTATTGTTTTTAGGAAATAAAGGAGTCAAGAAGAACAGGAGAAGTGAACTCAGCCCACCATCCATCCACCAGCCCAACAAAGCCCAAATGTTGAAGCCTGTCGTTACAGCTGCCGCGACAGACGCGGAAAATACAGGCTGTCATCACGCTGTCACGGCAGACGCAGAAACACGTCACAGACGCGTAACAGACGCGGAAACGCGTGACAGACGCGTCAGACACGTTAACGCAGAACAACTGGCCCCGTTATTCACGCCTACCGTTACAGCTTCAACGGGCAACAAACCCTTCTCTATATAACCCCGTTTCATTTTCATTTTCACTCATCTCTGCTTTTCTTACTTGCTCCCTCTTTAGTTTTTATTTGCTTTCATTTTATTTTTCACAACCCTTGCACAATTACGTCTTCTAGGAAAACCCGACGAAATGCTACCTCCAGTTCCACACCGACAGCAACTCCCCCACGTTCCTTTTCTAGCAGAGACATGTGGGAAGAAAGAGGCTTTATCTACACACCGACGGAGGAAAATCTGGGCCTCAAACCATTCATAGCCCGGAAGGTTAGGGCTTACAGTGGCAAACCTTTGCGGAGCAGCCGGAGGAAATGAATGTCACGCTGGTTCGAGAATTTTATGCTGCCATTAGCAGCAGGACAGCGATAGCAGTGTTCGTTCGAGGGAAAGAAGTGTCGTTTGAAGCGGAGTATATTAACACCTTATATGGTTTCTACATCGGCATCAATGACGACGCCCACCAGCAATTCCTCAATACATTAGACACTGCTGCCTATGACGCTGTCATGGCAGAATTGACCAGTGCTGGGACTCAATGGAACACCAGCAGGAAGAATCCAAGGACAGTGAAAAGAACCCAGCTGCTGCCGGAGGCAAAGTTATGGAATGCCTTCATAAAAAAGAGGATCATGCCGTCATCCCACAACACCACCGTCGACCGACCAAGGTTAGCGTTGATATACTATATTCTACATGAACGACCTATTAATGTGGGTAGCTATATTCGAGAAAGTATTTTGGAGTGTGCGCACAGACCGACGGGACCCCTCTACCTTCCGTACCTCATCACCTCGCTCTGCCGCGGCTATAACGTACCAGAAGTACGCACTGATTTGCGAGTCGAAGGAAGAGGTTGGACTGAAAAGAACATCCTCAGTCTTATGGAGATGACTGTTGCCACACCTCTGTCTTCATTCGACCCTGCTGCCGCCACAGCCGATACGACAGAGCAGCCACACACTGAACCAGCTGCCGCAGCAGCTGTCCCGACAAACTCCTCCGCCCAGATATTAGCTGCCATTCAGAAGCTGGAGGAAAGACAGCTGGGCTTAATGACCTTCATCAGGGACTTTGCCACCTCTACGGTAACTTTTATTCAAAATTCTTTAAATTTCCCTGATGCTGCCTTCCCTACTTTTCCTGCCCATTACTTTACTGTCACTACCCCTGCCCACACTCCTACACTTGCTGCTACTCCACGAACTCCCTCTACCGCCTCAACACCATCGCCTGCCCCAACAGCAGCAGACAGCACCCATGCTGAACCATTTGCCCGAGGCACAAAACGTCGAATGGCATCGGAGGATCTTGATGCCTTTGTTGCTGGATTCTCCTCCTCTTCTGTTTGGGCCGCCATCGATAATGAACCCTCTATCAAGAGGAATCTGTCCAAAGAGTTCTCACCGATGAAGAGGCAGAAGCGGATGGCAGACAAAAGTAACATGCCAAAAGCCAGCAGCAGCGGCGGTGACGACAGCAACAGTGGTGACAGCAGCAGCAGCTCTGAAGTTCAGGTTGTGGAGCAACCACCTCACATCTCCCCAACTAGAGTCCAGCCACCAAGGGAGGCCAAGGCAAAGAACACATCTGCCTCCCCCGTGCCCCAGCCAGCTCCGAAAGCTAGAGCCCGCCGTCAGATCCGACTCAGCAGCAGCAGCGAAGACAACGATTAAAATTTAAGTTTCTTATCTTATTATTGCTGCCTGCTATATATTTTGTGATGTACTGCCTTATCTTTTGTTTTTTTTATTTGTCATTTGCATTGAGGGCAATGCAACCCTCGAGCTTGGGGGTGGCAACCCTCCATTAATGGAGTACATCTTAGTTTAAAAATTTGTGTCTTTACTTAGTTTATTTTTGTCAAAAAAAATGAAAATATTGAAAATTTTGGCTGAAAACTATGAACTGAACTTACCTGCCATGACAGCCCTGTCGTGGTAGTGACTTTAGGATAGTTTTTAGGAGAAGTTTAGAGCCTTTCTATAGTTCTGAACTTAAACACAATTGTGACTGTTATACTGCTTAGAACTCTTCTAGTTAACTAGAATAGGAAGCTTAGCACTTGAATAGCTCCTAGAGGTGCCTAACACTGGCTCTAGGAAAGAAGTTTAGCAAAAGAGACTCAACAGCCCTAGAGGTGCCCGAAACTGGCTCTAGGAAGTTAGCTAGAGGTGCCTAAAACTGGCTCTAGTGAAACTTTAGCTTACAAAATAGTGAAATCGAGTCAAAAAAAATCAAAGGAGCATGAAAAAGTGTCTTCAAAAGATAAACTTTGGCATTAAAATTCGAGTTAAGAGCTGAAATATTCTAGTGAAACTAAGAGAGTCTTGGCATATAACTGTTCACAAGCATGCACACACTGCACGAGGACTATAGTGAGATTCCGGACAGATCCTAAATTATCCGACATGTTGCTGCCATCACAGGGAACGAACGACGGGTAAGGGAAAATTCACTGTTTGAAAGCCAAAACAAAAATATTTCATTTTTCTTTTAAGTCTTAGTTGCTTGAGGGCAAGCAAAAACTTGAGTTTGGGGGTGTGTTGAGTGTGTAAAAGTTCTATTATAGAAAACTTTGAAGTTGTATTCTTGCTATTTTAGAAAACTTGGACCCAAAGCCTATATAAGGGCATATATTTCGACCTAGGAGGGCATAACCGATTCCATAGTTTCCTTCCCAAAACCCTAGCCGTTTTCCTTCCCTCAACATGTTCTAAATTCCCCTTAGGGCCACGGGTTGATTTGTAAAGTAGTTGCAAGGGTTGTTTTGTTTTAGGAATTTTCAGTTCAATAAAATAAACTTCAAGTTCTCTTATTTTGGTTATTAATATCTTGCAAGAGCATCGAGAGAGCATTGTGAGGTTATCTATTTACTTAGCATCGGGAGAGTTAAGTATACGAAAGAAATAAGAGCAAGTTCTCTAGTTTATAGTTGAACTATCTCGGACCTAGGGATAGGACGAGGTTAAGTGGCTAAAGAAGAATTCATCCACATCGGTGTTCATCCTTCGATTCACGCCGGGAGGTACCATCAAAGACGTGATCATCGACAAACTTGGACCTAGGGATAGGCCAAGGCACATCTAGGATTCTTGCCAAACTTGAAGTACTGAGTTGAGTGTTCGCTGTCGCGACAAGCAACGGACTGCTGCCGCGACAGGTGCTGCCGCGACGGGGACGATGACAGAACTGGATTTCCTAAACTCTGCAATACCTGCACTACTGAGCAATTCATTACCAGCCTATTCTCTCTATCTTGATTTTCCTATTCTTTTATTTAAGTTCTCTTTATTATTTTCGTGACAACTTCTCAAATATTTTCTTTACTTCCGTGCAGTGAATTAAGGTGAAGCTATTAGCCCAATCCCTGTGGAGACGATATCCGATACTTCGTATCACTTTACTACTTGCGTCGTGTATACTTGCACTACAATTGCGATAGACTCTTTTACACGCAACACAGTCCACATGTACATACAATCGAACATTATCAAGAATTCTAGTTCATGCATGTTCAACATACGAAAGATCACATAGGGCAGTCCACATTTGCATATATTCAGACATTATCAAAATCCAAATCATGCATATAAATCATGACATTTAAAATCACATAAAAACAGTCCATATTTTCACACATTCAATAATTAGCCAAAATCTCAATCATGCATCCATTTTTCCTTTAATCTCCTTCCCTTACTAAACATATTACCAAATATCAATTAGGTCCAATTTCATGCATAGAATCATAAATTACACCAATAATAAGGGGGTTCGGACACTAGTCCCAACCCTAATATAAAATTACACTCACAACTCCTTAAGCTTGATCTTGAAATAAGATGCCCTTGTTTCTCCCCCTTGATTGATCGATCCTAGCTTCCTCCAAAGTCTCTTCACAATTTCGATCTTAATTCTCAACATAAAAATGAATACACACTATATTAGAGAGAAATTCAATTACAATTACTATTCAAATTCAAGCATGAACATAAATTCTCAAATCTGATTTTCTATTAAACTAGTTGGAGGACTAGTTAGCGTTTTTGTCATATCTCTTTAATTACTAATCCAAAATTTACTTATCATACACCATTAGAATGGTATTAAACTCAGAGTTTTAACCATTTAAACCTCATATTTTTATATTGTTCGAGTAAATACAATTTATTACTTGAATATACCCTTTTCGATAAATCTGGACAGCTTGTAGTGTCCAACTTCTAAAATTCATATCTTCCAATTTGTTTACTGGAATTGAGTACCGTTTTCTCTCAGTGTTTCTAGACATACCAAAGTTTATACAGTAAAAGTTTTAATTCAAAATACCTTAAATCCTATTTTTGGTGAATTTCCAAAATTACATCTTATGACTTGTATTTCACTGGACATCTTACTTATTTGTCACATTTAGCTTAAAATTCACCTAATTACCTCATTCGAAGTCTAAATTAACTTATGGAATGACTTATACTATCCTTTCACAACATTTTTACATCCATTTTAACTTTTATTGTCAACAGTCAAGTCCTCAATTTTACAAAATTTTCAGTTCAGTCCCCAAATTCCATCATTTCGAGTACATGTCCAATATTAGTTCTAATCGAAATTTCCCCCTTCTAATTCATTTTTCCAGCAATCCAAGAGTAGTTACTTATAAAATTCTTATTTCTTTACAACTTTCTTCTAATAGGAATTTTCTAATTTAGTCTATAATCATACCAATTTTCCAATTATTCATGACTTTACACTCTATCTCAAAACATCCCTCTTTTTAAATCTATTCATCAATTCACAATTAGTTTTTCAAGAATTTCATTAGCTCAACTTATTATAATCATCAAGACTCTCATAGTTTCATGTTTAAACAAATTCTAAGTTTGCATGCATGGTTTGACACTTATTCGAATAGCTACAAGGAGAAATAGAACTTACTTCTTGATTTTCTTGTTACCACTAGCTACCCTTCTCAATTCCTAGCTTAATTCTTCAAACATGCAAGCCAATTCTTCACCATTTGAGCTTCAAAAGTTCAGACTTTTGAGCTTCCCTCATCTCCATTTTCTCTCAAACCTCATGGCACAAAGAGAAGAAATGATGGAGAGAAGACACCCTCCCTTAATTTGGGGGATTTGATAGCCTCTAATTTTACTTAAGTGTCCTTCATCCTATATCTTTTATTATCTTTTTACTAAGGGAAGCCCTAAGGAATTTTAACTTTTAACATGCAATTTTTGAACATTATTTTTATTTTAAATTGGTCATCAATTTTCCTTACCAATCTTTCTTTAATTTTCCACTTTGATCCGATTTCCACAAAGGAGTTGTACCCCTCTTTAATTTCTTTTAATTCCTCTAATTTCACCACTTTGAATCTTGTTACTACTAATTTGAATCCGCTAATTTATCACTCGGCCAAATTTCTTAATTCAAAAGCTTAATTACTTTTTAATTCGAATTGGTGCAATATTTGCCCAATTAAAAGAAGTTCAAGGGCTAAATTGAATAATTCACTTAATTGCAAACTCAATTGCTTTCTAAGAATAAATAAATAAATTAAATTTAACGGCTTTAAATTCTAGGACGGAAATGTGGGTGTTACAAGGTTCTGATGTTTGATACAGCTGCAACACTGATGAAGAGACTAGACCAGAGGATGAAGGTTGACCCAGCAACAACACTGACGAAGAGACCGGATCAGAATTTTGGCCTTTTTTTTTTCCAACCGCAGCACTGACAAAGAGGCAATACCGAGATTTAACCAAGCTACAACACCAACGAAGAAGCAAGGTCTAAAGCTAAAATGTTTTGATCCACCTGCAACACCGACGAAGAGGCAGGATCGAGAGTTGGTGAATTTGGTCTAGCTACAACACCGATGAAGAGGCAAGACCAGGAGTTAATAAGGTTTGACCCAGCTACAACACTGGCAAAGAGGCAAAGTCTGGAGTTAAAATTTTTAATCCGCTACAACTCTAACAAAGTGACATGATATGGAGAAGAAAGTTTGATCCGCTACAACTCTGACGAAGTATCATGATCTGGAAGTTTGTTTGATCTGCTACATCTCTGACGAAGTGGCATGATCTTGAAGTTTGTTGATCCGCTACACTATGTTACGGGTGAAATAGGACTCCTTCATGTCAAGGATGTTGGATCTTTTTAATGGTTGTCTGTTCCTTCTTTGTTGAAGACACCAGAAAAAATTTTCCCCACTTCCTCATGTCAAGGATACTGGAATTTGTTGATAACTATCTGTTCCTTCCTATTTGAGGATGTCAGACCTGTAATTGACTGAATATTTTTAGATAGATAAAATATATTTTGAGAAAAGGTTTAATTAAGAAATTTTGTTTTGAGAAAAACATCCTTGTGAAAGGATTGAATTTAATCCATGTTTTTTTTTGAAAAACGTCCTTATGAAAGGATGGAATTAAGAAATTCTAATTTTGAGAAAAACTATCCCTATGAAAGGACTGGATTAAGAAATTATTATGTTGAGAATAACGTTCTTATGAAAGGATGGAATTAAGAAATTCATATTTTGAGAAAAATGTTCGTATGAAAGGATTAAATTAAGAAATTCCAATTTTGAGAAAAAAGTATCCTTATGGAAGGATGGAATTAAGAAATTCATGTTTTGAGAAAAAGTATCATTATGAAAGGATGGAATTAAAAAATTCTTATTTTTGAGAAAAACGTCCTTAAGAAAGGATGGAATTTAGGAATTCAGTTTTAAGAAAAATATCCTTATGGAAGGATTGATTTTAGAAAAAAAAATTGAGTAATAAGTGTAGAGTTATTTTCCGGTAATGTATTTATGCAAATGGTATGCATGTATATGCTTTTGTGATGATGTATGAAATTCCGAAAGGAATTTTCTTGTTATGAATTCTTTTTTAAGCTAGATGTCATGATGTATGAGCATGTTTGATGATGCATATGCTTTCATGTATGCCCTCATGATGAATGGAGATGTATGAAATACTTGCAGAAGTCCTATTCTTTTGGCTCAACTTAATCTTCTTATTCATTTTTGTTCAAAATTTTCCCCAACAAAAGTTTGCCCCCAAAATATCATTGTCCTCATTTTTTCTAAATTCAAACTTTTGAGCTGAATGACCTTTGTTGATATCATCTATTTTCTTTTTCACAAGGGAAAACAATTTTATCATTGGTCAGATCTTATTAAGCTCTGCTGTGATGCCCCACTTATTATTTGGCTCATATATTTTTCATTGAGTACCTTTGAAGGCTCCAAACTTTTGATCTGAGTAGACACCCGCCTTAGGTCCCTGTACTTTAAATCTCTATAGAGAGTAATGTAAGAAATCTTTTGTTTCGTAACAATGCAAGATGCTTGTATGAATGATAAAAGAATATTTAATCTTTCAAAAATATGAAGATATTTTCAAAAATAGGGGCCACATATATCTTGTGTAGGAGCGTCTTTGAACCCACTTGTCGAGGGTCATCCCAAGCGTAGCTTGTGTCTAGAGGACCTCAAATGTTGTGTCGATGTTTGAAGATGTGAAGTGTCTTCCAGGCTATTAGGCTTTCGATAAGGTCATTTCCCATATGCCTAGTTTCTAACCTATTTGGGCGGCTCTCTTTGACTCACAAACTCCCCCATTTTATTCTTCCCTCTTTTTTGATCTCAATCAAGCATCAAAAGTTTCGAATCTTTGAATAAAGGATAACCCCATAAGGCGGGATGTAGTCCGAAGACAAACTCCTCCAACGCAGATATCCATGTATGATTAGAATGGTCTTTGGAGACGTGATGTGGGCCAGAGCTTATGATTATGAAAGAGATGATGCTTCTGCAGTGCTTGATTTGAATATGCTTAGGTGCATTGTTTTTCTCTTCACTTTTTCTAGATCGCTCTAGAAGGCCCATTTTCGGGTTTTCACCCTAGAGTTCATTTCCTTTCTTAAGAAAACTTGTAATCAGACCAAAAATTGGTGCCTGCTTTGGTTTTGTAGATGAGCAATCCTCCAAATCTCTTTTAGGTAGGGATGAAAGGTTCTGCACTTGCTTCTCCCTTGAAAGCTCCACTTTTGATTTGGCGTCTTTATTTTTTTATTTCCTTTTCTTTTTATCTAAAGCGATCTTTTAGGTTTTTGCCCTAGATGTTTTCAAAAGTTTTTTTCTTTTTTTCTTTCTTTTTGCCTCTTTTTTTATTCCCTGTTCAGGATTCTCAATTTGACTTGACAGGCTCTTCGATCACAGATTACCTCTTGCATCTGACGTAGATCATTTCATTGCATGCTCCTTGATGGACAAGTCTTCTCGGCATGATCAAGATTATACATCTTCTACTCGAAGAAGCTTTTCACATCTCTTGCCCCAGCATGATACTGATCTTTGGTTGGAAACGACAAACATCATGTCATACATAGACATCGTCAAGGAAGAGTAGTCTTCAGTTGGATAGATGTTTATAGTTAACACGATATTCAAAAATCTTAGACAACAATGCTTGAGAGGAAACATTCACTCAAAAATTGTGTTTAAGACCTTTCCATCGCTCCCTAACTCACTCAATTGTCCTTCTGTTAGACTAAGTAGGTTGGAAGATAGGTCACATCTCCCTCATCTTCACATCTTTCAATTTCCTCTAGACACATGATTGCTCGGAATCAACTATCAGATTGGAATCAACGTCGCTCCTGAAAAAATAGATATGTATGTATGTGCAAAAACTCACGAGGAATTTTTTGTAGAAATGCATCATTTATGGAAAACAAACAGACACATGCCCTTACAAAAGATTCCCTTTTACCTTCGGGGCTAGGAAAAAGGTTTTCCGAGCATTACTCAAAAAGAGATTTAAACTAAAATGATGTCTAAAAAATCATCATCTCCTCAAAGGTCGTTCTTTATGATCTTTGCATGTTTTTTTTCTTCAAGTTTTTCCAAATGGTCATTCATTTCTTTAGCTCTACTTTGAGTGAAAAACTGATGCTGACTTGGCTGACTCGGATGCCCCAAAATCACTATGATAAAATTATCTCGGAATTAGAGGCTTGATTCAGAAATGATTATGCAATATGATGTGATGCAAATGTATGCAAAATGAGATGTTAATGCGATGCAAAAAATAATACAAGTTAGTACGAATAGAATAATCAATAATATATTGCAAAAAACAAAAGGTATATAACGTATGAGTTGACATGCTTTATTCGAATCAAAGTAATCCTACCCAATCATGCTTTTCTACCCGCATACTTTGAACAAAAGTGGTTCCTACCCGCCCATGCTTTCTACCCACATGCTTGTTTTGCATAAATATAAGCATGGTATCTAGCATACTTTATTACGAAAAAAATAAATGAATAAATAATCAAATAATACTGAAATTAAAGAGCATAATTGAGAGAAATTAAAACCCCCATCTTTGTCTACCATGCACCTATCGGGTGACTTTCTAAACGGGCAGAGGTTCACTATAAATCTAAACAAGGCAGGTTCCTACGGTTCATTACATGTAGTTTTGGTTCTAAAGTAACGGTACATGAACTGTCGCTAGGACATCGATTCGGGAGGATACATTTCCCTAGGTCTACACGGAGATGAAAATCTCACGAAGCTGTAACGCCCCGATTTTGGGCCTAGGAGTCCTTAAGGTTGGCTCGAGGTTCATAGGAGCTAGACTAGAGATCCGAGTTAGTTTGAGAGTGGTTGAGGGAAAACAAGGTTTGAGATATGATAAAATTATGTGAAAAATTCCTAAAAATATGTATAAAGGTTTGGTGAAGTCAATTTTGGAAAATGGCTTTTGGAAGATTTACATTTCGGTTTAGTGGCTAAATTGTAAAAGTTGCAAAATCTGTCTTTAATGACTAAATTGAAGAGAGCCAAAACTTAGAATCCTTAGGGAGCTATTACACCAAGGTGTTATTAGCCTTTTCCCTTGATTTTGTGTTTTTAAAAGATTAAATTAATTGTTTTAATAATTGAGTTATATTAAAAGGGATTTTTAAAGGTTAAACATTTTCTTACGTAACTACCTCTCTCCTAAACTTTTCTCTCAACTTTCCCATCAGCCAACATATCTTTCCATCACTAAAATCTCAAGAGATTTATCTCTTTTTATCCATTTTTTGATATTAGAATTTAAATCAGATGAGTTAGAAGTTACCTCTACCTCTTGGAGGGTCAATAAGCATAAGTGGGCTACCTCATCATCGATGGAGTCTTCTTCATTACTCCATGTTGCCACATATGCTTTCTTTGAAGATCCTTTTTTTTGTTGAAGCAAGGGCAATCGTATTTGGTGTGTCCTTGCTTCTTGCATTCAAAGCTCTTGTGGAGATCCTTATTCTTCTTCTTCGATTTATGCCTGTATTCTTCCATTTTTCTCTTCATGAATCAGGCAAACTTCTTGAAGAGATAGGCCATCTCTTCATTTTCACTTTCCTCCTTACTTGAATCTTCTTAATGGCTTGTAGAGGATTGAAAAGCAACAATGTTTACATCTATTCCTTGCTCTTTGACTCCCATGATTCGGGAAGTGAATAAATCAACTTCCGAACAAGTTTTTCTTCCGAAATCTCCTCTCCAAATCCTTTTAGCTCGTTGATGATCATGGAGAAACGGTCGAACATAATCTTGATGTCTTCATCTGAGCTCATCTTGAAGTTTTCATATTTGAGGTTGAGTAAACCAATCTTTGTCTCCTCCACCTCATTTGTACCATTATGGATCACTTCAAGCTTGTCCCAAAGCTTATTGGCACTCTCAATGGAATAGACTTCGGCATACTCCTCTGGTCCCAATGCACAAAATAGAATGTGCAAAGCCTTTTAGTTTAGCTCTATCTTCTTCTTATCATACACACTCCAATATTTCCTTCTCTATTAGGAAACAAATGATCCTTCTTCAACAATATCCCAAAGACGGAATTCGATGACTTAGATGAAGTACATCATCCTATTCTTCCAATAGGCATAATGTTCATCGTTGAAAAACGGTGGCTTGTCATTTGATTGCACCATGAATACCGGTTGATTAAAAGGTTGATCGATCTTTTTGGGATCACCTCAATAGGATGTTAAGCCTGTCGATTGAGCCTCGCTCTGATACCAATTGTTGAGCTCGAATTCCTCAACTATTTTGCTTGCCAAGTGATGGAGAAGAGTTAATTTGGGTGTTGGTGGTGGAAGCAATGAAAGAAAATAAGACACTATAATTTTATAGTGGTTCGAGATTCTAAACAAGCTCTACATCCACTACCTTAGCTTCCCCACTAAGGATTTCTAAATTCACTATAATTTCTTCCCCTTTTCAAGGCTTAGGAGGCAACCTTTACAACTGTTGAGTGTGTAAAAGTTCTATTATTTACACCCTTTTTAACCCATATTTCTGCTGCATTCAAGCATCATTGCATTGCATTTAGGTTAGTTTTCAATAAAACATCACAATTATATAAAAGGCACGGATTCTACTGAAAGATGGCTATTTTTGCAGGAATCTGTCACAGTAGATGTCGAAGGCAGGCGCAGGGCAGATAAGCAGGAGAGCTGAACTGGACAAGCAGCTGACGAAGATGAACCTGTCATGGACCTGTTGTGACAGCATGGTGACAGTAGATTTATGAAGAGGAAAAGTGAAGTGGACTTCGATAGATAGAGAAAAATCTGCTCGTCTGTCGTGTGGAAGCCGAATATTTTTCCAAGCCCCGGATCAAAAGATATGTCAAGCAAAAGCTCAAGGAGAGGAAATCCCTAAAAGCAAGGATGCGGCTGGAAAGTAGGAGTCTTTAGAGATTTAGTCTTTATTAGAATCTTACTTTTAATTAAAGTTGTAATCCTTGTTACCTTAGATAACTTGAGCCCAAAGCTTATATAAGGGCATAAATTAAACCTAGGGCAGAACCGATTACGAGAGAACTGAAATCTAAACCCTGCCGTTTACCTGTCACCGATATGTTCTAAAACCCCCCTAGGGCTGCGGGTTGTTTTGTAAAGTAGTTGCAAGGGTTGCTTTGTTTTAGGATTTTTCAAGTTCAATAAAATAAACTTCAAGTTCTTTTATCTTGGTTTTAATATCTTGCAAGAGCATCGGGAGAGCATTGTGAGGTTATCCATTTACTTAGCATCGGGAGAGTTAAGTATACGAAAGAGATAAGAGCGCGTTCTCTAGTTTATAGTTGAACCATCTCGTGCCTAGGGATAGGGCGAGGTTAAGTGGCTAAGGAAGAATTCAAACACATCGGTGTTCATCCTTCGATTCACGCCGGGAGGTATCATCAAAGACGTGATCATCGACAGACTTGTGCCTAGGGATAGGGCAAGGCAGATCAGGGATTCTTGTCAAGCTTGAAGTACGGAGTTAGTGTTCGCTGCCGTGACAGCTAACGGACAGACGCCGCGACAGGTGCTGTCGGCGACGGGTGCAACGACAGAACTGGAGATCCTAAGCAATTCAATACCTGCACTACTGAGCAACTCAATACCAGCCCATTCTCTTTATCTTGATATCTTACTTCTTTTATTTGTGTTTTCCTTACTATTTTCGTGACAATTCTCTCAAACTATTTCTTTTACTTTGTGCAGTGAAATAAGGTGAAGTCATTAGCCCAATCCCTGTGGAGACGATATCCGATACTTCGTATCACTTTACTACTTGCGTCGTGTATACTTGCACTACAATTGCGATAGACTATTTTACACGCAACAAGTTTTTGGTGCCGTTGCCGGGGATTGGCAACATAACTACACCTTTCTTTCCTTGCACTTTTTGTTTTTATTTTTATTTTTGTTTTTATTTTTATTGTCTTTAATTTTTCTTTTGTGTTTTAAACTCTTGCTTTTCACAAGGTTTTCCTGTTTATGCGCAGATCGAAAAGAGGTGAAGATCCTGAGTATAAATTAGATCCGGAGATCGAACGTTCCTTCAATCTCAAGAAACAGATTCGCCACCTCTTAGACCGAAACGAATACCTTGAGAAACAGCTAGAGCAGATGGCCCGTAATCAGCCTGTCGGTGATGATGTCCCGCCTGTCGGTGACCCGCCCGCGGCAGGTGGAAGACGGTCATGTCGTGACTACATGCTGAACGATCATGTAGAGCTGGAGACCACGCTGCCGGATATTGATGTTGACAACTTCGAGCTTAAACCTGTCATGTTTAGTATGATCAACAACGCCGGACAGTTCAGTGGTTCTGCGACAGAAGATGCCAGGGAGCATCTCAAAACGTTCCAGGAGATCTGTGGTTCGTTTAGACTGCCAGGAGTTAGTCCGGAGATACTGAGGCTTCGGTTATTTCCTCATTCATTGAGGGACAGAGCTAAAACTTGGTGGAATAAACTTACACCGGGTTCTATTATGACTTGGGCAGATTTAACTCGTGAATTTTTGTCTCGTTTTAATCCTTCACATTTAGCTGAGCGATTACGTAATGAAATTGCTACTTTTCAACAGGAAGATGACGAGCCAATGCACGAGGCCTGGGACAGATTCACAACTCTTCTTCGAAACTGCCCAATGCATGGATTTCCCGTCTGGAATCAGGTAACTAAGTTTTATAATGCTGCTAACTTACAAACTCACATTCGAATTGATTCTGCAGCAAATGGACTATTATTAGATAAAGATCCGGACGAGGCCCTGCAAGTTTTGAAACATCTGGCTAAGAATGAGGAGCAGTTTCCAACCGCTAGAAGAGGAGGTAAACGAGTACTTGCTGTCAAGGACTATGAGGCCGACAACACTATGAAATCGCAGGTAGCATTCCTTACTAAAGCCATGAAAAAGTTATTGAATGATGATGAACTACAAGGATTTGCTGTCGAGGAAGTTTGTGCTACTTGTGAGGGAAATCATAGTAGGGATGAGTGCCCAATAAATATAGAAGAGGGAAAATATGTTGGAAATTACAAGCCGAACTATAATTCCAACAACTACAATCCCAATTGGAGGAAGGATCCCAAATTTTCCTGGAGTAACCCTAACAATGCTCTGAACCCACAAGCACATAATCAGAATCAGGGGGGTCCTAGATTGTTGACGCGACAGCATCTGCCGCAGAACCTGCCGCAGAACCTGCCACCTCAGCAACAACAACAGCCACCACCTGCCATGAGTAGTGTATTAGAGCAGACTCTGGCCACCTTTATGTCTCAGACTGGTACGTATATGGAGAATATTAATCAGTTTGTCAAGAAGACGGAAAACTTTATGGATGAAACCAAGATGAGAATGACAAATCATGAGGCTACCTTGAAATCTCTAGAGACACAAATGGGTCAGGTGTCGCAGCATATTAAGCCAAGGCAGAATGGAGGTTTTCCTAGCAATACTGAAAATGCTAGACCACTCCCACATGAGCAATGTAAGGCAATTACTACTAGGAGTGGGAAAAAGTTACCAGGGCCGGAAAAAGAAGCTGAAACAGAAAAGGAACCTGCCTTGGATAAACCTGCCGAGGAAGCTGCCCCGACAGGTGATAAACAGACTGCTGCCGATGAGCCTGTCACGACAGCAGAAGCGACAGAGGAGAAGAAAGATGAATATCGTCCTCAGATTCGCATGCAGTGGGAAGGACGCATCGCTGATTACCGTCCTCCACCACCTTTTCCGCAACGGATACAACAAACTAAGCATGAATCTCAACTTAAAAAGATTTATGATATTTTTAAACAGGTTCATATTAATATTCCGTTGTTAGATGCTGTTAGGGAGATGCTCGGTTACGCTAAATTTCTCAAGGATGTTATGTCGAAAAAATCTAAACTTGGGGAATTTGAAACGGTAAAGATGACAGAAGGTTGCATGAGTATTCTTCATCGGCAGCCACCCCAGAAAAAGAAGGATCCGGGGAGCTTCATCATACCTTGCGTAATTGGTGACAGATTTGTGGGTAAGGCATTATGTGATCTTGGTGCTAGTGTTAATCTAATGCCCAAATCTGTTTTTCAGAAACTAGGTATTGGCAAGGCGCGGCCCACGACAGTTACCCTACAGCTAGCCGACCGCTCTTACGTTCACCCTGAAGGAAAAATTGAAGATATTTTGGTAAGAGTGGATAAGCTTATATTTCCTGTTGACTTTCTTATTTTAGATTGTGAGGCAGATGAGAACGCACCAGTCATCCTTGGGCGACCCTTCTTAGCCACGGGGAGATAATTGATTGATGTGGAGAAAGGAGAACTCACCATGCGCGTGAACGATCAAGAAATTAAGTTGAATGTTCTCCAGGCAATGAAACATGCTGATGTGGATGAGGAATGCAAGGCCATCATTGAGGTGACCTTTGATCAACCTTGCATCAGATCGGGCTGCCGTGATATAAAATTTGGTCACTACTGCGACAGCCATCTACAGACCTGTCACGACAGCAATGACGACAGCGACGACGACATCACCGACGACAGCGACTCCTCTGAATCCGATACATCTGATACTGAAGGTCATGAGGAGGTAGACTGGTTAGACCATCGTCCAGGTAAGTTATTCGAACCTTTGAATTACACTTCGGATAACCATTTAATCCAAAAGCCATCTACTGTTGAACCACCTGTCTTAGAACTTAAGCCCCTGCCAGGGCAGCTTAAATATGCTTATCTTGGTTGTGATGACACACTGCCCGTAATCATCTCTGCTAAGCTGCCGCAGGAACAGGAACGACAGCTGATCGACATGTTAAGGCAGCACAAGAAGGCGATTGGATGGACGATAGCAGACATTCAAGGCATTAGTCCAGCATTATGCATGCACAAAATCCTCCTTGAGGAAGATCATAAGCCGACTATAGATGCCCAAAGGCGGTTAAACCATGCGATGAAGGAGGTAGTGCGTAAGGAAATCATTAAATGGTTAGATGCTGGAATTATATACGCCATCTCCGATAGCAAATGGGTAAGCCCAGTGCAATGTGTTCCCAAGAAAGGAGGCATGACCGTGATAACCAACGAAAACAATGAGTTAATCCCAACCAGGACTGTGACCGGTTGGAGGGTTTGTATGGACTATCGGAAGCTTAACAAAGCTACCCGAAAAGACCACTTTCCTTTACCCTTTATTGATCAAATGCTTGATAGATTAGCGGGTAAACCTTACTATTGTTTTCTTGATGGTTACTCAGGTTACAATCAAATTGCTATTGCACCAGAGGATCAAGAGGAAACGACTTTCACCTGCCCCTACGGAACATACGCATTTAGGAGGATGCCGTTTGGACTCTGTAACGCACCTGCCACCTTCCAAAGGTGCATGATGGCTATATTCTCCGACATGGTTGAGGACTTTCTTGAGATTTTCATGGATGATTTTTCTGTCTTTGGAGACGATTTTGAGAGTTGCCTCGGCAACTTACAAAAGGTACTTGAAAGATGTGAAAAAGCTAATCTCGTTTTAAATTGGGAAAAATGCCACTTTATGGTGGATGAGGGGATAGTTCTTGGCCATAAGATTAGCTGCCGTGGGATAGAAGTCGACAGGGCCAAAATAGAGGTAATTGAGAAGCTGCCGCCGCCGACCACAGTCAAGGGCATTAGGAGTTTTCTAGGGCATGCTGGTTTTTATAGGAGATTTATTGCGAATTTCTCAAAAATCACGAAGCCCCTATGTCATCTCTTAGAGCAGAACCGACCCTTTGACTTTAATGAAGAATGTACTAAAGCATTCAAGGTTCTGAAGGAAAAGCTAGTGACAGCCCCCATAGTACAGCCACCAGACTGGACACAACCATTTGAGATCATGTGTGATGCCAGTGACTATGCTGTCGGGGCAGCACTTGGGCAGCGCAAGGACAGGCTGTTTCATGTCATATACTACGCCAGTAAAACATTGAATGATGCCCAAGTGAACTATACCACCACAGAAAAGGAGCTGTTAGCTGTGGTGTTCTCCATCGACAAGTTTCGTTCTCATATACTTGGAACGAAGGTAATAGTGCACACCGATCATTCTGCCCTTAAGTACTTGTTCGCAAAGAAGGATGCAAAGCCTAGGTTGATACGATGGATCTTGCTATTACAAGAGTTCGACCTTGAAATCAAAGACAAAAAGGGGACAGAAAATCAGGTGGCAGATCACTTGTCGAGGTTGGAGAAGGGACAGAGTCTACCATTCGATGAGACACACATACTGGAGACCTTCCCAGATGAGCAGCTCTTTGTTGCCGCAATCGCTTTCGCGACAGCCATGGCGGCAGGTAAGTCTTCTGACCTTCCTTGGTATGCTGATTTCGTTAATTTTATAGTTAGCGGAATATTAACTTCTGATCTTAATTATCAAGCCAGGAAGAGGTTCCAAAATGATGTTAAGCATTATTATTGGGACGAACCTCTTCTTTTCAAAATGTGCGCAGATCAGGTTATAAGGAGGTGTGTACCACAAGAAGAACAAGAAGACATTCTCCATCACTGTCATGCTTCACAATATGGAGGACACTTAGGAGGCAACAAAACTGCTGCCAAGGTGCTGCAGTCAGGGTTCTACTGGCCGACACTATATAAAGATGCACAAGACTTTTACAAGAACTGTGACAGGTGCCAGCGGACAGGTAACATCTCGAGGAGAAACGAGATGCCACTGCAGAATATTTTAGAAGTTGAGATCTTCGACGTTTGGGGGATTGATTTTATAGGACCTTTTCCATCTTCATGTGGAAATCTTTACATCCTCCTAGCAGTGGATTATGTCTCCAAGTGGGTAGAAGCAATCGCAACTCAAAAGAATGATGCCAAAACGGTCCAAAAGTTTTTGCACAAAAACATCTTTTCTAGATTTGGCATCCCTAAGGCGATTATCAGTGATGAAGGGAGACATTTCGATAATAGGGTAATTGCTGCCGCCTTGAAGAAATATGGTGTCAAGCACAGGATCGCGACAACATACCACCCACAGACCAATGGACAGGCTGAGATATCCAACAGGGAAGTGAAGAACATTCTTGAAAAGATGGTTAAACCAACTAGGAAAGATTGGTCTCTACTTCTGAATGATGCATTATGGGCATACAGGACAGCTTTCAAAACTCCATTGGGCATGTCTCCATACCGTTTGATTTATGGGAAAACCTGTCACCTGCCTGTCGAGATAGAGCACAAGGCATATTGGGCAATCAAGGCAGTAAACATGGACTTGGACAAGGCAGGCCAGAAAAGGCTGTTAGATTTGAATGAGATCGATGAAATACGGACGATGGCCTATGACAACGCAAGAATATACAAGGAGAAAACAAAGAAGTGGCATGACAAGAAGTTGCTGCCACGTCAGTTCTGCCCAGGGCAGCTTGTGTTGTTGTTTAATTCTAGGTTGAAACTCTTCCCAGGGAAGCTTAAATCTAGATGGTCTGGCCCGTTCCAAGTGGTTCAAGTTTTTCCCCATGGTGCCATTACAATTCAATCATTAAAGGACGGGCACCAATTCAAAGTCAATGGACAACGCCTCAAGCATTATCAGGGGACTGAAGCCCCAGGAATACAGGAAGTGGTTACTTTAGGTGATGCCCCACAAGGCATCCCTAATTTAACCTAATTTTTATTTTTATTTATTTTATTATTTATTATTATTTATTAGGAAATTAGGTTTATTTCATTCGAATAACGTTTTGTTTTTCAAATTTCAGTTTTTAGGAAATAAAGGAGTCAAGAAGAAAAGGAGAAGTGACCCAAGCCCACCGCCCATCCATCAGCCCAATAAAGCCCATTTATGATAACCTGTCGTTTCAGCTGCCGGCGCAGACGGACTTGACAGGCTGTCAACAGGCTGACACTGCAGACGCAGAAGCGTGCGGCAGACGCACAGCAGACGCATAAATGCGTGTCAGACGCGTCAGACACGCTACACTCAATCTACCGCCCCGTTATTCCCGCCTGCCGTTGCGGCATTAAATGGGCAGCTACTCGACCGCTATATAAACCCCTTCCCCTTTTCATTTTTTCCTCACTTCTGATTTTTCTCTCTTGTTATTCTCCTCTAGTTTTATCTATTTTCTTTCTTTTTCAGCCCTTGCAACCAAAATGTCAACACGACAAACCCGTCAGAACGCTGCTGCCGCTTCTTCTTCAGCAGCAGCATCCCCGTTTGCTAAAAAGGAACTATGGGAGGAGCGTGGCTTTATATACAACAGAGATGCCCCCCATATGGGACTCCGGCTGTTCATCATGCAGGCCACAACAGCACAACTTTGGGAGGATTTTGCCGAGCAGCCGACAGAGCTTAATGATACTTTGGTCCAAGAATTTTATGAGGCCATCGACAGCAAAACGGCGACATCTGTCACCGTCCGAGGAGTGGCAGTTCCCTTTACCGCCAGCAGCATCAACCATGTGTTCGGCCTTTTCTTTGGCCCCAATGATGATGCTCACCAACAATTTTGGGACACCCTCGACACTGCTGGACATGATGCTGTCATGAGGGAGTTGACAGAGGCGGGCACGACATGGAGCACCAGCAAGAAGAACCCCAACTCTGTCAATAGGGCGCAGCTACTCCCTGAGGCAAAACTATGGAACGCTTTCATCAAAAAGCGTATTCTGCCCTCGTCCCACCATACGACAGTCAACCGACAGCGGCTGGCCCTTATCCACTCCATTATGCACAACAGGCCCATCAATGTGGGCAGATACATGAGGGACAGCATCCTCGACTGTGCTTTCCGCACAGACTCACGACTCTGCCTGCCGTTCACCATCACCGCCCTCTGCCGCTGTGCTGCTGTACCAGAGGAGCCCTCCGACAAAATCAAGAAGGGCAGCGGCTGGACAAACAACAACATCTCTAGCCTTATGGAGGTCATAGTCGTATCGCCACTCAATGCCTTCGACCCCAACGCCCCTCCTGCTGATTCCGATGATGAACCTGCCCCAGAAGCTGCCACCAACACCGCTCCGGCAGATCAGAACGCCCACATCCTTGCTGCCATCCTGAGGGTAGAGGAGCGCCAAATGGGTTTGATGACCTTCATCCGTGACTTCTCAAATGCAACGGTAAATTTCATCACTAATACTTTGAATTATTCGGATGTCATCTTCCCCACCTTCCCCGCCCATTATTTCAATATCCCCTCCCCTACTCCCACACCACCTGTCTCTCCCCATACACAATCTGCCACTTCCACACCATCCCCTGCCCCGACGGCAGCCGGCAGCCCACCGACAGACACCTCCCCTCGAGGCACCAAGCGAGCTGCCACTGATGACAGCCCTCTTGTCCGGAGGAATTTGGACAGCGACTTCACGCGGGTAAAACGTATTAAGCACGTGGCAAACAAGAGAAGGCTGTCCAAAGCCATCACAACCAGCACATCATGGGACAGCGGCAGCAGTTCCGACGTCCGACTAGTGGAGCCACCTGCCCCTCAACCTGCCGATGAACCTGCCCCTCAACAGGCTGATGAACCTGTTGATCAACCTGCTCCGGAACCTGCCCAGCCCCCTCCACAGCGCAGACGCCGCCATCAGATCCGCGTCAGCAGCAGCAGCGAGGACAGCGAATAAAAATTTAAGTTTTTATTAATTTTTTCCTTTACTGCTGCCTGCCTTTATATTTTGTGATGTACTTTGTTTTTCTTTCTTTTATTTTTCATGTCATTTTGCATTGAGGGCAATGCAACCCTCGAGTTTGGGGGTGGCAACCCTCCATTCTAATGGAGTCTTAGTACATCTTTTATTAATTATTGTGTCTTATTTAAGTTCTTTAAATATATATATATATATATATATATATATATATATATTTAGAAAATTTAAACTGTTGGCTTAAAACTGTGAAGTTAACTTACCTGTCATGACGGCTCTGTCGTGGCAGCATCTTTAGGACAGGTTAAGGAAAAGTTTAGAGCCTTTCTATAGTTCTGAAAACTTAAACACTTTTGTGACTGTTATATTGCTTAGATTTCTTTTAGCCAAACTAGAATAGGAAGCTTAGAACTTGGATAGCCCCTAGAGGTGCCTAACACTAGCTCTAGGAAAGAAGTTTAGCAAAAGAAAATCAAAAACCTAGAGGTGCTCGAAACCGGCTCTAGGAAGCTAACTAGAGGTGCCCGAAACTGGCTCTAGAAAAACTTAGCTTGAAAATAGAAGAAAAAGAAGCATGAAAATGTGCCTTCTAAAAAAATAAACTTTGGCATAAAAATTTGAGTTAAGGAGTTGAATATTCTAGTGAAACTAAGAGAATCTTAGCATATAACTGTTCACAAGCATGCACACACTGCAGGAGAGCTATAGGGAGATTCCGGACAGATCCTAACTTTTCCGACAGGTTGCTGCCGCCATAGAGAATGAGCGACAGGTCAGGGACAGTTCACTCTTTGAAGGCCAACACAAAAATTTTCAGTTTTCTTTTAAGTCTTCATTGCTTGAGGGCAAGCAAAAACTTGAGTTTGGGGGTGTGTTGAGTGTGTAAAAGTTCTATTATTTACACCCTTTTTAACCCATATTTCTGCTGCATTCAAGCATCATTGCATTGCATTTAGGTTAGTTTTCAATAAAACATCACAATTATATAAAAGGCACGGTCTACTGAAAGATGGCTATTTTTGCAGGAATCTGTCACAGTAGATGCCGAAGGCAGGCGCAGGGCAGATAAGCAGGAGAGCTGAACTGGACAAGCAGCTGACGAAGACGAACCTGTCATGGACCTGTCGTGACAGCATGGTGACAGCAGATTTATGAAGAGGAAAAGTGAAGTGGACCTCGATAGATAGAGAAAAATCTGCTCGTCTGTCGTGTGGAAGCCGAATATTTTTCCAAGCCTCGGATCAAAAGATATGTCAAGCAAAAGCTCAAGGAGAGGAAATCCCTAAAAGCAAGGATGCGGCTGGAAAGTAGGAGTCTTTATAGATTTAGTCTTTATTAGAATCTTACTTTTAATTAAAGTTGTAATCCTTGTTACCTTAGATAACTTGAGCCCAAAGCTTATATAAGGGCATAAATTAAACCTAGGGCAGAACCGATTACGAGAGAACCGAAATCTAAACCCTGCCGTTTACCTGTCACCGATATGTTCTAAAAACCCCCTAGGGCTGCGGGTTGTTTTGTAAAGTAGTTGCAAGGGTTGCTTTGTTTTAGGATTTTTCAAGTTCAATAAAATAAACTTCAAGTTCTTTTATCTTGGTTTTAATATCTTGCAAGAGCATCGGGAGAGCATTGTGAGGTTATCCATTTACTTAGCATCGGGAGAGTTAAGTATACGAAAGAGATAAGAGCGCGTTCTCTAGTTTATAGTTGAACCATCTCGTGCCTAGGGATAGGGCGAGGTTAAGTGGCTAAGGAAGAATTCAAACACATCGGTGTTCATCCTTCGATTCACGCCGGGAGGTATCATCAAAGACGTGATCATCGACAGACTTGTGCCTAGGGATAGGGCAAGGCAGATCAGGGATTCTTGTCAAGCTTGAAGTACGGAGTTAGTGTTCGCTGCCGCGATAGCTAACGGACAGACGCCGCGACAGGTGCTGTCGGCGACGGGTGCAACGACAGAACTGGAGATCCTAAGCAATTCAATACCTGCACTACTGAGCAACTCAATACCAGCCCATTCTCTTTATCTTGATATCTTACTTCTTTTATTTGTGTTTTCCTTACTATTTTCGTGACAATTCTCTCAAACTATTTCTTTTACTTTGTGCAGTGAAATAAGGTGAAGTCATTAGCCCAATCCCTGTGGAGACGATATCCGATACTTCGTATCACTTTACTACTTGCGTCGTGTATACTTGCACTACAATTGCGATAGACTATTTTACACGCAACAACAACCTAGACTTATACCACTAAATCTAGCATCCAAAGCTTTCTACCCAAAACTTTGGGAACCTCTCTTTACAAGAGAAATTGAAGCAAACTAAAATCCTTCTCACAAGGTATATGTTTGCACTCTAAATCTCTCACCCAATCCTAATACACTTGAGCATACATTGACGATTTAGCGCACAAGTGTTTGTCTATACAAAAATCGAAAATTTGAGCACTAAGACATTTTACAATCAATGAAATGTTGGGTTGTAGATCATTAGTTGGACAATTTGAATAATTTGAACCACAATGGTCATTTAGTAGAGATAATAATGACCACATATTTTCTTTACTTGGACAATTTAATAATTAATATAAACTAAGTAAATAGTGTGCAGACACTTTACTATACGCACTTGCTTCGCATGGAAATTACATGTAAAGATTTCTTAGAAACATTCATATATATTCGCATGCAGTCTATTTTTCTTGATTATATGAAAAGATATTTAAAACAAAATATTGATGGGACTAGAAGTTTAAAGCGGAATATATATTGAATAATATGAGTTAGGTTGCACCTTTGCCTGTTTGGTGCGTTTTTGCTTTCGTTGTGTGTATCTCTTGAACTGTCCCTCTTCTGCTTTTTAGGAGTTTGTAGACGCATGTCGCGGGCCCCTTTACTCCTTCTTGATCATCAGGATAATCTTGGTGAAAAGTCTCCATTTTCTCACATCCTTACCACCATACTTAGATTCTAAATGGTTTAAATATTTGCATCAGACGCCACCATTAACTGCTTCATCTAGCTGCTAAGGAGGTCATAGGGGAGCATCTTTTCTTATCAGGTTTCACAACTTCAAATTTTATCAGCAGGGATTACTTCTTCACTTTTAGTAAGGAGGCTATTGTGGCTTATTATATCCATCATCCGGACTTCCTGCTTCTTATGCCTGATGTCTCCCCCATACCACTGGTAACCCTCTGACTTTTACATCTCTCATCCGAACTTCTTATATTTTCCACCCATGTTCCCGTTGAGAAGATTCCTTCTTCACCTTTAATGAACTTTTCTAATTGTCATTTTCTAACGAAGAAATCTATTGCATCCTTTACTTGATGTAGGATACGCAACGACATGTCTGTTAGAAGGTGGTGAGCTCGGAAACTGAGTGGTTTTTTCAGAGTTTAAGTGTCTTTTCCTATCCGGCCTTCCGTATACTTGTGGGCCCTTTTTCTTGCTTTAGCTCTTCGTTTTCCCTTTATAACTATCGCTGCAATTATTTTCTTATTTTCATGATTCTCCTCTATTCTTACGTGATGGTAGGCTTTCTCTTTCCTACCAGGGTTCGGGGATTCCAAGTTTTGCATATTTTCAGCTGAAGTTTTTAAGGGACTAACTGGTGTGGTGTCTGAGTTGATTTTTGTTGCATGCATGCACTCCTCCACAACCTTCTCATCGTGATCTATTACTAAATGTTGCATCTGCCTCTTGGCATACTCTTGTTGTTGTCGAAGTTGCTTAAATGTGGTATGAATGTACTCCTCTGTGATTTCTAGTCTACTCTGCATGTCGGCTACCTGGTTGTTTTTTCCTATCTCTTTCCATTCCTGCATTTACGGTCTTACCGGGGATTGTTCTTTGTTGTTTCTTGAGAATCAGACTGAAAGGGTGAATGGTCCACACTCACCGCACCATTGTTGATTACCTAAGTTAGCAATCTCTTGTGGACGGTGGTTGATAAGTGGCTACATCAGTTGTGATTTTAATCTTTATTTTGATTAGATGGGAGGCTTAAGATACTTAATATGGGCTGTTTTGTGTTGTTTTCGTGCAGGAGATTGGTTGCTGGGAATTAAACTGGAGATCTGCAGAATTTTTGGAGTCGTGGGAAGATTCATGGGCATGAACTAGGGCATGAATGCTGACTGGGGGCCACGTCAGCGTCTTCTAGAAGCTGACGTCAGCAACAGTGATAGCTTATCAAGCCGCTTATCAAATAGCCTATCCTTCGGATTTTAAATTTTAAATTTCAAACTTTGGATAATTATCTAATGTAATTTAAATTATTTTTGGGATTTATCTTTTTAGATTTTTAGGTTTTTCAGATACTATAAATACTCCACTTTGGGGGTGAGTTAAACATCACTTTCTCATTGCTTTCATCTTCTTAAAGTTAAATACAATTCTCCATTTCCATTTTCCATATTTTCTTTATTATAAAACTAAGTATGGTTTCTTCACCAACCATGCTTAGCTAAATCTTCTTTAGCCAAAAGCAACGCCAAACCCGACTAAACTCGTGAGATTATAAGAGTTCTTCATTCCTTCAACAATTCTTTTTTCGATTCTCTATAAAATTGGTTAGGCAATCGGCCTAATCTTTAGGAATCTCAATTGTTTCATTCCGAAGACATTGTCGGATTAGAAGTGGTTTAGATCCATTGTTGGGGACGAGGATAGGCTTGTAGCCAATTCAATTCCCTAAGAACAAACTTAGTGGCGGTCCACTAAGGGGAATCAAAATCGAAAACGATTTTCATCGAGACAATTATCCGAGCACGAGCTTCTCCAGCATTAATGCAGACTTGTGTCAGCATTGATTGCCGTAGCTAACCAACTAATACTTGATTTCAAGGATTGCCCTGGGAATCGAGTTTACCGTAGAGAAGCAAGTTACAAGGGTTGGGCCTTGTAGACTGTAGCCGGCAAGAAGGTTGAAGCAAAATCCGTTTCGGTGATCGAGAAAGTCGTGGCAAAGCGTAGCTTGAGGCTAATTTATTTCAATATTTCTTTTGTTCTCATTATTTTTCTATTACTCAAATTAATTTTCTAAACCCCCACTTTTATTATTTGCAGGTTTCTTGGTCTAAGTCAGAACGAAAGGGTGTTAGAACTCTTAGTCCCTGTGGATCGACCCTTACTCTCGCTATACTATTTATTCATAATTATTTGAGTTTAAGGATTTATTTTGACACTATACGACGCATGTCAAAATTGGCGCCGTTGTCGGGGACCACGAAAAAAGTTACTAATATCGTTTTATTTGATTTATGAGCAAGAGTAATACAGGAGAACAAGTTGAACTCATCCCGAAGATCAAAGCACTAGCCCGAAAACTACACGCACAAACACTTCGGGAAAAGAAACAGAGACTGCGTCAACAACGCCTAGAATGAGATCTAGAGATAACGTTTGAAGTAGGATCGAACTTTGAATACATCGACGAAAATCATTATCCGATGGGAGACCAAGAAGATCAGACGATTCGACAACTCAATATGGCACCCGATGGCTAACAGCCAATGTGTATAACCTTCCCAAATGGCGAAACACCATTCGTGCTAAAAACGTGTTTGATTCAACTTTTACCTTCTTTCCACGGCCTGCCGAACAAAAATCCGCATAAATATATGAAGGAATTTCACATGGTTTGTCTAAGCACAAAACCTCAGGGAGTATCCGATGACCAAATTAAACTTAGAGCTTTTTCATTTTCTTTAGTAGATGTCGCAAAGGATTAGTTATTTGATTTACCTCCCAACTCTGTTACAACTTGAACTGATATGGCTAAACTATTTCTTGACAGGTTCTTCCCTGAGGAAAAAGCGAGCGAAATAAGGCGCAGTATCTTGAGCATTCAACAAACGGAAATCAAATCTTTATATGAATAGTGAGAGCGGTTTAAAAAGTTGTGCGTAAATTGTCCACAATATGGATTGTCGGAACAAACCCTCCTCTAGTATTTTTATGAAGGATTGACGCACATGGATTTGAAAGTAGTAGATACAGCAAGCGGAAGGGCTCTAGTCAATATGACCCCGACAATGGCTAAAACGTTGATATCAACCATGCCCGCTAACTCGCAAAGGTTTAATCAAAATAGTGAACCATCTAGAAGGGCTCGCGAGGTAAGTACAGTTTCTTTGGAAAATAAGATTGATAAATTAGCTGAAATAGTGCAAACTCTTGTTGCAGGAAAAAAGGGAACAACCAGACTTTGCGGAATCTGTACTAGTCTAGAACATCCGACAGACTGTTGTCTGATGATTCAAGAAGATGATATTGCCCAAGCCAATACCATAGGAAATGCATATAATCCAGGATGGAGAAACCAATCAAACTTTGGTTACGCAAACAACCAGAGACCGAATCAACCACACCAACAAAGATAGCCTTACCCACAACAAAAGACATCTCTAGAAACCTTAGTGGAGCATTTAGCGATGTCGCAAGAAAAATTCTAAAATCGTATCGAGGCTCACTTACAAGAGTTAGACAAACAAATGAGCCAGCTAGCCCAAGCAGTAAGCCGTCTTGAATCCCAAGGTAAACTTCCTTCGCAAACCGAGACAAACCCGAAAGAAAATGTTAATGTCATCACTCTTCGGAGTGGCACCGTTGTTGAACCCAAAACCTCGGAGGAAAACACTAAAAAAGACAAGACAACTTCGTCCGTTGAAAAAGATACACCAAACCCAACCCATGAACCATCCCCTTATGTTGTGCCACCACCCTTCTCGTCAAGATTAATGAAGAGAGACAAACAAGGAGAAGAAAAGGAGATCCTAAATGTGTTTCAAAAAGTAGAAATCAATATTCCACTCCTCGACGTAATCCGAAAAATCCCAAGGTATGCTAAGTTCCTTAAAGATTTATGTACTAACAAACGGAGTCTTATAGGATTTTAGAAGGTTAATCTAGGAGAGCACGTATCAGCGGTCTTTCAGCGAAGGTTACCACCAAAATTGAAGGACTAGGGTATGTTCTCCATTCCCTGTAAAATCAGTAAAGTGGGTATTAAACGAGCAATGTGTGGCGTAGGGGCCTCTATTAATGTTATACCCCTTTCATTTTATAACTCACTTTCTGATGAGCCTTTGAAGGATACGAAGGTAACTATACAGCTGGCGGACAGATCCATAATTTACCCGGAAGGATTACTGGAGAATGTCCTGGTAAAGGTAAACGATTTGATCTTTCTAGTAGATTTCTATGTCATAGACATGGAAAACAACCAGACCAATAATTCTTCCGAGATCCTCCTTGGCCGCCCATTTTTTAGCATTGTAAATATAAAAATCAATGTAAGAAGTGGGATCCTTACAATGGAATTCGATGGCGAGGTGGTAAAATTTGATGTTTACAAAGCAATGAGACATCCTGAGAATATTGCTAGTTTAAAATTTGTTGATGTCATTGAGCCTGCCATAAATGATTTCTTTGAATCTAGTTTTACCAACTTTATGGATGATTTGTGCAGAGAAATCGCGGATTCTGACGACGAAGCAATTACCGGAGCATCTAAAGTATGCATCCAAGTCTAAACCTTTACCTTCTGTGTGAAAATATTTATTCAGTGAATAAAGATTTGATACTTACTGCATCCAAGTCTAAACCTTTACCCTCTGTGTTGCAGGCACCTGAGATTGAACTTAAGCAATTACCAGAGCATCTAAAGTATGCATTTTTAGGGGAAAGGGAAACCTTACCGGTTATCATCTCGACCAAGCTGTTCAAAAAAGAGGAGGAAGATCTACTAACGGTGTTGCGAGCACATAAGGGAGCTATTGGATGGACCGTTGCAGACATCAAGGGGCTCAGTCCCTCCACTTGTATGCACAAGGTAAAGATCGAAGATAGAGCAAAGCCATCGTGACAAGGACAACGCCGTTTGAACCAACGAATGATGGACGTGGTTTAAAAAGAGATACAAAAGCTTCTTGATGCAGATATAATCTATCCAATTTCAGATAGTGACTGGGCAAGCCCGATCCACGTAGTTCCTAAAAAACTAGAGTCACGGACTCAAGAACCCAAAAGGTGAGTTGATCCCGACAAGAGTCCAAAATGGGTGGTGAGTCTGTATAGACTACATGAAGTTGAACTCTCTAACTCGAAAGGATCATTTTCCACTTCCTTTTACTGACCAAACGATTGAGAGATTAGCCAGTAAAACTCACTACTGTTGTCTTGATGGATTTTTCAGGGTTTTTTCAGATTCCTGTGGCGTCAGAAGATTAGGAGAAAGCAACCTTTACATGTCCTTTTGGCACATTCGCTTATCGCTGGATGCCATTCGGGCTTTGTAACGCGTCAGCCACACTCCAAAGGTGCATGATGAGCATTTTCTCATATTACATCGAAAAAGGTATTGAGGTATTCATGGACGATTTTACGGTTTACGGTAATTCCTTTGGAGAATGTTTATTGAACTTAACAAATGTGCTAAAAAGATGCCTTGAATTTAACCTTGTTCTAAATTATGAAAAATGTCATTTCGTGGTAGATAAAGGGTTAATTCTAGGACATATAGTTTCTGCTGAAGGTATTACTGTTGATAAAGCTAAAACGGATGTTATACGCTCACTTCCTTACCCAACAACTGTGAGGGATATTCGATCTTTTCTTGGCCATGCAGGGTTTTACCGTATGTTTATTAAATATTTTTCAAAGTTGGCACAACCTCTCTGCAATCTATTACAAAAAGATCAATCCTTCAATTTTGATGAGAAATGTAGGGAGGCGTTTGACATCCTTAAAGAGAAGCTTGTAAATGCACTCATCATCCAACCACCAAATTGGAACTCTCCGTTTGAGCTGATGTGCGACGCTTCCGATTTTAGCGTTGGAGCCGTGTTAGGTCAAAGAATAGAAAAAGAACCACATGTTATAGCATATGCGTCGCGCACCTTGGATTCTGCGCAGAAGAACTATTCGACAACAGAAAAAGAACTCTTTGCTATTGTTTTTGCTTTAGAAAAATTTCGATCCTATTTGCTTGGTACTAAAATCATTGTTTTTTCTGATCATGCAACTTTACGCTTTTTGATAAGCAAAAATGAGACAAAACCGAGACTTATTCGGTGGATTTTACTACTCCAAGAGTTCAACCTTGAAATTAAAGATAAGAAGGGATGCGAAAACCTTGTTGCAGATCATTTGAGTTGCATCCCATTGTCTATGTAGGATCCATCAATTAGCGAAGAGTTCCCTGACGAAAGATTGATGGCAGCACAAACAAGCGTACCATGGTTCGCACACATGGTTAATTACTTGGCTACAGGTAAGTTGCCACAAGATTTGCCGAGAGCAGTGGTTAAATGGTTAAAAAGGGAATCCCGATTCTTCATTTGGGATGATCCTTATCTCTAGAAACACTACTCGGACCAGGTAATTAGACGATGTGTAGCAGAGAGCGAGGTAAACTCTATCCTAAATTTTTGTCATTCTTATTCTTGTGGTGGGCATTTCGGGCCTAAACGAACTGCACATAAGATTCTTGAGTGTGGTTTTTACTGGCCTAATATTTTTCGTGATGCTTACTTATTTTGTAAATCTTGTGAAAAATGTCAGCTGGTTGGTAACTTTAGTCGACGAAATGAAATGCCACTTAATCATATTATTGTATGTGAAATATTTGATGTTTGGGGATTAGATTATATGGGTCCTTTTGTCTCTTCATTTGGTAATTTTTATATAATTCTTGCGGTGAACTATGTTTCTAAATGGGTAGAAGCTAGAGCTACCCGAAATAATGATGCTAAAACCACGGTTAAATTTCTAAAGGAATCTATCTTTTGCAGGTTTGGCACACCGCGGGCGATAATAAGCGACAAAGGGAAGCATTTCATTATCCGGGTAATTGATGCTCTTATTAAGAAGTTCGACGTCACCCACCGGATTTCGACGTCTTACCATCCGCAAACAAATGGTCAAGTGAAGGTGTCAAATCGAGAGATAAAGACCATACTCGAGAAGATCGTGAAGCCAGATCGCAAGGATTGGAGTGTCAAATTATCTGATGCGTTGTGGGCATACCGAACTACGTAAGAAGGCTCCATCGGGATGTCGACATACCGTCTCGTTTACAGTAAACCATGTCACTTACTGGTCGAGCTAGAACATCGAGCATTTTGGGCAATTTAACAATTTAATATGGAAATGGATGCGATTGGGAAGGAAACACAAGTTGCACATCTAGGAGCTCGAGGAAATCCAGAAACACGCTTACGATAGCACACAAATCTTTAAAGACAAAATAAAGGATTTCCACAATAAAAATATCGCATTTAAATCTTTTTCTGCTGGTCAGAAGGTTATACTATTTAATTCTAAATTCAAACTTTTTGCAGGTAAGTTGCAGTCAAAATGGCTCAGACCATTCACCGTTGTTCAAACTTTTACAGATGGAGCAATAGAAATTCAGGATACTGAGGGACATAGCTTTAAAGTCAATGTACAACGGTTGAAGCAATTTTACGAGAATGTTCCAATTGGTTTAATTGAAGAAATTCATTTCAAGGAGCCAAACGCATGAATAAGGTCTTCAAGCTAGTGACGTTAAACAAGCGTTGAATGGGAGACAACCCATTTATTTTCTATTCTCATTGTTTTTTATTTTCTCAATTTTATTTTAATTTTTATTTATTTATTTATGCTAATATTTCTTTTTCTCATTTTCAGATAATAAAGAGAGGGATATTCGAATGAATGTGCGTGGTATGGTTTAAATAAATCCAATCACCATTTAAAATACATCCATCTTTAAAATACAAACCCCTTATCATCCGAAATTTGAAACCAAAACCAAATCACACCTTTTTTGTTTTTAAAACCTATAGACCCCACCCCTTTATCCTTATCACCCGAAAATCCCTCCCCCTATCCCCCAACCGTCCTTTTCCCCAAATAACCTACCCCTTTTATTTTTATTATTTAAACTCAACACCCAATTCCTTCTTTTTTTTCCTACATAAGCAGTTGTTACCATGTTTTCACTCATCCTCAACCTCCACCCCAAAGCCAAAGCTGACCCGACGACCATGTCACGCACCAGGGAGCAAGCCCACCGTCTTCCGCAGCAGCTGCCGCTCATCATCGGTGGCCTGCATCGCTTCGCGCTGCCACAATTTATGACCATAAGTAGTGACTCTGAGCATCACCAGCCCCCACCCAGCCCCGTTCGGCATGCCCCGTCTTCTCCACACCAGCCGGCCGAGCCCATGCCACGTTCAAACGAGGAACACAACAGCCCAGCCCGACATTTAGAGCGACGATCCGACAGTCGTGTTGCCCCTTCCTTCGACAGTGGTGCGGCTGCCACTTCATTGCCCCGCCGTTCGCCGTGACCCATGACCCCGTCGTCATCGTCCTTTAATTCCCTAGAAACAATGGATCTGTCCGAGTCTTCTCACCACCAATCTCATCATGTGCCCAGCACGATCCGAGTCCCATCGTTCTCTATGCATACAACTGCCTTCTTTCACTTCGGCGCCCATTCCGCGGCACATGCCACCGATGAGGTAAACTCTAGTTTTTCGGTTCAACCATTACTGATTTACCACTCTATCTATGGTTTTGTAGAGAGTTTCCATGCTGGATATAATCCAAATGTACACCACCACTCTTGGTCGGACACCACACGCCCATATTCTCCACCACATGAGCACAACACCGATGAGAATGATATCTCGTCCCGAAAAGATGACAGAGACGATACTCCACGATGCGGCAAGAGGTTCACAGTGCCGACCGATGATAGTTTGTGTGGCTACTTACAGTTCACTGGTGTCGAACTAGACACATTTCACCGTATCCGACATCGCAATTTCCCGGTCTGTAAGTATGTCCCTACTCAAACATTAGAGCGTTTGTATCTACGTGACTCGGTTATGTTAATGTTTGATAACATTGGTTGGGGTGTATATCTGACTATTCATTGTGATACATACTATGAGTTAGTACTGGAATTTTATGCTACGTTTACCTTTAATCGTTGCTGTGCTATGACTGTCAATACACCAAATGTTATATCTTTCCGTCTGTTAGGTCAATATTTCCGCTTGTCTATTACTGAGTTTAATGTTTACATGGGTTTCGTGACTAACTTCTCAGACCCCGGATATTTGACTGCACTTCTAGACATTTCACAGGACTTCAATAACGACCTATCGTACGAGACATTGACAGGTTTAGCGGGCTCGCAGTACAATCCGAAAACAACAAAAGATCATGATATCCACAGCCCAGCACTGCGTTACATCCATCGGTTCCTCGCCTACAACTTCTCCGGATGTAACGACATTCTCTCACACTAAGTAAGTCTGAGTTATTCTTTTTGTGGTGCATGCAGATAAGTATAAAGGTAAACCTCGGCTATTGGATGGCCTACACATTTCATCGTGTAGCACGGACCAGTAAGCCGCTTATTTTAGGTCCTTACATCACTACCTAGCCTTACGTATATTTCCTGCTACTTTTGATCCTTCTCAGTTCACTTACGCCTTCTCTATGAGTGCTTTGAATGACAGGTGTTTGGATGCCATGGGACTACTTGCAGGAACACCGGATGCACCTTTTATCGTTCCTCCAGGCACCACCACACCTCGCAGTGCACGAGTGTTTCACCGCCGATGACAATCACAACCGACACAAGAAGAACATCCCTAAAAAAATATGGATGAGCGACAACATTCCATTGAAACCGGTCTTGCCAAAATCCTCTCGTATCTTCGCTCAGGGTCGTCTCGCGGACGACGTGGGTGTGGTCGTGGTCGCTCTTGATTAGGGGAGTTTCTCCTTCCCTCTCTTTACTTTTTATTGCATTTTGGGACAAAACGCTTTAAGTGAGGGGGGAATTTGTCAAATTTCTTTATTGCTTGTTTGATGCGCCTCGTGATTTTTCTAGTTCTTGTCCTTTAGACTGCTTAGTTCTTATGCTTGCCATATGATGTTGGAAATCTCAACTTGTTAGAAACTTTAGGTTGCATGATGGATTAACTTTGATAGTATTTTCATAACTTTTATGTGTTCCATAACCTTGTTAATTGAAAAAGGAAAACGAAAGGATGCTCTGTTGCTTTTTGTCTCTTTGAGTATGTTTAATTAGTGCTAGCATGCTTAACTTTTGTGAGAATTCTTGTCGAAGCTATTTGCATGAAAAAAACGAAAAAAAAAGAATAATAGCTAGAGGTGCCTATCATTGGTTCTAGCCCAAAAAAATCGAAAAATAATAATAATAGCTAGAGGTTCCTATCACTGGCTCTAGCATAATTCGCTAGAAGTGCCTAACACTGGTTCTAGCAAGAAAAACAAGTTCTTTGCATAGTAGAGATTGGGTTTCTTCACAAATTTTCTGCATGCTTTAGTTAGTTTTAATGTTCTTAAAGAAATTTGAGTAGCTTGAGTAATTTTTTGAGTAATCTTTGATTCGTTAACAGGATTGTGGGATTGTTTTTATAATTTTCTGCTATCTTGCTTAATTCTTTTGCACCTTTTGATTCTTTCATGTTGGGATAGCTAATTCATGTTGTAAGCTAGGGACTTAGTGAGCTAAGGATGAGGACGTGAGCTTAATTTTTTTGATACTTGAGGACAAGCATCGGATAAGTGAGGGGGAATTTGATGAGTGGCTACATCGGTTGTGATTTTAATCTTTATTTTGATTACATGGGAGGCTTAAGAAACTTAATATGGGCTGTTTTGTGTTGTTTTCGTGCATGAGATTAGTTGCTGGGAATTAAACTAGAGATCTGCAGAATTTCTAGAGTCGTGGGCAGATTCATGGGCATGAACCAAGGCATGAATGCTGACGTCAGCAGCAGTGATAGCTTATCAAGCTGCTTATCAGATAGCCTATCCTTCGGATTTTAAATTTTAAATTTTAAACTTTGGATAATTATCTAATGTAATTTAAATTATTTTTGGGATTTATCTTTTTAGATTTTTAGGTTTTTCAGATACTATATATATCCCACTTTGGGGGTGAGTTAAACATCACTTGCTAATTGCTTTCATCTTCTTAAAGTTAAATACAATTCTCCATTTCCATTTTCTATATTTTCTTCATTATAAAACTAAGTATGGTTTCTTCACCAACCACGCTTAGCTAAATCTTCTTTAGCCAAAAGCAACGCCAAACCCGACTAAACTCGTGAGATAGAAGAGTTCTTCATTCCTTCAACAATTCTTTTTCAATTCTCTGTAAAATTGGTTAGGCAATCGGCCTAATCTTTAGGAATCTCAATTGTTTCATTCTGAAGACGTCGTCGGATTAGAAGTGTTTTAGATCCATTGTTGGGAATGAGGATAACCTTGTAGCTAATTCAATTCCCAAAGAACAAACTTAGTGGCGATCCACTAAGGGAAATTAAAATCGGAAACGATTCTCATCGAGACAATTATCTGAGCACGAGCTTCTCCAACATTAATGCAAACTTGTGTTAGCATCGATTGTCGTAGCTAACTAACTAATACTTGATTTCAAGGATTGCCCTGGGAATCGAGTTTACCGTAGGGAAGCAAGTTACAAGGGTTGGGCCTTGTAGACTGTAACCGGCAAGAAGGTTGAAGCAAAATCCGTTTCGGTGATCGAGAAAGTCGTGGCAAAGCGTAGCTTGAGGCTAATTCATTTCATAATTTATTTCAATATTTCTTTTTGTTCTCACTATTTTTCTATTACTCAAATTAATTTTCTAAACCCCTACTTTTATTATCTACAGGTTTCTTGGTCTAAGTTAGAACTCCTAGTCCCTGTGGATCGACCCTTACTCTCGTTATACTATTTATTCATAATTATTTGAGTTTAAAGATTTATTTTGACACTATACGATGCGTGTCAGTGGGTTTGGGCTGTTTCGAGAGTAGAGATAAGGGTTTTCGATCAAGTCTTTCTGGGGGTCTCCTTTTGGTCCACGCTCACCTCCAACACGTGTCAATCGAGGAAGACAAGTGTCTTGGGGAGTTGTTGTGGCTCGAGTGTCGATGTGGATCACTTGCATTGTCACGTGGTCTGGGGTAGCGTTCGCATGTCAACTTTGCAATGAGTCATAATTGGTTCTTCGCATGGCTGTAGTCTGCTAGTACGTTCGTAGAGGGTTGTAATTGGGTATGCGCGCTTGTTGGTGCTAACAATAACCTTAAACCATTTTAACAATTAAAATTGATCAAAATATTTAATTAATGTATTTTTTAATTCAAAAGTTCAATTGATTTAATTTTTAAATACAAAATTTAAATAAGTACAAAATATTCAGAGTAAATTGATTTTCCTAAAATTTAGGATCATTTGAAACTCGCTTTTCTAAATTGTTTGCAAAAGGAGCCAATAATATACTCTCGCATTATTAATTCGGTGTCAAATATGTTATGAAATGGTTACATCACAAACGAGATCATGAATGGGTCTATTTAGTCTGTCATCTTAACAATTTAACATACTTAATAGATTACTCATTTTGCTTTAATCATTGTTACTATTTTTAATTCTATATCGATTTCACATTACTATTTTTTCTTATGGTATTCGGCGAAATAAGCATGTTCTGTTGGTCAATATTATAGTAGAAGCTGATCATAAATTTTAAAGTTATTTTATGTTTAGGATAAAAAATTAATTTTTTGACAACTAGTTAATACAGAAAAACCCTTAACATGGTGGTATGATTATAAAATAATATTTGTTCATTAATTTTAGCTCTTTAATAAAGTACACACACCACACCTTATAAAATTGTAAACAAATTATTAGAATTGGTTCTCCTAAAAATAACAACATTCACTTTTTCACGATAACCGCTTAATGAGTTTGCAAAACTTATTTTTCTTAATCAACCCGTATTCGATTAACCTGAACTCACTTAATGATAGGTATCCGCGGCGGATGCACCGAATGCATCTTAACTCCTAATGCGCAGATCGCCAATAGCTATTCGTTCATGCACTTAATTAACCGATGACATCCATGCCCCAAACGACGAAAGGCCATGGCAAATTCATGGTGTGCAGCGGTAACGGCAGAGAGTGGATCTTGTCGACATACACCTGACATTTGTGGCACTTCTTCGCGTAATTGATACAGTCTCCTTCCATGGTTGACCAAAAATACCCATATCTCATAATTTTGCGAGCCATCAAGAAATTGTTAGCGTGGGTCCTGCACAGTCCATTGTGTACCTCGGCCAAGATATTCTTAGCTTCCCGAGCATCGACGCATCTTAGTAGCACCTGATCTCTACCCCTTTTGTATAGGATCTCCTCATCTAACACGTATCCCATTGCCATTCTCTTAATGATCCTTCTATCGTTTTCACTAGCTTCCTAGGGATAGGTTTGGAATTTGATATATTGGAGGATATCAAAGTACCAAGGGTTTCTATCTGCCTCATCTTCCAAGGCGTAACAGTGAGCAGGTGTGTCGAAGGCCTGCATTTCGATCGGTCTCATTTTTACTTCGGTGCTCGATTTAAACATGGCGGCCAAAGTTGCCAAGTCGTCTGCCATCTGGTTGTCTTCTCTCGGGAGGTAAGCAAAGCTGATCTTCTCAAAGTTCTGGATTAACTCTTGAATTAGATCAAAATACTAGACCAATTTTGAATCTCGGGTTTCCCATTCTTTCCGAAGTTGAAAGATTACCAAAGACGAATCTCCAAAAACCTGAAGCGCCCTGACTTTTCTTTCGATGGATGCACATAGCCCCATAACACATGCCTCATATTCGGCTACGTTATTGGTGCAAAAGAACTCTAACCGACTTGTAAAGGGGTAGTAGACATTTTCTTGTAAGATTAACACTACCCCTATTCCATAACCCAGGGCATTGGAGGTGCCCTCAAAATAGAGTTTCCATGACCTCTCATATGGATGTATTCATTACGTCTTCATCGAGGAAGTTGAAATTCGAAGGCCCGTAGTCCTCCGAGGCTCGGCTGGCTAGAAAATCGGCTATTGCACTTTCTTTTATCGCTTTCTGACTTACATACACAATATCGTATTCGGACAATAGCATTTGCCAATGCGCCATCTTTCCGGTCAAAGCTAGTGCTTCCATCATGAATTTTAATGGATCCAACTTTGATATTAACCAAGTAGTATGGTACGGCATATACTGCCGGAGCCTCTTGGTAGCCCACATAACTTCTGGATGGATGAATATCGTGTCTCACAATCGGTGAACTTTTTGCTCAAATAATAGATGGCCCTCTGCTTCCTCCCGGACTCATCATGTTGCCCTAACGCACAACCCATTGAATTCTCAAACATCGTCAGGTATAGGATTAGAGGTCTTCTTGGTGTCGGGGCTACTAAGATCGGTGCCTTAGTCAGGTATTTCTTGATCTTACCTAGAGCTTCTTGGCACTGCTGATTCCATATTCCGGGATTGTTTTTACGGAGTAATCTAAAAACAGGGTCACATTTTTCAGTTAACTAGGAGATAAACCGAGATATATAGTTCAATCTTCCTAAGAACCCCCAAACTTCCTTTTGTGTTTGAGGTGGGGGAAGATTCTGAATGGCCTTGACTTTGTCCGGGTCAATCTCGATCCCTTTTCAGCTGACCACAAAACCTAAGTAGTTTCTGGACGTGGCGGCGAAAGTGCACTTGGCCGGGTTGAGTTTTAGCTGATATTTCCTTGATCTTTGAAAGAGTTTCCTTAGATTCTAGATGTGCCCCTCCTCGGTTTGGGAATTAGCTATCATATCATCTACATACACCTCGATCTCTTTGTACATCATGTCGTGGAAGAGGGTCACCATAGCTCTTTGATACATGGCCCCGACGTTCTTTAACATGAATGGCATTACTTTGTAGCAAAAGGTCCCACACATGGTTACAAAAGTGGTCTTTTCCATGTCTTCGGGATGCACCTTTATTTGGTTGTACCCCGAGAAACCATCCATGAATGAGAACCACAAGTGCCCCGCGGTATTGTCCACTAGAGTTTCGATGTGGGGTAACAGAAAATTGTCTTTAGGGCTTGCCCTATTGAGGTCTCTGTAATCAACGTACATACGAATTTTTTCGTCTTTTTCGGAATAGAGACTATATTGGCTACCCATTCGGGATACTTGGCGACTTGAAGAAAGCCTGTCTCGTATTGTTTTTTTACCTCTTCTCTAATCTTTAATAACATGTCCGCTCTCATTCGCCGCAATTTTTGTTGAACCTGCTTACACTCGGGCTTTATCGGCAATTTGTGTACCACAATATCTGTGTCTAATCCCGGCATGTATTGGTAAGTCCAAGCAAAGACATCCTTGAATTCTAGAAGCAATTCAATCAACTCACGTCTATTCTTGGATGAGAACACGGTGCCAATCTTTACTTCTCTCCTTTCTTCGTAGGTCCCTAGATTAATAATCTCTAATTCTTCTTGATGGGGTAGGATTTGCTTCTCTTCACTTTCCATTAATCTAAGCAATTTATTTGGGACCTCACAGTCTACATCCTCCTCCCCCTCATCAATTTCAACAGAGTACAAGGGCTGCTCAAAATCTATCTTGGCCATAGGTTCAAGATCATTCACGTGACTGGTCTCGGAGGTCCTGAAACAATGTTTAAAAAGAACGTATATTGGGAAGTGAAGGAATATTATTATTGTAAAATGAATAAATAAGTAATGAAAGAATGAAATGAATGAGATGTTTTCCATTTGAGAAAACATCGGGAAGCGTCTCTTCATTAAATAAGTTGGAGTAGGAGCCCTTTACAAAAGATCCCTATCGCTCGCGGGCAAAAGCAGATAGGGTTGGTTCTAAGCATTACTTTGATTCTGACCTAAAAACTAAAGGTAGGTCCACACTGGTCCAATTATCGAGTGTCTCCCCTTGAAAGCAGGGACAAATCCTGGCTAAGAGTTGGTTGTTTTGTTCGTCCTTCACCACGAGATTGAGGTCCAGTTCTTCAAATGCCTCGTCGAGCCCTTCTTCCTTACTGAGTTGGGCGACCTCTCGATCGTTCTCATCTATTTTCTGTTCCACATTGATTATCCCACCAGACAAGAAGATTTCCTTCATGTCGGTATAAGTTATGGGTTCCCACAGGATGTCCGCCCCTTTTAGCCTGGCCTTCCTTCGCTCTTCTCTCTTCCTCCATTCTTGTTTCCTTTTTTGAAAATTAGGCTTGAAGCCTAACTCGAACTTATCTTGCTTGTTAATGACGCTCTTCGCGCGTAAGCACCCCTGAAGATTCCTCCCGAGACCTCTCCCTTTCTTGGCTCCCCGCCCTAGAGTTTCTCGGACTGTTATCTTGGTGCAGTTGGACAGTCGATAGCGTGGGATATTACTTCCCTCCGCCACAAAGGTGGCGTTCACAAATTCTAAGGCTCTAAAGGAACACTCCAAGGCCTTCTTGTCTGTCTGTACGTAAGGGGCATCGGTGGTTATGGAAGCAATGATATCTTGCTCGGCCCTATGCTCACCAACTTCCCATCAATGACAAACTTGACTTTTTGATGTAGTGACGAGGTCACAACACCCGCCGAGTGAATCCAAGGTCTACCCAATAGACAGTTATAGGTTGGCCAGATGTCCATCACCATGAAGTCGACCACATATTCGGTTGGTCCAATCACCAACGACACTTCGATCTTCCCGATTACTTCTCTTTGAGTCCCGTCAAAAGCTCTAACGGAGTTGTGACAAGGCTTTATGTGCGAACTGTCAATTGACAACCTTTGTAGGGTGGCCATTGGTAACACATTCAAAGCTGATCCGTTATCAATAAGCACACCTGGTAGAATATGCCCCTTACAGTGGGTAGTGATGTTTAAAGCCTTGGTTGATCCCATGCCCCCATCCGGGATCTCATCATCATTGAAGGTAATGTAATTATTGGCAGCGATGTGCCCCAATATCCAGTCTAGCTTTCCCACTAATATGTTGTCCGGGACAAAGGTTTGATTTACACTTTTAGTAACGTGTTCCGGTGCTTGTCTGAGCTTAACAGTAACTCGAGTATCGAGATTTGCGCTTGTTGTTTTCGGAGTTGCTCGACGATGCTATACTCACTATGCTTCAAAAACTTTAGGAATTCTTGAGCTTGTGTTTCCGTGACTGGGTGGTGGATCTTCTCCAAAGATCTTCTCGGGTTCGCCCCCATCATCCTTTTCTTTTTGCCTTGGTTCCTCCGTGGCTTTAGATTTTTCTGGCGAATAGCATCTACCGCTTCTTGTGAAGTGCCCCACCTCGTTTACCTCTTCGGAGTCAGGCTCTGTTGACTCTTCTTGCATTGGCTCTTTTCCTTTGGATGACTCCTCGCCCTCTTCCGGCTCGGGAACCTCCGGTACGAAGATATGCATGGTGTAGTTCCATGAGACCTTCTAGGTATCCTCAAAAGGAAATGATGTCGGCGCTGTTATCACAATCTTGGGGGCCGCCTTAGTGTTTGCCACTTGAGGTGATTCTCCTTCTTTTGGCTTGTTTGAGATCCTAAACGGTCTTTCAACTCCATACGGAACCTTAGGGCTATCTGACATGCAGACTTCCCACTCTTTCTTTCCATCGGCTTCCTCAAAGAAAGCGATATCCTTATTGTCTATCACCTTCTGAATTCGTTGCTTGAAATCCTCGCAATTCTGGATGCCATGTCCCTCCTCTTGTTGATACTCATAGTAAGGGCCACAAGCCTTTCGCACAATCACCATGCCTCGATCAATTTGGTGTGCCATACACAAATTGATGAAAAACCCACCTTAATGGGGATTTGATCTCGAACACACTTCGTTTCTCCCTCCTAGTATACTTCTCTTCAATAGCGTTAACACCCCGGCCCCCATGGTTGGGTAGTGGGTTTGTGGTCGCATTCGGCTCATCTAATTGTAATACACCTGTCTTGATTAGGTTTTGCACGAACTTCTTGAAAGTGATACAATTTTCTATCGTGTGCCCCGGAAAGCCGGCATGATATTCGCAATTCACCTTCCCATCGTACCACACGGGAAAAGGTGGTTCAAATGAAGGGAAATAATGGGGCCTAACCAAATTGGCCTTGTGCAACTATGAGTATAATTCGGCATACGATACCGGTAGGGGAGTAAACAACATTTTCTCACTTTCCTTCCTCGGAGGCCTTGAATCTTTGTTGTTCAGGCCTTGCTCTCCTCCAGTCATGTTTTTCGGTTGGGAGATGGTGAAGTTCTTTGGGGTATTATAAGTCCCCATAGTGTTTACATCGTTGTCCTTTCTTTTGTAATTCCTCCGAGAATTCTCTCCGTTGTCGATCCTCCCACTTTTTATAACCACCTCGATAGATTCGTCCGTTCTTACCATATCAACAAAACTTTGCGTGGTGTTGTTTATAAAACGATCAAACAAGGCGCCCCTCAAAGTGTTTACAAACATGTGCGTAATTTCGTATTCGGGTATTGGTGCCTGGATTTGAGCGGTCACATCACGCCACCTTTGAGCATACTGGCGTAAAGTTTCATTTGATCTTTGTTCCATACCCTCCAACATGATTCGATTAGGGGTCATGTACGTTACGTGCTTGTATTGTTCCACAAAGGCCCTTGAGAGGTCCTTCCATGATTTAATGTTGACCCGACTGAGCTGAGTGTACCACCGGGTTGCCGAACCTCTTAAGCTATCTTGAAAGCAGTGGATGAGCAGTTTTTCATCTTTTATGAAAGTCGCCATCTTTCGGTGATACATAGTGATATGGGCGGAAGGGCAAATTGTCTCATCATACTTGTCGAAGTCGGGAACCTTGAACTTTGGCAGTATTACCAAATCCACCACAAGACTTAGGTCACTAGCATCATTCCCTTGTTCATCTATCCCTTGCAGTGCCTTGAACTTTTCCTCAAAGAAACGAAATCTTTCTTCGTATTTCCTTTCTATTTCGGCTCTAATTCGTTCCTCTACCTTGTTTATCATACTTAGCTCCGGAACTTCATTTTCGGGGCCCTCCTCTACTTCCACCGATTGATTGACTGAGGAGACCACATGGCGGCTAGTTTGAGGGCCTATTGGGTTGGAGGGTCCTCCGAGGTTGATGTGTACTCTCTTCCCGTGACGGGTATTTCTGGTTGAATGTATGACATTGTCTCTTCTATTCCTTGTCCCGAACCTCCTTCCTTACTGAAATTCTTTGTGAGTAGTTCGGTCATCTGAGCGATAATGTTGGTTTGTGGCGATCTGGTCCTTATGTTGTGTGTCAAAAGTCCTATCAGAATGTAGTGCAAGTGTACACGACGCAAGTAGTAAAGTGATACTTGGAGTATCAAATATCGTCTCCATAGGGACTAGAAATAGCCTTATCCTATATTTGCTGCACGAGAGAGAAAAGAGTTTAAATTGTTTGTAAAGTAATTGTGAATAATAATTAAATTAAAGAAGTAAAAGATCAGGTTTAAGAGATAGGCCGGTATTGAATTGCTCGGTAGTGCAGGTGTTACACTGTATAGAAATTCCTATTCTGTCGTCGTCCCTGTCGCGGCAGCACCTGTCGCGGTAGAAGTCTGTTGTTGTCGCGGCAACGATCACACAACTCTGTACTTCAAGTTTGGAAAGAATCCCTGCGATGACTTGTCCTATCCCTAGGTCCAAGTGTTGTTGTTGAACACTTCTTAGATGATACCTCCCGACGTTAATCGAAGGGTGAACACCAATGTTGTTGAATTCTTCCTTAGCCATTTAACCTTGTACTTATCCCTAAGTCGAGATGGTTTAACCATAAACTGGAAAACTCGTATTTATTCCATTCGTATGCTTAACTCTCCCGATATCAAACAAATAAATAACCTCACAATGCTCTCCCAATACTCTTGCGAGATGTGAAAAAACCAGAATAAATAAACTTGAAGTTTTATTTCCTTGAACAGAAATACTCCTAAAACAGTACAATCCTTGCAACTATTTTACAGAATCAACCCTTAGCCCTAGGGGAAGTTTATAACATGATGAGAAGGGGGAAAACGACAAGGGTTTTGGGGAAGACGACTAGATCTTCTTAGTACAATTTCGAACTAGAATCAACCCTTACATGCCTTTATATAAGCCTTGAGTTTAAGTTTTCTAATAAGGTAAGAGTACAAGTTCGAACTAAAGTACAATTCTATTTAAGATTAAATCTTCTTAGTAGATGTCTTTAATTCGTCATCTTTTCTTGCTTTGGGTTTCTTCCTTGAACTTTGGGCTTGGCCTTCATTCTACCTCAGGGCTCAGAAAAATATAGGAGTGGTCCACGACAGACCGACTTGAATTCTTCTATCTGTCGAGCTCCACTTCACTTTTCCCTTTCACCAAAGCTGTCGTCATGGCTGCCGCGGTAGTGGCCACGGCAGCATCTTGCTTCTCGACACCAGTCTTGTGTTCCAGCTCTGCTCCTTTGCTGTCCTGAATCTACCACAACAGATACCTGCAAAAGTAGCCAAAATCAGTAGCAACTGTGCTATTTTATCTAGTTGTGATGTATGTGTGAAACTTTACCTAAATGCAATGAATTATGCTTGAATGCAATAGAAATATAATTTAAATAAGGGGTAAAATATAGAACTTTTGCACACTAACACACCCCCAAACTCAAGTTCTTGCTTGCCCTCAAGCAAATATTACCTAACTAAAAATGAAAGCTTTTTGGTTTGGCTTAATTCAGTGAACCTTTCATTACCTACCAATTATTCTCTATCAAGAGCAATACCTTTTCGGGCATCTTTGGATTTATTCGGAACCATGCTATAATTCTTGTGCGGTGTGTGCAGGTTTTGTGAACAACTATGTGTCTAGACTCCTTTAGTGTACCAGAATAGTTTTTTTTGGAGTTTATGCCAATTCAATTTTTTCGGAACCATGCTATAATTCTTGAGTTTATGCGAATTCAATTTTTTCCAGAGGCAATTCTTAGGCTCCTTTAGTTTTTTCTGACTCTTGATTTAACTGCATCTTTTCTGGAGGCAATTCTTGGGCTCCTTTAGTTTTTTTCTAACTTAAGCTCAAAAAGAAATCTCCTAAAATCAGTGCAAGGTAGTTTTGCAACCAATTGATTCTGAATAATTTTCTTTATTTTATTGTTTTCCTAGAGCCAGTGATAGGCACCTCTAAGGGCAGTTTCAAGTGGGTAAACATTCCTATTCCATTGTACTATAGAAATCTAGATAGCATAAGAGTCACAGAGAGTGTTGCACAGATCAGTATCATAGCAAGGCTCTAAACAGATCCTAGAATTTCCTAAAGGCACTGTCACGATAGAGTATGTCGCGGCAGGTAAGTTCAGTTCAAAGACTTAAGCCAATTTTTTTTAAAAAAAAAATAAACTAAATAATAACTAATACTTAGACACAAATTTAAGACACAACTGACACTTCATTAATGGAGGGATGCCACCCCCAAACTCGAGGGTTGCATTGCCCTCAATGCATGACAACATGAAAGATAAAACAAAATAGAAAAATAAAATACATCACAAAAGAAATAAAACAACAAGACGACAAATATAAGATAGAAACTTAAGTTGAAGAGCTGTCACTGCTGCTGATCTGGAGCTGTCGGCGGGCAGTGACTTTCATGGCAGGGGCCGACAGTGTGCTGGGAGAGGCAGAGACTGTCTTCTTCTTTGCTTCCCTCAGTGGCTTGACACGGGTTGGTGAGATGTGTGGGGGCTTGTCCAGCACCTCTACCTCATCATCGAAGCTGCTGCTGCTGCTGGTGGTGGCAGATCTGCCCTGGCCGGAGGGTCCTTCGCCAGCCTCGCTGAGCTTCTGCCTTTTCATTGGCGTGAAGTCTTTGGAGAGGTCTCAAGCAACTAAGCGCTCCCCATCAGAATCCTGTCAGACGGATGATGAGGAGAACCCTTCAAAATATTCTTCGTTGAGTTTCGGCAAGGGCTACTTTCTTTTCTCACCTCTGGCAGTGGCAGTTTGGTTGCCGCCTTTAGCTGTCGTGGTCGGTGTAGGCAGCAGATGGAGTTTTACGTGTCACAACTGGGGTAGGAGTAGGTGTGGGGGCAGCGAAGAACTGTTCTAGGAAGGAAGGGAACGACACATGTGTAAAATGTAAATCATTATGAATAAAATTTACCGTTGCTGTCGTGAAATCCCTCATGTAGCTCATCAGTCCGAGCTACCTTTCCTCCATTCTTTTCAATGTCAACAAAATCTGGGCGGAGGCATCCGGTGGAGGTGCTGCTTCTGTCTACTGTTGCTCTGCTGTGGCAGGTTCTGGTGATCGGGGCCTGTCGTCTGCTCTGCCGTGGCAGAGGGATTGAAGTATGATAGTGGGGTGGCAGCCTTTAGCTCCATGAGGCTGAAGATGTTCCGCTCCGTCCACCTTTTCCCTCAGACTTTTACGTCTTCATTAATTTCTGGTACGTTGTGGCCTCGGCATATGGTGGTGATGAGGTATGGGAAGACAAGGGGTCCCGATGGTCGGAGGGCACATTCAAGAATTCCCTCCCGTGTGTAGCGGCCGACATTTATAGATCTCTCATATAAAATAGAATGTACAAAGGCTAACCTTGGTCGGTCGACGGTACTGTTGTGAGAGGATGGCATGATGCGCTTCTTCACAAAATGATTCCACAATTTGGCATGTGGAGTCAACTGAGTTCTCTTCACCGTCCATCGATGTTTTGGGTCGGTGTTCCATTCTGTCCCCTCCTCAGTGAGCTCTGCCATAACCTCGTCATAGTCTGCCGACGATAGACTATTGACGAATCTTTTGTGGGCGTCCTCCTTTTTACTCACATATAGGCCGCAAAGGGCGTTGATGTAGGAAGGCTCGAAGGAGAGTTGTTTACCTCGAACTGTCACTATCGTAGTGTCTTTACTGTCGACGGCAGCATAGAACTCCCTGGCAAGTGTGATGTTCATCTCTTCCGGTTGGGCTGCAAATTGCTGCCATTTAAGGGCATGGATCTTTCTTGCTATGAAACTTTCGAGCCTGAGGTCTCTCGTGGGTTCGGTGTAGAGGAACCCCCGTTCTTCCCACGTCTCCCTTTTCTAGAAAGAGTTGCCTTATCTCTTGGCGGAGTCGGCAGAGGCGAAACAGTCTGGAATGGCACTATGGCTTGGGGTTCTTACTGTTGCGGTAGAATTGGAGGCAGCACTACAACGGGTTTGTCTGGTAGTCATCTTTGCAAGGACTGTGTAAAATATAAAGAAAATTTTGAGATCTAGAGAAAACAAGTTGAGAGAATAAGAGTGGGATGAAAAATGAATAGTGAATGGGGGTTTATTTAGATGGGTGATTTTCTGCCCATTTGAGCTGTAACGGCAGGTGCGAATAACGGGGCCAGCTGTTACGTGGTTTCTGACGCGTTTGTCACGCGTTTCTGTGTCTGCTGCGTATCTGTTACGCATTTGCGTGTCTGTCGCGACAGCTCCGTGACATGCTGTCTTCTCTGCGTCTACCACGACAGCTGATGACAGGATGTGACTACAGACTCATCCGTTGGGCTTTTTAGGCTGCTATTGATATGGTGGGCTGGTTCACTCCTTCTCTTCTCATTGCTTCCTTTATTTCCTAAAAAATATTTAAAATAACATCTTAGTTCCTAAATAAATCTTAATTCCTAATAAATAGATAAAATAAATAAAATGAAATAAAATAAAAACTAAGTTAAATTAGGGATGCCTTGAGGGGCATCTCCTAAAGTAACTACTTCCTGTATCATTGGGGCTTTAGTCCCCTGATAATGCTTTAGCCCCTGTCCGTTGACTTTGAACGGGTGCCCGTCCTTTAAGGATTTGATTGTGATGGCACCATGGGGAAAAACCTGGACAACTCGGAAAGGACCGGACCATCTAGATTTAAGCTTTCCTGGAAAAAGTTTTAACCTAGAATTAAACAATAACACCTGCTGCCCTGAGCAGAACTGTTGTGGCAGCAGCTTCCTGTCGTGCCACCTTTTGGTTTTATCTTTGTAGATCTTGGCATTGTCGTAGGCCATTGCTCGAATTTCTTCAATTTCATTCAAGTTTAGTAGCCTCTTTTGTCATGCCTTATCCCAGTCCAAATTTACTGCCTTGATAGCCCAGTAAGCTCTGTGTTCTATCTCAACAGGTAAGTGTCATGTTTTCCCATAAATAAGTCTATAGGGTGACATCCCCAATGGTGTTTTGAACGATGTTCTATAGGCCCAGAGTGCATCAGTTATGTGTAGAGACCAATCCTTTCGAGTGGGTTTAACCATCTTCTCAAGTATGTTCTTTAATTCCCGGTTGGATATCTTGGCTTGTCCATTGGTTTGAGGGTGGTATGTTGTTGCAATCCGATGATTTACTCTGTATTTTCTCAAGGCAACAGCAATTACCCTGTTGTCAAAATGCATCCCCTCATCACTAATGATCGTCTTGGGGATACCAAATCTAGAGAAGATGTTCTTGTGTAGAAATCTCTGAACAGTTTTGGCATCATTTTTCTGAGTGGCGATCGCTTCTACACACTTGGACACATAATCCAATGCCAGTAGGATGTAAAGGTTTCCACAAGATGCTGGGAACGGTCCCTTGAAATCAATCCCCCATACATTGAAGATTTCGACTTCTAAAATGTTCCGCAGTGGCATGTCTTGCCTTCTTGAGATGTTCCTAATCCTTTGGCATTTGTCACAGCTCTTGTAGAAGGCTTGGGCTTCCTTGAACAGTGAGTGCCAATAAAGACAAGATTGCAAAACCTTGGCAGTGGTTTTGTTTCCACCTAGGTGTCCTCCATATGGGGAAGCATGGCAGTGGTGAAGCACAGCTTCATGTTCATCATGTGGTACACATCTCCTGATAATTTGATCTGCACAATGTTTAAAAAGAAGAGATTCGTCCCAATAATAATGTTTTGCATCATTTTGGAACCTCTTTCTTGCTTGGTAATTAAGTTCAGGAGGTAGTAACCCGCTAACAATGTAATTAACAAAATCAGCGTACCAATGGGTTTCAGAAAACTTACCTGCTGCCATGGCTGTTGCGGTAGTGCTTGTAGCAGCAAAGAGCTGCTCATCCGGGAAAGTCTCTAGTATGTTGGTCTTATCTATCGATTGAATCTTCCCTGTCTCTAGCCTCGACAAGTGGTCTGCCACTTGGTTCTCTGTTCCCTTTTTATCCTTGATGTCAATGTCGAATTCTTGCAGCAGCAGAATCCAACGTATCAGTTCGATTTTGCATCTTTTTTCGTGAACAAATACTTCAGTGCTGAATGGTCTGTATGGACCACCACCTTCGTTCCCAGAATGTACAGACGGAACTTGTCGATTGAGAACACCACTGCTAGTAGTTCCTTTTCTATTGTGGTGTAGGTCACTTGGGCATCATTCAGTGTTTTGCTGGCATAGTAAATCACATGGAAGAGCTTATGTAACGCCCCGGTTTTGGGCTCAGAAGTTTTGGCGTTGACCGGTTCGGTCAAAGTGCTGATCGAATATATAAGAGGGAATTTAGGAAAGCCTAGTTCGGGTTGCATTAAAAATATGGAAAAATATTCTAAAATCATATTTTAATATATAAAAGTGAACTGTGAAATCAATTTTGGAAAATGAGGTTCGGAAGGTTGACATTTTGGCTAGTGACCAAAATGTAATTTTTGAAAGTTGCGGGACAGTTTTATAAAGGATTGAAACTTTGAATCTTTAAGGAGCTATTATTCCAAAAAGGATTTCTCCAGATTTTTCTAAGATATTTTAAGTCAAAAATCTGATTTTAAAGGTTATGAAAAGGAGGGAAATCATTTTAACCAATTCTTAACTAATTTTTCTATTTTCTCTCAAATTCTCTTTTCTCTCATTTTCTCTCAACCCAAACAAGATTTCCTCAGATTTCTTTCTCTGATTTTGACATCTTAATCCCTCATTTCAACTCTCATTTGACTCCTAATCATCTCATCATCAAAACCTCTCAATTTACAAATTGTTTCATCAAGCATTTTGGCTCTAAAATGGAGAAATTCAAGTTTGGAGGTAAGAACGTCCTTCTCCTCTAAACTATCAGTTCTTTACTGAAATTCCTAAGTTCTCAATCCTTGATTTATGTTTTATAAAGGGTTTTTCAATTGAGATCTTGATTTTTGGCTAAAATGCAAGATTTGGTGATTTTGGTGAAAATTTCGTGTGATCTGTTTAAGCAGGGTTTTGAGGTGTTAATTTGATGTTAAATGAATGCTAAAATGATTAGAAGTTGAGGTTTAATCAATGCAATCCCGGATAGGTTGAATTTCCTAAGTTTGGCTTGAGTTTTTGGTTGTTTTTGGAGTGTTTTTGGTGATCTGTTATACCTGGAGGTATAAGGACGTGGTTGTGATCATTTTGCATGTTATTTGATGTATAAAAATGGTTAGAAGTGATGGATCTTGGCTGGGTTAAGTTTTGGAAGTGTTTGGAGATGATTTCGGTTGTGTTTGATAGCCAAATTGTTAGATTTGTGATGAGCAGCGAGTTGTGTTGATGTTGCTGGTGTTTTAATGCATAAGGATGCATTAATGTTCTGTTTTTATGTGCTTGAAACAGGGGAGGTTGATCCTTGAGCTTTGGAGGTGTTTTCGGAAGGTTTCGGAAGCTTGGAAAGCTTGTTGGCTAGGCTTGTTTGGTAATCGGTGAGTGAAGTTGGGATTTCAGCTTTTGAAACATGGTTTGAAGGTTTTTGGGAGCTTAGTTTAAGTCTAAACAACTTTGCTAAGCTCAAGAGTAAGTGAAGAGGTTTTTGCTCTTGGATTGTATATGATTTGGTTTTAAAATCAATTGTGGTTGATGATTGATGTGCATGTATTATTGCATGGTTTAATTCTGTTTTGTAAGCATGTTTTAGCATGATTTAATGCTGGTTAGAAAGTCAATTGAGAAGGATGCTCAAGGTAAGAGATCCTTGGTTATGTTTATGGAAATTGTGATTTTGATGCATAGAGTTGCATGTTGTTCATTGGCTTTGTATGATGCCTTAAAACAGTGAGTTGATGATGATTAATGATGATAATTGTACCTTTTGCATATTGTTTATGCATGTGAATCATTGAGCTAATGTTGTGATGGTATTGCATTACGTGCATGCATGTGAATCATTGAGCTAATGATGTGATTACCTTGCATTGTGTTTATGCATGTGGAACATTGGATACTATGGTAAGATGGTTATGTTGACAAGAGATGTGAAAGGTTCTTGGTTCGTTGATCGGGTATAATTAGCCGGCTATAGGATTGGGTGCACCGTGAATAAAGTCGCCTTGAAGGCGGAGTGGTCAAGTGTGGACCGGTTAGACTCCCCTCAAGTATTCCTAACGAGAAGAGGTCATAGTGGAGGTTGTTGCCCACTCGAGGACCTAAGTTGTTAAGGTCATAATGGAGGTTGTTGCCCATTCGAGGACCTTGGTTAAGTAAAGGTTATAAGGTGGTTAAAAGTCCTTATGTGAGAACCTTGTACTTGTTAAGATCACAATGGCAGTGTTTAAGTCCATGTGTGGATCTTGTGTGTGATGTCCCGTTCCTCGTTAGATGATGTCTACAACTACCAATCGGTTATGCAAAGGTTGTATGGTGGTTGAAAGTCCATACGGAAAAGACCTTGTGCATGTCAAGGGTGTATGGCGGTTGGAAGTCCATACATGGTAACCTTGAGGAAAAGCTAAGGTTGTATGGTGTTTAAAAGTCCATACATGGGAACCTTAGGTTGTTAAGGTCAAATGGAGGTTGTTGCCCATTTGGAAGACCTTGGATTGGGTAGTGTGTAGGAAGCGTTGGGACACGCTTGCAATCCGCGTATCCGATCGAATCGATAAGTTGGAAAGTGAATGTGGTTGATCTCTTGGAAGCCAATATAATGTTCTTGATCATGTTAAGCATGGGATTGCTTGAAATGATGCATGGTTGCATGTGAAGCATGAGATTGCTTGAAATGATGCATGGTTGCATATGAAGCATGAGATGCTTGAGTTGATGCATGTTTGCATGAGAAGCATGAGATGCTTGGTAAGATGCATTGTTGCATGAAATGTGTATAATGCTAGTGGAAGCATGTTACTTGTATGTTGAACAAGTGTTGGTTATCATTTGATAAATGATGCATGTGAGCATGAATTACCTATGTTGCATTGGAGTCATGTATGACTTGTTGATTAAGGCATGTGAATATGATGTTATGGGTTATGGTGCCTTGGTTAAATGCATGAAATGGTTTAATTGAATTATGGTTTTCAATGGTTTCTTGCTTGATGTGGTTTCCAAGTTAAAGAAAGGTATGTTGTGGAAAGGATGTGTTTTCCATGGTTTTGTTTAAGCTTGGCATATGGTGTTTATGCATGATTTGAGCTTGATGTTGAAAAGAGTTTTCAAACGTGGTTTTGGAAAGCAAATCGGGTTGGTTTTAATGTGTTTTAAAGACCTGCTGCATTGATGGTGTTTTGGTTTTGAGCATTCCTCACTAAGCATTATGTGCTTACGCTCCTCTTTGTCCATCAATGCAGATTCTTGAAGTTTGGGCAGCAAGGAGCAAGGGATTCAAGGTGGACTCCAATGGAGATGTATGTCTCGGTGAATAGCTATAGTTAATAAGGGCAATGGGGTAGAATCTCTCGGATTGTTGTTATTGTGATCGTATGTGTTGATCAAGAATGTTTAAGTACTGTTGTTAATGATGTTGAATCATGAATTGGTTTGATTGTGTTTGAATTGAAAGGTTTGTGCTTAAATGGTTGCTTGAGTAGGAAGCATGCCTATAGAATTGGGGCTTTTCATATGTGTTGAGTATATGATGAATTGTTGATGCAAGTATATCTCTTTTATGTTGAATTGCATGTTGGCAAAGTTTGGTGGCTTTTGGAGCATGTTTGAATGATCAATTGTGTGTTTGAATGAGCAAAATGCAACATTCTGGGCTAGGTGTTTCGGAACAGGCAACACCGTTTCGGAACGGGTGCCCTGCATAAACCCAGGCGTCCGAAACGGGTGTCACCGTTCCGAAACGGAATGCATTCTGCCAGACCCCCGTTGCGGAACGCGTTGTGGAACGGCCCGTGTTTCGGAACGGCCTTGGCCCGTTTCGGAACGGGTGACCGTTGGGGGCTGACATGGGCGGTTAAATGTTTCAAAATGTTTGCATTTTGGTCCTGAATCTTGTTTGTGCAATTGTTTGAGTTCGGGATGTCCGTTTGAGCTGAAATTTGGCAGAGAAGCATGAAACATGATTAATTTCAAGTTGGTAACTTAAAATCTGGTTAAGTCCTTAAAGTTTTCAGAAATTACAATTTGGTCCCTAAAGTTGTAATTTGTTCAATTGGGTCCCTGTTTGATCTCTGATGTCTGTGATATTTGAGCATGGTGTTTGTGTGATCACAAGTAAGGTTAATGTGCATCTAGACAAGTTTAAAAAAGAAAAAAAAAGGGTCGTTAATCAAGGTTGACTTTCGGGTTGACTTTGGTTTTCCCCGTGTAATCTTCGTAGTTCGGGTCAACCGTCCAGGCCGGGCTACGGGGGTTACAGCTTATCCTTCCTCTGCCCTAGTGCTGCCTCTACAGCATAGTCACTGGCATCGCACATTATTTCGAATGGCAAACTCCAGTCTGGTGGCTGTATGATTGGGGATGTTACTAGCTTCTCCTTCAAAATTCTAAATGCCTCAGTACATTCAGTATTAAAGTCAAAGGGACGATTCTGCTCCAATAGGTGGCATAGGGGTTTAGTAATCTTCGAGAAATTGGCAATAAATCGTTGATAAAACCTGACATGTCCTAAGAAACTCCAAATTCCCTTGACTATGGTGGGTGGCGGCATCTTTTTGATGACTTCTATTTTTGCTCTGTCTACCTCAATGCCGCGGCAGCTTACCTTATGGCCTAAGACTATCCCTTCATCCACCATGAAGTGGCATTTTTCCCAGTTTAAGACCAAATTCGCATCTTCGCATCTTTCAAGCACTTTCTGTAAGTTGCCTAAAAAACCTTCAAAACTATCTCCAAAGACGGAAAAGTCGTCCATGAAAATTTCTAGGAAGTCCTCCACCATGTCGGAGAATATCGCCATCATGCACATTTGGAAGTTTGCTGGTGCATTGCAGAGTCCAAATGGCATTCTCTGAAAAGCATAAGTGTTGTATGGGCATGTGAAGGTAGTTTTCTCTTGATCCTCTGGTGCAATAGCTATCTGATTGTAACCTGAGTAACCATCAAGAAAACAATAGTAAGGTTTCCCCACTAATCTATCAAGCATTTGATCAATAAAAGGTAGGGGAAAATGGTCCTTTCCGGTAGCTTTGTTAAGCTTCTGGTAGTCCATACAAACCCTCCAACCGGTCACATTCCGGGTTGGGATTAGCTTGTTTTCATTGGTCACCACGGTTATTCCTCCTTTTTTTGGTACGCACTGCACCGGGCTCACCCACTTACTATCCGAGATGGCGTATATGATTCCGGCGTCAAGCCATTTGATAATCTCTTTTTGCACCACTTCTCGCATAGCTTCGTTTAAACGTCTATAGGCATCAATACTCGGCTTATGGTCATCTTCCAAGAGAATCTTGTGCATACATAATGCCAGACTGATGCCTTGGATATCAGCTATCGTCCATCCAATGGCCTTCTTATGTTGCTGCTCTTGTTTCTGCATTAACTTGGAAGAGATGATTACGGGCAACATATCATTTAAACCAAGGAAAACATATTTAAGCGGCCCTGGCAGGGGCTTAAGATCTAAAACATGTGGCTTTTCAATTGAAGGCTTTTGGATTATATGTTCATTTGAGGTATAATTCAGGGGCTCGAAGAACTTACCTAGACGATTTCCTATCCAATTTACCTCCTCATGACCTTTAGTGTCAGATATTTCTAAATCGGAGGAGTCACCGTCGTCGTTGCTGCCATGATAGTCCTCTAGATGACTGTTGTGGCAGTGACCAAATTTAATGTCATGGCAACCCGACCTGATGCAGGGTTGGTCAAGGATTACTTCAGTGATGGCCTTGCATTCTTCTTCTGCATCAGCATGTTTGATTGCTTGGAGAACATTGAGTTTGATTTCCTAATCATTCACTCTCATTGTCAGTTCTCCTTTCTCCACATCAATCACAGATCTGCCTGTGGCTAGGAAGGGTCGCCCCAGGATGATTGGTGCATTTTCATCTGCTTCACAATCTAAAACAAGAAAGTCAGCAGTAAAAATAAACTTATTCACTCTTACCAGAATATCTCCGATCTTCCCTTCTGGTTATACGTAAGAGCAGTCTGCCAGCTGCAGCATGACTATCGTGGGTCGTGCTCGTCCAATACCTAATTTCTGAAACACGGATTTTGGCATTAAATTTATGCTAGCACCTAGATCACAAAGTGCCTTACCCACGAATTTGTCACCAATTATGCACGGTATGATGAAGATCCCAGGGTCCTTCTTCTTCTGGGTGGATGCCTGTGCAAGATAGTCATGCATCCTTCTGTCATTTTTACCGTTTCGAATTCCCCAAGTCTGGACCTTTTTGACATGGCTTCCTTGAGAAATTTCGCATAACCGGGCATCTGCTTGATGGCCTCCAACAGCGATATATTAATGTGTACATGCTTAAAAATGTCATAGATCTTTTTGAGTTGGTACTCTTGTTTCTGTTTTTGTAACCGCTGTGGAAAAGGAGGTGGAGGACGGTAATCTTCAAGACGTCCTTCACATGGTATTCAGATCTGAGGAGGCTTAGGTTCTTCAGCATACTTTTCTTGCTCCTCTGTCTCCTCTGCTATTGTGACAGGTGTGTCGGCAGCAGGTTGTTCTTCCTCTGATGGGGTAGTGTTTGCGGCAGGTGTATCTAAGGTCGGTTCCTCAATTGGTATGGTTTTCATCTCTGGCCCTTGCAGTTGTTTCCCACTCCTAGTTGTAATTGCTTTACACTGCTCATGTGTGGGTTTTCTAGTGACCTCAGTATCACTAGGGAATCCTCCATTTTGCCTTGGCTTAATATGCTAGGAAACCTGGCCCATTTGTGTCTCCAGGGATTTCAGTGTAGCCTCATGGTTTGTCATCCTCATTTATGTCTTGTTCATGAATGACTTTGTCTTCTTGACAAAGTGATTCATGTTTGCCATGTAAGCTCCTGTCTGTGACATGAATGTGGCCAATGTCTGCTCCAGTAAACTAGGTGCGACTACCTGCTGCTGTTGTGGCTGCTGCTGTGGTTGCTGTCGCGACAAGATTCTGGGTGTCCCTTGGTTTTGGTTGTTCTGCATCTGAGGATTAAGTGCGTTGTTTGGATTGCTCCAGGAAAACTTGGGATCTTTCCTCCAGTTTGGATTGTAATTGTTGGAATCAAAATTTCTTGGCTTGCTGTAATTTCCAACATACATCCCTTCTTCTAGCTGTAACGGACAGTCTTCCAAACTGTGGTTCCCACTGTAAGTTTCACATACCTCTTCTATAGAATATATAGGTTTAGAATCTTTTTTCAACAGATTTTCCACTGCCTTTGTGAGGTATGAAACCTGTGTCTTCAAGGAATTGTCGGCTTCATAATCGTTTACAGCTATCCCTCGTTTACCTCTCCTTGCTATAGGGAATTGCTCGTCATTCTTTGCTAAGTTTTTCAACACCACCATTGCTTCGTCTGGATCTTTATCCAACAAAAGTCCATTTGCTGCTGAATCTATTCTCATACGAGTATGTGTGTTGGCAGCATTGTAGAATTTAATGACTTGATTCCACACGGGGAATCCATGCATCGGGCAGTTCCTTAGAAGAGTTGAAAATCTGTCACATGCCTCGTGCATTGGCTCGTTGTAACACCCGGGTTTGGGGGTCGGGTGAATTAAAATAATAAAATAATATTTTGGGCCTCGAGTTTTCAAAACAAATAAATTATGTTGGACTTATTACAAAACAAGCCCAAATAGCCATGTATATCTCCTATTTGTAAATGCCTTATTTCATTAAAGGTATTTTGGTCTTTGGCCTTTTAATTTTAAACAAACATTAAAAATACCCACTTTAACTCATCTTCTTCCCCCCTTATCTCCATATTCACGACAAAACCTCTTCACCATTGTGTTTACTATTCCATCATTCTTCTTGCTTGTTGTTGGAGATTTCTCAAAGGTAAACTCATTTTTGACTTGTCCTTGTCATTCTCTACAAGTTCATACCTAGATTTTCCTAAAAGCTCATGGATTTTACATTTTGAGATTTTGGAGTTTTAGATTAAAAATGTCATCTTTATCAACTTTAACTTAAGATTTTGATTTGTTAATGTTATATAAGATGTTTACTATCTAAAAGGTCCAACATACTTGATTTTTACATGGTTTTGTGATGTTTCCCAAAATTGGGTTTTATGGAGGTTTTAGAGAGTTCAAAGGTTGAGTTTTGGGGGTGTCTTGTGTGGGAATTTGTTGGCTGATGGTTAGCCTATGTATAAGGGTTGCTTTGGAAGCTTTTGGGAGTAATATAAGTGTTGAAATCAATGGTTTTGGGCTGTGCTTCATGGCTGCTCGGGAATGAAGGTTTTGGGATTGTCTTTAGCTTGAAAAACATGTGTTTTGTGCTTGGTTTGTGTTCCTGGTTGCTACATTGATTTGTGGACTGAATTATGGTTGTTTTGATTGTGATGAGATGTTTAGAAGAAAGGAATTGTGTTGGTTAAGCCTCGGGATTGAATCCGGAACCGTTAGGAGCTTGATCGGCTAGTGTGGTTGAGCTTGGAATAGTCGGTGAGTGGTTAAACGTTTTTAAATGGTTTTCAAGTGTTGGTTCAAGCATGTGGACTAGGTTGGGCTTGGTAGACCCACCTAGAGATGGGATTAGATTGGTAGTCTAATCCCAAGCTTTAGTTAGAGACTTTGGTTGAACTTGAATGTTGAGTATGCCTCTTGTTTCATGTTAGTTATGATTGATGTGATTATGTATATTGTGTTATACATGTGTATTGAGGCTTGATATTTGATGCATTGTTATATGCATGTGGTTTGGATTGTGGTTTGTGCATGACGGTAAGTTATGGTGTGTACGTGCTAAGCACGGAAATTGGTAAGAAATGGTGTTGTGAAAGATTAATGAAATGTGTAGTATTGACACTAGTATGCTTGGGTAAAATGATCGATCATTAGGATGTTTAGTGTGTACACGAGAGTCAAAATGCGCGCATGGTCTTGGTGATGGTAGTCATCAAGATGGAGTACAGGTTCGCCCGAAAATCTTCTTATATATATGTTAGTCGGTGATGAGTGGAATCCCATCGACGGGGCGTGAGGATGAGTGGAATCCCCTCCGCGTAAAATGGTGATGAGTGTAATCCCACCGTAAGGTAATGGTTGTGGTTGGATGCGAGTTTATCCGCGTATTCGGGTCATAGCTAGGTGCCAATACGAATTGTGGAATGTGTTTGATATATATTGATATATGCATTTCCATGTGTTGAGCTTATGAGTTATTGAGCATGGCATGATGTTGATAATTGTGTTCATACATCATTATTATTTTGACTCATGTGGTTCAAAGGTAAGATCATGCATTCTACATTGGTTGTGTGCTCGTGCTTGGACCCTGCATTGTCGAGGTTTGTTTTATGAGCTTACCCTCACTAAGTTTTATGCTTACGCTCTCTTTTGTTCGAAAATTCAGATCCGTAGTTCGTGGGTTGCTTGTGCAAGAAAAGGGCCTCCAAGTGTGCTTAGTTGAGCTTTTTCTAACCTCAAGTATGAATTTTAAGTTAATGATGTAATAGTCAAGCAATGGGGACTTATGTGATTGTCTTGTGTTAGGAGCATGTTAGACTCCTTGTTATGTTGATGTTGGAATGGCTTGTTGATGCCATGTCTTGATTTGTAAACCATGCCTTATTGCTTACCTTGAATGTTGGCCATGACTCTGGCCAGTTGACCTAGTCAAGGCGTATCGATACACCCTCTGGGCGTTTCGATACGATCTCCTCGGGTTGACTCTGGCCAGTTGACCTAGTCAAGGCGTATCGATACACCCTCTAGGCGTTTCGATACAGCTTGCAGTTTAAGTTAAAAATGGGTTGTTTTTGGTTGGCTGTTCGTTCATTCGTTCGTCTCGCTTGTTGCTTCCGTTGTTGCCTTTCCACATAGGACATAATAATACATCTAGATAAGATAATAATAAATGAAAAGTTTTCTCGAGTTGTTAACCGAAGTGGAGCCTTAACGGGTTTCACCTTGGTTATCCCCGTGTAGCCCGCTCGAATCGGTCAAGCGTCCGGACCGGGACGAGGGGGTTACACTTGTTGGCATCAGAGCCTGAGGTTTCTGAGACCTTGGGCAGGTAAGTGAGGTGAGTTAAATTCTTGTATTGCAATTGCACGGTGTTTGCTTGCCATGTAAGCATGTTTGCTTGTTTATCAAGTATGCTTTGATGTATGCTTGTTCGATCGTGTTTAAGTGTTGTTTGAAGCATGTTGAGTAGAGTCACATTGCTTCTATTACATCGAAAAAAGGATTTTTAAGTGAGGGAAACATACTTGAGCCACTTGGACCCTTGCCCTTGCTAACCCAATTTTTGTGTGTTGGTGTTGTTGTTGTAGTTGTTATCTATGAGCGCGTATGTCGAGGCCTAGAGGTAGACCGAGGTTGGTTCGTCAGGAACCTCGTGTTGTGGCTCCTGTTAATGAGTCGGTGGTTGGAGTAGAGGCTCCTGTGGAAGAGCCTGCTGTTGGAGTCGGAGCTCCTCCACCACCACCACCTCCTCAGCCTGAAATGGGAGGCGAGGCTGGAGCTGAGGGAGCGGGACCTCAGGTTGGCCATGGTGGCCAAGGTCCTGCGGGGATAGATATGGCTCCGCTAGTTCAAGCTATAGCGGGAGCGTTTCAGGCCGCAGTTGCCGGAGCTCAGGCTGCAGCTCAGCCGAGAGGTGATGATGCTAGCTTACCGTTAGAGAGGCTTTGTAGCCTAGGGGCTGATGAGTTCAGGGGATCTACACTTGAGAGGTCAGAGTTGTGATTGGAGAACACAATTCGTATTCTAGCTCAGATGGGATGTGTTGGAGCTTGTAAGTTGGGTTGTGTGGTTTCATTACTTCAGGGTGATGCCTACACCTGGTGGGTCACCATTACTACCGGCGTGCCTGAGGCCGAGATTGGTTGGGATTTCTTTGAGACTACCTTCAGAAAGAGGTATTTGGGGCCGAGATATCTGGATGAGAAGAAGTGGGAGTTCATGGCTCTTGTTCAGGGAGACACCTCAGTGACAAATTATGAGATCCGCTTTGTCCGACTGAGTCAGTATGCTCCGGAGTTGGTTCCTACTAAGAGGGACCGTTGTGATCGGTTCAAATATAGGCTTCATGAGGAAGTCAAGAGGTACACCTTGGCTGCAGATTATTTTGATTTTGATGCCTTGGTCGCTAGGGCCAAGGACATCAAGCATAGCTTGGGGCTGACCAAGCGTTCAGGAGGATCCAGTTCGGGAAAGAGACACAACAACTTTGATCGTGGTGATGCCAAGAGGCATCGGGGCAGTGGACATCAGTTTGACCATAGGCGTGGCGGTGGCCACCATGGTAGAGGCCATCAGGGCCATAGAGCTGGAGGGTGTTTGCCCGAGTGCACTCGTTGTGGGAGACAGCATTCAGGAGAGTGTTAGGGTAATTTTCATGCTTGCTGGAACTGTGGCTCGAGGGACCACTTCAGGAGAGAGTGTCCGCATCAGGCGGCACAGGCACCGGACCTAGCGCAGGCTCCTACGAGAGCGATCGACTATCAGAAAGGCCGTGGGCGCGGTCGTGGTTATTTCCAGCCGAGGGCTGATGCACCTAGGATAGAGGCACCGAGGAATCTTGCTCATGTTGTGGCAGTTCAGCCAGAGGCCGGTGGACCAGCTAGAGTCTACACACAGAGAGAGGCAGGGAATGACACAGATGTGATAGCAGGTAATTTTGAGTTACAGTCCATGTCTTTGCTTTCCTTAGTTGATTCGGGTTCCACGCATTCTTACATTTTGAGTGATCATGCAAAGAAGTTAGGCATACCTGTTGAGATCTTAGATGTAGGGACGCATATGACTAGTTCCTTTGGTGAGACAGTTGTAGTTAGACGGATGTATATGAGGTGCCCGTTGAAGATTCAGGGTCATGTGTTTCCTCTGTATATGATGGAGCTTTCGTTTTACTGTTTTGATATTATTTTGGGTATGGATTGGTTGGTTGAGCACAAAGCTAGTGTAGATTTTGAGACAAAGAGAATTTCGTTGATGCTTTCCGATGACTACGAGGTAGTGGTTGTAGGCGAGAACATTAAGTTCTTGTCGAATGTTGTGTCAGCTTTAGAGGCTCATATGTTGATGGATTCCGGTTGTGGGGCTTATTTAGCGTATGTGATGAATCCGAATATGAGTGACGTTAGACCGAAAGACATCAGAACAGTCTGTGATTTTCCGGATGTATTTCCAGAAGAGTTACCATGTTTTCCTTCTGACAGAGATGTAGAGTTTGTGATTGAGACTGTTTTGGGGACTACTCCAGTTTCTATTGTTCTGTACCGTATGGCTCCGAAAGAGTTGAAAGAGTTGAAGAGTCAGCTTCAGGAGTTGTTAGACCGTGGTTTTATTAGGCCTAGTAGTTCGCCTTGGGGTGCTCCCGTGTTGTTTGTAAAGAAGAAAGATGGCAGTATGAGAATGTGTATCGACTACAGACAGTTGAACCAGTTGACAGTAAAGAACAAGTATTCGTTGCCTCGTATAGATGATTTGTTTGATCAGTTGAGGGGTGCTTCAGTGTTTTCGAAGATAGATTTGAGGTCGGGGTACTATCAGTTGAAAGTAAAGGAGTGTGATGTTCCGAAGACAGCTTTTAAGACTAGATATGGTCCCTATGAGTTCCTTGTGATGTCGTTTAGGCTCATGAATGCACCAGCAGCTTTCATGGATATGATGAATAGAGTTTTCCGAGGCTATCTAGACTGTTTTGTAGTTGTTTTCATAGATGACATCCTTGTGTACTCGAGATCAGAAGAGGAACATGATAAGCACTTGAGACTTGTTCTGTAGAGATTGATGAGTAATCAGTTGTATGCTAAGCTGAGTAAATGTGAGTTCTGGATTCGAGAGGTTGTGTTTCTTGGCCACGTTGTGTCAGGTGAAGGTATATGTGTTGATCCGACGAAGATTGAAGCCATTGTTGAGTGGAAACAACCTAAGTCGGTGACTAAGATTAGGAGTTTACTAGGACTAGCCGGTTACTATAGGAGGTTCGTTGATGGTTTCTCTAGAGTGGCTGCTCCGTTTACTAAATTGTTGCAAAAAGGAGTGAAGTTCGAGTGGTCAGATGCGAGACAGAAGGCTTTTGAGAAATTGAAAGAAGCTTTGACGAAAGCTCCAGTGTTAGTACAACCAGTTTCAGGGAAAGAGTTCGTAATCTATAGTGATGCTTCCTACGTAGGTTTAGGTTGTGTTCTGATGCAAGAGAGGAGAGTTGTTGCTTATGCTCCGAGACAGTTGAAGGTGCATGAGAAGAACTACCCTACGCACGACATTGAGTTAGCCGCAGTTGTGTTTGCGTTGAAGATTTGGTGTCACTACTTGTATGGTGAGAAGTGCATGATTTACACTGATCATAAAAGCTTGAAGTATTTGATGACTCAGAGAGAGTTGAACTTGAGATAGAGAAGATGGCTTGAACTGTTGAAAGACTATGATTTGACTATCGAGTACCATCCGGGTAAGGCAAATGTAGTAGCTGATGCGTTGAGCAGAAAAGTTGTAGTTGAGTTGCGAGCTATGTTTGCTAAGTTGAGTGTATCTGGTGATGGTGGTTTGATCACAGAGTTGCAAGTGAATCCTTCTTTGATTCAGATGATCAGAGAGAAACAGTTGCAAGACGTGTCACTAGTTCCGCATGTTCAGGACATAGCCGAAGGTAGACCGACTGAGTATAGTTTCAGTGGTGAGAATGTGTTATGCTTTAGAGACAGAGTTGTAGTACCTGAAGATGTTGAGTTGAGACGTACGATTCTGAGCGAAGCACATTCGAGTCCTTTTTCTATACATCCGGGTAGTACTAAGATGTACCGAGATTTGAAGAATGAATATTTCTGGGTTGTTTTGAAGAAGGATATAGCCGAGTATGTGAGCTGTTGCATGGTTTGTCAGAGAGTGAAGGCAAAACATCAAGTTCCTTCAGGTTTGTTACAGCCTTTGAAGATTCCGGAATGGAAATGGGAGAGGATCAATATGGATTTTGTGTCAGGGTTACCGTTGTCTCCTTCGAAGAAGAATTCTGTTTGGGTGATAGTTGACAGATTCACTAAGTGTGCTCAATTCTTAGCAGTGAACACCGCAGATTCTTTAGACAAGTTGGCGAATTTGTACATTCGCGAGGTTGTGAGACTTCATGGAGTTCCGAAGTCTATTGTTTCAGACAGAGATCCGAGATTCACAGCGAGGTTTTGGAGTTGTTTGCATAGTGCCCTAGGTAGCCGTTTGCATTTCAGTACTTCGTATCATCCGCAGTCAGATGGACAGTCAGAGCGAGTGATACAGATCTTAGAGGACATGCTTCGTTGTTGTGTGATTGACTTCCAGGGTTCTTGGGAGAAGCATTTACCCTTAGTTGAGTTTGCTTACAACAACATTTACCAAGCTAGTATACAGATGGCTCCTTATGAGGCTTTGTATGGTGATCTGTTGGGCTGAAACGGGTCTGAAATTGTTACCTATGCCGGATTTTCTTAAGGGGACTACCGAAAAAGTGAAGTTGATCTGTGACCGCTTGAAAGCAGCTTCCGATCGTCAGAAATCTTATGTAGATTTGAAGAGAAAAGAGATTGAGTTCTCAGTGGGTGAGAAAGTGCTTCTGAGAGTATCTTTGTGGAAGAAGGTAATGTGATTTGGTCGGAAAGGCAAGTTGAGTCCGAGGTTTATTGGTCCGTATGAGATAGTTGAGCGGGTTGGACCAGTAGCTTACCGTTTGAGATTGCCTTCAGAGTTAGAGAAGATCCATGATGTTTTCCATGTGTCGATGCTTAGGAGATATAGATCAGATCCGTCTCATGTTATGCCCGTTGAGGAGATAGAACTGAATCCGAATTTGTCTTACAATGAAGAACCAGTTGAGATAATTGCATCTGATAGCAAGGTGTTGCGTGGCAAGACCATAGAGTTGGTCAAGGTATTGTGGAGACATAGAGGTGTGGAAGAGGCCACGTGGGAGAGGAAAGCTGATATGCTTGAGCAGTTTCCGTACTTGTTTTCGTCAGGTAATATCGGGGACGAAATTCCTTAAGTGGGGGAGAGTTGTAACGCTCGGGTTTGGGGGTCGGGTGAATTAAAATAATATTTTGGGCCTTGGGTTTTCAAAACAAATAAATTATGTTGGACTTATTACAAAACAAGCCCAAATAGCCATGGATATCTCCTATTTGTCAATGCCTTATTTCATTAAGGGTATTTTGGTATTTGGCCTTTTAATTTTAAACAAACATTAAAAATACCCAATTTAACTCATCTTCTCCCCCCCCCAATATCTACATTTTCACGACAAAACCTCTTCACCATTGTGTTTACTATTCCATCATCCTTCTTGCTTGTTGTTGGAGATTTCTCAAAGATAAACCCATTTTTGACTTGTCCTTATCATTCTCTACAAGTTCATACCTTTATTTTCTTAAAAGCTCATGGATTTTACATTTTGAGATTTTGGTGTTTTAGATTAAAAATGTCATCTTTATCAACTTTAACTTAAGATTTTGATTTGTTAATGTTATATAAGATGTTTACTATCTAAAAGGTCCAACATACTTGATTTTTACATGGTTTTGTGATGTTTCCTGAAATTGGGTTTTAGGGAGGTTTTAGAGAGTTCAAAGGTTGAGTTTTAGGGGTGTCTTGTGTGGGAATTTGTTGGCTGATGGTTAGGCTATGTATACTGGTTGTTTTGGGAGCTTTGGGGAGTAATATAAGTGTTGAAATCAATGGTTTTGGGCTGTGCTTCATGGCTGCTTGGGAATGAAGGTTTTGGGGTTGTCTTTAGGTTGAAAAACATGTGTTTTGTGCTTGGTTTGTGTTCCGGGTTGCTACATTGATTTGTGGACTGAATTATGGTTGTTTTGATTGTGTTGAGATGTTTAGAAGCAAGGAATTGTGTTGGTGAAGCCTCAGGATCGAATCCGGAACCGTTGGGAGCTTGATCGGCTAGTGTGGTTGAGCTTGGAATAGTCAGTGAGTGGTTAAACGTTTTTAAATGGTTTTCAAGTGTTGGTTCAAGCATGTGGACTAGGTTGGGCTTGGTAGACCCACCTAGAGTTGGGATTAGATTGGTAGTCTAATCTCAAGCTTTAGTTAGAGACTTTGGTTGAACTTGAATGTTGAGTGTGCCTCTTGTTTCATGTTAATTATGATTAATGTGATTATGTATATTGTGTTATACATGTGTATTGAGGCTTGATATTTGATGCATTGTTATATGCATGTTGTTTGGATTGTCGTTTGTGCATGACGGTAAGTCATGGTGAGTACGTGCTAAGCACGGAAATTTGTAAGAAATGGTGTTGTGAAAGATTAATGAAATGTGTAGTATTGGCACTAGTATGCTTGGGTACAATGATCGATCATTAGGATGTTTAGTGTGCACACGAGAATCAAAATACGCGCGTGGTCTTGGTGATGGTAGTCATCAAGATGGAGTACATGTTCACCCGAAAATCTTCTTATATATATGTTAGTCGGTGATGAGTGGAATCCCATCGACGGGGCGTGAGGATGAGTGGAATCCCCTCCGCGTGAAACGGTGATGAGTGTAATCCCACCGTAAGGTAATGGTTGTGGTTGGATGTGAGTTCCAACGGTTATCCGCGTATTCGGGTCATAGCTAGGTGTCAATGCGGATTGTGGAATGTGTTTGATATATATTGATATATGCATTTCCATGTGTTGAGCTTATGAGTTATTGAGCATGGCATGATGTTGATAATTGTGTTCATGCATCATTATTATTTTGACTCATGTGGTTCGAAGGTAAGATCATGCATTCTACCTTGGTTGTGTGCTCGTGCTTGGACCCTGCATTGTCGAGGTTTGTTTTATGAGCTTACCCTCACTAAGCTTTATGCTTACGCTTTCTTTTGTTCGACAATGCAGATCCGTAATTCGTGGGTTGCTTGCAAGAGGAGGGCCTCCAAGTGTGCTAGTTGAGCTTTTGCTAACCTCAAGTATGAATTTTAAGTTAATGATGTAATAGTTAAGCAATGGGGACTTATGTGGTTATCTTGTGTTAGGAGCATGTTAGACTCCTTGTTATGTTGATGTTGGAATGACTTGTTGATGCCATGTCTTGATTTGTAAACCATGCCTTATTGTTTACCTTGAATGTTTGTGAATGTTGGCTCTAAGCATGATATCTTGAATGCTATGTATGAATCTTTTGTTGATTTGATGATCTTTTTTTAATGTATGGCTTTTATATGGATGAGGTGTGTTAAGTATGTTTGTATAGGGTGCCTTGCATCTAGAGTTAATGTATGTTTAGTTGTGGGAGGTTTAGTTGGTGTTTGAGGCAGCCTTGTGCCATAAACCAGCTAAAACATGTATGTTCGCAGCAGGTGTATCGAAACGGTTGGTCCCGTTTTGATACGGTCCCTTGTTTCGGGCCAGGTGTTTCGATACGCAAAGGGGGCGTTTCGATACGATTTTCTACTGGAAATCTGAGATTTTGACGAGAAATTGAGAGTATCGAAACGGTCCTAGGCGTTTCAGAACGGTCTTCATAGCGTTGACCACAAGAAGTTGACCGTTGAGGGAGTTTCGATACGGTCCACCCCCGTTTCGATACGGTCTCCTCGGGTTGACTCTGGCCAGTTGACCTAGTCAAGGCGTATCGATACACCATCTGGGCGTTTCGATACGGCCTGTAGTTTTAGTTAAAAATAGGTTGTTTTTGGTTGGAAATTCGTTCGTTCGTCTCGCTTGTTGCTTCCGTTGTTGCTTTTCCACATAGGACATAATAATGCATCTAGATAAGATAATAATAAATGAAAAGTTTTCTCAGGTTGTTAATCGAAGTGGAGCCTTAACGGGTTTCGCCTCGGTTATCCCCGTGTAGCCTGCTCGGATCGGTCAAGCGTCCGGACCGGGACGAGGGGGTTACACTCGTTATCTTCCTGTTGAAAAGTAGCAATTTCATTACGCAATCGCTCAGATAAGTGAGAAGGATTAAAACGAGATAAAAATTCACGAGAGAGATCTACCCAAGTTCGTATTGAACACGACGTTAGTTTATTCCACCAAGTTTTAGCTCTGTCTCTCAGTGAATGAGGAAATAACCAGAGCCTCGGTATTTCCGGATCTATTCCTGGTAACCTAAACGATCCACGGATTTCTTGGAACATTTTCAGATGTTCTCGGGCATCCTCTGTTGCAGCACCACTAAATTGGCCAGCGGAGTTTATCATGCTGAACATAACAGGTTTCAGCTCGAAATTCTCAACTTCCACGTCTGGTAAGGTGGTCTCTAGTTCAACATGATCATTGATCATGTAATCGCGACAGGACTATCGTGCGGCAGCGGCAGGTCGTCCATTTCGGTCTTCTAGGGGAGGATCTTCCTCATTCCTATGGTTATTATTTACCCCGTTATGCATTGCTTCAAACTGTTCCTCAAGATAATCGTTTCTTGCTATCAAGAGGCGGACTCGGTTCCTGAGGTTGCACGTACGTTCGATTTCAGGATCTAGTTCGTACTCAGGTTCTTTGCCTTGTTTAGATCTGCGCATAAGCAAGCAGAAAACCTTGTGAAAAGCACAGGGTAAACAATACCAATAAAAATAGAAAAATTAAAAAGTAAAAGTGCAGTAAAGTAAGGGTAAAGATATGTTGCCAGTCCCCGGCAAGGGCGCCAAAAACTTGTTGCGTGTCAAAAGTCCTATCGCAATGCAGTGCAAGTGTACACGACGCAAGTAGTAAAGTGATACTTGGAGTATCGGATATCGTCTCCACAGGGACTGGAAATAGCCTTATCCTATATTTGCTGCACGAGAGAGAGAAAGAGTTTAAATTGTTTGTAAAGTAATTGTGAATAATACTTAAATTAAAGAAGTAAAAGATCAGGTTTGAGAGATAGACCGGTATTGAATTGCTCGGTAGTGCAGGTGTTGCACTGCATAGAAATTCATGTTCTGTCGTCGTCCCTGTCGCAGCAGCACATGTCGCGACAGAAGTCTGTTGTTGTCGCGGTAGCGATCACACAACTCTGTACTTCAAGTTTGGCAAGAATCCCTGCGATGACTTGTCCTATCCCTAGGTCCAAGTGCTGTTGCTGAACACTTCTTAGATGATACCTCCCGGCGTTAATCGAAGGGTGAACACCAAGGTTGTTGAATTCTTCCTTAGCCACTTAACCTCGTACTTATCCCTAAGCCGAGATGGTTTAACCATAAACTGGAAACTCGTATTTATTTCGTTCGTATGCTTGACTCTCCCGATATCAAACAAATAAATAACCTCACAATGCTCTCTCGATACTCTTGCGAGATGTGAAAAAACCAGAATAAATAAACTTGAAGTTTTATTGCCTTGAACAGAAATATTCCTAAAACAATACAATCCTTGCAACTACTTTACAGAATCAACCCTTAGCCCTAGGGGAAGTTTAGAACATGATGAGAAAGGGAAAACGACAAGGGTTTTGGGGAAGACGGCTAGAGATGAGATATCCTTTTCTAGGTCGAATTACATGCCTTTATATAGGCCTTGGGTTCAAGTTTTCTAATAAGGTAAGAGTGCAAGTTCGAACTAAAGTACAATTCTATTTCAGATTAAATCTTCTGAGTAGATGCCTTTAATTCATCCTCTTTTCTTGCTTTGGGTTTCTTCCTTGAACTTTGGCCTTGGCCTTCATTCTGCCCCAGGGCTCAGAAAAATATAGGAGTTGCCCACGACAGACCGACTTGAATTCCTCTATCTGTCGAGCTCCACTTCACTTTTCCCTTTCACCAATGTTGTCGTCATGGCTGCCGCGGCAGAGGCCTCGGCAGCATCTTGCTTCTCGACTCCAATCCTGTGTTCCAACTTTGCTCCTTCGCTGTCATGAATATGCCACATCAGATACCTGCAAAAGTAGCCAAAATTAGTAGCAACTGTGCTATTTTATCTAATTGTGATATATGTGTGAAACTTTACCTAAATGCAATGAATTATGCTTGAATGCAACAGATATATGAGTTAAATAAGGGGTAAAATATAGAACTTTTGCACACTCAACACCTTAATATTTTGTTCGATTCCGTCCAATCGACCCTCGAGGTCCTTTTGACCTTGTTCGACCTTGGCCATCCTTTCTTCCATTACTCGCAAATGGGAATGGGTGTCGTACGAATGCGGAATGGTTGTAGATTGAGATTCTATCACTGTAATAATATTTTTCAATGTTAATTTATTGTTATTGATTGATTAATGCATGTTATGCTGTAAAATGGTGCATGAAATGGGAGATGCAATGAAATGCGTGTAAATATGCATGCGAACCAAGGTGTTGATCATACTGGTGGCTCCCCATGGGCCAAATTTCATTAATTAAAAAGGAGGTTCCCTTTGTACAAGATTGTCAAATCAAAGCCCTACTGATAAGCCTCCACTTACTAAGAAAAGGTGTTGACCGCTAGGCGGTACAACACAAAAAGGGGGCCTTTTCTTACAAAATAGCCATGATAGAATTCTATAGATAAGTCGCTGCCCTAACTCCTAATACTCCCACTGCTTGGAGCAGCTGGATGAACCTCGGTGCTTCGATCATATCTGGGTGATGAAAGGGCGTAATGCTTCGGCTTCTGTGGCCAAATTCTTCACGTGTCGAGCCACTTCTTACACATGGATCATCAAAGTCGTATAGTAATCATCTCTTTCATGAATCATTCAGGTAGCATCTCGGAGCCGTCGCCGCTAATAGTCATCCCCACCTATTGCGACCTCTTCAAGGACTAGGAGCCTACCCTCATAATCTCACATTGTAGCTTCTAAGGTCTCGATCTAAGCTCGGAGTGTTGCATTTTCATACTGACTGGTTTGAAGTTTGAAAAATCCGTTGCGATCGTAGTACTCTTGAAAGGCGACGCCCAATTATTCTACCCTTGACTCTAGCTGAGTAATATAAGCTTGACTGTGCTCTAAATTTTCGGTAGTTAACTCATACAGGCTTTGCAATTCTTGCACTCGGTTCTTATGATCGTGCGCCTTTCTTTTCCATGCGGCGGTGTTTTCTTTCCCCTTTTCCACCTCTTGCTTTGCTTTCTCTTTCTCTCGACTGATCACACTATTAAAGGCTCTCCTTTCCTTCTCTAATACTATCTTGTTTCCCGCTCTTTTCTTCTCAATTTCTTGGTTGCTTTTTTTCTTTTCCTCCTCGACTAATCGTAGGGTGCTTTCCCTCTCTCTCTCTCAACCACTACAAGCTTCTTCTGACCCGCACTTCTTATAGAGGCTTGCATCTTGACAACATATCTTTGATAAAGAGCAATTTTTTCTTTTAAGTCGGTATTCTCTTTCCTTAAGTCTTTGATTGTCCCCTCCTTGATGTCAATGTCCAAACTCGCCTGATAGAGTTCGTTAGTGTGTCCGGTTTGCAAGGCTTCCATTTTCTTCTTGACTTCCTTAAGTTCTTTTCTCACAATATCCACCTCGGAGGGTACTATCCTCATGTGCTCTTCTATGGTCATGGTTGGTCCTTGATCGGGTCTCAGAATTTCATCATTAGTCCTCCACCTCCTCCAAAAATCATAGTCTAGAGTGATCATGCTAGTGGCCTCCTCATCGACCCTCACATAGTAGCAATGATCTCATGCTCGGGTGACATTCACAATCTTTGCTCTAAATTCTCCTTTGAAAAAAAACTCACTACGGCTCAAACCTAAAGTGAAAGGTATGAATTTTCGGGACCCGAATTGCCTAGATACCAATAAAGGTGTATAACTGATTCCCCCGTAGAGTCCCAAAAGCATTAACCAATTGTAGTCTCTACATCGATAAAGAAAGTACGAGACTCGGTCTAGCCAAGGCACCCTCCAAACTATTTCATTGTCTTGGACATTTCTGAGGATTGCGGCCCACTTCACCTTCTTAATATCCTCACGCCACTCCTTGGTTAAATACGCTTGCAATGGAGAAATGTCTTCGAACAGAACTCCTTGCAAAACCCTATTTGGCGTCACCCAAAAGTGGCTCTGAATCCAAACTTGAAGTAGCTGAGCACAACCCCTAAAATGTCCCTCTTCGTGCCTCCGGATCGCGTTCAAGAAGATGAAAGTTTCGGCAAAAATTGTCACGGTAGGGTTTGCTTTCTTCTTTAGTCGTTCGAGGACGTCTAAAACCGACACATCTATGCCATTAAGAACCTTTGGAAAGATAACCACACTGTATACTCCCAAGGCGAACAGATCCATCTTTATTACTTCATCGAGGTGTGTCGGTATTAAATTTCGGATGCACTACCACGAGAAAGCCAAACTGTCTCCCCAATGTTGAATCAATCACTTTACCCAATATGTGCTCATCCCGGCCACCTCTCTGAGCTTGGTTGGATAATTCTGAGACTTAGAAGGTTTGGAATAGATCCAATCTTGTTTGACTCCCTTGTGATGGAGAAGAGTCGTGTACTCCTCGATGGTGGGCATTAATTCTTCCCTATTGAAAGTAAAGCAACAGAAGGTCGGGTTCCAAAATTCAAACAAAGCTCGGAACAAAGGTTCGATGATCCTTAAATAAATCAGATCTGCCACATCACTATAATTTTCTCGGAACAAGCTTTGTAGTCTTCGATCCCAACTCTCCCAAATCCCCTTCAACTCATAAAGGTCGCTTTGTTAAAGACTCACATAAGTGTAACCTGGCATTATGCGCTCGCTCGGTGAACTATCCCCTTGAACTCTTTGATTTATTTCTGACCAATGTCGGACTTGCGAATTGACCTCTTCCTTCTTAAGCAACCTCCTGTCCATAATGACTGCCTCCAAATTGAGTAAAACCACCTTGATTCAACACCTCTGAATTATGAAATGCATGCAAAAGAGATGCAACATAAGAAAAAAAACAAACACAAAAAATGTGTTAGTATTGAATAAACATGGTTTAATAAAATAAGCATAAGAGAAATAAATCAAGCATTAAGCAAGCAAACCCACTTGTCTAGCACACCTAGGTTATCCGCATGGCTCTAAAAAGGGTGGGTATTATAAGTTCGCTACATGCAGTTTTGGTTCTAGGAGGTACTCAAATTGTCCTTGTTGTCCCCTACTAAGGGTAGCAAGGCCCCCGATCATCACCCATTATAGGCTCCTCAAAACTGGGTTCAATTCGAGGGGACCCTTTAGCTATATATGTATGGAGAAACGATATTCCCACGAAGATATAGGGTATTCGAGCCCTAAAGGTACTTACTAGGCCCAAACGGAGGAACAGTATCCTCACGAAAGCACTAGCGTTTTCCCCCCACTTAGACAAACATGTTTATATGTCCAATTTTAAATGCGTTTAAAATAAACTCACACTTATAAACAAATATCGATTGAATTGATCACTTTAATTCGCAACTTCTAATATTAATTAAGCGGTAAGGTTTTTTTGGCTTGACTCTCTTTTTTGTTTTTGAAAACAAAAATTTTGTCCCCAACGGAGTCGCCATTTGTAGCGACTAAAATAAAAAATACCGATGTCACTTGAAAGAACCGGGTTTTAGTTGGTTTTTGAAAATTTAATCGGGTTAAAGAAATCAAGTTTTAAAAATAAAGAGTAGTCGCCACCGGCCATTTAAAAATGGTAGACCGGACACCGAAATTAAAACCAGAGATTTTCCTTTGAAAAATGGGTTCAGGAGTCGGTTACACGTGGGGAAGGATGAGCACCCCCGTCGTGCCCAAAATTGGTACCAAAATCATTACCGCTTAATTAATATTAAATTTTACGAATTAAAGTGACGAATCGTATCGAAATTTGGTTATAGGGGTGAGTAGATTTTAAAAGTCTTAATATTCGAGAAGGAACGTCCGAACCACCACCAATACGACTAGTATTGGCCTCGTCCGTTCCCGAATAAAAAACATCGCATCACGTTTTTATATTCCGGATGTAGCTTATGAGAATAAATAAACGAGACATGAAATCATACGGTTAATAAAAAAGAAATAGACAAGACATATAGAGCAAGGGACATGATATGTAATGGCATAAATAACATAAAAGGACATACATAAAAAACATGATAGATAACACAAAAATAATATATATATATACATACATAATCATGTAAAATTCCTAAAGAGAAATTATATAATATGTACAACTACATGGAGTTGATATACGTGCGACTGCATTCTCACGATTACCATAATACAATCAGATCAATAAACATGAACAGTAGACAAACCGAAATCTAAACGTATATGAATTACAAGATTAATTATGCAATTAAACCGCTGATTTGGGGACGAAAATTGAATAGAAATCTAGATTTTAAGGGTTTAAAATGGTTTAATCCCTGAAAAATAATGAATTGTCTAATTTAAATGAGGGTGAAATTGTTAGGATTTGTAAAAACACAGGGGTTGCGGACATGGTTTCTCAAACACGGAAGGCTCAAAAGTGAATTAACCCTTTTTCATGTTTTCAAAACTAGTATAAAGCTCAATTGATTGTAAAATCAGAACCCTTTCGTCATTTTAAGTAAAAAACCAGAGCTCCTTTTTTGCGTTTTCCTTTTTTTATCCCCCTTTTACTTCATCGAAACAGATACCCTGAAACCATGGCTGGTCGGAGAGACCCTAAAGCCGGCCGGCCATTTTCATTACTTCTCCTACCCTTTCCTTTAACCCCCCCCCCTTTTGAAAAACTAAGAAAACAAAACCTTTACTTTTCAAATCCCTAAAAACGAAACCCAAAATCCCCCTTTTGAAAACTCAAAATCAAAGCTAAAAAACTCTTTTTTTAAATCGATAGCCTCTTCCGTTCACCGCACCATAATCTCACCGCGCACAACCTTGGCAAAGGTTAGACGGTTTGTTGACGATGGAGGGATGAACCGGCGTGAGGGGGAAGCCCAAAGGATGAAGGTAAAAAAGCCTCTCTTCTTTCCTTTTTGTTTGTTTTTGATGCATGCGATGATCTTGATGAAAAAAAAACAAAAGAGAATACCTCTAAAAGCTTTTCTTCTATTGCTGGAAATCAAATGTTACCCCTTTTCTCTCTAGGGTTCAATTTCGTTTCTCGGTTTTCTTTTATACTGATATTACATCGAGGTAAAAAAAAACCAAAAACATATTACATGACACCTTCTGATTTGCCTTGCCTGGTTGACTTGTGTGATCCCTTTTTTGCTGATTTTCTGCTTCTGGTTTTCTTTTGTTTTAATTTCGTTTTTGGGTGTTCTAACTCTGCCTTTTTCTCTGTGGCATGTCGTCGTTACTGGAAATGGGAAGAGACACGAATGGAGGCGGCAGTCGGCGTGGAGGTGGCAGACGCGTGGGCGCGCGACGGGAGCAGAAGGGTCAGATTGGCCTTGGCACGCGCGCGTGGATAAGCCAAAGGGTCACGTGTCAAGAGCGTGACAATCTGGGACCGTCAGATGAGGTGTGATCCAACGGCCACGATGGAGGCGACGCCAGATGGGAAGACACGTCGCTAGGGTTTCAACCCGAGATGAAATCTAGACTGTCAGATCTGAAATAGATCTGACGACTACAAGCGGCTGCGGTGTGTCTTGGTGGTAACCCTTGCTAGTGTTTTGCTCGAGACTGAATCTGGACCGTCAGATCGCATCTTGATCTAACGGCTGTGGGTTTGCGGCGCGAGATCAAACCATGGGGCTCGTTAGGGTTTCTCTTCTCCACACGATATGGATCATTGGTTGTCCTCTCGATCCAACGGCTACTGGCTCGTGCAGTGCGGAGCAAAGGAGATGGCTCATAGGGTTTGCTTCTGAGACCAAATTCGGGCCGACAGATCTGGATTAGATCTAACGGGTGTGGTGCGGCTGGACAAAAACAAAGTAGAGCGTTAAGGTTTCGCTCCAGTTAGGCTGAGTATGTACGGGCTTTTGGATCTTATGTAAAATATTTTTTTGGTTTGTAATGGACTGACTTAAATAAACAATTCGGACTTTTTTAACAATTATTCATTACTTATAGGCTGATTTATTTGTGTTGATAATAATAATACTAATAATAATGATAATAATAATAATAATAATAATAATAATAATAATAATAAATATTAATAACAAAAAATAATAAAGAATAATAATAAGAAAATATCAATGATAATGATATGAAGAAGAATAATGGCTAATTAATAATAATAATAATAATATATGTATAATAATGGTACTAATACTAATTAGTGATGATAATAGATGATATAATGATAATAATAATAATGATATTAACATGATACATATATATTTTCCTTTTTCTTTAAATTACATAACATCCCAATATAAGCCCATTAATCATCATAAACTAAAGGGGTTCAAAGTCTGGACAAAATTAGTGATTACACCTCTGGAAGGTGTCTGAACTGATATTTGTGATCTAAAGAACCACATCTGAAGCAAGCTTTGATCTTTCTCCTACACTCCCCACTAAGCCACTTCTTACAATAATAACATTGAGGCACAGAATAAGAACATTTCGATCCACCTACGTTAGCGGTTGGAACAGTGGAAATCACCGGTCTAGCTTTAGAATAGCCTTGATGGTCAGACTCGTCTCTGGCTCTCCTCCTAGATTGATTCCCCTGACTATGCTTAACATATGTGGTTGGTTGCTTGCTACCTTGATCAATACCCTGAGATTCAAGTTGCTTCAACTCTGCCTCATTCCGCCCAGTTGTCCTAGCTCGCTTGGTGACCTCCTTATACTCATTGTCTATATGTAGAGCCACACCCGCCTTAATCAAAGGATGCAACCCTTTAAAAAAACCAGTCACATTTCTCCTTTTCGGTGGTCACTAACCCCGGAACATACTAAATCAATCTCATAAGCTCAATCTCATAATCATTCATAGACATATCGTTCTTCTTTAGATTCATTAAATCATCTTGACACTTTGCTAGATACTCAGCCCCAACATATCAGTCACGGAAAGCCTGTTGAAAATAGTCCCAAGAAATCTGGCCAGCTGGAATAACATGCTCCTCTACCTCCCACCAATTCTGAACCTCACCCTGCAATAGCGATACAGCAGCCCTAAGCTTTCAGTCGGTAGGATAGTCCATCTCAACATACATCCTCTGAAGCTTCTTCAACCAATACTCAGCATCAGCCGGATCTGCACCCATTTTCCCATCAAACATAGTCATCCCGACAGCTAGAAACTTGGTAGATATGTGCTTCCTAACACCCTCAGACTGACGAAGGTAACAAGGCAGCTCCCTATGCACTGCAGCAATATCCAAGCCAGCAATCTCACTATCCCAAGAGCCATGTGGTCCATCACCATGTATCCCCTGTGCAGGTTGATCCTTACCACCAGCCTGTTGAGCCCCAATATGTTGGGCCTTAGCCTGTTAAACTCTAGGTTGTTGATCCACAGCCTGCTCTTCCTCATTAACATCATGAATATCATCCTGATTCGGCGGCGCTCCCACAGACTGTGAAGCATCGCTCTCAGCTGTTGCGCTACAACCTCGACCACGCACTCCACCACGACAACGGACACGACAACGATCGACCGCTAATCTAGAGCTCATACAAGGTGGCATAGTAGTCTATCTACAAAAGTTAAAGAGTCCTAAGAGCAGTTTCCGTACTTGGAGTTCTATTTAAAATTCTGAAAATATTTACTTTCCTAAAAATACCCATTTGCCCGAAAACATTAGCATGCATGCAAAAGTTCAAATTCAGTTTAAAACATTGTTTGAGCCTCATAGTCCGAGGGTTGAACATAGGCTCTGATACCACTAAATGTAACCCCTAAACTCGACCTAGAAGAAAAGACCGAATTTAGAAAGTCACAATTGAAAACTTTACCCATAAGAAACTAATTCGAATTATAATGTATTAAAATAGAGTAAAATAAATTATTTCTGATAATAATATAAAGTGTCGATATTTATAAAATCTGAACGTTAAAATAATAATCTTATAATTTAAATAAAACTTTCAAATTTAAAGTCTAAAAATGCATGGTAAAAATAATAAGCCCCAAATATAAAATTATATCAAAATCCCAAAATAATATTAATAATAAAATATTCCTGAAAGTAAAGTATGTTCATACTGAAGATAAAATAGATTCGATAAAATAAAGAGATCCTCCGAGTACCAAATCGCCTAGAGCCCAAGGTATTTGTAAGAGAAAACTATGGGGGAGTAAGCTATTGAGCCTAGTGTGTCTCTAAAGTGCAGGTAATCACAAACTCAGTTTAACAAAAATAAATTTTCACAAAAATATTTAAAAGACACAAAGCACGTTTAAATACGATTTTATGAAAACACAATGCAATGCACCCATACTGCATAGTCACCCTTGCTACATAGTCACTAACGCAAGTGGTATAAACCATTGAACTTCCTCCATACAATCCCAACACATGATAGCACAGTAAAACAATATCATAGTTTTCACAATCTCAACACAGACCGATAATAAATCATGGATTCACAACTCATTTATTTTAAATCAAAATATTATTCACAGTCTAAAAATAATATGCACAGAAAACATAATGTGAAATCTCAACACAGTTGAAAATCACCCAAGTGTAAAATACTATCACAAAAATAAAGTATAAAGCACGGAAAGAGAACACACATTAGCCAAAGCAACTCAACCTACTGAATAATATGTTTCTCACGATCAGAAGCACTGGGTTTAGCTGTATCAGAACCTATAAGAATAATTTCGATATTAGCATTATTATCACTATACCACCAAACTAAGACAAAAACACTAATCCAAAAGAATACTCATGTAGTCCTTGTGGTACGTACACGGTTAGATTGAACAAGCGAAGGAGGTGGTATGTCGTCGGTCTCACCAGAAGAGTCGTAATCACCTTTAACATAATAATAATAACTCATGTTATAATCCAATATAAAATACTATGAAAGACCAAGTACATTTAACTTGATTTTCGGGTTCAAAATTACAAGACGGTTAGCGGCTCGAGTCGATTCTAAATGAACTATAGATCAAGCGAAGATTGGGGTCAAGGTAACTTCTATAATTCTATCATGTAGAAATTATTTAATTATCATCTTAAAATAACGTGACATTAACAAATTATATTGAAACCAAAATATATATATTTATATAACATCCTAACAGTAGTAAATATTTATATGCAATGACGCAATATATATTAAAAGTAATATGAATAGTAGATTACACATAATAAAATATGATTAATTTGTATATATATAAATTAAACAAGAGATAAAAAAAATTAAAGGAATAAAAACCGGCCTTGGATTTTGGGTAGTGAGAAAGGCTACAAGGACGTGGTTACATGTATTGGAAAACAAACTATTTATTATAATTACAACTAATGACTTTGCAAAACAGTGTGAACAACTTACACAAGTTTGGCACGATCAGATTTAGGGACGTTGGCTGCAGAGGGTTTGGGACTAGCAATATATTGAGTGACCATGCGAAGAGGACGTGGGAACCGGTTGCATGTGCTAGGTGCACGACTCGCAAACAAGGACAACGATAAAATATTTGGGCGGGGTACTCGATCGATACAAATGAAGAGACGGGAAAGATATCGAGCAGCTAGGGTTAGGAAAAAAATAAATTAGCTACCGGTAGGTTAAGGATAAATATATATATTACTAATAATAAAATAAATAAACAATTTAAAGGAGAAGGAGACGGGTGGAGCAGAAACCTAAGAGATTTAGAATGTGATAAAAGGGTTATTTATGGAGTCAGTCCTTAAACTTTCAAAAAATTTTATATTAACTTTCAAGTTTGATAAAAATTCTTATTTAATCTCTCATAAAAAAAGTAGGGTTCTGAATGAAAATTTCTCAATTGTTAGGGTTTTCAATTAGGGATTTCAAATTAGGTTTTATGAATTAGGGATTCTTTGGGGTGTTACAAACAGTGCACAAGTTGCCTGGCAACAACAGTCTAGATGATTAGATAATCTTGTAAACTGTTTGTAAACAGTTTGGTTACTGCCTTAAATGAACTCTTGACCTTGAATAGTGAATCACCTTAGACAATTATACTTGAAACCAAGTCAAGAGCTAACTAATATGGAATACTAAGCTTAACCGAATAGTCTAAAAAGTTTATCTGCTAAGTGAAGTAAAGAAGTGTAATCTGTAATGTATAAGGGTATAAGATCAATTAAGACACTTGGTAAATGGAATGGCAAGATTATTTGTTACACGAAAGATAAGCTAAAACATATATGAATCTAAATTTAATAGGAAGGTCTGTTTGACTAGCTTGGTAGCTTAGATCGAATGAAAATAATGAACTCTAGTTTGGCTTTCTTAGTTCATGTACATGAGATGTTTGTTTGAATGTGTAATGTGGATCCTTGACTCGAATACCTTGATCATTGTGTGATTGAATGCTTAAAAGATGATTGAAGTTTAGGCTATGATTCAATCGAACTTGATTAAACCTAATTAAGGTGTAAATGAATTAAAGAATCCTAAAACTTGAATAGCTACTTGTTCTAGGTGCTAACTCACTAAGTACAATCTTGTACTTATCACTCTTGTTTGCATTCTTCCCAAACCTCAGGTAAAAGCCATCCTGATCTTTGCTTGATTTTGAAGTTAGTTTTCATGGACCCCGGAGCAAGGACTGCCATGCTTAAAGTATGATTTTGTACCTATTATGATGTACTCCTAGATGGTGGCTACTAGATTTGTGTATAAGTCCTATAGGTCATGCATTGGGGGTTTTGTAAACGTATATAAGCTTGATAAAGTCTTGTAAAGACCTTAATAGTACTCTTGATATGTTTATGTATATAAGGTGATTACTTGGTAATGATCTAAACCTATTTTGTATTTGAATCATGATAATAATTTGCTTGTTTCAAAATAACTAAGGACTTAAAGATCATAATTAGTTTAGTTTGATCCTAGACAACTTGATTAGTGGACTACTCGAATAGGACCGTGAACTTAACTTGTATGCCTTTGAAGTTTATACTATTCCAAATGAATTGGACATGTTAATTCAGTGAATCTAAGGGTCTAATGGCTGCGCATATAAGTAATGAATTTTAGTAAAAATGATTATTGTGTTAAATTAATGGCTAGATCGATTTATCTTTACTGGCTTGTATTGGAAGTTAACATGGACTTTAGTAACTTTGTAGATAAGAAACTCAATTATTAGATTTGAGTTCTAAATGAAAAGAAAAATTTTAATTGACCCGTATTTTTGTGTTATGCATGCTCAGTTTTCTTGTCGTAACGCTTCTCGCTCCTAAATCGAGCAAGGGGTGTTACACTCCCCTTGTTTTTTATGAACAATGAAGCATCTGCCTTTGATTCTTGAAAGGCTAGCTGTATCAAACATTCTTTGAGCTTTGTGTTCCAGTTCCTTGGCGCATGTCGTAGCCCATATAATGCTTTCTTCAGCTTGCATATCAGCTGAGATCCATTAGAAGCTTGTTGTTCGAATCCAGGTGGTTATTGCATGAAGACATCTTCATCTAAATCCCCATTGAGAAAAGCATTGTTCACATTTACCTGTCTCAAGTTCCATCCCTTTGAAACCGCAAGTGATAGAATGACATTCAGTGTAGAGAACTTGACCACTGGACTGAATATGTCTTTGAAATCCTGCCTAGGAATTTAAGAGTACCCTTTTGCAACCAGCCTCGCATTATGCCTCTGAATTGAGCCGTCTGAGTTCGTTTTAAGTTTGAAAAGCCATTTGCATCCAACCACAGACCTTCCTTCAGGTAGCTCTACTAATATCCAGGTATCATTGGACTGTAATGCATTAAACTCAACAAGCATAGCTGATTTCGACTTCTCAACATCACTTGGTTCATCAGTATCACATGTGCCTAGGTACACCTTAGGCTTGAATATGCCACACTTACTCGTGATCATCATCAAGTGTTTGTTTGCTGTAGACACGCTTAGCTGAATCTCAATCAGAGTCAAACTGTCTGACCCATGTTCTGTGTCACTAGTTGGTTCAACATCACAAGCATCACGATCATTGGGAGCCATGGTACTGGTTACAGGACATTCGGTCAAGGGTTGTAAGGACACATTTGGTGCTTGAGATGAAATTTGAGGTGTCACGCTACCATGTCCAACATTCATATCATGCACCCCATCTTGAACATCCTCATTGTTATCGTGCACATTTGAAGAAGCATCGCCAACCTCAATCGCTTGACCTCCACGACTAACTCTTGTACCATCATCAAGTGTACACGGTTGCATGCTCGACACCTGACGTGGCTGTGTGGTTAGACTCTGGGACTGCTTGTTGGTCTCACCCAGCTTGCCCACATCAGTGACCACTTCTATGGCTCTTGATTTCTGAAGCCTAGTGGTCATTTTATTGTCACCTAGATGAGTCACACCTGCAAAAGGAAATGTCATCTCATCAAATATCAAATGCCTAGTAACATAGACACGTCCATTGGTAGCAAGATACTAAAACCCTTTTGTGCTGGGAGCTGTAACCCAATAAGGTGCAAGCTTTTGATCGAAACTCCAGCTTTTGAGTGTGAAAAGGTCTGAGATGTTGAAAACATCTACAGCCAAAAACCCTCATCTCATCATAACTTGGTTTCTTTCCAAACAACTTCTCAAATGGTGAAACATCATTCAAGACCCTTGTTGGCATTTTATTAATCAAATGGACTGCAGTTAGAACAATATATGACCAGAATCATAAGAGCATAGGCGCTTGAGCCAGTAATACCAATGCTAGTTCTATGATATGCATGTGCTTCCTCTCAACCACTATGTTTTGCTCTGAGGAATGTGGGCAAGTTATACGATGCACTATACAAGCTTTAAGTAGAAGCAAAGTCAAGCCATGATACTCACCTCCCCAATCACTCTCCACAGCCTTTATCGAGACACCAAACTATGTTAATACCATTTGTTGAAACACATAGAGAGCTTGTGATTTATCTTTGAGAAGATATATCCAGGTATGCCTGGAGTATGCATCAACAAACGAAATATAATACTTGAACCCATTCGAAACTTCATGTGAAGGTCCCCATAGGTCTGTGAAAATCAATTCAAAAGGAGTAGTATACGTAATTGTTGAACTATCAAAAGGAAGCTTGCGGCTTTTGCCCTAGTGACAAGCAAAAGATGTTTTATTTTCATTCTTTGAAAGAGTTACATCAATTGATTTGCAAACTCTTACTAAAGCATCAAAGGAAAGGTGTCCTAAACGCATGTGCCACAACTCATACATGTCAACAGACTTGGACACTGAATTTGCTTCAACTTTAATACAAAAACTAGGATTGCTATTTACATCAAACACATATAGGCCATCCCTTTCTTGTCCTTGAAGTAAAACACTACTAGTAGCTTCATCTCAAACACATCACTTCTTAGCATGAAACTAGAAAAACACTTGATTGTCCCTAGCAAGCTTTGAGACCAAGAGTAAATTCTTGGTTATTCTGGGCACATGTAACAAATCATACAACATCAAAGCACGAGATGTGGAAAGTAACTGAGAATTCCCAATCATATTGACACCTAAAGAGACTACATTTCCAACAATAAGCTTACCTTGGTCATTATAATCAGTGGCATGAGCAATGTTACCAGCATTTGGTGTCACATGATGAGTGGCACCAGAATCGACCACCCAATGATCGCCTGAACCTAAAGCAATATGATCCTAAGATGTTACAGCTTGAATGGGCACCAAATGACCTCGAGAGCAACACGTGCATCCTGAATTGCTTGTATCATAGGAGGTGTAGTGAGCATTAGCATATTCTCCTCTAGAGTGATTTGGAGCGGCTGTAACTCCTGGAAAATCTTGATCAAATATGTGCCAACAACGATCAACAAGATGTCCATTCTTGCCACATAACTGACACTATAACCGTATATGACCGCGACCTCTACCTCCATTTCTACCACCAAGAAACGACGGTCGAGGATTCCTTTGAGTATAAGAGGGATTCACACTTGAACCAGAGACCATAATTTCACCATGAGCAACATTGACACTCATGGGCAGGCTTTCGACCTCAGCATCGAAGCCAGCTAACTGAGCTTTTGCTTCCACCGACAGCGTATACATACCATCTATTGTAAATGGAGTTCGACTGTTGGTAATGACACCCATAAATGGTTGATAATCACTAGTCAACCCTTTCAAGATGCTAGCGATCTGCTTAACCTGAGAACGAGGACTTCCACAAGATGTTACGGCATCACATACTTCTTTTACACGAGTAAGATATGTACGCATATTATCATTACCTTTCTTCAGCGACCTAAGCTTGTAACACAAGCTCATGATTGATGTTGTAGATTTATTAGCAAAGAACTGAAAAACAGTATTCCAGACAGCATTGGCCGTTTTTGCCCCCACAAATTGAGACAGCAAGTGAGGACTAATCGTCGATAACAACCAAGAGGCAAGCGCGCTATCTTGAGCTACGAACTCCTCATATTCATCATTGTCCATTGTAGCACCAGACGCATCGACCACAGTTTCAAGAGGAGGCTTGATCTTTCCAATGGAGCAGACGCTCAAGACAACGGCTTCGAACTGTGAGAAACACATGTTTCCATAACATAAAATTTATCTCATCTAAGATAACGTTCACTTTCTTCTTTATGAACGACTTAACATTTCTTGATGAAAACTCAATCTGAGCTTCTTCAAAACTGCCATCAGAAGGAAACGCCATCGCAAAAGAAACTAGAAATGCAGCAGATTAGATATTCTCAGAAAAGTAAGCTCTAATACCATGTTGATTTTACAAAGAATAAGTTTTAAGAACTCAAGAGAATGTAACTTTCATTTATAATCTTTTGAGCTGAATACACTACACTTTTATAAGTGAGAGTTACATGTAGTTAAGGTTTAACAACTCTTAACTAACTAGATTAACAAATTAACTAAATCATCAACAGTCGAGATTGAGCTATGTGTATGTACAATTATGCCTTGCTATCTTGATTCAACCGAACTGGTCTCATAAGGTTCATTTAGTGGGATTATCCCGCCAACACAATTATCCTTTAGCCTCGGAACATCAATAAGGAATAGAACAATACCTAATAGTATGAACTACAAATAGAACATCATATTAGAACTAGTACCGATTACCATATAGAATCGTTAACAAAAGTGTTATTATCCCATGAAAGAAGAAAAGAAAATGGAAAAATACAAAATGAAAAAATACAAAATTTAGTGTTTGATCCGAGTTATTTTAGGATTAAAAATATTTTTATCTCATGACATGTAATGATGATTTAAAAAAAATTAATTGAGTGACAAAATAGGAAAATGTGATAATTAGATGATCGGCTTACCCATATTTTATTAAATTTACATCTAATTAAATTCATCTCTAAAAAATTATCAAAATAATATTGTGTTTTTATTTTAACTTAACCAGCATTCATTTTATAACGTTGATGTAAACTTTAAATGATCAAACTATATACTCTCTACACAACTCTGAACTTAAATTTTCTTTTAAATTTTTAGACCCAAAACCAAATCGTCGTTTAAATGAAGTATCATCGGCTAAATGATTCGTTTATTTGACGACTAAACAAACCAGAGCTCTCAAAGAAAAACCCAACTTTCACCGTTCGATCACCATCACAAAATCAAACGGCCCATCTTAAACCTCATTCCTTTTCAATCAACCAATCAATATCTTCCTTTTTTGTAATAATTTTGTACGCACACATGGATTTACAGCCTCTAGTTAGCGAGCCACACATGAAACCGCAGCTCAGCGTCATCATTTCGACCTCTAAATCCACCCTTCATTTAAAAGGGCTTCTGTGGGTACATGAACATATCCTGGAGCAGCGATAGCTGATTACTACTCTGGAACTCGGAAGTAAACCCGGTATCTACGGTGGCATCCATGTAATGATAAGGGAAGTCGAGAGCAGCAGTATTGCTGCTGCTGCTTTGCCAGTCTTTCCGTTTGGGCTCGCTTTGTACCTCGCACGTGAACTCCGGCGACACCGCGTGCTCGGAACAGCTGGAGTCCGTGTGAACCTTCGGGACCGACTCCGACGTGTCGAAGTAAACGACGTCGTTAATTGTCCCTGTCGGAGCCATAGGTGGTCCACACGTGCCCATCTCCAGTGCAGCACTATCCGGCTTCTTGTCCACAATCTCGTCGAATCTAGCCAGCGGGGGTTGTTTCTCGATGCTACCTTTCTTATTGTAAATCCGGCAGAGCACCCAATCATCCAACTACAACAAACAAAATACACAGCTTTTTTTTTTATCCGAAAAAATACACAGCTTTAACTAATTAATTAGTTAATAATAATAATAATAATAATAATAATAATAATATAAAGTTGTAATTCCATGAATTTAACGTTATTATGATTTGTGGAGATAAAGAAAGAATATTTTCCATGACGGGAAAGTAATAAAGTTTACAGCAATACAAGTTTTTGTACCCTTAAGCTGTTCTTGTTCCGAGCCGACCGGTCGACGTCAGCTAAACGATACTCGTGCATGATCCAGTTAGTTTTCTCTCCTTTCGGTGCTTTCCCAGTGTAAAACACCAAAGCCTTCTTAATACCAACCGGTTTAGGCTTTCCGATCGGCTTATCAGCTCCGGTTGCCTTCCAATACCCAGATCCAGCCGCACGGTTCGGCCTTGAACCGTTGGGGTACTTCCTGTCCCTGGGCGAAAAGAAATACCACTCCTTCTCTCCGTACAAGGCCAAATCTGTAAATTTAACAGAACAATAATAATAATAATAATAATGAAAAAGGTTATTGCTTTGAGCAGAGAATAAAGAAAGAGATGCAGTGACAGTGAGTAAGTTTACCAGGAAGGTCCCATGGATCGTATTTGTAAAGGTCGATTTCGGCGATAATGGGGGCAGCGATCGGCTGCGATGCACATTTACGGCAGAGATAGAGCATGACGAGCTCCTCATCCGTTGGATGGAACCTAAAGCCAGGAGGTAACTGTAACTCCGCTGCTTTCATTTTCTCCGGCGATTGAAACTTGGAACCGACTGGAGAGCGAGCGTTTTATAGAGAGGGAAGGGACACGTGGCGGAAACAGAATAGGAATGCTTCTAGAATCCACGTGGGTGATGAGGTTATTGTTGGCTGTTACCGAGAGAGGGTTTAGGGACACGTGGACGACATGGAAGTGAAGTAAGTGGGTGCACAGAGGGGTGATTTTGTCATTGCCTACGCCATCTATTTTGGAGGTAAGTTCCCGCAGTGTAAGTGCACTGAACCATCCCGAACGGTTTGTGTCTTTGTGTGCGGTCGGCATGCCTTTTTCGTTTCATTTTTTCGTATTTAACTGAAGTTGGTTTCAAAATATAATTTACTATCTATTTTGTTTATAATGTCGCATTTGAATTAATTTAAGATCTATTTAAATTATTTTGATTTAATTAAATATTTAAATTTAATTCTACGGTTCAAATTAGTTCAAATAATATATTTATTTTAAGCATTAATTTGGACAAAAAATGTCTATTTGATTTTAAAAAATATTTTTTGTTTTTGTTTTCTGTTTTCATTTTCAAAAAATAATTTTTATTTTCAATTTTTTAAAAATTAAAAAACATGTTTCGTTAACGAGATGATGAAAAGTTATTTTCAAAATTGAAAATAGTGAAACTGTGTTTGGTTTATAATATTTCAAAATAGAAACGAAAAAATTATTAAATAAATAAAATAAAATATATAGTTAGAAAATATTATTATAATATTAATAAATAAAATATGAGTAAATAAACTAAAATTAAAAAAGGTATTAGAAGGATTCGAACCCGGGTTTAAATGAGGTTAAAATTAAAAAAAATGGTAAAGTTCACAAATGGTAACTAAACTTTGGTCCATTATTCAATTTGGTAACTAAATTCTAATTGCTTCAATGTTATCATCAAACTTTATGTTTTGCTTCAATTTTACCACTCATATGTTAACAACCGTTAAAATATTTAGTATAACAACACATTTAGTACTCCACGTTCACACATTCAAACAATTTAGTCCTAATTTAAAAAAAAAATTTAACCCTCACTATCTACACATTACTTCAATTTGACCCTAAACACTAAATCTTTAAACTCAAAACCCTAAACCCTAAAACACTAAACTAGAAATCCTAACCCTAAACCTTAAACTTTAAATCCTTAAATATAATAATTTAACCATACACCTTTAAAGTCAAAATCATAAACCCTAAACTTCAATATCAAAACCCTAGACTCAAACCCTAAATCAAAATCCCCAAACTCTATATATAATAATTCAACCCTAAACCATTAAACCCTTAAATAAAATAATTTAACCATTAAACCCTAAAACCAAGCTCTATTTCAATTTGGCTCGACAGTAGTCGAATCCGGTCAATTGAGGTGTCTAACAGAATGGTTGGAAGACAAAGGTTGAATGGTTGGGCAGAGGGCGTACAGTGGAGGGTGGTAAACGGCCAAAATTATGCAACTTTCGGGCCACCAAAATAGGGGTTATTAGCAGTTGGCTTTGGATGGGGGAGATGGCACGATCAAGGTTAGAACGGGAAGAGGGTGGTGACGTGAACTCAACCATACCACTACACGGTCACCATGCATGAATGGAGGCGATGGCAGAAAATACAAACGGTAGGGGAGAGATCTCGCGTAGCGGTGGAGGGCACAGTAAAGGAAGATGAAGGTATATGCGAGTTCTCACGGAGGTGTGGAAGAGGATGGAATGTTCGCCGAAAGGTGAAGGGTGTGCTTGGAGGGTGGTCGGAGCAACGACGACGTCGATGAAAGGTTAGGGTTTTGAGGGTTTAGGGTTAAATTTATTATTTTTTTGAATTAGGACTAAATTATTTGAATGTGCAAACGTGAAGGACTAAATGTTTTATTACACCAAATATTTTAACAGTTGTTAATGGCGATTAACGAATGAGTGGTAAAATTGAAGCAAAACATAAAGTTTAATGGTAACATTGAAGCAATTAAAAGTTTAATTACCAAATTGAATAATTGACTAAAGTTCAATTACCATTTATGAACTTTACCCTTAAAAAAACTATTGTTTTCATATTTTCTATTTTCCTAAAACATTTTCAATGAAAACATTAAAAACATCTTTTTTATGTTTTTAATTTTCACTCATTTTTTTCATTTTTTAAAATTCATTTTCTAGTTTTGCAACCAAATACATTTTTTTCATTACTTTTCATTTTCCACGAAAATAAAAACGAACTTCATTCTCTAGAACCAAACACACTCAATTGGTATCAATTTAAACTAGTAATAAGTCAAGTTCAAATATATAATAAAAAAAATTAAATAACAAATTATACCTTAATACCAAATTCAAGTACCAAAGCATATATTTTACCCTTATTTATAATACGATCAAGTAGATTTTTGTTATTAGTAATTGCTAGTAAGTTAATTTATGAATTTACATAAACACAGCATAAAATATTAAAAAAAAACAAAACTTGATATATATATATATATATATGTGTGTGTGTGTTTATGCCAAAATACTTGCCAAGTTGATAATGATTATTGTCTACACGCAAAACAGAAAGGAGAATAACAAATAAACCACAAAAGAAACGCAACCAATTATCAGTGTAGTTCAAATTAAACGATCTTACATCTACGAAATTAAATTCAGTGAATAATTTATTATAAATCAACCGATACAAATAATGTTTTTAACCTTAATCACACTCTCCATGTATTGGAGAGTACCCACACACACTTCACATAAATGATTGTTAACATTTAGCGGGAGAACTTTGAGTAAGAATTTAGGGGACTTAATTTTTAAAATTATTCGGAGACGTAAACGAATTTTTTTTAAAAAGTTTCAAAGGTTTAACTAGTTTTTTTTAATAAATTTGAAAATTTTAATCAGAATTTTTAAAAAAGTTGAAGACTGAATTTAATTAAAAATATTTAAATTTTTGAAGAAATATGAATTTTTAAAATTTTAAAAAACTAAATTAAAATTTTCAAAATTTTAAAGGTAAAATTTGAATTTTCTAAAATTTTGGAGACCATAGTCCCCTAGGACCGGTTCCATCCCTGTTAACATTCTAAGTGTGTTTTCAATTAACACTTCGTGTATATTAAAAAATCAAAATATAATGTTAAAATCGGTTAAATATATATATATATGAAAATATATTATATTATAATTATCTTTAGACCGTTAAAAAATAATGTTTATTATAAAAAGCTATAATGCTAAAAAAACTCTGATAGATGTTCTTTAAGTTAACAGAAATTGGTGTACAATGTTCAAACACTCTAGACTTTTTTTTTAACCTTGGTTTCTGATTTATTGACCGACTAATTCAATCAGGTTTTACGGAGGTTTATTATAGGGGGTGACCTTCTCAATCTAATTTTTATTTTCTATCCACAACATCATAATTCAATCCTCTGACATTGCTTAAGGGATATAGTGATTCATCCCTTTAGATAATCTTTTTTAGAGTACCAAAGAAACAAACATACGTTACATGTTATTTTTTTAAATATGTTAATTTTTCTTTTATGAATTTAAACTTTCTTAACGATATTATATATATTTTTAAATTAAAATGAAATTTATTATTAAAAATAATTAGATAAAATACATTTTAGGAACTGAAATATTTTTTTGAATATTTAATTACTGAAATTAATAATTAGATAAAAATTTATCAACCAGTCATTTCTTGAGATGTGGCTAGATTTTTAATTTCTTTTTATTTTTTAAAAATTAAAAATCTAATTTTTAAAACTCAAAACTCTTATTTTTTTTCAAAATAACCTTAAATCATTCACTGCCGAGAACACATTGCCGACACTGCAACAATGAAATGTCTTTCTCTTGTCAAAAAAGCCGCAAAGTCCAGTTATCGTACGTCTATTCGTCACGTTCGTAGCTCGACATTCAATTGACATCTCATTCATCAATGCGGTGATGAAAGATTTGGATAATCAATAGTGGGGATATAACCGTAAAAAGGGTGGGTGGTGGTTGATTCAACAACGGTAAACGATGAATTTAACGATTTTAGGATTGAGGGTTAGGGATTTGAGATTTTATAAAAAAAATAATAAATTTTGGGCATTTTTGAGAAAACTAAAGTTTCTTATCATTTCATTTAAAAAAAATAAAATTAAAAATATATGCTACATGTCATGTGTTCATTGGATAGCATAAATTTTAACGAAAAACCTTAAAATATAAAGAAAAGAAACTTTAAGCAACTATTTTGACAAAAAAAAAGTAGTACCTAAAACGAAAATAAAATATAGTTCGAACACTTTTTTTTCTTCAGTTGAGCCTTTAATTAAACAAGGAGAGTAAGGATTCACACACGCGCGCGCGCACACACACACATATATATATATATATCACCATTTAATAAATTATTTATCATTTTGACACTCATGCAAAATTATTTCTCTGCATGGTATTTTTACAGTGAACTCGAGGCTGGCATGGCGTCAATGCAATTTGGTTAATAACTTTTTTTTGAAAGCTAAAGTGATTATAAGTAGTATATGTTCTGAATATACTCTCAACCATTTGACAATGCATGCTCAATCACCCTGCTGCAACTTCTGGTGCTCGAACTTGTGAGCTCTAAAAACAACAACCGTTCCTTTAACCACTGAGGCAAGTTGGTTCATACGGTTAATAACTTTTAAATGAGTTCTTTATTTGAGAAATATGTTTCATGTTAACTTATATTTGTAAAAAAAAATTGTTAGGCTCGATGCGCTCCAACATATTGTTCTAAGATGGTTAAATTTGCTTCCCGAATGAATTGGCTAAAACTGAAAAATAGTGGACAATTTGCTTCCCCAATTCACTACTATGAATTCTTCATTTTTACATGCCAAAGGGATAACCTTTACAACCCTATCTTTTCAATGGCTAAGATAGAGCCACTCTAGTTTTTCCTTAGGCTAAACTAGAACCCCTCCCTTTTACAAGGTAATTGTGTAAACAAAGAAACCTCACAAGGTGAGTGTTTACAAGATTGAATGTAACACCCCGATCCCAATCCGAATCCGAAGTGCTACATTTGCGTTACCCAAAATTCGAACCAAAAAATTTTCATTTACAAATCATAGATTTAGCCTTTGTTCAAAACATTAATACATCAAAAACTCTATATAATTAAATAAACAACATAAATAAATTTACAAAATAGGAGCTCCAAGTTTATACATTTTATATCAAACTAATAATCCAAAATTATATTACAGACTCAATGGTTGTAAGGTAGTACGAGAGATAATAAACATGTGGCGCTACGAACCTCTCATAAAAATTATTGAAAAAATTTGGCACCCGTAAAAAAAATTAAAAAATTGAATTTTGAGAGTAGGCCCCTAATAACAGTTATTGAAGAAAACGTAAGAGTATGCTCCTAATAATAAATTTTTGAAAAAAATGAGCCTATAATAACAAGTATTAAAAAAATCAAACCTCAAATAACAAATATTAAAAATATTTGGACCACAAATAACAAGTATTGAACAATTTAGACCCTAATAACAAATATTGAAAAAAATTAAGAGCAATCTCCTAATAAAAAATATTAAAAAATTGAATTTTAAGAATATGTAACCCCCTCGTCCCGGCCTGGCCGGATGACCGGTCCGAGTGAGCCACACGGGGAAAACCGAGTGAAAACCCCCTAAAGGATTCCCCCTCGGTTAGCAACCCTATTTTTTTTTTCTTTTAAAACTTATCTAAATGCATATTAACCTTAGATTTGATCAAACAATCAACATACTCAAAAATCGTAGCGAACGGAAAACATTTAGGGACTCAATTGCATAATTTACAAGTTTAGGGACCAAATCGTAAAATCTGAAAATTAGGGGGGCTCAACCAGTTTTTAAGTTACCAACATGAAATTAATCATGTTTCATGCATCTCTGCCAAAATTCAACTCAAACGGGCATCTCAAACACATCCAAATGCATATACAAAGTTCAGGACCAAAACGCAAGGATTTCAAAACATATAACCGTCAATCAGTGCCGTTTTAAGCAAAGGTTTCGAAACCTTCACCAAAGGTTTCGAAACTTTGGCTGGCAGTGACCCATGGAACCCAATTTTCACCAAAAGTTTCGAAACCTTGGGGAAGGTTTCGAAACCTTTGACCATAGTTTCGAAACCTACCCCAAAGGTTTCGAAACTTTGGCTGGCAGTGACCCCTTGAACCGAAATTCTCTGCAAAGGTTTCGAAACCGTACCCATGGTTTCGAAACCTTAGTGCAGGGGATCACTTTCTGCTCAACCTAAGGACTTCCTAACTATGAAGAACATTAAGATCATGCATAGACATGCATAAGAGCTTACGAAGGACCAAAGGCATGTATTAACACTTGTAAGACTTGCACATACTAATTTTTAAGCAACCATACATGAACCATAGATAGCAATCAAGCAATTAACAAGGCATCCATACATAGCATTCATACAAAAAGCAATTCATGCATATATGGACATACAAGCATTACATGGCATATAAACATGGAACAAGGCATGCATGGAACTCAAGGACCTTAAAAGGCACAAAGAAGCATATGAGGGTTGGCCCTCTCTAACAAGGCAACCTAAACACCAATAGACATGCCAACACACACAACATCCATCATGGCATATCATGCATTACAAATCATAATCAAACCCAAAACATCAACATAAGGCATTAACAACATGTGGCCAATACAAAGGAGTCTAAATACAAGCCCCTAAAACACGTAGCACTTCCCATTGCTAAACTACTACATTATTTAATAAACCATACTTGAGCAATTACCACACGCTTGGACGCCCTTTTCTTGCTCCTTGCTAACTCCAAGCTAAAGATCTGCATTGTCGGAAAAAGGAGAGCGTAAGCATAAAGCTTAGTGAGCGGAGCTCTAAAACATAACTACGACAATGCAGGGTTCAAAGATTTTTCTAAAAGTAAAGATCAACGCATACAAATCATCCAACGACCTAATCCTTCTTCTATCATGCAAGTTCAACCAAAGTTCAACGATATAGGCATTTAACATGGCATTACACTTCATGGTATGCATGGGGACATAATCCTAGATTAAAGCAAAACAATAAGAAGACAATGATATAGTGAGATACAACATGGACGTTACATGGCATGCACAAGCATAACCAAAACACACACGGTGGGACTACACATCACCGTTTCGACTAGTAGTTTTCCAATGGGACTACACATCAAAGTACTCTTCTACTAGTCACTACCGGCGGGACTACACATCACCGGAGTCTTATACCACTCGCTACCGGCGGAACTACACATCACCGGAGCAACGACAACCATCACGTGAGGTTCGACACCAACCATGCAACACGATATGCAATCACTATCATGCAACATGTACTCACTATATCATGCGCAACCAAATCAAGATGTAACAAAATCCACAATTAGGCATCACTTACTACTTGGAATCTTACCAAATCACAAATGGTCTTACTCACCATTTTCGTGCACAACTTGCACCAACTTACTCACACCTTACAAGGCATATCAACAACATCATTAATACCATCATACATGATCAACGATATAATATTAAGCAATCATACTTCTTCCCAATTTAATTAAATTTCATGCTTAACAAAACATCACCACAAGTAATGAGAACAATTGGTAAAGGGGGAAATTAAAGAGCCAACTCACAACAACTTACTCTTGAGTTTAATTCGACTTTTCAAGCCCAATCTAAATTCTTTCAAAACCATCTTTGAACCAAAACATTACTTGAAAACATTTTCACATCTACATGCTTGAACCAACCTTTGAAATCAATTTAAAACATTAACCACTCACCTCATTTCCTTAAGCTAAACAAGCAAAGCCGACTCAAGCCTCCTCACATCCGGATTCGATCCCAACGCTTTACCAACGCAAATCCTTGCTTCCAATCGCCTCAACACAAGTAAATTAACCTCATATCAGTCCACAACACAATGTAGCAAACCCGGAATGAAATTCAAACATCAAACACTTGTTTTTCGAACCAAGAACAACCCCCAAAAAGCCATTCCCGAGCAGCCCCTTTGCACAGTCCAAAACTTGTGATTTCAACACATTTAACACTTCCAAATGCTTCCAAAACGACCCCCAACCAATACCCTAACATCAACCCTCAATTTCCAACACAAACCACACCCAAAACTCAACTAAAAACCTTCCTAAAAACCCACCAAAACCCAAATTCGGGAATTCATTTAAAACACTATAAAAATCATATATGTTGGACCATTAGATTCATAAACACCATATCTATCGATATTAAATCAAAATCTCAAGTTAAACACCATAAAGCTACCACTTTTATTCAAAACTCCCAAAAATCCAAATTCTAAAACATGGATGAAAATGAAAGTTACTTGTACTTTTGAAAAGAGGAAGGTGAGAGCAAGTTGAAAACGTGTTTACCTTTCAAAACCGAGCCAAAATGAGGGAGGAAGGAGATGGAATAGTGAAAGGGGGAGGGAGCTCTTCAAACCCGTTGAAGAAGAAGATGATGAATAGTAAAAGGGTGTTTTATTTGTATAAAGGGGGATTTAAATTAGAAAATGGGTAAATTACCAAAAGGCCATTAATGAATGGCTATTCCCTTGTTCTTTAAATAGCTCTTCAACTTGCAATTAAATCAATTTGGTCCCATTTCAAACATTTACTTTGAAACCCGAAATTTTAAAGGATCATTTTGATTATAAACCCGAGCCCAAATAATATTAAAATATTATTTTTACCCGATCCCTAAACCCGGGTGTTACAACTCTCCCCCACTTAAGGAAATTTCGTCCCCGAAATTTATTAGACAGAAAGAGTCACTGACACATGCTCCTCCACACTTTCTCTCACCACAACATACCCACCAACTCGATAGATTCACCACACAACATTAGCTATCTGATGCCAAGATCTCAACGGGTCCTTCAATGCATGACCATTTTAAACTCAACTCAGTCTTTTCAACAACATAACATAGAACAAAACTGACTCACACTTCTGAATCATAGGTACACAAAACACACCACAAACCCCTTTCTAACTCTGGTGGTAACTGCAACAAATAAACAACAGAACTAGCCCGATTCACAATCTCATACAACACTGTTTGAACACTTGGTTCATAACTTTCTCTAACTGATCCTCTGTCTTCAACAAGTAATCAAACACTACGCAGACGTCTTCAAAAATCTTGCAGAAAACTCGAATCTCTATCGGCCACTATTGATCTCAAGACACTGTACAATTCACACCCTTGCTAAGGCACAACTCCACCATCTTTCCCACAGATGTAACAAGCTAGAAGAAAACTGACGCTCGGTCTTAACACCCTGGAAATTTACACACTCACTCTCGTACTGAACCACATTATTCATCAACTCAATCCAGAAGTACTCATCTTCAACCCACAATACGTCTTCATACTACTCAGATGCAATACAAATGAACTACCGGGTGCTTCGGCCAAAACAATACATCTCAAAACACTATGTCAATCGGTACAACAATTCTGTTTCTAACAATACAAATTATATCATCTCTGAACTGTACTCTGAAGGTTTTCTTTCTGATATGCCTTGCACGTGAGGTGCCAAGAATCTGTCTTGCAACTGTTTCTCTTCAAACATTCTGACTCAATGTAGGTTCCACATGAAATGCGGCAATTACAACTCACAACTCAACTACTAATCTAACAACAAATACAGCTCGGAACATCGGTTACTACATTAACTCTCTTCGGATGGTACTCAATCCTGAGATCGTAGTCTTCAAGCAGTTCTACACTTTATGCTATTCAAGTTTCAACCCTTCCTAAGTCTTCAAATATTTCAAGTTCTGATGACACGTACCTATACACTGTGCATTTCTTACTATACAAGCTTTGTCTCTAAGTCTTCGAAGCAAATACAACTGTAATTAACTCTATGTCTCATATCGGATACTCTCCTCACGGTCTTTCAACTATCTCAATGAATAGGTCACAATCTTCTGCCTTGCATAAGCACACAACCTAACTCTACATGTAACACATCACTATGGTTCGCAACTCTTTCTCTGATATAAGCTGATTCACGGTTGAAGTTCCCTTCAAGGTTTCTTTCGGTTTCTTAAGGGCTCATTGTCTCGCATCTAACCACACAAACTGAACATTTTTCTGTAGCAATCTATCAATGGAGCAACTATCTTCAACTGCTTATTTACAATTCTCTGAAAGTAACAATGCTAGACCTAGGAACTATAGTTACATGTCACAGTCTTCAAATTTCTTCCAACTCACATCTTCTTCTGACTACTTGGGATTTACTCTAATACACTCGGCTAATCCACATGTCCTAGGAGGACATCTTCCTTAACTCGGAGCTCACGCTTGCACAACTTAGCATACAACTGATTTTCTAATAGAATCTACAACTCTACTTCAAGGCTTGTCATGGTCATCTTCGGTACATGAATATACCCACGTATCATCTAAGAGAGCTACTACAAGCCGATCAAGGACTTAGGAAAACATCCTACTCAACATTTCTCTGAAAGTAACTAACACACTAGTCAATCAAACGGCATAACTCCAAACCCAAAGTGATCACATCTGCCCCGAAAGTTGTCTTCGATACTTCAACTTCTCTCACTTTCAACTGGTAGTAATCATTTCTCAAATTAATCTTAAAAAGACTGAAGCACACACTAACTGACCAACAAACCACTGACACTCGAAAACGGATACTAATTATTCATTGTCACTGGTTTCAACTGTCTGAATTCTAAACACATTCTCGTACTGTCACTCTTTCTTCTTCACAAATTGTACTGTCATACTCTAAGATGATGTACTAGGCCTAATGAGTCTAAGGTCCAACAAACTCGTAGTTGATTCTTCAACACTCTCAAGTCGGTCGAGAATCATAAGGTACAGAGCAGCCAAAACACGAGCAAACTCGAACACGATCTCAAAAACAAACTCTTCTTCTCTAACAGGAGCCAAACCGGGAAGTTCTTCCAAACACTTTTAGGAAAAACACAAACTATTCTAACATTCTGCGGTCTAATCCTCATTCAAAATCAAATTCATCACATTGGCTAGGCAAATCTGTCAACTAACTCAATCAATCTTTGACCTCTAAAGCTGGATCAACACTCGATACGAAATTCACATTCTCACCTACCATTTCAAGATCATAGTCGTCCACAAGCTTTAAGAAACTTCCATGGTCTCAAAGTCTGCCCTAACTCTATGTTCTACAAGCTAATCCATGCATAGTTTCACATCAAAACCGTAAAAAAAAATAATTCCATCGCATCAACTGAAAACACGTGCCACTGAACCATCAACGGACATCCCTTGTACATCTTTCTGACCGCGACTGTATCCCCGAAGGAGCTAGCAACATCGACACCTACCTCTAGTACCTCACAAGGTAGATTCAACAACTTCGCATGCTCACTCCAAACACACAGACACGTAGATCCAGAATTAATCAGAAAAACAAGCCCAATGACTGTATCGAGGAATTACTTGCTATAACATCGACATCCTTCCGAAGCCAACTCTTAAGTTTTCACTTCTATCATCACTCATATCAAGATCGGTCACATTGTTCTCCCTTAACAGAAACCAACTCCTATACACGTTGCCCCAAACAAACTAACTGCACTCCCAACTCTGGTATGGTCATACTACCCTAAACTAAAGCGATGAACTTTCTCATCATTCACACCCTCCAAAATCTCGGATTCACGATCTCCAGCTCTAGGCCCACGCCTCGGCCTCCAACTTACCAAGGACAACAATACAATAATAAACAAAACACACAAGCAAGGATATTCAGGGTTAGCAAGAGCAAGGGTCCAAGGTGCTCAAGTACATTCCTTTACAAAAATCTTTTTAAATAAGTAATAGTAGCAATGGGAACTCGACACTATGCCTCAACACACCCATCATGCCAACACATGCTTTCAAACACCGTACTAACAAGCAAACATCAAGCATACATGGCAAAATATTCACCGAGACATAACAACAACATAGCACATCAAACTTACCTCACTTACCTACCCGAGGTCTCGGAAACCTCAGGATCTGATACCAACAAATGTAACCCCCTCGTCCCGGCCTGGCCGGATGACCGGTCCGAGTGAGCCACACGGGGAAAATCGAGTGAAAACCCCCTAAAGGATTCCCCCTCGGTTAGCAACCCTATTTTTTTTCTTTTAAAACTTATCTAAATGCATATTAACCTTATATTTGATCAAACAATCAACATATCAAAAATCGTAGCGAACGGAAAACATTTAGGGACTCAATTGCACAATTTACAAGTTTAGGGACCAAATCGTAAAATCTGAAAATTAGGGGGGCTCAACCAGTTTTTAAGTTACCAACATGAAATTAATCATGTTTCATGCATCTCTGCCAAAATTCAACTCAAACGGGCATCTCAAACACATCCAAATGCATATACAAAGTTCAGGACCAAAACGCAAGGATTTCAAAACATATAACCGTCAATCAGTGCCGTTTTAAGCAAAGGTTTCGAAACCTTCACCAAAGGTTTCGAAACTTTGGCTGGCAGTGACTAGAGGTGGCAATCGGGTCATTCGGTTCGGGTTCGGTTCGGGTCGTTTCGGTTCGGGTCATTTCGGGTCTATCTAGAATCGGTTTAGATTCGGTTCGGTTCGGTTCGGTTCGGGTTCGGGTCTAATTCGGGTCTGTGCTGAGTCGGATTCGGTTCGGGTATTGGATCGGGTCAAAATCGGATCGGTTGTTTTCGGGTCGGGTCAATATCGGATCGGTCGCTTTCGGTTCGGGTCAAAATCGGGTCGTTCGGGTCGCTTTCGGTTCGGGTTAAAATCGGGTCAATTTCGGGTTTGGTCAACATTTAAATTTTCGGGTCAATTTGATTTGAGTTGGGTTAAAGGTTTGAGGTTTAGTATTTATGGTTTAGGGTTTAGAGTTATTGATGTATGAGATTAATTCTAATTCAACTTGTCAATCTATGCATTTGAATTTGATTAAATATTTAAATCAAAGCTTCATGTATCCATATAATTTTTTTGTATAATTATATTGAATCAAAGTTTATAATAATAATAATAATAATAATAATAATAATAATAATAATAATAATAATAATAATAATAATAATAATAATAATAATAATAATAATAATAATAATAATAATAATAATAATAATAATAATAATAATAATAATAATAATGTCTGAAATGAATTAATTTATTAAACTTAGGATATAATTGAATTAACTAAAATCTAAAAGCATAAATCACGGACATAATTAAAATAATTTTAAAACTAAATGTGAAATTTCAGTTAGATTAATTTAAATTGAAACTCAATTAAATCAAGAAAAATAGAAAGCAATTGGTAAAAATAGAGAGGGAAAAAAACAAAATTTTGGAGGGAAATAAGCCACCAATTTTTTAAGCTAGATTGAAAAAAAAGGAAAAAGACAATTGGAAAAAATAGAGAGAGAAAAGACAAAATTTTGGAGGGAAATAAGCCACCAATTTTTTAAGCTAAAGATTAATTACTTTTTAGGTCATGTTGCATTTAAAATGTTACATTTTAGTCAACTTTAAGTTTTAGTTTAATTTAATTTAGTCACAAGTATTCCCACGGTTTAGACTTCGGATATACAAATCCCCTCCCCGTAGTGATATTTAGTCTCTAAAAATTTACTTTTAGTTGAAATTGACTAATCTTTGTAATTTAGTTTATTAATTTAATATATTTATATTTTCGTTCATTTTAATTTCAAAGATTTAATTTTTAGCCAAAATTGACCCCTATTTATTTATATGGTATAATTACAAATTTGATCATTGGACTCTCAAATTTCTCCATTTCCAGATTGTCAATTTAGTCTACAATTTCAATTTTATGTTATATTTTATGATGAAATTATAAAATTGGTCACCAAGATCTCAAATTTCTATACTTTATTTTATTATTTATTATATTGTTAACAATAGATATTCGGGTTAAAATCGGGTCAAAATCGGGTTAAAATCGGGTCGATATTCGGTTCAGCTTTCGGTTCAGCTTTCGGTTCGGGTAGCATTCGGTTCGGGTCTATTCAGTTCGGGTCTATTTCGGTTCGGGTCCATTTCGGTTCAACAAAAATTTTCGGTTCGGTTCGGTTCGATTCGGTTCGGTTCGGGTTTCGGGTCAACTTCGAATCATCATGTTCGGGTCAAAATCGGGTTTCGGTTCGGGTAATTCGGTTCGGGTCTCGGGTCAAGTTTGCCAGGTCTAGCAGTGACCCCTGGAACCCAATTTTCACCAAAAGTTTCGAAACCTTGGGGAAGGTTTCGAAACCTTTGACCATAGTTTCGAAACCTACCCCAAAGGTTTCGAAACTTTGGCTGGCAGTGACCCCTTGAACCAAAATTCTCTGCAAAGGTTTCGAAACCTTACCCATGGTTTCGAAACCTTAGTGCAGGGGATCACTTTCTGCTCAACCTAAGGACTTCCTAACTATGAAGAACATTAAGATCATGCATAGACATGCATAAGAGCTTACGAAGGACCAAAGGCATGTATTAACACTTGTAAGACTTGCACATACTAATTTTTAAGCAACCATACATGAACCATAGATAGCAATCAAGCAATTAACAAGGCATCCATACATAGCATTCATACAAAAAGCAATTCATGCATATATGGACATACAAGCATTACATGGCATATAAACATGGAACAAGGCATGCATGGAACTCAAGGACCTTAAAAGGCACAAAGAAGCATATGAGGGTTGGCCCTCTCTAACAAGGCAACCTAAACACCAATAGACATGCCAACACACACAACATCCATCATGGCATATCATGCATTACAAACCATAATCAAACCCAAAACATCAACATAAGGCATTAACAACATGTGGCCAATACAAAGGAGTCTAAATACAAGCCCCTAAAACACGTAGCACTTCCCATTGCTAAACTACTACATTATTTAATAAACCATACTTGAGCAATTACCACACGCTTGGACGCCCTTTTCTTGCTCCTTGCTAACTCCAAGCTAAAGATCTGCATTGTCGGAAAAAGGAGAGCGTAAGCATAAAGCTTAGTGAGCGGAGCTCTAAAACATAACTACGACAATGCAGGGTTCAAAGATTTCTCTAAAAGTAAAGATCAACGCATACAAATCATCCAACGACCTAATCCTTCTTCTATCATGCAAGTTCAACCAAAGTTCAACGATATAGGCATTTAACATGGCATTACACTTCATGGTATGCATGGGGACATAATCCTAGATTAAAGCAAAACAATAAGAAGACAATGATATAGTGAGATACAACATGGACGTTACATGGCATGCACAAGCATAACCAAAACACACACGGTGGGACTACACATCACCGTTTCGACTAGTAGTTTTCCAATGGGACTACACATCAAAGTACTCTTCTACTAGTCACTACCGGCGGGACTACACATCACCGGAGTCTTATACCACTCGCTACCGGCGGGACTACACATCACCGGAGCAACGACAACCATCACGTGAGGTTCGACACCAACCATGCAACACGATATGCAATCACTATCATGCAACATGTACTCACTATATCATGCGCAACCAAATCAAGATGTAACAAAATCCACAATTAGGCATCACTTACTACTTGGAATCTTACCAAATCACAAATGGTCTTACTCACCATTTTCGTGCACAACTTGCACCAACTTACTCACACCTTACAAGGCATATCAACAACATCATTAATACCATCATACATGATCAACGATATAATATTAAGCAATCATACTTCTTCCCAATTTAATTAAATTTCATGCTTAACAAAACATCACCACAAGTAATGAGAACAATTGGTAAAAGGGGAAATTAAAGAGCCAACTCACAACAACTTACTCTTGAGTTTAATTCGACTTTTCAAGCCCAATCTAAATTCTTTCAAAACCATCTTTGAACCAAAACATTACTTGAAAACATTTTCACATCTACGTGCTTGAACCAACCTTTGAAATCAATTTAAAACATTAACCACTCACCTCATTTCCTTAAGCTAAACAAGCAAAGCCGACTCAAGCCTCCTCACATCCGGATTCGATCCCAACGCTTTACCAACGCAAATCCTTGCTTCCAATCGCCTCAACACAAGTAAATTAACCTCATATCAGTCCACAATACAATGTAGCAAACCCGGAATGAAATTCAAACATCAAACACTTGTTTTTCGAACCAAGAACAACCCCCAAAAAGCCATTCCCGAGCAGCCCCTTTGCACAGTCCAAAACTTGTGATTTCAACACATTTAACACTTCCAAATGCTTCCAAAACGACCCCCAACCAATACCCTAACATCAACCCTCAATTTCCAACACAAACCACACCCAAAACTCAACTAAAAACCTTCCTAAAAACCCACCAAAACCCAAATTCGGGAATTCATTTAAAACACTATAAAAATCATATATGTTGGACCATTAGATTCATAAACACCATATCTATCAATATTAAATCAAAATCTCAAGTTAAACACCATAAAGCTACCACTTTTATTCAAAACTCCCAAAAATCCAAATTCTAAAACATGGATGAAAATGAAAGTTACTTGTACTTTTGAAAAGAGGAAGGTGAGAGTAAGTTGAAAACGTGTTTACCTTTCAAAACCGAGCCAAAATGAGGGAGGAAGGAGATGGAATAGTGAAAGGGGGAGGGAGCTCTTCAAACCCGTTGAAGAAGAAGATGATGAATAGTAAAAGGGTGTTTTATTTGTATAAAGGGGGATTTAAATTAGAAAATGGGTAAATTACCAAAAGGCCATTAATGAATGGCTATTCCCTTGTTCTTTAAATAGCTCTTCAACTTGCAATTAAATCAATTTGGTCCCATTTCAAACATTTACTTTGAAACCCGAAATTTTAAAGGATCATTTTGATTATAAACCCGAGCCCAAATAATATTAAAATATTATTTTCACCCGATCCCTAAACCCGGGTGTTACAGAATAGGTCCTAATAACAAATATCAGGACAAATGAGCAACCAATAACAAATATTTAAAAAAATTGGGCTTCAAATAACAAGTATTGAAAATAAATTGGAACCTAATAAAAATATTAAAAAATAAATTTTAAGAGTAGGCCCCTAATAACAAATATTGAGAAAAAATTGAACCTCTAATAACAAGTAATAAAAAATGAGCCACAAACAACAAGTATTGAAAAAAAATGAACCATGATAACAAATATTAAATAAAAACTAAACTATCATTAAAATCTCAATTACGGCACTAATACTCATTTTTTGATTAAATAAAATTTTAATCAGGGATGGTGGAATACATTAATAAATATTTAAAATTTAAAAGACTACATATATAATTAACAAATATAAATAGTGGGCTCCATGTGGGCAGTGGGCCCTAGGCGGGAGCCCATCTTGCCCACCATCAGGGCCGACCCTGCTCGGTTTGATCGAATAGTCACCCCTACTTACACTATTCAAATCCTATCGTTTGAATAAAACTGCTTGCACTCGAACTATCGAGATAAATAAATTATTTGTTTAATATAAACTTAAGTGTCCAAACTATACCTTTCTTTTGCTTCAGGTGCCTAAAAGTATTTTTTTGATCAAAATGAGTGTGTCATTTTCTCCTTTATCATTTTAGGTGCTTGGTCGTTAACGATCGTTAAAAAATATATTTTCCAATAAAAACATGACACATTATATTTTTTTATTGGGTAAAATACTGAAAACATCACTCAACTTTGGTCATTTGACCTATTTTAGTCACTCAACTTTAAAAACGCTCAATTTACTCATTAAACTTTATTTTTTGACCTATTTTGATCACTTTAGATTATTTTATTAATATTTAAGTATGACATGGCATATTTTATCATTATTAAATATAAAAAATAATTTAAAATAAAAAACAAATTATATTTTATTTATTAATAAATAAAAAATAATTTAAAGTAAAAACTCTAACCCCAAACACCCTAAATATCCCAAATCCCAACCACCCAAACTCTCAAACCCTTACCGACATCACTCTCACCGGCGGCCACCACCCCCTCTGCTGCCGCCGACAACTTCGCTCGCCGCTGACGGTAAGAGTGACACCGATAAGGGTGTTTGGTTATCAAAACCATCACTTTCAGAATCAGAGATAACATGCCGCCATCTTCTGTTATCAAAACCATCAAAACCATCACCGGTAAGAGTGTTTGGATTGGTTCTACCTCAACAAATTAATCATTTGCGAAAACTGTTGTGAGAAAAAAAAATTCAATTGATTTAGAACTGCTTTGTTGATTCCCTCTGCTTTGCTGATTCCTTTTTCAATTGTTTCAAAATCAAACATTGCCTCATATTCAGGTGCAAGACTTCTTCGACATAGAGTACACAAAGCTGGCAGGCCAAAGTGATCTCCAACCAGTCCACCACTCTCACCGTCGGCGGCAGGTGATGTTGTCGTCAGCGGTAGAGGGAGTGGTGGCCGCCGGTGAGAGTGACACAAGTAAGGGTTTGAGAATATGGGTGTTTGGGATTTGGGATATTTGGGGTGTTTGGGATTATGTTTTTTTATTTTAAATTACTTTTTTATTTATTAATAAAAAATATTATTTATTTTTATTTTAAATTATTTTTTATATATAATAATAATAATAAAATATGTCATGTCATACCTAAATATTAATAAAATAATTTAAAGTGACCAAAATAGGTCAAAAAGTAAAGTTTAATGAGTATATTGAGCGTTTTTAAAGTTGAGTGACTAAAATAGGTCAAATGACCAAAGTTGAGTGATGATTTCAGTATTTTACCCTTTTTTATTTTCTTTTATATATATATATATATATATATATATATATATATATTTAAAAACTTAGCAATTTAAAAGTTTTCAAAAAAATCATGAAATTCTAAAAATAATCAAAATAGTCCCCAAATCATCATAGATATCGCTACCTCTGAGCCTACTCCTTCAGCCGTCGGACCTAGTCGACCATTTCCCCAAGTATGTTATCATCGAAAATCGACGAACGACGTGTTGTAAAACTTAAATTGATTTTGATATAACTAATTGTATAAGGGCTTATTTGCAAATACAATAAATTTTTAAGTACTTCAAAGACTCACTCAATTAACAAGATTTTTGAACTAAAGGATCCTTCAAGTCAAAACTTTTAAAGTGTTCAAAAATTTTCTAAGTATTTTAAAGCATAATCTCAATTCTACGCCCAGGCGTATCGATACGCTTAAGCAGTATCGATACAGTTTTCCTTCACTAGAATTTCAATCATTAAAAGTGTACTGATACGGTTAACCCCCGTATCGATACGATATTCATCTGGGCAAGTTTTTAAGAGATAGCGTACCGATACGGTCATACTCGTATCGATACAATTTGATGATGTTTACAAAATCTTTTCATTTAATGATTCGAACGTTACTTGTCACTTATTGGAACCCTAAATTTTAAAATGACCGTTAACCGTATCGATATGCTCATTCAGCGTACCGATACACTTTTTTGGTGAAGTTCAATCCAGGATTCTAGTAAGCAAATTATGTATCGATACATTATATGAGTATCGATACGCCCCTTGTTTTACACTATACTCGTACCGATACGCCCTCTTAAATGTGCACAACAGCTCTTTCTGTTTTAAGACAGGTATCGATACCCTTGTTCGAGTACCGATACGGTGGGTTGTAGAAATGCATTTATTGCTGGAAAAATGCAGCCCAATGGCTAGATTAGTGATCTTAACCACCCAAACAGCTAGATTTCAATGCAAGGGTATAAAAGCAAGCCTCCAAAGCCTCAGCAACAACTATTGAACCTACTTGCAACATCCAAGCTATATTCCAAACATTTATGGTTCATTAGAGTCATATTTTGTACTCAAATTGTTGTAATCCTTATTGTAAACTTTTAGTTTAAGTTTGGGGAGTGTTTGATTGTAATTGGGTAAATTTTCAGTCTTGTGGGAGATATTTTCATTTGCCAAATTTCTTCTTTGTAAAGAGAGTCTTTTAGGTCAATCTTTGCGTAGTAAGATTGATCGATTGTAAAGGTTATCTCTTTAGCCTAGAAAAGGGGAAGACATCTAGTGGAGATTGTTGAAAATTCTTAGTGGGAGCTAAGGTAGTGGATATAGAGCTTGTTAAAAGCTTGAACTATTATAATTTACCTTGTTTTTCATTTTTCTATTCGCTCTCTCCAAATTTAAAAAGTCAATTCACCTCCTCTTGGCCAAATCACATTCATTTGATCCACTCAACAATTGGTATCAGAGCTTACCTCTTTGAAGGTTTTACATCCACAAGAGAAGATCCTATGAGAGTGTTGATCAACATCTAATCAAAGCCATGACATCTACCTTCGAGGCTAGCTTGTACGAGTCACAATCCATCACTAAACCACCATTCTTCAATGGGGATAACTATCCCTTTTGGAAGAATTAGATGAGGCTCTTCATCAAATCCAACGACTATGTTTTTTGGGATGTAGTGGAAGATGGACCGACAATTCCTATGAAAAGAGATGATGAAGAGAGACTTGTTCCGAAAACCAAGGTGGAGATGACCGATGAAGATCAGAGAAAACTCCAAGTAAACAACAAGGCTCTATATATGTTGTTTTGTGCACTTGGACCCGACATGTATGCCAAAATGTCATCATGCATAAGTGCAAAGGAGGTGTGGGACAAGTTAGAGACCACATACGAAGGCACCAACGACGTGAATGAGACCAAGATTGGGATCTTCAACTTAAGTTATGAGAACTTCAAGATGGAGCAAAATGAGAGCGTCTCCAAGATGTTCGACCGGTTTTCGGTTATAGTAAATGGTCTTAAAGGCTTCGATGAAATTATTCCCGAAGATGAACTTGTCTGAAAGCTAATCTACTCTCTTCTCGAATCATGGGATGAGAAGTGAACCGCAATCATCAAGGCGAAAAACTTGAAGACTTTGAAGCTCGATGAGTTGGTAGGATCGCTCCTTACTCATGAGATCATGAAGCAAGGAAGGGAAGAAGAAAAGAAGAAAGAAGAGCATAGAAGCTAGAGGTGGAAACAAAGAAACAATGGATTGCTCTCAAAGCCTCACTACCACAAGAGGAGAGCAATTCAAGTGAAGAAGATTAATTTGAAGAATTGACTATGATAGCCAAAAGATTCTCTCGATTCATGAAGTCTAACCAGGGAAGGAAGTTCCAAAGAAGAAGAGACTTCAAGAACAAGAGCAAAGAAGAAGAAAAGGATCAACTCATTTGTTATGAGTGTAAGAAACTGAGCCACATTTAATCGGATTGACCTCAACTCAAGAAGAAGAAGAAGAAGAAGAAGAAGACCCATGTTGCTACTTGGAGCGATGAGAAATCATCATCCGATGAAGAGGAGCATGAAGTAGCAAATCTTTGCCTCATGGACATTGATAACGACCCTAAGGTAAACCTCAACTCATCTAGCTTTGATTTTACATTTGATGAGCTTCAAGAAGCTTATGATGAGCTACAAGAGGTTTATGATGAATTGGTTGAAAAATATAAAGAAACGATTTAAAAAAAAGTTGATTTCCGATTTAAAAGCCCAAAACGATTATTTATCTAAAACCAATTCGGAACTTGAAGAGAAGATTTTGGCTTTAGAAGATGATTTGAAATATTTTCAAGATGAAAATGTTAATTTTAATAATCTTTTCTTCAAAGTTCATGATGATCACCACAAGGTGGTGAATGAACTTAAAGCTTCTCTAAACGTAGTTGGGAAATCAAGTTTTAAAAAAGGAAGTTCTTCAAAACCCAACTATGTGAAGAGGAACTTTAATGGCTACAAACAAAGAGGCTCTCAAAAGCATCCTAAAGCTAAAAGAGTTAGAAGTGTATGGGTTCCTAAGGAACTTGTAGTCTCTAATAATATACATGCTATTTCTTCATGAATTCCTAAGGGAACAAAGTATTTGAGAACTAACTCACATGGACCCAAGATGGTTTAGGTACCAAAAATCAAGAACTAATCTTTGTTTGTAGGGGGAGCATTGCTACAAGGCCAAAACTTCAAGTCAAAACACTTGGTACCTTGATAGTGAATGCTCAAGACATATGATCGACGACAAGAGTAGATTTATGGAGCTTAAGCCAAAGAGTGGTGGAGTAGTAACATTTGGTGACTACTCCAAAGGCCATGTTGAGGGTATTGGCTCGATTGGTAATCTCTCATCTATTCTCATTGAAAATGTCTTGTTTGTCCATGGTCTTAAGTATAACTTGTTGAGCATTAGTCAATTGTGCGATAAAGGGTTTACTGTTCATTTTGATATTAATGGGTGTAAAATTGTGAACATTAAAACAAATGAAATAATGCTCATTGGTCATCGCATAGGTAATATTTACATGGTGCATCTAGATGACATACATACATCCCATGCATGTTTGGTTGCCAGTGATGAAAATGATGCATGGTTGTGCCATAGAAAACTAGGGCATGCTAGCATAAGTGTTTTAGAAAAACTAGTTTTCCAAAATGTAGTTAGAGGTTTACCTAAGCTAAAATTCTCATTAGATAAAATTTGTGTTGCTTGTGCTAAAGGTAAACAAAAATGTGCCTCATTTAAATCCATTAATGATGTTTCAACTAGTAGGGTTTTACAATTGATCCATATGGATCTCTTTGGGCCTATTAGAACAACTAGCTTGGGTGGAAAATTATATGGCTTTGTTTTAGTTGATGATTTCTATAGATACACTTGTGATTTTCTTTTTATGTACAAAAGATGATGCTTTAGAAAAATTCACCACATTTTCAAAACTTACTCCAAAAGACCTTGTTCAAAACATAACTCATATTAGAAGTGACCATGGAACGAAATTTCAAAATCTAGGTTTTAAGGATTTTTTTAACTCTAATGGTATTAGCCACAATTTTTCCGCACCTCGCACTCCTCAACAAAATGGGGTAGTTGAGAGGAAAACCATACTTTAGAAGAAATGGCTAGAACCATGCTTTGTGAAAATAATTTACCTAACTATTTTTAGGCGGAAGCCACAAACACCGCTTGTTATATCATAAATCGTGTAATGATTAGGCCTAACATTAGCTATTTTCATCCTTTTGGATGCAAATGTTTCATTTTAAACAATGGAAAAGATCATTTAGGTAAATTTGATGCAAAAAGTGATGAAGCTATTTTCTTAGGATATTCTTTAAACTCTAAAGTCTATCGAGTGTTTAACAAAAGAACCTTAGTTGTAGAAGAGTCTATTCATGTGGTTTCCGATGATAACCTCCTTCCGAGAAAGGATTCTTGTGATGATGATGATGATGATGTAGGGATCATTGAAGCCATTGATGGTGGACAATCATCAAAGGTGGATGAGATTCCAACCAAGGAAAAACACAAGATCCTCCCATTGAAGCTTTAAAGGACATGACAATTTAGGAAAAGGAAGTGAGTTGCCCAAGGGAAATCAACTATGTTAAGGGTGGTGAGATCTTGGGTGATCCATCCAAGGGGGTAACTACTCGACCCTCTCTTAGATTAATGAACCATGTTGCATTTATTTCATGCATTGAGCCTAAAAATATCAAAGAAGCATTAAAAGATGACTTTTGGATATTGGTCATGCAAGAAGAACTTAATCAATTTGAGAGGAGTAAAGTATGAACATTAGTTGATAGGCCTAGAAATATGTAACGCCCCGATTTAGGGCCCGAGAGTTATTGATTTTGATCTAGGACTAGTTTCGGGTTAAAATTAGATTAAAATGCTGATTTTATAAAAATTGCCATTATTTACTATAACACCATTAATGAAATTTAAAAAGAGGATTTTGAGATTGAAGACTCATCTTCATTGCAAAAAAAAAAAACCTAAAAGCTCTCCACCACCTCTTCCTTGGCTCAAAGGTTTTTCCATAGAACATTTTCAAAGGTAAGCATCACTTTTACCTTGGCTTTTAATTATTGAATCTTATCTTTTTGAAAACTTAGCAAAGTATTGATTTTTCACTTTGGGTTCCACAGTTTTGATGGAAATGAGATGTGTTTGTAAAATTTTCGTATGGGTTTTTAATGGGTGCTTGGTGGGATGTTTTTGAACTATTTTTGGTTGCTAAATAATGTTAATAAGTAGCTTAAACCCATAAAATCCGAAACTAGGTGCAGTGGGTAAGTTTTGAAGGTGAAAAGTGGTGTTTTTGGCTTAGTTTTAGGGAAAACGAGGGCTGGAGGTATATGGACCTAGGATGGGTGTTTTTAGATGTTAATTGGTGGATTTTGAAGGTTAAAATGTTGGGTAAAGTTAGATTGTGTGTGGATGATGTTTTGGCAACGTTTCAATTGATTTCGGCTTTGTTTTGATTGAGTAAATGTGTCGATTGATGGACTATTGCTTTTCAGTGAATTTATGGAAGATTAGGGGAGTAATACTTTGTTTTTGTTTGATTAGAAACATGGGAAACGAGTTTGGGTCCTTTGGACGTGAGGATGGGTAGTTCGGAGGCTTGAGATCGGTGTTTCAGCTTTCGTTTGGGCTTTATCGGTGAGTGGTAATGTTTTGAAGTTTAAAATGATTCAAATAAGTTTTCTTGGGGGTTTGGGTGGAGCCTTAAGGGCTAACCTAAACCCAAGTGTAAGTTCGTCTAATTTACCTTGTTTCGTTAAGTGTTGGTGTGTGTGCAGATATTCGTGTTGTTGTGTGTGAAATGTGGATTGCTTTTACTCTCCGTTCTAATGTTGTCGTGTAGTCATAGTTGATGTCAAGCCTCACGTGATGGTTAGTCATTGTATACGATTGTAACACCCCAAATTTTGACAATTTAGAAATCCCTAAAATTTGAAAATCCCTAATTTAGAACCCTAGAAATTGGGAATTCATAGTTTAAAACCCTAATTTGATTAAGGGATTAAATTGAATAAAATTGGACTTTTGTGGCTTAATTCAGAAATTTGAGGGGTTATTTTGTAATATGGGTAAAGCTTTGATGCTATTATGTAAACCCTAAAATGCTCAGTGACCATACGTGTAATTTACCCTTTTGGTTGTGATATTTAACCATATTTTTAGCCCTAAAATTGTTTATTCTCTCATTTTGTTTCTGTCTGCCGCACCCTTTATTTCCCTCTCCCCCTTTCTCGGTTTTAAAGCCCCACCACCTTCTCCTCATTGGCCAAGCAACGGTGAAGCTCCGACCAAGCCTTCATCACCGTTCGTGGCTCGCACGACCACCGCCAACGGGTTCCCGTTGCCCCGCGTGTAAACCCCAACAATCAGACCACCCTCGCCGACCGTTTATCGCGAGGAACGTGGGTGAAACCTTGCAGTTTCTCTTTGCGCCGTCGTTGTCCTCTCGTCCATTCCTTGCGCCGCCGTCTGCACCGCCCCTCTCCTTGTCGAATCAGAGTGTGGGTAAGCTTTCAATCCATGATTTTTGGCTTTAGATCAATGACTTGAGTTATGAGTTGTGTTGATTCGGATTTTGTCTATGTTTGTGACCTTGGACATTGTCGTGGTTGTAACAGTGCCGTCGTGCACATTTGGATTCGCCGTCGTCGGAATATCCACTGTCGCCGGGTTATGTTGCACCGTCAAGGGGTTCTATAAACCCTAACATTTGGTTACAGCAATGTGTTATGGGATGAGTTGTGTGAGTGAGGGTGGGTTGAGCCCGGATCGAGAGGCCCATGTGTGTGTAATTGTGGAGCCTAGTTTTGGATGTAAGCCCAGTTGGTGAACCAGATTGTGTGACCGAACCAGTGAGCCAAATAACTTGAACCGGTCTTGTGAACTAAACCATTCTAGATCTGAATTGGACCCATAACATGAGCTGAACCGGACCGTTGACTCCTTGACCAAACCGAACCAGTTTTGACCTTGATATGTTTGACTAAGCTTGACCTGTTGACTAGTATCAGTTTGACCAGTTGACCTGTTTGACCGAATTTGACCAATTGACTTTGACCAGTCAAGTCAGTGTTGACCATTGACTTTGGACAGTTGACTTTGACCGATATAGTTGACTTTGACTTTGACCAGCATTGACCAAGAGTTGACTTTTTCAAAAAACGTGCATCTTAATCTTTCTCGACGTCCTGAATCCGATTCCGCAGCCCGTTTTGCCTATTTCGAACCCGAAAACTCCGTTTTGCTAATTTCAATTATTTAGTACTTAAAATCTTCTAAGTTGTGGATTTCAGAATCTGATTCAGGATAATCATGTGTTCAGGCGATTACGTCTTCGAGGTTGACGAGTTACCTCCAGTTGCACAGACCGACCGTACACGTTCTCCGAGATCTTCACGTGAGTATATCTTAGTTCAATTTTCTGTGTTTTAGTCGGTGGCTTAGTGTTAGTAATAAATACTAATATAGTATTCATTCCTCGTAGGTCCTGATTCAGCTAGATCTGAGCGTAAGACGCGCTTTTCTCGACATTAGAGCTTCTGTTGGTTAAAGGTGTGTCTCTTCCTGATTTATAAACTTGTGTGTTTCTTTCTGTGCTTAAAGTTTTATGTGCTTTTCTGGTTTTAATATAAGTAAATGTTTTGTACATTTTGTGTGCATACTCTGTTGTGATTGGGTGAATATTTCAGACATCATGCATAACATGTTATACTGTGATTTAAGTGAAATATCAGATTTTCGGAAACGTAAAACATCAGATTTAAAGTATTGTGCAACTTGAATTTTCAAGTTTCGGATAAGACTCGGATTTTAAATTTTGCATCATATCATTGTGGGTATATGGATTGAGATTTGTTCGGGGAAGTTCAGTGGTTTCAACCTTCGGGTTGAATTCCGCTTCGGATTAGTGGTTTCATCCTTCGGGCTGAATTCCGCTTCAGATTAGTAGTTTCATCCTTCGGGCTGAATTCCGCTTCGGATCAGTAGTTCCACCCTTCGGGCTGAGTTCCACTTCGGATGGTGACATGGAGAAAGTAGGTTCTAGGGAACCTTACTTTTCGGTGTATCGGAGATGGGTACTATGATTCATGTGCATCAGACATCATATCATCATGATTCAGTTTTATTGTGTTTTCAGAAAAGTATTTATCAGAAAATAAAATACTGTTTTGTTTTTGTTTTGTTTTCGTTGCACTTTAGAGACACACTAAGCTCTTTAGCTTACACCCTTTAGTTTTTTTTTTACTTTTTCAGATATCTCAGACTCTTTTAGGCGATTCGGTACTAGGAGCTTCTCGCATTTTACTCGGATATTTTATAATTCAGTATGAACTCTTTTTTTTAATTACTTCAGACTACTGTTTTGAAATATTTTGGAACATTTATGTAATTCAGACTTTGGGACTGTTTACTGTTTTTAATTTGGGCTTTATTAAATGCATGCATCTATGAAGTTATTTTCAGAATTTTAATTAATTATCGGAACATCGTTCAAAAGATTGAGTTTTATTTTAATCAGAATATTTGTTAAGTTTTACTTATCTAATCGATTCTTTTGAATTACGAAATATTTTAACCTAAATTGTTTCTTGAGGGACAAGTTCCAATCGCTACTTCCTAGATTCGGCCCATTCCTTCTGGGCCGGGTTTAGGGGGTTACATTTAGTGGTATTAGAGCCTAGGTTCAACCCTCGGACTGTGAGGCTCACAAAAGTTGTTTTCAAAATGCTTTCGACTTTTGCATGCATCAGAAATATTTTGGGATAAATGAGAATTTTCTGAAAAAAAATACTACGGTATTTTGTGATTTTGACTTCAACGTTTTCAATGTGTTTTAAATCCGAAACTCCGGTACCGAATCTGACTCTAGGTTATTATCTTCTGTAGATAGTTACTAAGCCACCGCGTAGGAATCTTAAGCTATCGTTTGTTCGAGATCATGGTCGAGGTCGTACTATTGCTACTAGTAGTGATCACCCACTTTTTGTTGGGCAAGCAGAAATTCAGAATAAGTTACATGTAGATGAGAACCATTCGTTAGAAGGATATCAGATCTGAAGTGATAACTCACTTGATATTGAGAACTATGATCGAAATGTGGGAGTCGAGCTCTTAGCGAAGTGTTAAGATTACTTTATGAATCTGAAATAGAATAACAAGTCAGTAAATGATTATGAGATAGATTTTCGGAGGTTGATCAAGTATGCTCCTGAGTTAGTTGTGACTGAGAAAGATAAGTGTGATTTTTTGGAACTCCGACTACCGATTCAGAGAGATGTTGTAATACACCATGATAAAGTGTTCAATGTGATGGTTAATCGAGCTAAAACTGCAGAGAGGATTCTTGCACTATTGAAAAAAAAAATAAAAGGAACTTCAAAATACTGACCAAGTTGTGAAGCAACCGGACATATCTGCTCAACCTAGTTTTGTCAACTCGTCTGAAAAGAGGTCTAGAAATGAGTCTGTCCCTCATAGTTATCGGAATGTAAGACCCGCAATATCGACAGTTCCGTTTGGCAGTCATGGTAGTTCAAAAGTTCGTCGGCTTATTTCTATATGTGGTTTTTACAACAAAAAGCATAATGGAGAGTGCAAATTGATGAATGAAACGTGTTTTGGATGTGGTTCTCAGGATCACCACTTAAAGAATTGTCCACGTTCAGCTATTGGTTCATCCTTTCAGATTTAGAGTCACGCATCAGTTCAGGCACTTCACCGAGGTAGAAGGCAGTTTAGATTAGTTGCTTCTCGTACTGCTAGTAGAGGTAAACCTGCTCAGAGTGATAGGTCAGCTGGTTATGGGATATGAGATTAGACGACCGGGTTTAGTATATTCGACTGGAGTTCGTGTTGGATGTGATGATATGCAAAATGACGTAACAACTACATTTATGATGTTTTCAATTTTATTTTGGTTATGATGGATTATGAATTCAGAATAAGAAAGTACATGTGTGGGTTAGTTTTGGAATCTATTATTATGTATGAAAATTTTCGAGGACGGAATTTCTTTTAAGGGAGGGAGAGTTGTAACACCCCAAATTTTGCCAATTTAGAAATCCCTAAATTTTGAAAATCCCTAATTTGGAACCCTAGAATTTGGGAATTCATAGTTTAAAACCCTAATTTGATTAAGGGATTAAATTGAATAAAATTGGAATTTTGTGGCTTAATTCAGAAATTTGAGGGGTTATTTTGTAATATGGGTAAAGCTTTGATGCTATTATGTAAACCCTAAAATGATCAGTGACCATACATGTAATTTACCCTTTTGGTTGTGATATTTAACCATATTTTTAGCCCTAAAATTGTTTATTCTCTCATTTTGTTTCTGTCTGCCGCACCCTTTATTTCCCTCTCCCCCTTTCTCGGTTTTAAAGCCCCACCACCTTCTCCTCATTGGCCAAGCAACGGTGAAGCTCCGACCAAGCCTTCATCACCGTTCGTGGCTCGCACGACCACCGCCAACGGGTTCCCGTTGCCCCGCGTGTAAACCCCAACAATCAGACCACCCTCACCGACCGTTTATCGCGAGGAACGTGGGTGAAACCTTGCAGTTTCTCTTTGCGCCGTCGTTGTCCTCTCGTCTGTTCCTTGCGCCGCCGTCTGCACCGCCCCTCTCCTTGTCGAATCAGAGTGTGGGTAAGCTTTCAATCCATGATTTTTGGCTTTAGATCAATGACTTGAGTTATGAGTTGTGTTGATTCGGATTTTGTCTATGTTTGTGACCTTGGACATTGTCGTGGTTGTAACAGTGCCGCCGTGCACATTTGGATTCGCCGTCGTCAGAATCTCCACTGCCGCCGGGTTATGTTGTGACGTCAAGGGGTTCTATAAACCCTAACATTTGGTTACAGCAATGTGTTATGGGATGAGTTGTGTGAGTGAGGGTGGGTTGAGCCCGGATCGAGAGGCCCATGTGTGTGTAATTGTGGAGCCTAGTTTTGGATGTAAGCCCAGTTGGTGAACCAGATTGTGTGACCAAACCAGTGAGCCAAATAACTTCAACCGGACTGAACCGATCTTGTGAACTAAACCATTCTAGATCTGAATTGGACCCATAACATGAGCTGAACCGGACCCTTGACTCATTGACCAAACCGAACCAGTTTTGACCTTGATATGTTTGACTAAGCTTGACCTGTTGACTAGTATCAGTTTGACCAGTTGACCTGTTTGACCGAATTTGACCAATTGACTTTGACCAGTCAAGTCAGTGTTGACCATTGACTTTGGACAGTTGACTTTGACCGATATAGTTGACTTTGACTTTGACCAGCATTGACCAAGAGTTGACTTTTTCAGAAAACGTGCATCTTAATTTTTCTCGACGTCCTGAATCCGATTCCGCAGCCCGTTTTGCCTATTTCGAACCCGAAAACTCCGTTTTGCTAATTTCAATTATTTAGTACTTAAAATCTTCTAAGTTGTGGATTTCAGAATCTGATTCAGAATATTCATGTGTTCAGGCGATTACGTCTTCGAGGTTGACGAGTTACCTCCAGTTGCACAGACCGACCCTACACGTTCTCCGAGATCTTCACGTGAGTATATCTTAGTTCAGTTTTCTGTGTTTTAGTCGGTGGCTTAGTGTTAGTAATAAATACTAATATAGTATTCATTCCTCGTAGGTCCTGATTCAGCTAGATCTGAGCGTAAGACGCGCTTTTCTCGACATTAGAGCTTCTGTTGGTTAAAGGTGTGTCTCTTCCTGATTTATAAACTTGTGTGTTTCTTTCTGTACTTAAAGTTTTATGTGCTTTTCTGGTATTAATATAAGTAAATGTTTTGTACATTTTGTGTGCATACTCTGTTGTGATTGGGTGAATATTTCAGACATCATGCATAACATGTTATACTGTGATTTAAGTGAAATATCAGATTTTCGGAAACGTAAAACATCGGATTTAAAGTATTGTGCAACTTGAATTTTCAAGTTTCGGATAAGACTCGGATTTTAAATTTTGCATCATATCATTGTGGGTATATGGATTGAGATTTGTTCGGGGAAGTTCAGTGGTTTCAACCTTCGGGTTGAATTCCGCTTCGGATTAGTGGTTTCATCCTTCGGGCTGAATTCCGCTTCGGATTAGTGGTTTCATCCTTCGGGTTGAATTCCGCTTCGGATCAGTGGTTCCACCCTTCGGGCTGAGTTCCACTTCGGATGGTGACATGGAGAAAGTAGGTTCTGGGGAACCTTACTTTTCGGTTTATCGGAGATGGGTACTATGATTCATGTGCATCAGACATCATATCATCATGATTCAGTTTTATTGTGTTTTCAGAAAAGTATTTATCAGAAAATAAAATATTGTTTTGTTTTTGTTTTGTTTTCGTTGCACTTTAGAGACACACTAAGCTCTTTAGCTTACACCCTTTAGTTTTTTTTTACTTTTTCAGATATCTCAGACTCTTTTAGGCGATTCGGTACTAGGAGCTTCTCGCATTTTACTCGGATATTTTATAATTCAGTATGAACTCTTTTTTTAATTACTTCAGACTACTGTTTTGAAATATTTTGGAACATTTATGTAATTCGGACATTGGGACTGTTAACTGTTTTTAATTTGGGCTTTATTAAATGCATGCATCTATGAAGTTATTTTCAGAATTTTAATTAATTATCGGAACATCGTTCAAAAGATTGAGTTTTATTTTAATCAGAATATTTGTTAAGTTTTACTTATCTAATCGATTCTTTTGAATTACGAAATATTTTAACCTAAATTGTTTCTTGAGGGACAAGTTCCAATCGCTACTTCCTAGATTCGGCCCATTCCTTCTGGGCCGGGTTTAGGGGGTTACATTTAGTGGTATTAGAGCCTAGGTTCAACCCTCGGACTGTGAGGCTCACAAAAGTTGTTTTCAAAATGCTTTCGACTTTTGCATGCATCAGAAATATTTTGGGATAAATGAGAATTTTCTGAGAAAAAAAATACTACGGTATTCTCTGATTTTGACTTCAACGTTTTCAATGTGTTTTAAATCCGAAACTCCGGTACCGAATTTGACTCTAGGTTATTATCTTCTGTAGATAGTTACTAAGCCACCACGTAGGAATCTTAAGCTATCGTTTGTTCGAGATCGTGGTCGAGGTCGTACTATTGCTACTAGTAGTGATCACCCACTTTTTGTTGGGCAAGCAGAAATTCAGAATAAGTTACATGTTGATGAGAACCATTCGTTAGAAGGATATCAGATCTGAAGTGATAACTCACTTGATATTGAGAACTATGATCGAAATGTGGGAGTCGAGCTCTTAGCGAAGTGTTAAGATTACTTTATGAATCTGAAATAGAATAACAAGTCAGTAAATGATTATGAGATAGATTTTCGGAGGTTGATCAAGTATGCTCCTGAGTTAGTTGTGACTGAGAAAGATAAGTGTGATTTTTTTGGAACTCCGACTACCGATTCAGAGAGATGTTGTAATACACCATGATAAAGTGTTCAATGTGATGGTTAATCGAGCTAAAACTGCAGAGAGGATTCTTGCACTATTGAAAAAAAATAAAAGGAACTTCAGAATTCTGACCAAGTTGTGAAGCAAACGGACATATCTGCTCAGCCTAGTTTTGTCAACTCGTCTGAAAAGAGGTCTAGAAATGAGTCTGTCCCTCATAGTTATCGGAATGTAAGACCCGCAATATCGACAGTTCCGTTTGGCAGTCATGGTAGTTCAAAAGTTCGTCGGCCTATTTCTGTATATGGTTTTTACAACAAAAAGCATAATGGAGAGTGCAAATTGATGAATGAAACGTGTTTTGGATGTGGTTCTCAGGATCACCACTTAAAGAATTGTCCACGTTCAGCTATTGGTTCATCCTTTCAGATTTAGAGTCACGCATCAGTTCAGGCACTTCACCGAGGTAGAAGGCAGTTTAGATTAGTTACTTCTCGTACTGCTAGTAGAGGTAAACCTGCTCAGAGTGATAGGTCAGCTGGTTATGGGATATGAGATTAGACGACCGGGTTTAGTATATTCGACTGGAGTTCGTGTTGGATGTGATGATATGCAAAATGACGTAACAACTACATTTATGATGTTTTCAATTTTATTTTGGTTATGATGGATTATGAATTCAGAATAAGAAAGTACATGTGTGTGTTAGTTTTGGAATCTATTGTTATGTATGAAAATTTCGAGGACGAAATTTCTTTTAAGGGAGGGAGAGTTGTAACACCCCAAATTTTGCCAATTTAGAAATCCCTAAATTTTGAAAATCCCTAATTTGGAACCCTAGAATTTGGGAACTCATAGTTTAAAACCCTAATTTGATTAAGGGATTAAATTGAATAAAATTGGAATTTTGTGGCTTAATTTAGAAATTTGAGGGGTTATTTTGTAATATGGGTAAAGCTTTGATGCTATTATGTAAACCCTAAAATGCTCAATGACCATACGTGTAATTTACCCTTTTGGTTGTGATATTTAACCATATTTTTAGCCCTAAAATTGTTTATTCTCTCATTTTGTTTCTGTCTGCCGCACCCTTTATTTCCCTCTCCCCCTTTCTCGGTTTTAAAGCCCCACCACCTTCTCCTCATTGGCTAAGCAACGGTGAAGCTCCGACCAAGCCTTCATCACCGTTCGTGGCTCGCACGACCACCGCCAACGGGTTCCCGTTGCCCCGCGTGTAAACCCCAACAATCAGACCACCCTCGCCGACTGTTTATCGCGAGGAACGTGGGTGAAACCTTGCGTTTTCTCTTTGCGCCGTCGTTGTCCTCTCGTCCGTTCCTTGCGCCGCCGTCTGCACCGCCCCTCTCCTTGTCGAATCAGAGTGTGGGTAAGCTTTCAATCCATGATTTTTGGATTTAGATCAATGACTTGAGTTATGACTTGTGTTGATTCGGATTTTGTCTATGTTTGTGACCTTGGACAATGTCGTAGTTGTAACAGTGCCGCCGTGCACATTTGGATTCGCCGTCGTCAGAATCTCCACTGCTGCCGGGTTATGTTGCGCCGTCAAGGGGTTCTATAAACCCTAACATTTGGTTACAACAATGTGTTATGGAATGAGTTGTGTGAGTGAGGGTGGGTTGAGCCCGGATCGAGAGGCCCATGTGTGTATAATTGTGGAGCCTAGTTTTGGATGTAAGCCCAGTTGGTGAACCAGATTGTGTGACCGAACCAGTGAGCCAAATAACTTGAACCGGACTGAACCGATCTTGTGAACTAAACCATTCTAGATCTGAATTGGACCCATAACATGAGCTGAACCGGACCGTTGACTCCTTGACCAAACCGAACCAGTTTTGACCTTGATATGTTTGACTAAGCTTGACCTGTTGACTAGTATCAGTTTGACCAGTTGACCTGTTTGACCGAATTTGACCAATTGACTTTGACCAGTCAAGTCAGTGTTGACCATTGACTTTGGACAGTTGACTTTGACCGATATAGTTGACTTTGACTTTGACCAGCATTGACCAAGAGTTGACTTTTTCAAAAAACGTGCATCTTAATCTTTCTCGACGTCCTGAATCTGATTCCGTAGCCCGTTTTGCCTATTTCGAACCCGAAAACTCCATTTTGCTAATTTCAATTATTTAGTACTTAAAATCTTCTAAGTTGTGGATTTCAGAATCTGATTCAGAATATTCATGTGTTCAGGCGATTACGTCTTCGAGGTTGACGAGTTACCTCCAGTTGCACAGACCGACCGTACACGTTCTCTGAGATCTTCACGTGAGTATATCTTAGTTCAGTTTTCTGTGTTTTAGTCGGTGGCTTAGTGTTAGTAATAAATACTAATATATTATTCATTCCTCGTAGGTCCTGATTCAGCTAGATCTGAGCGTAAGACGCGCTTTTCTCGACATTAGAGCTTCTGTTGCTTAAAGGTGTGTCTCTTCCTGATTTATAAACTTGTGTGTTTCTTTCTGTGCTTAAAGTTTTATGTGCTTTTCTGGTATTAATATAAGTAAATGTTTTGTACATTTTGTGTGCATACTCTGTTGTGATTGGGTGAATATTTCAGACATCATGCATAACATGTTATACTGTGATTTAAGTGAAATATCAGATTTTCGGAAATGTAAAACATCGGATTTAAAGTATTGTGCAACTTGAATTTTCAAGTTTCGGATAAGACTCGGATTTTAAATTTTGCATCATATGATTGTGGGTATATGGATTGAGATTTGTTCGGGGAAGTTCAGTGGTTTCAACCTTCGGGTTGAATTCCGCTTCGGATTAGTGGTTTCATCCTTCGGGCTGAATTCCGCTTCGGATTAGTGGTTTCATCCTTCGGGCTGAATTCCGCTTCTGATCAGTGGTTCCACCCTTCGGGCTGAGTTCCACTTCGGATGGTGACATGGAGAAAGTAGGTTCTGGGGAACCTTACTTTTCGGTGTATCGGAGATGGGTACTATGATTCATGTGCATCAGACATCATATCATCATGATTCAGTTTTATTGTGTTTTCAGAAAAGTATTTATCAGAAAATAAAATATTGTTTTGTTTTTGTTTTGTTTTCGTTGCACTTTAGAGACACACTAAGCTCTTTAGCTTACACCCTTTAGTTTTTTTTTACTTTTTCAGATATCTCAGACTCTTTTAGGCGATTCGGTACTAGGAGCTTCTCGCATTTTACTCGGATATTTTATAATTCAGTATGAACTCTTTTTTTTAATTACTTCAGACTACTGTTTTGAAATATGTTGGAACATTTATGTAATTCAGACATTGGGACTGTTTACTGTTTTTAATTTGGGCTTTATTAAATGCATGCATCTATGAAGTTATTTTCAGAATTTTAATTAATTATCGGAACATCTTTCAAAAGATTGAGTTTTATTTTAATCAGAATATTTGTTAAGTTTTACTTATCTAATCGATTCTTTTGAATTACGAAATATTTTAACCTAAATTGTTTCTTGAGGGACAAGTTCCAATCGCTACTTCCTAGATTCGGCCCATTCCTTCTGGGCCGGGTTTAGGGGGTTACAACGATGATGTGTAGTCCCACCGGTAGTGACTAGCAGATGAGTACGGTGATGTGTAGTCCCATCGGAAAAATGCTAGTTGTTGTGTGCGGTGATGTGTAGTCCCATGGGGAATGGTTGTGCATGTGCAAACCATATTTCGTCTATGTTTCTATTTCGTTGTATTTCTTCCTTAAATGGTCTTGCTTTTAAAATTAAAATATATGTTTTAAACTACATTGTTGTTGTGTTTAGAGCCCCGCTCTCTAAGCTTTCAAGCTTACGCTCTCTTTTTCCAACAATGCGGATCGTTAGAGGCTCTGGGAGGCAAGTGGGCAAGGGAGGAGTTCTTGCTAAGCTCAAAGTATAGTTTTGTGGATGTAATAATGCTTAGACAATGGGAATACTCGACTTTTATGTTAGGGAGTTGGTGTTCAAACTCCTATATTTGGTTTTGTTTAAGTTGCTAGCATGTTTTAAATGTTGATACCATGGTATGTTGAGGCTTGTTATGGCTTTTGGTAGATTACCTTGCATTTTGACTTGTTGGTGTTTTTGAAGCTAAGTGTTCTTATGTGCTTTGGGTTGAGATCCAATTTTTGCGTGTATGCATGTTTGAAGTCGTGATTAAGGTATTTTGCCTCTAGATTATTTGTATATTAAGTTGCTATGTGGTTTGTGATGTTTCGGGGCAAGTTTGGGGACGTTTGGAGATGTCAAAATATGTTTTCATGCCAAACTATGTCCAGTATGGTTTCGGAACGGTCGAGCTCTAGGGGTACCTGTATCGGAACGGGGGTGGTGCCGTTTCGGTACGATTTGTCACTGGAGGTCCCTGTTTCGGAACCATGTAGTGTCGTTCCGGTACGTTTGGCCACTGAAGGCTCCCGTTCCGGAACCAGGTGGGACCGTTCCGGAACGGCTTGATATTACTTTTTAAATGAAGCTCGCGTTTTGGAACGGACAGGCCTGTTTCGAAACGTAGGTAGTTAAAATGGTTAAAAGGCATCTTCGAGGGTTTCTAAATGTTGTGTTTTAGTCCCTAATGCACGTATGCTTCCTAAATGAGTTATATGTGCCCTTTTGTGATGGTTTTGCCTCGTGAGCATGAAATTTGACAAATAAGCTACTTGGTAAGTTTAAATTATCGTATGCCCTCTGATTGGTTCGTATTCTGCTTTTGCTTTTCCGCTGTTGCCTTATCACATAGGATTAAAAGTGACACTTAGACAAGATAAATAAAATAAAAAATAGGGTTGCTAATCGGAGTGAGACCTTAACGGGCTTCGCTTCATTTTTCCCCGTGTAACCCGTTCGGTTCGGTTTGTTGGCTAAGCCGAGACGAGAGGGTTACAAAATAAATCTACTATAGGAACTAAATGGGTTTTTTAGAAACAAACTAGATGAGAGTGGTAACATAGTGAGAAATAAGGTCAGACTTGTTGCTCGAGGTTACACTCAAGAAGATGGAATTGATTTTGATGAAACATATGCAACTGTAGCTAAAATGGAAGCAATTAGGATGCTTCTTGCATTTGCATGTTATCATGATTTCAAGCCTTTTCAAATGGATGTTAAAAGTGCATTTTTAAATGGTTTTATAAATGAAGAAGTGTATGTTGAACAACCATCGGGTTTTGAAGATTCAAGTTTTCCAAACCCTATTTTCAAACTAACAAAAGCTTTATATGGTTTGAAACAAGATCCTAGAGCTTGGTATGAAAGGCTTTCAATTTTTTGGTTGAAAAAAGTTTTGAGAAAGGCAAGGTGGATACTACTACACTTTTCATTAAAAGAAATGGCAATGACATATTAATAGTTCAAATTTATGTTGATATTATATTTGGTTCTACTAATGATTTTTATTGCCGAGAATTTTCTAAGATGATGCAAGGTGAGTTTGAGATGAGCATGATGGGGGAACTATCATTTTTCTTGGGGCTCCAAATCAAGCAAATGAAGGATGACATCTTCATCAATCAAGCTAAGTACATCAAGGATATGCTCAAGAAATTTGGCTTGAAGAATGTAAAGCCTCAAGCCACTCCAATGAGCTCATCAATTAAGCTTGACAAAGATGAAGGAGGTAAGTGTGTTGATTCTAAGCTTTATCGTTCTATGATTGGATCTTTGCTTTACCTTACCACAAGTAGACCAAATATCATGTTTAATGTTTACTTGTGTGCTAGGTTTCAAGCTAGTCCTAGAGATTCAAATCTTATAGCCATTAAGAGAATCTTTAGATACCTTAGAGACACACCTTGTTTAGGTATTTAGTATCCTAAAGACTCATCCTTTGATCTTCATGCCTTTTTTGATGCGAATTATATGCTCATATCTTGGTTCTCTAAGAAACAAAATAGTGTAGCCATATCTACCACCGAAACAAAATACATATCGGCCGGAAGTTGTTGTGCTCAAGTCCTTTGGATGAAGCAACAACTTATAGACTATGAAGTTGATGTAGGTACCATACCCCTTAAGTGTGACAACACTAGTACCATATGTCTCATTTAGAATCCCATCCAACATTCTAGAACCAATCACATAGAGATAAGACATAATTTCAATAAGGATCATGTCTTAAAGAATGATGTAGTTCTAGAGTATGTTGACACCTTGAACCAACTAGCGGACATTTTTACCAAACCATTAGACAAAGAGTGTTTTTGGACCCTTAGGAGAGAACTAGGTCTATCTAGCCTATCTTGACCTTTTAGGGCCCTTTTGTGTCAAAAATTTGCTTGAAATTGTATGATGATCTTGCCCATGTTAATTTGTTTCTTAATGCATCTATGCTTGTTGTTAGGGGGAGTTTGCATCTGTTTTTGTTCATATATCTTGCTCATATATCATTCACATGCATTTAGGGTCGTTTAAAGTTGGATTTTTGGATTTTTTCTTGTCCAAAATACATTTCTGGAAAAAGGGGTATCGATACAGCTATAAGCGTATCGATACGGGTTCTTCAATGGGCAATGATACAGTCAACACTGTATCGGTACGGTGGATCGATACGCCTAGTTAGTGCATCGATACGGTATTCGCTGGAGCTTTAAATCGGGCATTAAAAATTTCATCTTTAATTAAAAATCAAATCACACTTTTCCTCTACAAACCCTAGTCGAACCTATCTATAAACCCCCCTCAATCTCCCTAATTTTTCACACAAAACCTTAAATTCTTTGAGGTTTTTCATCAAAACATCAAAGCCAAGCTTTGCTAGTAATTTGGTGCATTCTCATCTCTTCATTCATCCATTCTCCATAACTCAAGGTATAAACTCTTTTTCTTTTCTTTTTAATTTTCGTTTTAATTTCTTTATAATTTTTAACTTTTTTGTGTTATATATATATATACACTTAATATGGGTTTTGAAGTTTTTGTAAAAAAAACTTTAAAATCCGAATATTTTTTATTCGAATATAAAAATATACTATACATTTTTCAAATATGTTCTTCAAAAATCTTTTTACCAAAATTTACTTTTATACTTGTATATAATTTTAACCTATAATATATAATATTTTTTCAATACTTTGAATTATTAGAATGTTCATTGGATTGAATATGATGATAATTGCATACATTGTTTTCGAATGTTTTTGATGTTTTTCAGGATATTATGTCACCGAAAAAGAGACAAAGGAAAGATTTGGCTTCTAGTTCATCCAATCCCAATTTGGAAAATGAGGGTATTACTAAACCGAACCTTGATTTTATTCTTCAAAATAGTTTTCAATCCCCTTCGGCTATGACCCTTTATAAACAATACCAAGCTTTTCCAATCCGGGATGAACGAGTTGTTTCAATCCCTTTTCTAAACTTCAAATGTTTTAAGTTCAAATATTTTGGGTTGTTACAACAATGGAAGTTTATACCTTTTCTAAGTATTCCTCCGGTTGTGTACCGAAATCTTGTTTTGATTTTCTTTGCTAATGCCCGGTGTATCCATGACCAAGCTAGAGAGAGTGTTATTGCTATTGAGTCCTATCTTATGGGCAAAAAGTTTCGAATTGATCAAATTGTTTTATGTAATGTTTTGGGTTTGAAAACTTGGGAATTGATGATGAATACTCCTTGGGGCATTCTCAAATTGGCTCTGTCACCGTTCTTGATCCCCATGACCGTATCCTCATCTCATCACCTCTTGGTGGATCAATCCTTCTAATGGGAAATTCTCTACCATTCGCCAAGTTGATGCTTTTTGGCTTCGTTTTTTCTGAGAGGGTATGCGCCCAAATCTTTGCCAAATTATGTTTGCCGAATTGATTTATCTTGTTCAACATCGTCACATCGATCAAGTCAAATCCTTTTTCTATGGCACGACTTTGAGCTTCTTGTTCCATTCCTTAGAGATCGATTATTCCCATGATGTCGTCGAGCCTCTAGGAAAGCCAATCGGTGAACACCCCCTTACTCGTGCCCACTTTGAGTAAATTAATCATGAGTGGGTTCATGTTGCTCACCCTCCTCCTCAAGAAGATCAACCTCCTCCAGTCGCTCCACAAGGTCCACAAATCCAACAAGCTCAAACTTCCATGAATGGACTCATGGCGTATCTCAATGAGCAATTCACATCCTTAGGGAATAACATGGATGCCAGATTTGCGGCCATTGATTCTCGCTTTACATCATTGGAGGATCGAGTCAAGGCCCTTGAACAACAACAAACTTCCATGGATGTCTCTCTCACTGCCTTTCATGGTGCTTGACTCAATCATACTCGGAAATCTCAAGCCAACATTGATGATGAAGACGAAGAGGACGAGGATGAAGACGATGGGGACGAGTATTTTTTAAGCATATCATTTCATTACATATCATATTAGGATTTCCTTTTTATGCACCTTTATGTTAGGATCTCTATGCTTTGATTTTGTTTTTAAGATTAAGCTTGGATTTAAGTTTGAAGTTATGTTGAACTATTGTTGCTTTGGATTTTAATTTTCTCTTTAATGATATTATGTTTCTTATTATGCTTTGATTATATCTTGTGCTTTATTGTTATATCTTGTTTATATTCCCTATTCATGCATTGATTTTGATCTAACAAAAAGAGGGAGAAGTGTAAAACATAAATTTTTGAAAACCTATCTTAAATTAAGGGGGAGTAAGTCTTTCAAAGTTTTCAATACTTAACAATTTACCCTTGGTTTTGTTATATCAAAAAGGGGAGATTGTAAAACTTAAATTGATTTTGATATAACTAATTGTATAAGGGCTTATTTGCAAATACAATAAATTTTTAGGGTAAAGTACATAGACAGTCACTGAACTTTGGTAAAAAAAAAACAAAATGGTAACCAAAGTTTCAAAAATCACAAAATGGCAATTAAACTTTATGTTTTATAACAAAATGGTAACTAGACGTTAAATCTCGTTAAGTGTCTGTTATAAAATTTGATATAATAACATATTTAGTCCTTCATATTTATACATTCAATCAATTTAGTCCTAATTCGAAAGAATTCACTAAATTTAGCCATCGTTATTTACGCATTCTTTCAATTTGGTTATTAAAGGAAAATTCCAAAGTATGGTAACATGATAAATAATTACAATTAAATTTTATAGGAACTCGAAAAATCGACTCGACTCGAATAAAAAAAAATTCAAATAAAGTTTGAGTTGTAAAATATGACGCGTCAACTCGAATAACTCGAAATTTGTTGACTCGACTCGATCGAACGCTCACCTCCATCTAAAGATATGACGCATCAACTCGAATAACTCAAAATATTCGAATATTTTAAACCATTTTTCTTTTAAATCGAATATTTTTTAAAATAGAACATTTAATATTTTCATATTTAGATCACATTGAGTATTTAAAAACTACTTTAAATATTCGATTTAATTTCAAAATATTCAATTTAAAAGAAAAAAACTCGATTTAAAATATTCGAATATTTAATTAAATTTTATAGGAACTCGAAAACTCGACTAGAATCGAAAATATTTCAAATAAAGTTTGAGTTGTAAAATATGACGTGTCAACTCGAATAACTCAAAATATTTTGACTCGACTTGATCGAATGCTCACCTCTATCTTAAGATATGACGCGTCAACTCGAATAACTCGAAATATTCGAATATTTTAAATAATTTTTTCTTTTAAATCACATTGAATATTTAATAACTACTTTAAATATTCAATTTAATTTAAAAATATTTGATTTAAAAGAAAAAAATCGATTTAAAATAGTCGAATATTTAAATTAGTTATTAAATATTTGAATATTTAAAAGAAAAATATTTAAAATAGTTATTAAATATTTCAATATTTTAAATCAAATTTTTTCTTTTAAATCAAATATTTTTAAATTAAATTGAATATTTAAAGTAGTTATTAAATATTCAATGTGATTTAAATATGTAAATATTAAATAGTCTATTTTAAAAAATATTCAATTTAAAATAAAAAATCATTTAAAATATTAAAATATTTCGAGCTATTCGAGTTGACGCGTCATATCTTAAGATAGAGGTGAGCATTCGATTGAGTCGAGTCAAAATATTTCGAGTTATTCGAGTTGACGCGTCATATTTTACAACTCAAACTTTACTTGAAATTATTTCCGATTCAAGTCAAGTCCATTAGAGTTTTCGAGTTCCTATAAAAATTTAATTGTAATTATTTATCATGTTACCATACTTTGGAATTTTGCTTTAAGACCAAATTGAAAGAATGCATAAATAGTGAGGGCTAAATTTAGTGAATTGTTTCGAATTAGGTTTAAATTGATTGAATATATAAATATGAAGGACTAAATGTGTTATTATACCAAATTTTATAAACATACACTTAACGGGATTTAACGTCTAGTTACCATTTTGTTATAAAACATAAAGTTTAATTGCCATTTTGTGATTTTTGAAAGTTTGGTTACCATTTTGTTTTTTTTACCAAAGTTCAGTGACCGTCTGTGTACTTTACTCAAATTTTTTAGTACTTCAAAGACTCACTCAATTGACAAGCTTTTTGAACTAAAGGATCCTTCAAGTCAAAACTTTTAAAGTGTTCAATAATTTTCTAAGTATTTTAAAGCCTAATCTCAATTCTACGCCCAGACGTATTGATACGCTTATGCAATATCGATAGGTTTTTCTTCACTAGAATTTCAATCGTTAAAAGTGTATCGATACGGTTAACCCCCGTATCGATACGATATTAATCTGGGCAAGTTTTTAAGAGATAGCATACCGATACAGTCATACTCGTATCGATACGATTTGATGATGTTTACAAAATCTTTTCATTTAATGATTCGAACGTTGCTTGTCAGTTATTGGAATCCCAAATTTTAAAATGACCGTTAACCGTATCAATACGCTCATTTAGCGTACCGATACACTTTGTGGTGAAGTTCAATCCAGGATTCCAGTAAGCACATTCTGTATCGATATAGTATATGAGTATCGATACGCCCCTTGTTTTACACTATACTCATATCGATACGCCCTTATAGCGTATCGATACGCTATAAGGGCATATCGATACGCCCTTTTAAATGTGCACAACGGCTCTTTCTATTTTGAGACAAGTATCGATACCCTTGTTCGAGTACCGATACGGTAGGTTGCAGAAATGCATTTATTGCGGAAAAAATGCAGCCCAACGGCTAGATTAATGATCTCAACCACCCAAACGACTAGAAATCAATGCAAGGGTATAAAAGCAAGCCTCCAAAGCCTCGACAACAACTATTGAACCTACTTGCAACATCCAAGCTATATTCCAAACCTTTGTGCTTCATTAGAGTCATATCTTGTACCCAACTTGTTGTAATCCTTATTGTAAACTTTTAGTTCAAGTTTGGGGGAGTGTTTGATTGTAATTGGGCAACTTTTTAGTCTTGTGAGATATATTTTCATTTGCCAAATTTCTTCTTTGTAAAGAGAGTCTTTTAGGTCAACCTTTGGGTAGTAAGATTGCTCGATAGTAAATGTTATCTCCTTAGCCTAGAAAAGGGGAAGAACATCTAGCGAAGATTGTTGAAAATCCTTAGTGGGAGCTAAGGTAGTGGATGTAGAGCTTGTTAGAAGCTTGAACCACTATAATTTTCCTTGTTCTTCATTTTTCAATTTGCTCCCTCCAAATTTAAAAAGCCAATTCACCTCTCTCTTGGCCAAATCACATTCATTTGATCCACTCGATACGTGCCAGATAAATGCCGAACATGAAATCATCGTTGTCGATTTTTGACGATGACATTTTGGAAGAAATGGTCGATTGAGTCCAACGACTTAAGGGTTGAGCTCAAAGGTGGTGACATCTATGACGATTTTGAGATTTTTAGGGGTTTAAGGGCTGATGTGAGGATTTTTGAGAATTTCTGAACTTTTTTGGATTAAAATTTTAAAGTTTTTTAAATTATAATTAGTGTCACTTGTCAAGCATTGATTGACCTAGGGGTGTTTAATCGATCGGTTCGGTTAACCGACCGAACTACCTAAAATTCATTAACCGTTTTTTTTTCTTTTTAACCGTTAACCGAACTGAATTTTTTTCAAAAAAATTTCACCGAACCGAAAAAAGTTCGGTTAATTTGGTTGGCTTTCGAATTAACCGAAATATGTTATAAAATTTGGGTAAACTACACAAATGGTCAGTAAACTATGTTAAGAAAAAAGATTTAGCCACAGATCTTTCAAAATTTATAAAACAATCATTAAACTTATCGAATTATTACAAAATGTTCATTGCACGTTAAAAATTAGTGATAAATATTGAAAAGTAATAATTCAATAAATTTAATGATATTTTATAATATACAAAAAATTTAATGATCATTTTATAATTTTTAAAAGTTCAATGACTAAATATAAATATATATATATATATAATATTTATATAATAATTTTTGGTAATTCAGTTAATTAATTTTTTTTGAACTGAATTAACCTATAACCGAAGTTTGAAAAAAATCATTAACCATTAACCGACCGAACCTAAAATTAACCGACCGATTAACCGAAAAAACTTCGATTCGGTAGGTTAATTTGGTTAAAATCGAACTTTGAACACCCCTAGATTGGCCAGTGATTTTTTAATGGATCAACCTTAAAAAGGTAGTGTAATGAAACTTCAGGCACCTAAAATGGTAACAGAGAAAACGTTAGACATCTGTTATGACAAAAAAAAATATTTTATGCACTTAAAATTTAAAGGAGGTATAATTTAGACCCTTATTTAAACATTAAGCCTAAATTATATTATGCATTGAGACTAATAGAATATAGCTTCTAACAGAGACTATTTTTTACTCGGCATTATATTTATTATAAATGGAAGGCAAAACGCCTTCAAACTAAGAGAACATCCATAGCGCAAAGTTAAAACAACAGGTTACACCTAATAAACGTCTAATAGTAACAATATAGAGCCATAACTGCCGCTAACAACTCAGAATTTTAAAGTTTAGACATTTATTTGAGAATTTTTGAATTTTTTTTAATATGCTGGTACGATGTAAGGGTAGTATATGTTCAATTTTTTTAGTCTTTTCAAAGACGACACACACAACATGCATTACTGGTGCTCGAATTATTTTTTTTGAATTGTTTTTTATTTATACAAATCGTTTGTTATTAAGTTGTACTATCCAAACTACTGTTATCACACATATTTTGACCGTAAAAACATGATAATGTTGTCTTTTTTAATAGTTTCAATTATTTTAATTTCTTAACAATTTTTTTATGAGAGAGAAGAGAGGAATTGAACTTAAAATTTAACGTGAATCATAAAATGATATTCTTTTATCACTACAACAAATGTTTAACCAACGATATTTTTTTCCTTATAATGGGTTTTAATATGTGCATTAATTTTTTTGTTCATTGCATTAATCTGATGTGGGATTATTGTCCCCGCCTCATTCTAGGCGTGATATTTTTCCCATTTAATCTCGTGACGCCCTCGTTATGAGTTAACCGCACTTGTGATGGACTATTGTCATAATTGTTCACCCTGCTTACCCAACTCATGGGCGCTCGGCGTGAGATCACACAGTCAAAGGGTCGCTCCGATACCATTTGTCACGAGGTCATTATCCTATTCTCAAAAGACATGTTTGATAGGATGTGCAGCGCCACCACTTATATATCTCAAGACCTCATTTTTCCTTTTTGAAGTAGAATTATTGTCCCCATCTGTAACACCCTGAAGTAAAAAAAGAAAAAAAAAAAGAAGAAGAAGAAAAAAGAATGAAAAAAATGAGAGCTTTGCAACCTTAAGGATTTGAACCCATGCCCCTTGGCGTGTTAAGTAAAGGTCTTAGCCAACTAAGCTAAGGCTATTATTAGTCTTAGCCTACACCGAGTTATTGTTAATCTAGCATATGGTGTTATACAAAAGAAATTAAAGCACAATCTCACTCTCCACCTACCGGAGAGACCATTCGAATAAGATGAGGTTTGGAATTTTTAGAAAAAAGAGGAAAGCCCTCACCTAACCCACCATCGCCTCACCTCCGATCTGCGCCACCGTCGGGCCGTGGCCTTCACCGTCGTTGCCACCGTGTCCGCCAGCTCTCCCTGAACGCAACCGCGGTGACCACTTGCGGTTATCAGCCGCCATCCACCGTGGGAACCCGTTTGCATGCTTCGTCGGAGAAGCCCAAAGCAACCTCGGTTTATGCGTTTTCCGGTCATCTCTGTCGTCCCTTGGTCGCGCAACAACCAGATCTAGGATCCTCGCACCACGAAGAGCAAATCCCAACCGACCGACCACCGATCCGCTGTCGTTAAGTCCCTCGCCAGAGCTGCGGCGTTTATGTGCGTTATCTCTTCGTTTTGGGTAAGGCTTGTGGCTAATTTTTGGTGATTAATGGTCTGAGATTCATCAAAAATAATTTCTCTGCTTGAGTTATAGTTTAAATCGACCTCTAGAGGCGGCGTTCATGTCGTCGGCGTGCCGCCGGTGAACCACCTCTGCTTGTGGGTTAGACAAACCCTAGGAGGTATGTATGGGTGTTAGTGGGGTTGGGCCATTTCGGGTTTGTTTGGGCCAAGTAATGTGTGTGTGTGTGTTGAATGGTATTTGTGGGTTGGGTCATGTGTGTGTGAGATGATTTGGGTGAGCCCAAGTCTTGTGTAGCATTATCCTTTAAACCCAACCGACCCAAACCGACTGGCTAGTCCAAATTGAATCAGACCATGGACCGTTGACTTGACCCGACCCCAGTTGACCAATTGACCAAAGTCAAACCTATTGACTGTTGACTTTTAGGGTTGACTTTGACCAAAAAGTCAAAATTCCCGAAAAAGACATATTTTATTATTTTGACGTCTCGAGTCCGTTTTTGAAGCCCGTTTCGCAAAATTCTGATCCGAAATTCTCCAAATATGACCTTGAACTCGAACTTTTATATGTGTTAATTATTCAATTAGGAGTACTGTGAGTAAGGACTGAAATGTGAATTTGTGTAATTGAAGGTACTCATATCTCCTTAAATACAAATTTTTGATGGACAACGGATTCGAGTTCGAGTGCAATCAAATGGGGTTTCATGAATCGACCGATATAGCTCGGGGTTAAGGTAATACATTACTACCTCTTGTATGCTTTATGAACATGTTGGAATTTATTAATGCATGTATAAAAATGATGATGACTACCGTTAATTCTGCTCAAGTCAAACCGAATATGGAAATGTGTACGATAATCTAGATAAGATTGCAATGCTCGAATGAGAAGATTGATAAATCAAAAGGATCTGAAGTTCAATAAGTAATTAATAAGGCAACTAATCTCCAAATCCGATTATTAGTGTCAAATGATAAAATGTGAAAAACATTTGGATATGAAATTACGAAAATGCCCTCAAGGTATAAGAATGACTAAAATACCCTTAGAATTGGAAGCGATCTAGAAATCTACGCTAGATATGGTAAAATAACCTGATTCATCTGAAAACCTCGAACTACTTGGAAAGCTATGATAACAAGATTTAAACTTTCGAGATTGTAAGTGTTAGGTCTCCTTGGATTTGGAATGAGTCTCCGACTATAGATTCAGGGGAATTTATCCATACCCCTGAATTAAGCAAGTGACTCAAAATCCTGAATTGATTGAAATGAGTAAAAGTACAGGAAATACTGATATGGTTAAACTAATCAGAATGATCGTATTGACCAAAAATGGCTGATGTATCCTCGGACACTGGGGTTTGCAAATTAACCAGAACAATGGATAAGCCTTTGAGTTCTTAAATGAATGAAGTGGTTGGGGGTGAAGTGGTTGGGGGTGCCGAAATTTCTTGAATGGCTAAATCACCCACGAGTACTTAAATGATTGAAATACTATAAATGGTTCAATTGACATGAATGATGGATATCCCGAGCTTCAAAATGACTGAAAATTCCCCCCTTTGACTGGAAGTAAATTGCCTTTGATAAAATTCTGGAAATGCCAATAAAGCTAAAAATGACTAAAATGCTAAGGGTTGAAGCATGACTCATGTATGTCAATCACTTCTGACATTAATGTAAGGATGGAAGTTTTTCCGCACAGAATATAAGTTTGACTACTCCGTGACGAGTCTTGTGGTGAAATATGAAAGCAACCATTCAGATATACGATACAACTGGATACATTAGTAGGGTTGGTTAGTATTGCATGGTTGAGATACGTTAGTTTGAATGGTTTTGGAGCCTTGATAAATTTTTAGAAATCTTAAATATTGTAAATCGTCATTTTATCATTATTAGGCTAAATTACAAAATCGCCTCTGATAGTTAAATGACCAAAAAGCCCTCGTTGGACAAAGTAATCAAAATAGCCACGAATGTATTTTGATATCGTGAAAGATCTTGATATAGAAATCTCTAAATGCGTGGTTGGAAACCTAATGAGCAAATAGAATTCCCAAGCCACTGTTTATGCCTTGTTGGTATAAATTACCAAAATGCCTATATGTGATAAAATGACCATATGTGATAAAATGACCATAATGCCCTTGTAGGCTTAAATGACTAAATCACTCATGATGCTTCTAAACTCTCAAAGATCTTGATGTATCACCTCCTGAATATCTGGGTTAAATTGTTAGTACGAACTCCTTTTATTAGGGGCCTCGTTTCAGAAATTCATTCAAATTGTCAAAAGTTTAATGTGTTCCCCTTCCGTAAATGCCAAGTATCTCCAAGAAATGATCTGTCCCACCTAGTGTGTTCCATGTGTGCTACACTCAGTTGAATGTGTTATATGACTATTACATGTTAGTAAACAATCTAATGACTTAATTATAAACGATGATATGCTTGATGAAATGATGAACTGGACATATGATAACATTTTCTGCCTGCTCGTTGTAAGTCCGCTTGATCTGTATACTTAGTATATGACTGTGCTATGTGGTTACTTGATATGCGATAATATTGCATGTCTGTCTGATTTAAGTAATAGTATAATCTGTTAGTTTGACATATGATGGTACACTCTGTTTGCATGATGAATGGTGATATCGTCTACTCAATGGTATGCCCATATATGTGTCTAAAGACCATGAACTTCCGTTTCTGATACTCTGAATAGAATATGTCTGTCACATGTATTCTATTACTCATGTCTGGAATCTGAACACTGATTACTATCTGGGGTATACTGTTGGGTTATGTTATGAAGTTTCTGCAGGTGTAGCCCTGATCCAGCTGGGTAAATCCTTATGAACTCAAGGTCTCCCCTTGGGTAGGTTCTGATGCTTTAGCACGGGTAAATCCTTATGGACCTAAGGCAGCCCCTTAGGTAGCACCTATGCCCATCGGGCCTAGGGTAAGTCCTTATGGATGCAGTTCTAGGGGACTACATATTGGTGTAAGGTTGGAGGGTAGTTACTAGTAAACCCTTGTATGCACTTGAACATTTGCATTGAATTGTTACGTGTTCTTATGATATGACTAGTATGTATTTATGCCTATTTGATATGCACTTATTGGAACACACTAGACGCTAAACTCTTTGTTTCCATCTCCGTAATCTATTAGCTTGAATAATTTCCGTTTGTTACTCGATGATTGAATAAAGAGCAAGTACCGTTATTCTCAAGTATAACGTTACCCTGAAATAGCGAAAAGGAAATGAAGACTGTTACTACTTGAAACATCATGAAAATGTTATGCTTACCATGTATATGCACGAGCTTATAGCAACTTTGGGTAGTTCTGTATTACTGAGCTTTTCCAAGCTCACGTTGTTTTTATCATCGCAGGTTAAAAGAATATATCATGGTATAACGTGTGACATTAGTGTTCGGAGTTCTCTCGGCATTGCTTTTGGAGTACGGTGCTGTCTAGTTAGTGGGCATGTATGTCATGTATTGTTTTATGATAGAGTCTGTAAAGCACTTTCTGAAATTTCTGTTATGTGTTTAAATGATTTCCTGAAATGATATTTTAAACATGAGCTGATTTTGCAGTTTAATCAGTGTTTTGAGGAAATAAAAATATTTTTAAGTGTATTTTAACTGTGGGTCGCTCTTGTGACTCTAATGTGACTCCTAAGATCCGTAATAACGCATAGGCAGGTTTAGGGGATTACACCTTCTCTTTCTAAGCGTGACAATATGCAATAATTTTTTCTTCATCGTATACACATGCATCATGATAGTTTGATATTTGGGATATTGTTTCTTTCCTAATTTGCTTATTGGTTAACGTTTGGTAAAGATGATGCTAATATAATATATAATCGGAAGATGTCTTTCACATCCTAGAGGATAATTTGTTTGGACGTTACTGGAAGATTGATGCTTAGTTTTTGTATGTTGTTGGGTTTAGGGGTGAGTATTCGATCGAGTTGTGTTGAATAAAAAAATTTTGAGTTAGTCGAGTTGCTGAGTCTTATTTTGTAATTGAAAATTTTATTTGAAATTTTTCGAGTTGCGTTTATGAAATTCGAGTGTCGAGCCTATTTTTTGAGTTTTTGTTCATATGTAATTGCAAACGTTTATAATGTTATGATACTAATTGATAATGACTTTCTATAACCATATATGATATACATATACAATTTTTCGTATTTTGTCATATGTAATATACATATATTAGACGGAGTTGAATGACTCGTCTCGAACTTGAAAACTAATAAACTAATTACTAAAAGTTTTGAGTTATTCGAAATTCCATTTTATAACTTCAATTCTATTTAAATTTTTTTTCTAAATCGAGTAGAATTAAAACGAGCATAATAAAAAATTTAATTTTTTTAGTCTAATTTTATTCGCACTAATTGAATTCATTGAGTTAACAAGACCCACAGATAGAAGTTATTGAACCACAATGTTTAACAAATCTCCGGTCTCCGTATTTACATTTCGTTATTGTTTAATTTATTTTGTCTCATTGATAAAATTTACTATCCAAAGTACGGATGTTTATAATTGGGTCATAAGCTACTAAGATGCCCAATAAATTCAATAACACTACTATAATATTATTTTATTTTATCTTTCCTTTCACTTTATTAATTTACATTATATGTTTATTGGGCATCTGGGTACCCTATGATAAAGTTATGAACACCCCTAATCCAAAGTACCTATTATAACAATCGTTTCATCAACTAAAACAGTTTCTAGCAAAACGTTTTGCATCAACAAAATATAGAATTTTAATAAAAAAGTTTAAATAGTTTAAATATTTTAGCAATATAATAGATTTTGAAACTTGTTGGACCGAATCAAACTTTAGACAAACCATCTTTTTACTATTCCATTATGATCTTATCCAATTTGATTTATGAACAATTCAATATGTATTCCTTTTTGTTTGAATTCAATATGTATCTACATTTTGTTTGGTTAAAATAATTACAAGGCAGTATCTTTTCATACATATTCTTAACCATTTGACAATGAGCACACACCTTGTAGACAAAACTATTTGATCCCGAGTCTCTTAGGATGAATGTTACCATCTTTTCCACTGAGATCATTTGTGAATTTTTTGAGATTACGGTTTACATTTGTTGGAGATATGTGAGCATTCGGTCGAGTTGAGTCGAGTAAAAAAATTTGAGTTAGTCGAGTTGACGAGTCTTATTTTATCATTCAGACTTAATTGAAAATTTTTAGTCGATTTTATAAAATTCGATTCTAATTGTTCGAGTTTCTATTTAAATTTAATTGTAAATATTAATATTGTTATGATATTGATTGATTTAAACTTAAACGACTTTTTATAACCATATATGATATACATATATATTTTTGTAGCTTTCCCACAAGTGTCAATAAGATTTGTAATATTATATAATAAATAAAATACCATCTTGAATTATATAATATATTTATAATATTATCTTTTAAAGAAGATATTTTGAGGAAAAAATTAATGAGAGTATGAAGGGGTCAAATAATGGATGAAAAGAAAGAATTTGTAAAAAGTTGCAATTACATGATTAAATTGAATAAAATTCAAAGTTGAGTGATTAAATTTCAAAAAAAAATGAAATTTAATTTCAAAAATTAAATGGAAGTTAAAATAGATATTTTGGTTATTTGAGTTATCCGAGTCTTATTTTATCAATCAAACTTTATTTAAAAATTTTCGAGTCATAGTCAAGTTTATGGAATTAGATTCAAGTAAAAAAAATCGAGTCGAATTTCTCACTCAAGTTGGAGACTTGAAATTTTCGATTAAGTATTAACTCGCTTAATACCATTATTATTATTATTTAAATCTAAAAGATCATATGTTGAAATGTATATTTATGGATAAATTCCTCACAAATTAAAGTTTAAAAGTTATAAATAATTTAAGTATTGTATATAAAAAAAACTATTTGTTGGAGCTGAAGATTATATGCTTTATCAACTTTCTAAATGTGTAGTTAGTAGGGCATGATGTACTTTGCAAAAATGAGGTAAAGAAATAAAAATCAGGTGTGAAAAGCAAAAAAGAGTTTTGCTCCTAAATCATCTTACGATCGCAAGATTAAATTATTATATTGTACTGTTGCTATCACTTTGAGTATCTTTTCAATTATTTTGACTAGAATTCTCACCAAATTTCAAAGCCGCCAATTTGTCTGATACTGCTTTCTTTCACCACATTGATGTCAACTTGTCTAAAATGGTTTCAACAATTACTCTAGAGGAAGTCCATAGCTTGCCAATATGCTAAACTAGTTATTCAACCCAGGCTTAACAATCAAATAACTATCTAATTTATACCATTATTTTTAAATAGATATTTGAATTATATTTTGGGCCAGTTAAGTGTCTGATATTTTATTCCGTGACCCATTTACGAATTTTTGGTGACAGACGTTATTTTTTCTGTCATCCAATAAAATTCGAACACGTGACATGGTTTCTCATTTTCTGAAATTAAAATATGAAAATAGGAAAAAATAAAAAATATTAATTAACCCAACAATATTTAATTTCTCTAAAAGCCCAAAACCCTAACCCCCGATTCCATAAATTTCTCCACTCCAACCACTGATTCGACCACCACCGACTACCTTTATCTTCATCGGACCCCCTCTATTAAAAACCTCATCATCTCGTCGTCAAAAATCGACGAATAAACCGTCAAAAAATACTCAACAATGAAGAAAAAAATAAGCCGATTGGGTTTCCACGGAGGTACATGACACTAAGACGGTGAACAGTGAACCACGACTTGTGGGGATGCTGAACGGTGAGGGAGATGTGATTTAAGGGGTTTGATTGAAAGAAATTAAAACTTTGGAGTCTTTAAAGAAATATAGAATTTTAAAGAAATTTAGAAATGAAAATATAAAAAATAGGCCATGTGTCATGTTTTGATTGGATGACGATTTTTTTTTAACGGCCGTTGATAAAAAAAACTTTAAATAAATAACAAAATAAAACGTTAGACAATTGTTTGGCACAATATATAGTTCAAGCATCTATCTAGAAAAAATATAATTTCACTGTTTATTTGACTGTTAAGCATTCAATTAATCATTTCATTTTCTCAATAGGTAAAACTGTCCAACATTTTGTCCTTTGGTAGACTTTCTTTTTCTTTATTTATTCATTTTTAATTATTACCTAAAGTAAATTCAATGATTGGTTCCATTAGAATAGAATATAATATTTATATAAAGAGATTTAAATTTAATTAGCTTTATCTATAATATGTATATGTTTTTTTTTATCAGCAAAGCGAAGTATATATTATTATGATAATCATACAACGCTAGTCGAACATGCGCCTTGTTAAAAACCTCCCTAAACCTACTGGAGGAAAAGAGTACGACATGTCGACTGAATAACAAAGCGAAATAACCCCCTTACAGCATCATAGCGAAGCCTGAAACAAAGAGACTCGAGACACCCCTTCCTTCGCTAGTGCATCGGCTAACCCATTCGCCTCCCGATAGATATGGGAAAAGCACACCGATCCTAGCCGCGCACAAGCTCGGTCAATCGCACAAAAAGACTCCCACAAGCGCCAAGGTCGACGTTCCACCTGCAACACCCATCCAATTGCTACTTTGGAATCCGACTCTATAATTAAAGGTTGATCCACCCACTTGGAAGCTAAAAAGAACTCCAAGGCAAAAGCTATCGCCCGAATCTCAGCCACATTTGAATCAAGAGAACCAAGTGGCCCTGAAAACAATGCGAGGACACGACTCTGAGCATCACGCAACACCCCCCCGAAGGCCGCTGGCCCTGGCTTCCAACGCGCAGATCCGTCCACTGAGAACTTCAAAGTAGTGCCGAGTGGGGGTTCCCAGCACACACCCACACGGTCCAAACTTTTAGCTACCCCTTCCCGATACATACTCGGACAGTCCCACCAAAGATTCTCACTAACCGTCAATCCCTCTTTGAGGGTCTTCACCCAATAGAAAGAGCGCAATTTCACCAAAAAACAAATCTCGGAGACCGGAATAAACTTCCCATTAAAAACAAGGTCATTGCGCGCAAGCCACAACGACCATAACAAGGCAGCGATACATGACACCCACAGCTTCCTTAGTATGCCCGTGAACGAACAATATATATCCGGGAGAAGGAAATCCGCTAAGGATTTCGGCAAAGGCAAGGAAATCGCCCACCACCCTCGAAACCAATTCCACAATTCTTGGGTAAACGGACAAGAATAAAACAAGTGCTCAATATCTTCCTCCCTCTCGCGGCACCACCTACACAAACCTGGTTGTCACCCAAATCAATCCCACGCACCCGTAGGAATGCAAAAGTCGGCAATCGACGTAGCCAAGTAAACCATAAGAACGCCTGGACCTTAGGAGGAACCAGGACCTTCCACGCAAAACAGTCCCCAAAATCACTCTCGCCCACTTTGTCCATCATAAGCAACCGAGACAATCCCTTGACTGAAAATATCCCATGGTTATCCAGCGTCCACACGAGCATATCCAACTCACCTTGTCGCAACCGTATCGGACATACCAAAGAGCATAAATTATGCAATTGCCGAGCCTCAAAGGACCGCAAACTACGGCGGAACACAACATCCCATCAAACATGCTGAAAACTCCCCTCGACGGCAACATCCCTTACCAATGCTAACCGATCAACCGCAATAGTAAACAGGCGAGGGAACACATCTTTTAATGGCTGCTCTATACACCAAGCATCAAACCAAAACATCACATGTTCCCCCGAACCAACTTTCCAAACGAAACGAGTCTCTCCCATATGCTGTTGCACACCCTCCGAGCTAACCGTTTGCACTATCTGTTTCCATATCACAGACATATGTCCCCTAACCGATGTATTAAACTGCCACCACTGTGCCGCTTCACCATACTTTGATACAATAATAGCCCGCCACAGCGATGTCTCATCCCGAGCATATCTCCATGCCCACTTCGCCAAAAGTGCCTTATTTCGAACCTCAAGATCGGCCACCCCCAACCCGCCTATGCGACGAGGCCGGCACACTAGACTCCAATTCACCCTACTCATTTTACGTTGTAAATTAACACCACCCCATAGGAAAGCTTGCCTCAACCTATCTATCGCAGCAATCACCCCTTTCGGCACTCGAAACAATCCCATGTAATAAACAGGAAGAGAGGATAAAACAGAGTTTACCAATGTCACCCGTGCCGCAAACGATATCGATGTCCTCTTCCAGCCTGCGAGCTTTCGACGGACAGATGCAATTACAGGCTCCCATACAGCAATATTGCGCGGATTTACACCCAACGGTAAACCCAAATAAACAAACGGTAGCTCCCCCTGACGGCAAGACAGTACCTCGGCCATGGATGCAAACAACGCACCATCTACACCTATCGCATAGAGTGACGACTTTGAAAAATTGATTCGCAAGCCTGAGCACACCTGGAAACAACACAATAGCCTACGAACATTCAATGCTGCTTCTACCGATGCTTCAAAGAAGAGAACAGTGTCGTCAGCAAACTGGAGGTGTGTTAGTGTCACCCCCGGTGCCACTACCACCCCATGAATCAGCCCTAGTGTCTCCGCTTGTACTAACAAACGATGCAACGCTTCAGCCACTATGACGAACAACAACGGCGACAATGGACAGCCTTGTCGCAACCCCCGTCTCATATCAAACTCTTTCGTTGCGCTCCCATTTAACAAGACAGATAAGCGAACTGTCCCAATACATTCCATCACCCATCCCCTCCACGTTTCATTAAAGCCCATCGATCCTATAATCTGATCCAAGAACTCCCAACGGACACAATCATAGGCCTTCGCAAAGTCTAGCTTCAACACACAACCCCCCACTCGACTGTTGCGCATAGAATGAATCGTCTCATTAGCCAACAGGATTCCATCCACTATCTGACGGCCACGGACAAAAGCTGATTGATGATCGCTGATCAAACCACCCAGCACTACCTGTAAACGCCTAGCTAGAATTTTCGCTAAGATTTTATAGATGAAATTCAACAAACTGATCGGGCGATACTCATTTAAAGAAGCCGGCGAATCCACTTTCGGCAGAAGTACAATAAAAGTATTATTGACGCCTAGAGGTAGCTTTCCAGTAGAGAAAAAATCTGTCAAAAACCTGTCCACATCGCCACTAATAACCTCCCAGCACCTCTTATAAAACTCCATACTATATCCATCCAGACCCGGAGACTTCGAACCCTCACACCCACGCACCACATCCCATGTCTCGTTCATAGAGAAAGGCACAGTCAAAGCCAAGTTCTCACTATCATTCACTCTATTAAACGCGCCCTCAAATTGCCAAGTACATGATCTCTCTTCCGCGGTAAAATGCCTAGAGAAGAAACTCACCACATGCTTCCGTAACCTGCTCGGGTCAGTCACCCAACTACCATTTATATTCAAACCAACAATGGAATTCCGACACGCTCGCAACTTCGCTGCCCTATGAAAGAACGCAATATTCCTATCCCCCAATTTAAGCCAAGTCGCACGTGACTTCTGTCGCCATAACGATTCCTTTTTACGAATCGCTCGCCATAGAGCTTGTAGCCAAACCCGCCGTTGATCATATACATCCCCGCCCTCCCCTACGGCTTGTTCCACCTCTCCACTGTCTAGGCATTCAAGAAGGCCTTGGATGTTAGAGATTTCCTTCTCAATGTCCCCAAAATCCGATTTGTTCCACTTCCGAAGAAATAGCTTCAAATATCGGAGCTTAACCATACAATTAATGAAGCGGAAAGGCCTCAGACCCCAGTCAATATCATCACACATCAACATAAGAGGGGCATGATCTGAGATACCGCGCGGTAAAGATACTTGTTCAATTCGAGAAAAACAATCTAACCACCTCGAAGATACTAAGAAACGATCAATACGGCTCTTACGGCTATCCCTCCCAAACCACGTATATTGCTTTCCTCTCAAAGGCAAATCAATCAAACATGTATCATTCACAAACGACACAAATGAAGTCATACCTCGCGACAGCGTGCTGCACCCTGCTCTCTCCGATGGCCGCAACACCGCATTAAAATCACCCATGACGCAGAATGGTCCCGAATAACTGTCAATTGCATTCACCAACCGTTGCCATAGCCCTTCCTGCTCTGACGCGTCACAAGGGGCATACACTGCCAGAAGACAACACACCATATCCTCATGCTTCCAACGCCCCTGGAGCATAACAAAGTGCCTCTCAATCTCAACTGATTCCAACACAAATCTGTCGCTTTCCCATATTGCTAAAATACCACCCGATGCTCCCACGGAAGGCGAAAATGAAAACTCAAATCCATCACTATACCACATCCCAGCTACCAACGACGGACACAACTCCTCTAATTTCGACTCCTGCAACAAAGCCATATCAAAACGATGCTTCCGAATCACTTCCCCCACCCGTCTCCTCTTCAACACGGATCCCAACCCCTTGACATTCCAGCTCAATAAACGCATTATTACAATTGGCGAATGCCGTCCTGCAGCACTCGCGACAAGTCTCGCAAAATTTCTTCCTCACGGCCTATCGATGTCACACCCACCAAGTTCCCTAAAGCCGCAGTTGCTGTTGCTTCACGGTGAATTATTTGTTGTCTACGGATGAAGTGTGAATCTGTTAATGATGCATCAGCAACTAAAGATTGGGATACTCGGCATCCATTCTTCCGCGGTCTTCCCCTCCCCTGTTTTGATTTATTCGCCACCCCCGACAATGCGTTTACCGATTTTGTTTTCTTTAACACGCCATTAATCCATACTGGAATTATATCATCAGCAGCTTCCGATTGCCGTATTCCTTGTTCGTCGCCTATTTTTTCAACTGGTATTGCGATCACTCCAGATTGTTCGACTATGGTTGCTGTTATCGGGACTGGAACCAAACCTGTCGTCTCTTGCTCTACAATTTCCGTCACCCCCCGTTGGTCTTGATTCCCAGTTTGAATATCCTGAATTTTCACGTGAGTTTGATTTACCGCTAGAACCTGAGTGTTTGGATTGGCTTCAGCATTACCAGAACTATGAATTTCTATCCCTATAGGACTCTTCATTGTATTGCAGTCTCCTACTACCGATACAATACCCCTCATCCCAGCTTCACCGCCGCCCTGTGGTGATCCATTGTGTACCAGCGTCAACAATTTGCATCCAGCCGTGACCACCGGCGTAATATCGACCTCATCCTGGTCCCCTCGATAGGAATCATTCCATAGTTGGTTGTTTGTCCAATCCTTTACCCCTGCTCCTGTTTCATCTAAATTTTGCCGTGCATAGTCTTCCCCCATACACGATTCCGGCACGCATTCCGACGAGCTACACTAAGACGATTCATCACTACTATTGTCACTGGTTACGGTGCACTCACAATCGATGAGAGGCCCAAAGATGGTCACCTCTTGAACAAAAATCTGGTGTATCTTGCCCTCGACTTCCAGCATCAATTGTGTATCAATGAACTCCATTGAATCCGTTTCGATCAATAGCCAGCCACGTTCGAAAGATGTCGGCGCTGATGTGTTCTCCGCAACTCGAACAAGCGACCCCCAATGTGTCGCAATACTTTCGAACGTCTCAAAAGACCAAGCGTGCACTGGAATGCCTCGAACAGAAATCCATACCCGTCGTGTTTGTATTGTCATCCCCGGATCCCATCGTTCTAATTTTGAGAAGCAATCGCTGAATCTTGTCTTTTCCAGCACCCCTTCCATTGTTTTCGCGTCTTTGAACATCAACAATATCGCCGGTCCAGCGATTCGCAGAATAGATAAACCTTGATAATTGGGGATGTGCATCCTTGATGCTAATTCCTTTATACTCCATTGTCTATCGCACCAACCCACCATACAGTGTTGGAGAACGCCCACTTTCTCTTCATCGACGTGCCCTTTGATTGTCTTTGCCATGACACGATTTCTCTTCGAATTCACGCTATTGGATTGTCCCTTTTCATCCCCACTTTTCTTGCGATCAAGCTCATCCAAACCCCTATTTCGTTGAAACGATACGCGATCGGCGAATCTTGCCAAGCTCACCCTCAATCGAGATCCATAGATCCATTTGTTGTTGAGGCGCTCAATCGCTCGATCCGCATCAACTTTGCTGGCCATCCTAACAAATCCAAATCGTCCTCCATCTTTTGCCTGTTTCCGAGGGATGAATGCGTCGAGAACCTCGTCGTGTCTATCAAAAACTTGCCATAACCCTTTCCAATGCAGCGTTTCCGATACCCTACCCACGTAAACAGTCCATTGCTGCCGGCGTTCATTCTCCATGGCCTCCTTACGCTGCACATTGCTGCCGGCGGAATTCTCCTTGGCGCTCATTCTCCTTTCCTTCTATATATGTATAAAAAATTAATAAAAAAAATATGAATAAATACTACCTTATAATTATATTAAGTCTATTAAAAAAATTAGCTGCAGATGAAATTCAACTCCCACCAAATCTGAACTCCAATTTCAAATACACTTCAGTTTCCAAATGGTGGCTGCTTGGTGGGGTTGCTAATATCTGTTGATCACTAGTCACAAGATATTTTGAGAGGTACATCCTAGGTGGTAAATATGTATCATAAAACAAACATAAATAATATAATTTGAATACAGATCACAAAACAAACACGAATCATTTAAAAACTTATTTAATTTTTATTCTCTATTATGAATATTTTTATACTATCGCAACACAAAAAAAAACGTTTAAGAAAATGCAAGAGTTATCATTAATTTTTTTATTCAATATGATTGGATCACCTGAAAAAACATGACGTTTTAATGAAAATTTAAATATTATTAAATTGAGTTCAAAGGTACAATTACGTGTGAGGAAGGATAATACCCTCACGACTCCGGTTTACAAAAATGGTACGTTTAACATTGTGTTATCCCTTGAATTTGAAATAGTGGATCTAAAATTGACATTTAAACACAATAATGATTTATTCGAGAAGAAAATGAAGCTAACTTCATCCCTTAATCATGAGGTAAGGAGTTCAATTCCTACCAATGAGAATGGAGTACATTTCATGGCCAGTCGTTTACCTCTTAGTGAGAGCACCCGCAGCAAAAGAATTAGTCACTGCTATCGACGGTGGATACCTTGGCTCAAAAAATAAGCTAATCTCGAAATTAAGAATCATGGCAGAAATCCGACAATGATCCTTGTAAATTTCGGATCGCTTCATTTCATTCGAAAAAATACCCTTACATATGACAATTATCAAAGATTCAGACGGAATCCCGACGATAATTCTCATAATTATCATTACGATTAAGCATTTCCTTGATTTTCGAAAACTAAATAAGACTAGACAATACGATGCGTCGTCTATTCATAAATTATTTAAAGAATAATACTTAAAAATGTCACTAAATGGTTACTAAATATCATAATTGGTTATATTAAAAAAAATACCATAATTGGTTGCGGCAACTTTTATTATGATTTTTTATAAATTAATGTTTTTATTTAATCTATTTACACGAAAATTAACCCTAATCTAAATATTTTATCGTAAAGGTACAAATTCTAAAACATATTTTTATTAATAACAAAAGTTTGACGGAAGTCCGACGTAAATTTCGTATGTCATGTTATCAACGGATTTTATTGTAAGAGGACTTCACACTTTTCTCTTTTCTTTCCTTTTTATTTAATATAAAAGAATTCCACTAACTTTCCAATTTCAATTTAATTTATCTTATTCTCTAAACTTTCAAATTAGTCCCTAAATTATTCTCGGTTGCTTCAGTTATCGATTAACATTCTTAAATTTATTCGAAATACTAGTTTGATGACATGACATTCTAGAACATAATTCCTGACTTCCAAATTTTAATAAAATATATTTTTTTAATATTATCCGGTCCTCGAGCTAAAAAATTATTTGTTCAGATTTGAGGGTGTTACAAAAGTAGCTTGGAAGCTTGGGTGCAGTGCCATAGGAGACGAACGCGAGATCATTGAGGAATTTGTAGACTTGAAAGCTTGTAGATAGCATCTTGGAAGAAATTTGGGGGGGGGGGGGGGGGGGGGGGGCGATAGCAAGGTGGTGGTGGAATACAAGTCTAGGAGAGAGGCTAAGGTTTGCGAGGGACAGGTTGATGGAGTATATATTTGGTAACATAAGAAGATGGGGACCGTGGGATTTTGGGTTTCAACTTTCATGCATTATAATTTGGTTGAGCTTTGTTGTATGGCAGTGGAATGAATCGAGTTTTTCATTCGAAGAGGATATGACTGGCTCTGGTATATAAAACCCAATTTCATAGATTTCTACCTTTATAGAAACACATTCTTCCATTTCCACCAAAAAGAATCGAGTAAAAATATTTGGTTTACACTCTTATTTTAAAGCATTTTGAAACTAATTTGGGTTACTACCAATTAATCTAATACATTGTGTTTTTTTCATTTAACTTTGTTAGTGTTTCTGTTTTTAGCGTTTTTAAATTTTGGGTAAATTTCTGCAAAAATCTCTCAAGCTTACCTCTTGAACTCAGATTTTTAGTCTCCGTTTGATTCACTGGTGTCATCATATTTTATTCCAGTTTTGAATGGTGAGGAAACCGAAACTTTGATTTGAGTTTTTGTTGATTTCGAGGAAAAGAAACTGAAAAGCATATTAAAATTGTACACAAATATCATAAAAACAGATTACAGTTAATTGAACTTTCTTGCCTATTTGGTCCAAGAATTTTCGGTATTCAGTAATCATATTAAACCTTATTTACTGAAGTCAAACTCAATCAAGAAATATTTTTCCCTACGTTTATTTTTTTTTTCATTTACAAAAGTCAAAATAAAGACCTCATTTACAGGATATCGAGCCCCTTTCATTATCCAAAATATCATAAGCATATATCATTAAATCATGAAAGATTTTTACATGTACATAAAGTTTATAGGGTGAATGATGATTGAGGGATACTTTGAAGATTACTGATAAAAGGATTTAGCAGAAGGATATCTATTCTCTGCAAATTGTAAAATACAGAGATGGGCAGGTGGGTATGGGTAGGGACAGAGCTGAAATTTGGGGTTAAAATGACAAATCATAAATATTTGAGGGGAGAGAGCAAATTCATAAATAATACAAATTTTAAAAAATTATATAGAAAAAAATGTAAAAAGTTGCATCTCTCCACCCCTATTTAGTTTCATCACTAGCTATGGTGATAAAGAGATAATGGCCCTGTTTGGCAATTAGCGGATAGCTGATAGCTGATAGCGGATTACATTAGTTGATAGCTGATAGCTGATTGCATTAGTTGATTTGACTAGCGGATTGTATAAAAGTGTTTGGTAAAATTAACTGATAGCTGATAGCTGTTTGATTATTTAAACAAGCAAAATGACATATAAGGACATGATTATATTTAATACTTGTTTGAATAATTTATTAGTTATTAATATTTTGTATCTAATAAATATTAGTTAGATTTGTAAAAATTATTTTTAATATAAATTTTCTAAACATATTTGTAAGATTTATATATTAATTTATTATTTATATAATTATTAAATTTTTTATATGCACATATAAATATGTGATAATAAAAAAATAAAATTAACTTACAAATGTCACCATATAAATTAGTAGTAACAACAAATAAGTCCAATATTTAATATGTTATTATTTAGTTTTAAAAATATTATTATTTAATTTAGGTTATTCGGAGATTTTTGGTAATTGTTAAGGGTAAAAGAGTCATTACAACTATAATATCAAACCTCTAATCTCAAAAAGCTCATATTAGGAGCTTTTTCAAAATTAGCTTTTTCACCCCAATCTGGTATTCCAATCCGCTATTTACCAAACATCAATATTAGTAGATTTGACTAGTCAAACCTCTAATTATATCTCAAACTTCTAATTTTTGCCAAACACGCGATTAAAGATGGGTATGGTCAAAAACCAAGTGTTTTACTGATGTTATTGTGTCACAATTGTTTCAACCCTTTTGGAAGTACAAACTAATAATAATCATGTTTGGTGGGTGGCTACGGTAGACCTAAAAATTTAAAAATCGGGTCTAAAATTATTTTTCTTATTAAATGGTATGTAAATTTCCCCTCTTTACACATTATATTAAAATTTTTTATTAAAAAGTAATATTAAATTAAACTTATTTTTATAAAAAAATAGAGATACAAATACTTACTTTTATAAAAAATGGAGATACATACGCCCCCTAATAGGGTTCACTGCATCAACCCCTAGATGGTGGTGAGTTAGGAAAATGGAAAATCTAACCTAATCTCCCATAATCAATAACTTCATGGCCTGATTTTTGCAGGCAAAATAGTCCATGTACAAAACTGTTGTTTTAAATCACAATTTCCTTAATGTTTAAACCAATCTATCAATTACTCTCATCATTTGATTTTCGAAGTTAAGGAAAAGTTTCACTTGAAAGATAATAATTCAATCGGTTTATACAACTCTCATCATGGCATAAACTTTTGAGATAGGTTAAGAATTATTATTTGATTCTTGATTCTTTGGAATGGTGGAGAGAAACTCGACTCAAAATAATTGAATTTTTTAATTTAACTCGAGGCATAAAAATTCGACTCGTCTCGAAAAAAATTTCAAATAAAGTTTGAGTTATAAAATGGAAATTCAAATAACTCAAAAAATTTAATAATTAGTGGATTAATTTTTTAGTTAGAGTCGAGTCCCTCAATTTTCCCTTATATATAAACCGATATAAAAAATACGAAGAAATATATGTCACATATAAAAAATATGAAGAAATATATGTAACCCCCTCGTCCCGGTCTGGTCGGATGACCGGTTCGAATGGGCCACACGGGGAAAACCGAAGCGAAACTCGTTAAGGTTCCCCCTCGGTTAGCAGCCTTTTTTTTTCTTTTATTTTAATCTTATCTAGAGGAGTAATAAATCCTAAGTGATCATACAGCGGAACAACATACACGAGACAATCAAACGAACCCAAACCAACATTTAACAGCCCAATTTTAAACTTAAACTGCAGGCGGTATCGATACTCCTAGGGAGGGTATCGATACGCCTTGACCAAAGTCAACACTCAGAGTCAACACAGGAAGACCGTATCGATACAGCCTTCGAGCGTATCGATACGCCCTTCCAACGGTCAACTTCTCGCGGTCAACGCTAAGTTGACCGTAGCGATACGCCAAAGGTCCGTTTCGATACCAAAATCGACAGTAACTTCAGTGACCAAAAAGGTATCGATACGCCCCCTCGCGTATCGAAACGCGTGGCCTGAAGCAAGAAGGTCGTATCGATACTGGTCCAACCGTATCGATACCCCTGCTACGAACTTACAAGTTTTAGCTGATTTAAAGCACAAGGATGCCCCAAAACACCAACAAAACACTCAACAACACTCTAACAGCATGCCAGCAATTAATCCTAAGACAAACCATCTTACGAGCATGCTTTCACATCAATTAAACGAGACTAATCACCAAGGTATAACATCACAAACCATGCCTTCATACATATCATAAAAGGAGCAAGCATTCACATAGCCCACACTTAGACAAATTCAAGATAGCAAAACTAACAAGGTTTCAAGCAAGGCATACATCCCAAGCCAAATAACAAGCACAAAGGAGGTTCTAACATGCTCATAAGCAACATCAACCACAACATAATCCAAAAGCAACATAATAAGATTACATGCCCCATTGCTTGACCATTACATCTTAACTTAAAAGTTCATACTTGGTAGCTACACTAGCACCACAAGCACACTTGGAGGCCCCCTTCTTGCTCCTAACAACCCCACGAACTAAGGATCTGCAATGTTGAACAAAGAGAGCGTAAGCAATGATGCTTAGTGAGGGTAAGCTCTTAAAAACAAACCTCAACATTGCAGGGTCCGAGCACGATCTTAGCCAAGGCAAAACACATATTTACCAAGGATCCACAAGAGCCACAAGATAAAGATGCATGAGCAATATTCAATTAAATGCCATGATCAACAAGCCCTATTCCACAACACATGTAATCACATTTAAACATCCAAATAAGGATTATATATCACAACACATTGATACACGTATCAATCAACATTGGCACCTAGCTATGACCCGAATACGCGGATAAACACGTTGGAACTCACATCCAACAACCACTTTACCTCACGGTGGGATTTCACTCATCACCGGTCTCACGGAGGGGATTCCACTCATTCTCACGCCCCGTCGATGGGATTCCACTCATCATCGACTATATATAAATACAATTTCCGGGCGAACCTGTACTCCTCCTTGGTGACTCAACGCCACCAAGGCCACGCGCGACTTTTGACTCATGTGTACACACTAACATCCTAATGATCGATCATTCGTACTCAAGCATACTAGTGCCAACATTTTACTCACTCCACATTACTCATTTCAATCAATTCCGTGCTTAGCACGTACTCACCATGAACACAATCATGAACCATTACCATGCATGCCTTAAGCATCACAAATCATGCCTCATCTCACATATATACACAATATACATTAATCAATCATATCACAAGTCATACGAGGCATACACAGCCATATATATAAGTTCATCCAAAGGCTCTAGATCAAGTTTAGGATTAAGCTACCACCCTAATCCTAACTCTAGGTGGGTCTACCAAGCCCAACCTAGTCCACATACTCAAACCGACCATTTTAAAACCATGTAAAACAATTAACCACTCACCTAAGCTTCCAAGCTTCAAGCCAAGCAAGCAAGCAACACTCACAATCCCGGATTTCTTCCCGAAGCTTCTCCAACACCAATTTCCGCTTCTAAACAACCTCAAACACATTTCAAACAATTCCAAATCAGCCCAACATCAAAACACTAACCCGGAATACAATTCAATCACAAATTTCAATGTTGCAAGCTATGAACAAATCCCATTTTTCACCAACTCGGACAGCCCCAAAACCATGTCCAAAAACCATGTTTCCAACCTCCATTACACCCACAAATGATCCCAATTCAACCCCTATCCATAGTACTATCAATAGCCTATCAAAACCCACCTAAAACAACCCCCAAAACTCACCCAAAACCTCCCCAAAACCCCATGTTTACCCAAATCCGAAAACTGTTCAAAATCATTCAAAATTCACATATGTTATACCATTTGACCTCTATACATCATAACTAACCATATTAAGTCAAAACATTTAACTTAACAACATAAAGTTTCCATTTTTAATCAAAATCTCCTAAAATTCCATTTTCCAAAACTTTCATGAAAATCAAAATAAATAGTACTTTTAAAGAGAGGGAGTTGAGGGGAAGTCAAAAACGTTATTACCTTTCAAAATGGAGTTGAAATGGATGAGAAATGAGATGGAATAGTAACAAGGAGAGTGGAGAGCTCTTTCACGTTGGAAGACAATGAGGAAGAGAGTGAATAGTGATTATTTTTGAAAAGGGGGATTTAAATTGAAAGATGGGTAAATTACCAAAAGGCCATTAATGAATGGCTATTCCCTTGTTCTTTAAAAAAAACTCTTCAACTTGCAATTAAATCAATTTGGTCCCATTTCAAAAATTTATTTTGAAACCCGAAATTTTAAAGGATTATTTTAATTATAAACCCGAGCCCAAATAATATTAAAATATTATTTTCACCTAACCCCTAAACCCGGGTGTTACAACTCTCCCCCACTTAAGGAAATTTCGTCCCCGAAATTACCTGGTGGAAACAGATACGGAAACTGCTCAACCATATCTGCTTTCCTCTCCCACGTGGCCTCTTCCACACCTCTATGTCTCCACAACACCTTGACCAACTCTATGGTCTTGCCACGCAACACCTTGCTATCAGAAGCAAGTATCTCAACGGGTTCTTCATTGTAAGACAAATCCGGATTTAACTCTATCTCCTCAACGGGCATAACATGCGAAGGATCCGATCTATATCTCCTAAGCATAGACACATGAAAGACATCATGGATCTTCTCTAACTCAGAAGGTAACCTCAGACGATAAGCTACAGGCCCAATCCGCTCAACTATCTCATACGGACCAATGAACCTCGGACTCAACTTGCCCTTTCGGCCAAATCTCATTACCTTCTTCCACGGAGATACTTTCAGAAACACTTTCTCACCCACGGAGTACTCAATCTCTTTTCTCTTCAAATCCGCATAAGACTTCTGACGATCGGAAGCTGCTTTCAAACGGTCACAAATCAATTTTACCTTGTCGGTGGTCCCCTTAAGCAAATCCAGCATAGGTAACAATCTCTGACCCGTTTCAGCCCAACAAATCGGAGTCCTACATCGTCTACCATACAAAGCCTCATAAGGAGCCATCTGAATACTAGACTGGTAACTGTTGTTGTAAGCAAACTCAACTAACGGTAAGTGCTTCTCCCAAGAACCATAGAAGTCAATCACACAACAACGAAGCATATCCTCTAGAATCTGTATCACTTGCTCTGACTGCCCATCGGACTGAGGATGATAGGACGTACTGAAATGCAAACGACTACCTAGAGCACTATGCAAGCAACCCCAGAACCTCGAAGTAAATCTAGGATCCCTATCTGAAACAATAGACTTCGGAACCCCACGAAGTCTCACAATCTCACGGATGTACAAGTTTGCCAACTTGTCCAAGGAATCCGCAGTGTTCACTGCTAAGAAGTGAGCACACTTAGTGAACCTATCAACAATCACCCAAACTGAATTCTTCTTCGAAGGAGACAAAGGCAACCCCGACACAAAATCCATGGTGATCCTCTCCCATTTCCATTCCGGAATCTTCAAGGGCTGTAACAAACCTGAAGGAACCTGATGTTCTGCCTTCACTCTCTGACAAACCATACAACGGCTCACATACTCGGCTACATCTTTTTTCAAACCAACCCAGAAGTAATCATTCTTCAAGTCACGATACATCTTGGTACTACCCGGATGCATAGAAAAGGGACTCGAATGTGCTTCACTCAGAATCTGACGTCTCAACTCAACATCTTCTGGTATAACAATTCTATCTCTAAAGCACAACAAGTTCTCACCACTGAAACTGTACTCGGTCGGTCTTTCTTCGGCTATGTCCTGAACGTGAGGAACTAAAGTCACATCTTGCAACTGCTTCTCTCTAATCAACTGAATCAAAGAAGGCTTCACTTGCAACTTGGTGATCAGACCACCATCATCGGACACACTCAATCTACCAAACATAGCTCTCAACTCAACGGCCACCTTTCTACTCAAAGCATCGGCTACTACATTTGCTTTACCCGGATGGTACTCAATGGTCAAATCATAATCTTTTAACAACTCTAGCCATCTTCTTTGTCTCAAGTTCAACTCTTTCTGTGTCATCAACTACTTCAAGCTCTTGTGATCGGTGTAAACTATACACTTCTCACCATACAAATAATGACGCCAAATCTTCAATGCAAACACAACTGCGGCTAGCTCTATATCATGAGTAGGATAGTTCTTCTCATGAATCTTCAACTGTCTAGAAGCATAAGCAACAACTCTTCTTTCTTGCATCAAAACACATCCTAAGCCTACGTAGGAAGCATCACTATAAATCACAAACTCCTTACCTGAAACAGGTTGCACTAACATTGGGGCATTTGTCAAAGCTTCTTTCAATTTCTCAAAGGCCTTCTGTCTTGCATCTGACCATTCAAACTTAACTCCTTTTTGCAACAATTTAGTCAAAGGAGCAGCTACTCTAGAGAAACCATCAACAAATATCCTATAGTAACCGGCTAACCCTAGGAAACTCCTAATCTCGGTCACGGACTTAGGTTGTTTCCACTCAACAATCGCCTCAATCTTCGATGGATCAACTCGAATACCTTCGGCCGAAACAACATGGCCAAGAAATACAACCTCTCGAATCCAGAATTCACATTTACTAAGTTTCGCATACAACTGATTGCTCAACAATCTCTGTAAAACAAATCTCAAGTGCTCATCATGCTCTTCTTCTATCTTCAAGTATACAAGTATGTCATCAATGAAAACAACTACAAAACGGTCTAGATAGTCTCTAAAAATTCTGTTCATCATGTCCATGAATGCTGCAGGTGCATTCGTGAGCCCAAACGACATCACAAGAAACTCATAGTGACCATATATAGTCCTAAAAGCTGTCTTCGGAACATCACACTCTTTCACCTTCAACTGGTAGTACCCGGATCTCAAATCTATCTTCGAGAACACTGAAGCACCTCTCAACTGATTCAACTGTCTATAGTCAATACACATGCGCATACTACCATATTTCTTTTTCACAAACAACACGGGAGCACCCCAAGGAGAACTACTAGGCCTAATGAAACCATGGTCTAATAATTCTTGCAACTGACTCTTCAATTCTTTCAACTCTTTCGGAGCCATACGATACGGAGCTATCGAAACCGGATTAGACCATGAAACTGTCTCAATCACAAACTCTACATCTCTGTCTGGAGGCAACCCTGGCAACTCTTCCGGAAACACATCCGGAAAGTCACACATTGTTCTAATATCTTGCGGTCTAGCTTCACTCATATTCGGATTCATAACATAAGCTAGATAAGCCCCACATCCAGAGTACATCAACCTATGAGCCTCTAAAGCTGACACCACATTAGACAAGAACTTAATGTTCTCGCCTACTACTACTACCTCGTAGTCATAAGAAAGTTTCAAGGAAATTCTCTTTGTCTCAAAATCCACACTAGCCCGATGCTCAACCAACCAGTCCATACCCAAGATAATATCAAAGCCATAGAAAGGAAGTTCCATCATATCAACTGAGAACACATGACCCTAAATCTTCAGTGGACATCTCCTATACATACGTCTAACCACAACTGTCTTACCAAAAGAACTAGTAACATGCATACCTACATCTAAGATCTCAACAGGGATATCTAACTTCTGTGCATGATTACTCAAAATGTAGGAATGTGTAGAACCCGAATCAACCAAAGAAAGCAAAGACATAGACTGTAACTCGAAATTACCTGCTATCACATCAGTGTCGTTCCCGGTCTCTCTCTGAGCATAAACTCTCGCTGGTCCTCCCGCCTCTGGCTGCACTGCCACAACATGAGCAAGGTTCCTCTGAGCATCTACCCTAGGTGCATTAGCTCTAGGCTGGAAGTAGCCACAACCGCGCCCACGGCCTCTCTGAAAATCATTCGCCCTCGCAGGAGCCTGAGCAATGTTCGGTGCCTATGCCGCCTGATGCGGACAATCCCTCCTAAAGTGGTCCCTCGAACCACAGTTCCAACAAGCATGAAAATTACCCCAACACTCACCAGCGTGCTGTCTCCCGCAACGGGTACACTCGGGCAAACGCCCTCCTCCTCTATGGCCATGATAGCCCCTACCATGGTGGCCACCACCACGTCTATGGTCAAACTGATGTCCGCTACCTCTGTGCCTCTTAGCATCTCTACCATCAAAGTGGTTATGCCTCTTACCAGAACTAGAACCACCAGATCGTTTGGCCGAACCCAAACTGTGCTCCAAATCTTTGGCCCTCGCGACCAATACATCAAAGTCTAAGTAGTCAGAAGCTAGCGTGTACCTCTTAATTTCCTCACTCAACCCATAGCGGAAACGGTTACAGCGTTCCACTTCAGCAGGAACCAACTCTGGAGCATACTGACTCAAGCGAACAAAACGAATCTCATAGTCAGTCACAGAAGTCTCTCCCTGAGTAAGGGCCATAAACTCTCGCTTCTTCTCATCTAAGTACCTCGGTCCCAAGTACCTCTTCCGGAAAGCGGTCTCAAAGAAATCCCAATCAATTTCTGCCTCTGGAACCCCGGTAGTAATGGTGACCCACCAGGTGTAGGCATCACCCTGAAGCAACGAGATCACACAACCCAATCAACGTGCGCCCGCACAACCCATCTGAGCCAAGATACGAACTGTCTTCTCCAACCATAACTCCGATCTCTCTAGAGCAGATCCCCTTAACTCTTCGGCCCCCAAGCTACGGAGCCTCTCCAAAGGTAGACTAGCATCGTCACACCTAGGCTGAGCTGCAGCCTGAGCTCCCGCAACTGCGGCCTGAAATGCTCCCGCTATAGCTTGCACTAGCGGAGTCATATCAATTCCAGCTGGACCTTGGCCGCCTTGGCCACCTTGAGGTCCCTCTCCTCCGGCTCCATCCTCGCCCCCAACTCCAGGCGGAGGAGGTGGTGGTGGTGGAGGTGGTGGAGGAGCACCAACTCCCGCGGCCACCGGCCCTTCTATGTGAACCTCCACACCAACTGCCGGCTCAACAGGAGCCGCAACCCGTGGTTCCTGACGAACCACTCTCGGCCTACCCCTCGGCCTAGACATCGCTCTCATAGATATTAACTACAACCACAACAACAAAACATACAAAGTTGGGTTAGCAAGACAAGGCTTCCAAGTTCTCAAGTACGTTTCCCCCACTTAAAAATTCTTTTTCGATGTAATAGTAGCAATGAGACTCCCAAACAACATGCTTTGAAGTAAAACAATTAACATACTTGTCACACAAGCAATCATACTTACAAAGCAAGCAAACACCGTGCATGTCAATTCAAAACTTAAACTTACCTCACTTACCTGCCCAAGGTCTCGGAAACCTTAGGCTCTGATACCAACAAGTGTAACCCCCTCGTCCAGGTCTGGCCGGATGACCGGTTTGAATGGGCCACACGGGGAAAACCGAAGTGAAACCCGTTAAGGTTCCCCCTCGGTTAGCAACCCTTTTTTTTCTTTTATTTTAATCTTATCTAGAGGAGTAATAAATCCTAAGTGATCATACAGCAGAACAACATACACGAGACAATCAAACGAACCCAAACCAACATTTAACAGCCCAATTTTAAACTTAAACTGCAGGCGGTATCGATACTCCTAGGGAGGGTATCGATACGCCTTGACCAAAGTCAACACTCAGAGTCAACACAGGAAGACCGTATCGATACAGCCCTCGAGCGTATCGATACGCCCTTCCAACGGTCAACTTCTTACGGTCAACGCTAAGTTGACCGTATCGATACGCCAAAGGTCCGTTTCGATACCAAAATCGACAGTAACTTCAGTGACCAAAAAGGTATCGATACGCCCTCTCGCGTATCGAAACGCGTGGCCTGAAACAAGAAGGCCGTACCGATACGGGTCCAACCGTATCGATACCCCTGCTACGAACTTACAAGTTTTAGTTGATTTAAAGCACAAGGATGCCCCAAAACACCAACAAAACACTCAACAACACTCTAACATCATACCAGCAATTAATCCTAAGATAAACCATCTTACGAGCATGCTTTCACATCAATTAAACGAGACTAATCACCAAGGTATAACATCACAAACCATGCCTTCATACATATCATAAAAGGAGCAAGCATTCACATAGCCCACACTTAGACAAATTCAAGATAGCAAAACTAACAAGGTTTCAAGCAAGGCATACATCCCAAGCCAAATAACATGCACAAAGGAGGAGTCTAACATGCTCCTAAGCAACATCAACCACAACATAATCCAAAAGCAACATAATAAGATTACATGCCCCATTGCTTGACCATTACATCTTAACTTAAAAGTTCATACTTGATAGCTACACTAGCACCACAAGCACACTTGGAGGCCCCCTTCTTGCTCCTAGCAACCCCACGAACTAAGGATTTGCAATGTTGAACAAAGAGAGCGTAAGCAATGATGCTTAGTGAGGGTAAGCTCTTAAAAACAAACCTCAACATTGCAGGGTCCGAGCACGATCTTAGCCAAGGCAAAACACATATTTACCAAGGATCCACAAGAGCCACAAGATAAAGATGCATGAGCAATATTCAATTAAATGCCATGATCAACAAGCCCTATTCTACAACACATGTAATCACATTTAAACATCCAAATAAGGATTATATATCACAACACATTGATACACGTATCAATCAACATTGGCACCTAGCTATGACTCGAATACGCGGATAAACACGTTGGAACTCACATCCAACAACCACTTTACCTCACGGTGGGATTTCACTCATCATCGGTCTCGCGGAGGGGATTCCACTCATCCTCACGCCCCATCGATGGGATTCCACTCATTATCGACTATATATAAATACAATTTCCGGGCGAACCCGTACTCCTCCTTGGTGACTCAACGCCACCAAGGCCACGCGCGACTTTTGACTCATGTGTACATACTAACATCCTAATGATCGATCATTCGTACTCAAGCATACTAGTGCCAACATTTTACTCACTCTACATTACTCATTTCAATCAATTCCGTGCTTAGCACGTACTCACCATGAACACAATCATGAACCATTACCATGCATGCCTTAAGCATCATAAATCATGCCTCATCTCACATGTATACACAATATACATTAATCAATCATATCACAAGTCATACGAGGCATACACATCCATATATATAAGTTCATCCAAAGGCTCTAGATCAAGTTTAGGATTAGGCTACCACCCTAATCCTAACTCTAGGTGGGTCTACCAATCCCAATCTAGTCCATATACTCGAACCGACCATTTTAAAACCATGTAAAACAATTAACCACTCACCTAAGCTTCCAAGCTTCAAGCCAAGCAAGCAAGCAACACTCACAATCCCGGATTTCTTCCTGAAGCTTCTCCAACACCAATTTTCGCTTCTAAACAACCTCAAACACATTTCAAACAATTCCAAATCAGCCCAACATCAAAACACTAACCCGTAATACAATTCAATCACAAATTTCAATGTTGCAAGCTATGAACAAATCCCATTTTTCACCAACTCGGACATCCCCAAAACCATGTCCAAAAACCATGTTTCCAACCTCCATTACACCCACAAATGATCCCAATTCAACCCCTATCCATAGTACTATCAATAGCCTATCAAAACCCATCTAAAACAACCCCCAAAACTCACCCAAAACCTCCCAAAAACCCCATGTTTACCCAAATCCGAAAATTGTTCAAAATCATTCAAAATTCACATATGTTATACCATTTGACCTCTATACATCATAACTACCCTTATTAAGTCAAAACATTTAACTTAACAACATAAAGTTTCCATTTTTAATCAAAATCTCCTAAAATTCCATTTTCCAAAACTTTTATGATAATCAAAATAAATAGTACTTTTAAAGAGAGGGAGTTGAGGGGAAGTCAAAAACGTTATTACCTTTCAAAAATGGAGTTGAAATGGATGAGAAATGAGATGGAATAGTAACAAGGAGAGGGGAGAGCTCTTTCACGTTGGAAGACAATGAGGAAGAGAGTGAATAGTGATTATTTGTGAAAAGGGGGATTTAAATTGAAAGATGGGTAAATTACCAAAAGGCCATTAATGAATGGCTATTCCCTTGTTCTTTAAAAAAAACTCTTCAACTTGCAATTAAATCAATTTGGTCCCATTTCAAAAATTTATTTTGAAACCCGAAATTTTAAAGGATTATTTTAATTATAAACCCGAGCCCAAATAATATTAAAATATTATTTTCACCTAACCCCTAAACCCGGGTGTTACAATATATATGCACATCTTATATGGTTAGATTAACTCGTTTAAATTTGAATCAAACCGTACTATAGCATGATAAATAATTATAATTAAATTTGTATAGGAACTAGAAAAATCAACTCGAATTTCATAAACTCAACTCAAATCGAAATTTTTTTAAATAAAGTTTGAGTTGTAAAATATGACACGTTAAATCGAATAATTTAAAATTTTTTAACTTGATTCGATTCGATCGAATGCTTACCCTTATTCTTTAGAGGGTGAAAATTGCGGGAAAAGTGTGTACATTATTGTTTATCCTCGTACCAAATGTGCCCACTTCCTTTATAAAAATTCTATACATCAAGGGTTTCCTTGCCGACATTATTTTGACACAACATGGTTTGCATAAACGTGAAGCCTAATTCAATTAATTTAAGATTTCATTTGAATCACATTATGTAAATTATTTTAAAGTTATAGGTATTATTTTAAGGGTTATATTTTAATATAGAAGTTGTGTAAAAACTATTTACATAATCCTTCATGTTTAAGCTATAAAATTTAAAACTTAAATCGATAGTCCTAACACCTTAAAATCTAAACCTTAAACTCTAAATTCTAAACACTATATTTTAATAATAAACCTTAAATTCTACGCACTACAACTTAAACTCCTAAACCTAAACCACAACCTAAGTTTCTAAGCACTAAAATTGAAAGGCTTGTGTAGTTTACACAAGTTTGTGTATCAAAGTATTTTTCTTATTTTAATCAAATAAATTATTTTCCCTATTATTTTCTGATTAATTTATATAATTACTGTTAAAAATATATGGTGAAATTAGAGGTTGGCAGGGATATTGACCCCATGTAAAATGAAAAAAATAACACATACGCTCTTTAAAAATCATAGAAGTACTAATTAATACACGGTGAAATACATTCTGCCCCCCTTAAAATGATAAAAATTATAATTCAATACTTTTAAAAATATAAATTTATAGGTTAATACAACAATAAAATTATTTTTTAACTCCAATAGAATTTTGTATTTCAATTTCTAGAAAATTTCTTTGGCTTCAACCCTGACAACCTTCTTTATATATACTTTTAAATGCGATAATCTTCGCATTTTTACTGTCATTCTCATTTATTTATGTATTTTTATCCAATGGATCAAAAAGGTGTAAAACTTTCAAGTTTTATATAGTGTAAGATAATCCGATCTCTATATGGGGTAGGATCCATTTCCACAGTGTAAAACTCAATTACTTTTACACATTTTTTGGACTGTTGTATGAGGGTAATAAATGGCTAAGATTATTTTCTTATCTCTTTTTTTTTCGAGTGATAATCTTTACATTTTCTACTGTTAATCTCATCCATCTATGTACCTTTATCCAATGGACCAAAAATGGTGTAAAACTTTCAAGTTTTACATAGTGTAAGAGGTCCTATCTCTATATGGGTTATGATCCACTTCCACAGTGTAAAACTTAATTACTTTTACACATTTTTTGGACCGTTGAATGACGGTAATAAATGGCTAAGATTATTTTCTTATCTCTTTTTTTTCGAGTGATAATCTTCACATTTTCTACTATTAATCTCACCCATCCATCCATACCTTTATCCAATGGACCAAAAAAGGTGTAAAATTTTCAAGTTTTACATAGTGTAAGAGGATTATCCCCCTCCCTCTCCCTCCCCCCCCCCCCCCCTCTCTCTCTCTCTCTCTCTCTCTCTCTCTCTCTCTCTCTCTCTCTCTCTCTATATATATATATATATATATATATATATATATACATATTCAATACACTAGCGGTGGAAACCAAGACTTTCCACAAGCGCCATAGTTTTAGGGTATAGGGATTCAATTTAGGGTGTATGGTTTATGGGTTTAGGTGTAGGGTTTTAGAATTTAGAGATGGTGATTAGAATTTAGGGTTTAGGGTTATAATTTAAGGTTTATAGGTTAAAACCTAAATCCTCACCATATTACTCTACAAACTAAACCCCAAATTCTAATCTTAAACCTTAAACTATAGTCACAATCCCTAAATTCTAAACCCTACACCCTAAATTTGAACCTTAAACTCTAAAATTGAGACACTTGTGGAAACTTTTAGTTTTTACCACCAGTGTATTGAATCTAAATCCTATATATATAATTATTCAACACATGTTTCATGAATTTTATACATTTTTAAAAAGAGAGAGATCCACTTGCATATTTTCAAGGGTAACCAACAACATTGGTTACTAAACTATTTCGCTTTTATGATTTGGTCACCGAACTATTATTTTAGCAAAATCGTCACTAACATTACATTTTTTATATTTTGGTCACTAATGTTACTTTTTCTTCCTGTTTTGGTCACCAAACTATTATTTTTTCCGTGAAGTTTTTAACGGTGAGTGACCAAAATAGAAGAAAAAAATATAATATTAGTGATGATTCTGCCAAAAATAATAATTTAGTGACAAAAACATGAAAAAGGAATAGTTTAGTGACCAACGATGTTATTTATTCTATCTTCAATATGAAATCATGTGAACGAATATTAGAGAAAGAAGGGAAAACTTTTCCTTGGAAATATTGGCAAATTTTCTAGACCATCAAAAGGAAGCATAAATTCGTCAAGAAAGCACTAAACCTATAACACTAGAGCAAAGCACATAACTTATACTCTTTATCCACTCTCTTGCCTTAGTTATGTACATGGACATACACATGATTTTATATTAGGGTAGGAACCTATAAAATTTTAAGGGGAGAACTTATAAAATTTTAAGGGGATAGAAATATATTTTCAATAAAAAATACATAGAAAATTTCTAAAAAAATTCTAAATCGTATACGAATTTTGATTGGATATTGCAATTGAACAATCAAATTCTTGGTCAATCCTTGTGGATACGATACTCAACTTACTGCTGTATTAATTGCTGACCGTGTATACTTGCACGCAAAAGACTCATTCTTTGCATTATTTCTTACATATTTACATTGCATTTCCACTCTATTGCCAAGCGTTAGCAAATTCGACACATAACTAAAGAAAAATAATGATAATTATAAACTGTCTGAAAACAGTTAAATGTTGCCTAAAAGACAACATAATAGATGGATGTTTACCAGAAACCAAATAAGGGGATAATAGCGGATTCTCCAAGGTTGTAGGATGGAACTCCTTGAGATTAAATGCAAGCGTATCCATGATGGTCTAACAAAGTAGATGAAGAAATAAGGAAAAGATGAGAATGGAAATTTACAACACTTTGTTGGGGTATTTATATGGAAGAATGTGTCGCTTCATCTAAATTATGGGTTTACAATGTCGTGGATGTTCATATGTCAACCTGTTATTGATCAGGAAAAAATATTATACTTGAGCACATCAAGGGTCAACTAAGTATTTTCAGTGTTTAATATTTAACGTGCCACATTTAGGACATACAGAATGTGGCTTTTCAATAATACGACAAGTACCAAACTTTTGCTTTTTAAGTTTCGAACGTATTATTTGAAACCTAAAATATAACATGTTTCTCTAACAATTTCAGTTTAAGTTGTTTAAAAGTACCCAAACCTTTATTGAAAATTTCGAAACTAAACAAAATTTATCGTTCCCGCCTGAAAAATGTCTTTTCAGTTATAATATTAAACGTTACATTTATGACTGCCAGAACGTGGCTTCTCAGTAATACGACGAGTATTGGACCTTTGTATATAAAGTGTCGAACTTATTATGGGAAATCTCAAATGTAACATGTTTGCCTAACCATTTCAATTTAAGTTGGAAATTACAAGTAGCTAAACTGCAATACACAGTTTCGAAATTATCTAGAATTTCTGATTCCCGCCCGATACAATCTTTTCAATTATATTATTACACTAATACCCTTAAAATACCTAGATCATAGTTGCTACTTTCAAAATAAACTAAAACGTGCAGGTCACTCTGTCTATGAAATTAAGTGAAGAAGAAGGAAGAAACAAAAGTGAATAGATGGACTTTGTCTCTTGAGGCGATTGAAATTCCCACCTGCAGTTGTGGAAAGCCAGCCGTGTTGAAGACATCTTGGTCAGATAACAATCCAGAAAGAAGAATTTTTTGGGTGTTCTAACCATGGAAATATATTTCGCAAATCACATATTTCTTTCCAATGGTATGAACCACCAATGAGTCCGCATGCAAAGGTATTTATTCTTGGACTCTTAAGGAAAGTCCGGGCGAATGATAGTGGAAGAAGAAACGAAAGGATTGCTTGGGTTCTTAATTTGATAGGTTTTGTTGTACTGAGTTGGTTTTCTCAGGGATATGAGATTAAGGTTGATCTTTAAGAATTGTATTTTTAGAAGGTTGAAGAAGACAAAGGGTATTGCACTGTCGTTTTGGTTTTAAATGACATTTAACTCGCATAAATTGGCATATCCATTTAATACAACGAGTATTGAAAGTTTGTAAACACCGACTGGAACTGATCACGTGAAAACTCATATGTAAGTTTGTAACATTGTTTCCTAACTATTTCAGTTTAAGTTTTTCTTTACAATTTTGCAAACCCACATCCATAGTTGTGAACCTATTTTTTGCTTTCAGCAATAACATTTGTTAAAACAAATAATAATAATAATAATAATAATAATAATAATAATAATAATAATAATAATAATAATAATAATAATAATAATAATAATAATAATAATAATAATAATAATAATAATAATAATAATAAACATGCCATAAATGTTCACTGTGCGAGTTTTCGTAACACGACTAGTATCGGATGTTTACGTCGAGAGTTCAAAACTTCTATACAATACAATTTTCCTTCTTTATAATTGGTGTGCGGTGGCGACTGTACAACAAAATTTTTTCAATAAAATGGGGATGCTGCCCAAATCCCTTCTACTCAGCACGAAAGAAGATCGACCATTGACTTTTCGAGCATCAAACCAAACCTACTTACATGCATTATACGACCTCAATTAATCAGGAAAGAACTTACTTAATTGTCACTAACATTTCTTAAAATATAAACTTATCGTCCGTCAAGATGGGACCAATGATCGTTTCTGAAAAAAGTTATCTGATGGTTACAAATCGAAGCAGAATATGTTGTCGACCCAGGCACAAATGGGGACCAAGTCTTGGTAGCATAAATCAGTTTAGAAATTTATCAAAACCCAATTTTGTTAAACCATTATAGAATATAATCAATAACTATGATTGAAAATCGAATTAATATGATGTAATTTTGAAAAGATAATGGTTTAGAAATGAACCTAACTTATTCCACTATGGTTCAGGGCGCCTTCATTCGTCACGTAATAGTTTCCAATTATTTATAACCCTTACTCTTCATCAATTTCTTATGTGCTACCACAACTTTGTGCAGATCCATCATGTTCTTGTTTCCTTGGTCCGTACAAATGTCATACAACACCTTCATCTTGTCACATTCTCTAACTCCCTATAATTGGAAATAAAAAAATGTTAGTACAAAAATACCGAATGATAACCACTCAACGTTTCCTTATATATGAAACAGTAATAGTAATCATTCACTTAGGATAATCGACAGGTCACTAATTTCGGTACCTGATTGTATGCCTCTCATCCATACAATGACAATAAAGAAATATGGAAAGCTGGATACCCATTTTCTTGTCTCGTGACTTAAGGATGTTTAATTTTCAACTTGTCAAATGGAACCTTCAGTGTGCCAAACACCTTAACGAAGTCCTCATGCTTAGAATATTCAGCAAACATGCTTATCTGAACGTTAATAACATACAATGATAACAATAAATTTCATTCATGCACGTTAATAACATACAATGCTAACAAGGAGACACATCAAATGGATGTGTTCTCACCATTGTCTTAACTACTTCATCCCTACGCGAGTCGCCGGAGTATCCCCTAAGCTATCTAGTAGCCAAACTTCCCGACGTTCCATATGAATGACACACAAGTGCCATTGATTATTCTCATAATTCATGGGGATGAATACATGCAAATATTGTGTTAACACAATAGTTAAAATTTAGCATATCCCGAAACAACTTAACATGTTTCCTTTAATAGATTATTTCTTACAATATCAACGCCAATGATCCCCAATTAACTGCATTATTGCCTCATAGAAATATGCAAACAATGCTGCTCCGCCATTTGGATTTAGTCGAAGAGTATTCTACAATAATAATGGTTGTTATTTACAATCAAGAACAATTTATCAACAGATAAATATGGCATAAACATTGTATAAGATGGTAAAAAACATACATACATCAATATTAGAAGGCATAAAGACCCGCCATTTACTCTTTTCTTTCGCCTCCTTGCGATTCTCAAACAAGCTCACCATATCAATAATCTTGTAAATTTAATAAACAATAATGACCACATAGCAAAATATGTTCTAAGTGTTTCATATAATTTCAAGCCATATGCGATATTTATTAGATTAACTGTATCGATGACCTATGTATTTGGTCGTAACGTATCCATAGCAGTAATATTGGCATCGAATTTGTCGAGTGTAATGACCCTATAGCTGCATACAAACATTGTATGATGACTTTGATTTTACATTTCACAATATGACAAATTAAAGTTATAAAGTTGAAGGTTTACTCTTGCGCCAATGAGGTATTCCATCAATAATTGCAGTAGGCCCGTTCTTGTTCACCAAGCCCATCAATTAGTACAACACACGGTAATGTCGTTAACCCTTCATTTTTAGTCTTTCACAAGAATGATATGATGGTAACCACCACAAACATAATTTATGTAAACGAAAATAAAAATCATAACCATTAAGGGACAACATTTAATTCGATGGCCTTAACGGCCAAAATTGTATTATTTCCATTGTTCCCTTCGATGAGATTAAGGCCAAATGTTCGATGGCCAATAATCAATGCATATGGCAACCACCATTTGCTATTATTAAGGTATATCGTACATACAACCAACAATTACCATTGAGAATGGTAATTACACAAAATAATTATTCCCAATTAACTTTCCAAACTTTATGCAGTTGAATGGTTATCCTTTGAGAGTCGAGGAATTTTCGACAAACTTGGCAGACAACATTGTTTGCCTACAACAGAACAGTACACAAGTCAAGGCCAAGCCCATGAAAGAGATGGATTTGATCTTTAAAATTTAATTATAGCTTTTACCTTTTTCTTCACTAATGTTAGACAATCAGATTTTTTATCTACATCTATGGTCCGCCTAAGTCGACCTTGGGGTGTTTTGAATTTGGAAAAAAGAGTATTAGTTTCTACTGTCTCTGTAGAAACACGGCTCTGACCATCCTCTGTCACAGGTGATGTCCACATAAAGTTACAGTCAACAACACTATTGATTTCATTCACAATATAGGAGCTATTAAGCTTCATATTCCTTGACATCTGCTGCAAAGAACCTTTCATTCTGTCCCTCATTTCTTTCAAAACATCGTGAAAATCGTGATTTTGACTTCCAAATATGTGATTTTCAGTTCAAAACCGTTCATTTTGACATCAATAGTGTTCATCTTCTCGTCCAAGTTCTTCTTAAAGTTGGTCACGTCGGCTCTCACTTCCGCGACGTCTTTAGAAAGACTACTTAATTTCTCTCCCAACATCGTATCATCAACCCCCTCATACTATACTATTTCTCCTCGCCTTTAATTTGCTTCTCAATTCCTGTTTTCACAATCTCTTTTAGCCTATATACTTCAGACATTATTTGCTCCCCACATTCAATTTTATTCTCAATTCCCGTATTTACAACCTCTTTGACCTTATTCACCTTGGACATTATTTGTTGAAGCATTTTCGATAGCATTTCGCTGGTTGCATCGCCATCTTTGTACCCTGTAACATCGTACTCCACGGAAGAAACCTTGCAAATTAAATAAATGGTTAATTACCCTATTCATACATGAACTATACCGAATTTTCACTTTCATACACTTACTTTTTTGTTCTCCCTTTCATAGATGAACTTTTTTGCCGTCAACGAGTTTACCATTTTTCGCCACGAAAGCTGACGTGTCCTGGTTGTCCCATACATATTCTAACACGTGGCAATTTTTTTTAAAAAAAAATCCCCTTTCTCTTTTTCTTTTCTTTTCTACGTGTTAATTAGAAAAATTCTTTTACTATTATACCCTTCCCTCTTTTCACAAATTAACTCTCTGATTTATTCTTTCATAATTAACGCGATTCAAAAAAAAGGTTTTAGGTATTTCAACGGTTTAAAATTAGAAATTTCAAAATTTCAACTAGATTTCAACTACTCAAAATAGGGATTTTAGCAGAGATTGAAGGCAATCTATCGCGTGAGTTCGTGTTTTTATAATCCTTCTTGTTTTTATCTAGGTTTTCAAATAGGGATTCATCTGTATTTTCAATTAGAGATTCAAAATAGGGATTTCAACTTTTTGGGTTTTGTTATATCTAAGTGAAATTAATGTTGTAATTATTGTTAGGGTTTTTCAAATTTAGGGACTTCAAGGCTTTCTCTTGTAGTTTTGAGTTTCTCTGCCACTAACTATTTTTTTTATTTTTCTTTTAGAGATTCGAACCTGGTGGAGATCTTGACAAAGTTACTGAGCTTGTATGAAAGATTATTTTTAACAGTGTAAGTACTCCTCCCTTCTTTTATTTTAATTGTTGTTTTGATAATATTATATGATATTTTTCTCATTCATGTTGGAATTTATATGTGATAGGCGTGAAACAAAAAAGTGTAATGGTTGGAAAAATAGCAATAGTAATGCCTTTAAGAAGAATGTTAAATCTGCCACAACAAATCTCAAACAAGATATACCTACACAAAGTCAGCACCAACTGCATGTTCAACAAAAATCAATCCACCAAATGTGCAGGCCAAGGGCAAGGGCAAACAATCTAGGATTGAACCATCTAGGACTAAACCTATTTAATAGAAAAGAAAAATGGATGATGTTAATGTCAAAGAAAGGGTGTTGAAGAGGAAACAACTCTTGAAGTGAGACGAGCTTATGATTTTCTATTTTGTTCATGTCAAACAAAGAATTCTATGGTCACTTAAACTTTTAAAACACTTTTTGTACTGTCAAGTTATTGAATGTATGTTGAACTGCTATTTTGTATCAGATTAACTTAACTCATATCTATGAGGGTGTGTTTGGTTATTGATTTTTTAAGCCTAATCATAACTGTTGTTGGATATATGTTAGTTTTCTAATTGTTTTTGCTTTATGGTGAAACAATTCATTTCTTTTAATCTGTTGTATTGATATTATACAGTTTCATTATGATACATATTAGAAAAAAATTTAAAAACTAGTTAAATTAGTAGAATTTACACCGGTGTAAGTTAGTCATAGTTAGTAAGTTGTAGTTCAGTAAAATTTACACCGGTGTAAGTTAGCCATAGTTAGTAAGCTGTAGTTCAGTAAAATTTACACCGATGTAAGTTAGCCATAGTTATTTAGTTGGCTGTAGCTCAGTAGAATTTACACCAGTGTAAGTAAGTAATAGTTAGATAGTTGTAGTTAAGAAGAATTTATATTGGTGTAAATGTGTTATATGTATGCACTTATACATCAATAAAATATAAAAAGTTGTACTTATACATCAATAAAATATTACAAAGTTTTGTAATGTATTTGTTCATTCAAAGGATACAAACCTACCACATGTAAACCATTACATAAAATGTAAAGTTTCAACATAGATTGACCAACCAAATGTAAAGTTTCAACATTGATTAACCATTACAAACCAATAAAAATTTCCAACGCAAGTTAACCATTTCAAAATGTAAATTCTTCCCTAACTCTATAGTTTCCTAACCATTACTAGTGGAGTGCATTACACCAAAAATGAAGCAAAAAACAAGGCAATCTTGTACATAAAAGCTCCACACATTGCCTTCCTCAATTTCTCCTCCACCCCCAACAGTTTTGAACAAATGTCCCTAACACAACAATCTTTTTTATACTTCATTAATACTTGGGCAATCTTTAATTCTCAATTCTCCCTCAGCAACATGTTATTTTTACTAATCGCCTCCAAAAGCATATTCTTTCCATGAATATCTTCATCTTTGTCATCAACCCAACGAAAGAAATTGCATCCATCCTTCTAAAAATTTACAAAAAATAATTACAGTAAATTTAACCCCATTCATATTAGTGGCCTTTGGTTAATTGTTTTTTTCAAAATTTAACACATTCGAAAGAAAAAAATATAAATGAACTCATTTAGCTCAAATCTCCTTGGGTAACCAAAGAATTTTTGGCCTTGGTTAATTCCTTTTTTGAAGTTCGGATTTCAGCCCTTTACCCGCAGTCACATTCAATTTTGAAGTTCGAATTACCTCTTCTTGAGTTTGAAGAAAACGACGACATTGTCTGTTCAGTTTGAATATATTTCGACTGCAACTTAAAGAAATTGAAACAAAACCCTAAAATAAAACAAAAAGTGTTAAATCAAAACCGTAAATAAAGCTAAAATAGCTGCAATGTTTCATTCAAACTCTTTGTAGACCTACAATTTTCTTCCCCCCAAACCTCAACGCTACAATTTGAGTTTATAGACCTGCAATTTTCAATTTAATGAAAAGAGGAAAGGGTATAATAGTAAAAGAATGTTTCTAGTTAACACGTGGAAAAGAAAAAAAGAGAAAGGGGGAATTTTTTTAAAAAATTGCCACGTGTCAAAATATGTATGGGCCAACCGAGATACATCAGCTTCCGTGATGGAAAAGGGTAAGCTCGTTGACGACAACAAAGTTCATGTATGAAAGAGAGAACAAAAAAAGTAAATGTATGAAAGTGAGAATTCGGTATAGTTCATGTATGAATGAGGTAATTAAGCCTCAAATAAATATTAAAATTTCACATTCCACAAAATAAATGATTAATACTATGACTTCGGCAACTCTAGGTTCTTCAACAGTTTCAGGTAATGGCTGCTTCCAGGCAATAATCTTCACCGTGAAAGTATAAAATTAATTAACCATGATCGCAAGTAACATAATAGATGAATAATAACAAATAGATACCTTTGGTATATTCATAGCTCGGGCGCTCTTCAAGCGAGCATAAACACACACGGCCTCTGACTGCACCCAATGCAGAATGTAAGCCTCACCACCATTAGAAGTTGCACTAGCTATGCTATCAAATCCAGAGCAATAATCATACAGCCTAACATGAATTCTATACCATTCACAACACAACATTAATTAATATGACAAAACTCAGTTCCACTGATTTCTCATAACTAATGCTAATTTAACTTTACCTCTAAGACTGCAATGCACCCTTTTAGGTAAACGTGCCTTCTCAGCCTCTATATAAAGCTTATTGCGTCAATAAGCGTATTGTAAACATACTTGGCCTAATTTACTTTTCCCTGTAAGCAATCATCGCACAACAACTTCAACAAATTTGGACATGGGCGTATCTCAACAGTAGGACATAGAAAAAAACCAACAATGTATCGCAACACCCTTGCTTTCAAAGCATCCCCTTCAAAAGTACGAGAAAATACATCTCACTTGATTTTAGCAAAAGTTATTAACATGCCGAGGTTATAATTTTCACCGAGTTCTCTGCCATTCTCCCTTGACATCACTTCATTAACTTCAACACCCTCATTCATCAGGCCCAATATAGCTTCTACATCTTCAACTGATACACTAGTGTTGTGTCTTTCAAACTGAATAACACTCCTATCTAAATCAAAACTTTCCATCAATTCCCTGCATAGGTCCCGTCGTAGAATATGTGATTTTATAAAAACTAAGGACTCAAAAACAATTTCATCAAGAGCAATATCAATCTCCATTCTCTTCATTTCCTTTATGAAATCGTGCAATTGCTTTTGACCACACCTTGTGTCAAAAGATGCGTACAGGGGATAATATAGCAACTATGTCAATCTCAAAATAAACTACTATACTCTATCAAACAATAAAAAATGTCTTTAGATTGTTATTCCCGATTGCCTTCTTAGGTTATCCTGATTTAAATTTTTTGTACGCTGCCTTCTCCTTCCCCTTTTCATCAATGAAAGATTTTTTTTTGTTTTCCTTCGTCATTTCCTTCCATTTATTGCCTAACTCTTTCCTAACATACAAATAAAAAATTCAATTGAATTTAACATTTTACACATCATAAACCACTGAAACCTACCTCATTAGTCACTTTTTTCTCAATTTACTTCATCGTTATACATTCACCTTTACTATAAAACATGAAAAAAAGTATACATTCAATCATTCATTCATTCTGCATTTCAATTCAATAAGAACACATAAATATCAACTTACTAAAATTGCATGAAAATAGGACATGTTTTTTTTTTTCATAAGGCTGATCACATATAGCTAAAATCTCAAACAGAGCCTCCTTAGCAACTTTGTTATCAACAACTTCATTACCATCTTTATTAACAACTTCTTTAGGAACTTCATCATTACCATCTTTATCAGCAACTTCTTCATCAAAGAAGCTAACTTCATCAGCACCTTCTTTACCAACTTCATCATTAGCATATTTATCATCAACTTCTTTAGGAACTTCATCATTACCATCTTTATCAGCAACTTCCGCAGCAAAGAAGCCAACTTCATCATCATCTTCTTCATCAACTTCATCTTTATCAGCAACTTCTTTATGAACTTCATCATTGCCATGTTTATCAGCAACTTCCTCAGCAAAGAAGCCAACTTCATCAGAACTTTCTTTACCAACTTCATCATTAGCATCTTTATCAGCAACTTCTTTAGGAACCTCATTATTACCATCTTTATCAGCAAAGAAGCCAACTTTATCAGCACCTTCTTTACCAACTTCATCAATAGTATTACCATCTTTATCAACAACTTCTTTACCAGCATCATCAACAACTTCGTAAAAAACGGGATTCAAATTTGCAGTAGTCATCCTAAGAATTAAATCTTCACATGAATCACTGCATAAACAAACCAACTCACTCATAAATAAACTCATCCTCATTACAAACAAACCTAACCTTTTTAAGTTCAAATCGATGGAAAGGGTAACATGTAAAAAATCGAAAAAGGACAATATTTTCAATTTAAACAGATTTTCTCCAACAAAAGATTTCATACAAAAATTTCAAAACACAAACCCTAAATTTCAAGTATTTTGCAAATAAACAAAAAAACATAGGGTTTTGCTTTGCTTGTTACCTTCGTAATGGAGACGATTGCACAAATTCAGTTGCAGACCTAAGTTCAGGTTTCGATCCTTTGAATTGATTGAAATGTTTTTCCCAATTTCAGAAGGTTCTCCAGATTTTTAGAGGAAAAATGAATTCTAACCCTAAAATGATATTAAACAAGTGTAGGTTCGATTCTCATTTTAGGAGCTGAAGGGTTTATTCGCTATGAGTAGCGAAACGACAACATGCATTTTGAGACCTGCAAAACACTGAAAATATGAATCGTTAAATCGAAAATATTATCATCTTGAACTTTAGGTCGCGAAACGCGTTGACAAATTTCGATACTTGCCGATTGCACCCAATATGTTATCTACTTCCTTCACTTTTACGGTTTCTACATCTACTTTTATCTATCCGACATACCTTCTGCCAGGTTTCGGTACTTATACGTACGTTCCGAAACTTACTATGTAAACATGTATTGTTAAAGTCACTTTAAACATTTCTAGTTTACACATTTTCTACAGGTTACAGAACATGTACAAAAGTTCCGATATCAGGAGAAAAACATCAACTGTTACACGTTAACCTTTAAATGTTACTTTCACAGCAGACTGTTTCGTTACTTTATATCAAATTTCACGACATCTTCTTTCAACTTTACTTTTCAGATACTTCACTAACAATCTGGGTTTAAACAATTAACTACCGGTTCTAGTACATATTTCATAGTTCCGCAACGTATGCGTATTTTGACTTTTGACGTTGCAACACAAATTTTCTCCCCATACAGTTTCGAAACTTCTTACTACGTTCCGATACTTACCGAAAACGACTTCTTCCCGTTTCCGTGTGTTTTTTATGAGAATCTAAACCTAACAGTCAAAAGTTTAAGTTTTTCCATCTGACAACTCAAACATTTCACCGTTTATTAGTCGTACACTAACTTGTCGTTCTTTAGACTCCCCCATTCCATGCCCATTCCTTTGTTAGCAAAAAAGTACGGCACCCTTGCATTTTACTTAATTAATTAGTTTGCGGTTTACTGCTTAAAAAGCGAGTTGTAAATTAATACGAATTTCAACCTCTTCAATATTTTTTATGATATTACTATATATTATAAGTTAAACTACATACATAGTCATCTGAAAATTAGTGTTTTTCCCTTTTGGTCGCTCGGTTATCAAAAATTATTATGTGTAGTTCTGCTAAGAGTGATTAATAGAGTGACAAAAACTACAAAATAGTTCTAAAATACTACTAAAGGAAAACTTAAAATGCGTAAAGTAAACTACACAAGAAAATGTTTACGCAGTTTAGTAGGGGTGTTAAAAAATACCCGACTCAAGTGACTCGACCCATTGACTCATCGACCCGAACACTTAAAAACTGGGTATTTTTTTTTAAAAAAAATTACCAAACCGGGCCGGGTACCTGGCCTACAATTTTTCATGAGTAGTCGGGCCGGGTTTGGGCCAAAATTTTTATGTACCGGATACCCGACCCGATAGTTTTAATATATATATATATATATTATTTTAGCTTCCTTAATATTTTTACCCTACAACTAAATTTAAATCCCTAAATTTTTTCTATGTTTGTATTATGTACTTTTACTTTTTAATTTTTTTTTAAATTATTTGTATTTGTTTATTAATATGAGATTCCAATGAAAAATTCACGGTCAAAATTAATATTATTAATAACTTTTTTAAGAGAAAAATATATTACTTATTGTAAATAAAGTTTTAATGAAAGTCAACCTACAACTACAAACACTCTTCAGTAGAGAAATGTACCGAAAACAAAAAATGAAAAAAATGGATTTTGTATCAATGCCTATTATATATATCCCTTAAAATTAATTTGAAATCAATAATTTTTTATGTTGGGATTATATATTATGAATTTTCATTTTTTTATATTTCTCTCTCTATATATATATTTTTTAAAAACTGAATTAAAAAAAAATAAAAAGTGAATCGGGTACTCGGTACCCGATTAGCAGGTACCCGGTAATTACGTGCAAGGATATGGCAGACAAATGTATTACCCAATATCTCAGATATCCGAAAGTCCGAGTATCCAGATTTAAGCACCCCTACAGTTTAGATCAATAGATTGATTGTACCTCAATAGAGCCTTGCTTAGAGAGAAGTCTACTATAACAACATTGGTACTGTTAGAGCTGTGACCCAAATTCTCTTAAGATTTGATTTAAAGTGAGAATCTTACTTTTAAGAGATTTATTTTACTTTACATTACTTGAAAGTAGAAAACTGGTGTTGAGTAAAATTACTTTCTATGCAAGTGTAAACAAAACAAGTAACCTACCACTATATTATCAAATGAAAATCTAATGAGCTTATTGATCAAGGTTACTATCCAAATGAAATAGGGTGTCTATAGTTATCTCTATTTGTTGCTACTGCCTTATGGAATGGGGCGAAGACCCGTAAACAACGAATTTCTTTAGTTATTTGCTTACATTTTCGGTAACAAAAATGGGAACAAAGCGACGTTAAACCATAAATCAGGATATAATATTTTTTAATAGTTTAAAGAGGATTAAAATACAGTATTTATTCATACATATTTTTAAGCCTTTGACAATGGTCACACACTTTGCAGACAAAGTAATTGAATAGTTTCACGGTCAAGGACGAAGCTAGGATTGGACATTGGAAGAGACAAAGTAGGATTAAGTTTTTAATTCTAAAAATTGGGAGGGACAAAGACCTTATTTGACTACTATTTAAACTAAAAGGACCTCAAATGCTATTATACCAAAAATATTTGGGAGGGGCAAGAACCCCTCCCAAGCATAACATGCCTTCATCCCCACTCACGGTTCATGTTCGGGTGCGAGGCTGTCTCTCCCAACAATATCATTTTTAAGGTTTGAACTCACGCCCTCTTCTTAAGAGTATAATGTGTGCCTTACCAATGCACCAAATACTTGTAGGTTGTCGGTGAATAACTTGACTTTAGGCATTATAAACATCGTTAAGACTAGGGGTGTTCAATCGGTTGGTTTGGTTAACCGACCGAACCGAACTACCAAAACCTCATTAACCTAATTTTTTTCCTATTAACCGTTAACCGAACCAATTTTTTTTTCAAAAATTTTTAATTGAACCGAAATTTTTTTAGTTAATTCAGTCGATTTTCGAATTAACTGAAAATTGATATAAAATTTTGGATAAATTACACAAAAGGTCACTAAACTATGTTAAACATGATCTTTTTAGTCACTAAACTTTCAAAAGTTATAAAACAGCCATTAAACTTATCGAACTATTACAAAATGGTCATTGATTCATTGCACGTTATAAATTATTGATAAATAATGAAAAGTTTAATGGTTATTTTGTGCTAATTTGACAAAGTTGAATGATCATTTTATAACATATCAAAAACTTTAATGATCATTTTATAATTTTAAAAGATCAATGACCAAAAATAAATATATGTAATATGTAAAATATATAATATATAAAAAATTCGGTTAAGTAACCTATTTGGAACCGAATTAACCGATAACCGAAGTTTGAAAAAAACATTAACTGTTAACCGAGCAAACTTAAAATTAACCGACCGATTAACCGAAAAAAAAACTTTAGTTCGATCGGTTAATTCGGTTAAAACCGAAATTTGAGCACCGCTGAGACATTATAAAGTAGCTTGACTTTAAGCGTTCGAACCAGTCCTGAGACATTATAAAGTAGCTTGGCTTACATATTTTGAGAAAGTAAGTTTGATTTAGGCTTAAAAATATAAGTGTTCAAATTATATTTTTCTTTAAATTTTAGGAGCCTAAACTATTTTTGGTAAAAATAGGTGTATAACATTTTATTTCATTAATTTTAGGTGTTTGCTTGTTAACAGCGGCTTAAAAGAATTTGTTATCCAATCAAAACATGACACGTGCCATGTTTTTTTATTTTTTTTTTAAAAAATTAAATTATTTTTTTTTAAAAAATCTCCAAAATAGTCAAAAATCCCTAATCCCAAACCCAAAATTGATGTCACTATCGATAGCCTTATTAGACCCTACCACTACCGTCACCGGATGTCGCCATGCAATTTCCCCAACCTTACATCGTCGATAATCGACAAGAGACGTGCGAATCAAAAGTCAAACAATGAAAGTGATAGGTTCCAACCGAACGACATCTGATTGGCACACCTACCATCGATTACTGACAATGGGTAGTTGGGGGAAATGGGCAGCTACGTCTGGAGCAGTAGTGGTGGAGTCCGACGAAGCTATCGATGTTAATTTTAGATTTTAGGATTAGGGATTTGGGATTATTTTGGAAAATTTGAGAATTATTTAAAAAAACAAATATCATGTGTCTAACTCTTATTGAGTGATTTTTTTAACAACACAACCTTAAAACAACAACAGATTAAAACTTTGGGACCTACAATGATAGCAGATAAATGTTAGACACCCGCTTTTACCAAAAATACTTTAGACAGCTAAAATGAAAAAAAAAATATAGTTTGAACACTTATTTTCTCAAAACATGCATTTATGAAAAGCTGTCGATAGAAGATTTTACACATTAGGCAGATGGTTTTAAAGGCATGATTCGTATAAATACATATAAAGTTCAACTAAGGATATATCATCCTGTGGATTGTTTAGTTTATTCACCACAGTAGCAACATCACCCTCAACGATCACGTTCGACCACCGCTTCTTAATAGAAAACTCAATGCCAACAATAAAGGCATGTGCCTCAACTACTCTTGGATCAATTGCCATTGGCAGATGTCAAGCACGACCCATGACCACCAAACCATGGTGATCCCTTGACACCACCCTATAGAAGCACTATGTTGGTGCACACATTGATCGTGACAAGAGAGAAGTGTATTTATAAGATGCATGAAAATGCGACTTCTAAATGTTTTTATTTTATTTTTCATGTTTTATGTATTTGTCTTTTGGTTTAAATTATTATTTTTATTTATCTTTTAAATTTTTTATATTTATTTTTTTATTTTTTAGGATAAGAGTTTCAAGAAGATTTGAAGATTGAACTTAAGAGATGAAATTTCATTTGAATGGAATTTTTATCCCCAGAAAGAAGGGTCGACGGCTACAAGGGCTTCCAACCCTTTTATATTTTTCATCACAATTTTCACTTTCCCTCCCTCTCAAATTATCCTAGCCCCACTCCCCCCCCCCCCCCCCCCCCCATTTACCTCCATCATTGAGTCACTTTGATTGATGCAAAGCTATTGGCCATCCATCTTTCCATCTTGTACCTTACACTACTTACCTTTCAACACTTGAACCCACTTCATCTTTTTCATCCAACCTTTCACTTTCTTCTTGAAACTTTGTTGCGTTTTTTCTTGCTTTCCATCTTCCTATTCTTGCTCGGCACATTTCGTCAAATGGATAAGAACATAAAATCAACACCAAGAGCGAGTTTGTCTAGAGCAACCGCTGCTAAAAATTTCGTCGTTTCGCCACACATGTCACCGAGAAGAAGTTTGATACAAAGTTTGTAATGCACAAGGTTTGGGAAGAAAAGGGGTTTTTTTACGACAAGGAGAAACCAGACTTTGGTCTTAACAAAGGTGTGCACAATATCATCGAAAGCCACAATTTGGCTCTTTTTTGCGACCAACATGGATAGATTAATTGTTCTTAGGTAAGAGAGTTCTATATGCATGTTTCGGATCCTGACAATCCTTGTGTTTTTATGCATGGCAGAGCTGTCTTTCTTGATGCTAATACGATCAATATCCATTATGGAGTGTTCTTGGACAACGATGAGCATGCCGAGTTTGGCAAGAACATCACCCCGAAAGAGATGAACAATATTTTCAAAGAACATACTGTTGAGAGAGCCACATGGAACGAAGGGAACATGAAGGGTATGGTTAACCGGGTTCTACTAAAACCTGAAGCGAAGTAGTGAAACAACATCGTCAAGACTCATTTGATGCCAACTACGCATAATACTAATGTTTCCTCTTCTCGTTTACTTTTAATTCACTCTATCTTGAATAAACGCAATATTGATATTGGTCGTTTGATTGTGAATGAAATTTATGCATGCAACAAGAAAGATGTGGGCTCTTTGTACTTCTCCGATTTGATCACTACACTATGTAAAGAAGTGATGGTGTCATCGGATGCAACAGTGAAGATGATGCAAGAAGGTCCTGTAAAATTGCCTAAAGTAACAAAAGGAGATAAGGTTCACATACCTTCCGCGAAAAGTGCACATGTCGCGGTAACTACTCCTCAAGTGCCAATAAACCTTGCTCCTCCACTGTTGCAACTATTGGAAGTGAAGCAGAAACTGTTCTGGCATTACGTGAAGGATCAAGTTATCGCTCTTGAAAATGTCATCTTATAGTATTGTGCCTTTTCATATTTTTCCTGTTGAGATACTTACCCAACAACCGATACAGGGCCAACTATGAGTGACATTGCCGTAGCAACACCTGCAACACACAAAGGTAAAGAACAAGCCTGAATACGACATCAAAGAAAGCATTGAAGCGTAAAGCTTCATCACCATAGGAAGCTGGGTGAGTCGGTCTATTTCTTCAACCTCCTAAACCTCATTCTCAGCTTCCTCTGGTGATTAAGCTTTACACTTCGATGCTTTCTTTGATGTCGTATCCGAAAGTGGGTACTTCAATGGTGTAGAGGTTTTATCTTCAGAATATGAGAAATCATGATAGGAGTTAGTACATTGTTGTTCAGGGACTTGTTCTTTACCTTACATGTTGTAGGTGTTGCCGTGACAATGTCACTCGCAGCTGGTCCTGTATCAATTGTCGGGGCAAGTAGCTCAGCAGGAAAAGGCACAATACTCTTCGGATTCATCTCTAAGATGGCATTCTCAAGATCGATATCTTGATCCTTCACGTAATGCCATAACAATTGATGTTTCGCTTCCAATCGTTGCAACAATGGACAAACAAGGTCTGTTGGCACTTGGGGAGTTGTCGCGACATTTGCACTTGCCGAGACAAGTCTTGGAACCTTTTTCAACCGTGGGAAATTTTACGAGACCTTCTTGCATCATCTTCATGTATTGGTTCTTGGTCCAACCTTGTTTCAGTTGCAACTTCTCGTTTGTTGCATCCGATGGCACCATTACTTCTTTACACAATGTCGTGATCAAATTGGGGAAGTACAAAGAGCCCACATCTTTCTTCTTCGTATCGTTAAAACGCGTATTATCAAACCCCCACTGACTATAAATAGATACTAGGGATTAAGGTTTCAGACACAACATAATACAACAACAAGTAGATCAAAAACTCTACATATCGTTAAAACGCAAATTTCTTGTAATCTTTTCTTCTTCGTCATAGTAAAAGTTTTCATCATCTGCTCGTGGTTTTTCTTGTTTGATTTTTCCCTATAAATCTTGATGTTCTTTATTTTCTTACTTTGTTTGAGATCACCTTCTTTTTTGTTTCGTCATTATCGTTCGTTTATGGTATATCTCCAATATACAAACTGATATCAGAGTCTCCAATTGCTCATCCTGATTTTGTTAATGGAAACAATAAAATATGATATTCTATTATTGTTTCGCAACACCAAGTTCTCATTATGACAGGTGAAGGGTTGTAATATACTTGAAAATATGAGCTTAAATGATGTGTTGGAAGAGTTTGATAATATGCCGACAGAATGTTCGGATGCAAAAAAAACGTCGTAGAGATTTGAAAGTCGTACCCAAAATTCTCTTGCACTAATCAAACCATATTTTGTAGGATGTACTGAAAGAAAATACAAATGTTTCATTATAGGCAAGATTGGATCAACTTTGGATGAAGAAAACTTTAACCAGCAAGTTGCATCTGAAGCAACGTCTCTACTCACACAAATTGATATAAAGTTCGTGTCTTGGAGACCACCGAGCAGTTTTTACAGATGTCGTCTCAGATCTTAAATCCATGGAGGTAAAATACGATCAATAAGACCTAGGTTTGATTTTATTGTGTTCACTGCCCTCTCATACTCGTCATTCATAGACACCATCATGTACATTCGTGAAACACTTACTCTTGAAGAGGTATATGGCTTGCATTCATATGACATAATGAAGCACCTCATAAGGATCTAAGCCTAAAGTAGAGGACCTCATTGTTCAAGGATAGACTAGTACTAGTCATGGAAGACAAAAAGATCGAAATCGCAGAAGAATGAACATGGGCATATCGAAGTCCTCAAATCGAGGTAAGACTTATAAATTTTGAAAAAAAAAAGAAATGGAACATTAATTTAGAGTGCTACAAGTTGAAGAATAAGATAAAAAGGGAGGCTGAAATCAGAATTTTGAAGAAGCTGAAGTTTCAGGAGTACGATGATAGAGAACTTTCAGTAGCTTCTAATGACAACACATGAGAAAGTGAGGATTGGATCCTCAACTCCACATGCTCTTTTCATATGTGTCCCAAACAAGAATGATTGACAACCTAAGAGGAAGTTCCCACCGTATTTGTAGTAATGAGAAGTAACATTTTTTCAGAATTGCCGGAGTTGGCACCGTCAAGATCATGATTGTCAATGGTATTGTTAGAACTCTCAGTGACATATGCACCAAATCTGAAGAGGAATATTATTTTCCTAAGTTTTTTTTGACTAAAAGGGGTACAAGTACGCGCTGAAGGTGGAGTTCTAAAGGTCAACATATGCCCCCTTGTCATTATGAAAGGTTATTTTTTTAAATAGGAGAGCCACCTGAAAGGTTAGAAGAAGATTGGTTGTATATCTTGTAGGGTTCCACAATCACAGGTGATGCTGCCATTACCATTTCTTTTAAAGAGAAGGATAATACCAGATTTTGGCATATGTGTCCAGGACATATGAATAGGAATGATATGATAGAGATATACATAAGACGACTCCTAAACAACCAAGGGATCTGCAAACTCAAGTACGTGAATATTGCAATTTTGGGAACTAGAATAAAGTTAGCTCCACAAAAGAAACCCACAATTTGAAGTGTAGTATAGAATACATCCATTCCGACCTGTAGGGACCATCTAGAGTGTCTTCCCTAGACCATGACCAATCAAGTTCGAGTAATTTTTTCATCCCTAAATTTGAGTAATTTTTCCGTCGTCTTCAAATTTAAATTCCAAACTTTATAGATTTGAGCTTTTTGATTTAAAGAAATTTAACTTTTACCTTTTAAAATTAATTCAAACATATTCTAATATTAGATGACTCGAACCAGGGACAAAGCCAAGACTCACTCACGAGGGGCCAAGTTGCTTCACTTTGACATGAATATGGTCTTAAAAAGCAATTAAACTATAAAATTAAGGGAGTTAGGGTTTTATTTTTCTAATTTTAAAATTAAAGGACTTAAAATGTAATTAAAGTAAAAAATGGGAATCAAGACTTAATTTCATTAATTTTAAAACTAACAAGATCCTAAAAATTAATTTAACCATAAACTTTAGGAGGCGCAATGACTTAATTACAAAATTTTGGAAGAGATAAAGACTTAATTATAATAGTTTCAAAACTATCAATTACTTCAAATGCAATTAAAACACCAAAGTTGGGAGGGACTATTGCCCTCCCACAATAAATGTGCATCCTTCCCTGAGTCAAACGAGTTTTCAAGTTTGGACCAACTTTATCAAACATTAGAAGGTCAATAATCTCTAGAGCAAGTGGTTAAAGCTCTCAGTTGATATCCTCCCCTCTCTCCTAGATTGTGAATTCAAAACCCACTAGGAGAAAATTTTCATTTCTCCTCCTCGAGGTAGAAATTATTCAAAATAATGATTGTCGTTAGCAATGACTTTAGGTTGGACCTTGATCATAATAAACACATGTTGGACATAACTCCTAGGCTATGCATCATTAAACATAACTAAAACACCCTCAATTGTACCTTAATAATTATTGAATTCATTAGCTAATCAACAAACTTAATTAATTATTAATTATCTTGCAATTCGATCAATAAGGACTAAATTGAATAAAAACCACAAACTATCGAATAAGACAAGTCAAGGAGTAAATTGAATAAAATTAAAGATAGGGGAGTTGCATGTCTCAAAACCGAGACTCCCTAATCTGACCCTCCACCATCCTTAGCTCTAAGAGTTAATTAGAAAGGGTAATTTAGACAAACCAAGGTCTAGTGTATGACACCTTGTCATCACCTCCATTTCTTCTCATAGCTGGCTAAGTAACCGAGAGAAGCAGAGAATAAAATTTAGAGATCAGCCATGGAAAACACTCATCTTCTCTTTGCATGAGGTGGAATTTTAGCTTGGAAAATTTAGAGAGAAAGCTTGGTAAGCTCCTCACTTCAAGTTATGTTCAATTGTAACCTTAGATCATGAAAATGTTGATTCTTGCATGATATTTGAGTTGAGATTAAGGATGGAAAAACTTGGTTAGAATGATGTAAGGACTATAATATGGTAGAATATAATTTTGTTGATATAATTAGTAGCTAATGGTTAGCTGAATCATAGGAAATTGCTTAAAATTTCTCTAGAATTGCAATTGCATGAAAATTGGGAAATTACACTCGAAATTAGAGAAATTTTAGTAGGAAGAAGTTATTTGATGCTATGAGATTTAAGGTATGGAAATGCTAATTCATAGAAAAAGGAGGATGAAAATGATGAATTTGACCCTGGATCGAAATTAAGAGCATAAGTAGAAAAATGAAAAGTTTAGGGACTAGCGTAGTTAAATTGAAAATGTAAGGCTTAATTGAGTAAATTGGAAATTGAAAATCCTTGAGAATGATTGAAAGAGTAATAAAAATAAATACTAGAAGGATTGAATTAATGAATATGTGATATAGTAAGCCAATTAGGGAATTCAGATGCAAATCATGCCTATAGGGACAAGTCTGGAAAATTTGTCTAATAGAGGACATAGGCGAACTTAATTAAAGCTGATTCCAGTATATAAATGTAATTGAAATGTGGAATGTTGCATTAGAAAAAGAAATTAGCTGAACTAATTTGGAATTTAGATTTAATCAAACCACTCAAGTATGCTTTTAATTTCAAGGACAGTTTTGAAGCACTGTTTTGGCCTAACTTTATCGAATAAACTGCTTTAATTGGGAAATAATTAGAATGCAAGCCTTGTATAAATGTAAATTTCGTTATTTAAGCTTTCAAACAGTATATAATAATCGCGATTTTGACTTGCAGATTAAAAGATATGAACAAAACATTAGAGGGTATACAATCTCCCCAAATCAAGATATGGTTTAGACATTTAGCAATTGGCGTTTTATAAATTAAGATCACTTTATTTAATTGGATGTTAACCAATGTTTATTGCATGAAATGTGTTTGATTAGAGCAAGGGAGAGAAGGATTCGAAGAAGGCACTTCATTATGCAAAATGGACTCACTCAAAGGCATCCAAATTCAAGAATAGCTAGGAAGTATTGTGAGTGTAATCTTCCCTAGGGTTGGAACTTAGATTCTAACCAAATTATTATATTGATCTTGTCTTTGATATGAAATTGGATTAATATATATATATATATATATATATATTGGTAACTATGGAAGAATAACTTAAATTAATAATTGAACACTTTGATTGAAACTTGTGGATGAATTGAGTAGTGCATTTTTGTAATTTTTTGGTTGTTTTGCATGTGTTGGTGCCTATTTATTTGGTATTGAGGAATTGTGGATCTTGTATATGGTTGCTGGACATTAGAACCTAAATTGAGTACATATACATATGCATGTAACAAATTGAGAAATTTGCTAATTGAGAATTAATGAAAAGAGGCAATTCAATGACTTGGATGTTGGATTTATGTGCATGTGCTCAATCGAGCTTAGAATGTTATTTGAGCTATTGAAAGGATATGATTGCTTCTTGAATTGTGAAGTGTTATGAAATATCATGGTTTTTAAATGAATTGAAAGAATTGGAATTGTGCTATTGTTTAATCGAAACAAGCTTATGTATGTTTATGGATATGATTGCTTCTTGAATTGTGAAGTGTTATGAAATATCATGGTTGTTAAATGAATTGAAAGAATTGGAATTGTTTTCTTCTCTAATTGAAACAAGCTTATGTATGATTATCTAATTTGTTGGTGCTATTAATTGTATTGTTATCTTTGATAATTAATTTAAAAGAACAAACTTTAAAGTTAAGAATTACAAAGACCTTGGTTCTAGTTGTTCCTAGGGAGTATGGCATGCCTAGAGTCTAGAGTTTGACTTGTTAAGTACTAAGTGTATTGTTTTGTTGGTGATGTATTCACCCCTGATAGATGCCAAGGGTATCGACTTGATAGGTACTTGGCGTGCTGACTTGCTTGGGTGTAGAAGGCACATTCTTGTTAAGATATTTAAAGTATCGACTTGAATTATGTGACTCGAGTACCTTTGAATTAACTAGGTACCAAGGCCTAATTGAATATTAAGACATTTGCTATGAATTGGATTGAATTTTGTGATAAATACTATGTAATGAATTGATTCTTACGACAATTGTAAGTTTCGAAATGAAATTGGGTGATAATTGATATATATCGAATTGAAGCTTGTATTGATTGTTATGAATTGATTTGAGCTTGTTAAATATTGTTTGTAGAAATAGAATGGATTTTAAGAAACCCTAGATCGATAGGAATTGAATAATTGATGTATTAAATTCGGTAATTGAACAATTTATAATAACTAAAATTGAAAATTGACAATTGTGTATTACCTCACTAAGTACTTTCATGTACTCACCACTCTTGTTTGTTATTCTTCCCAAAACTCAGGATCAGTTGCTTAGAGATACTCAACCCTTGGAGCTTATATATACAAGTGAAGAAGACTTTGAAAGTATGACATGCTTTGGTTATGTATTGATAATTGTTGGTGGCTTAGGTTCTTGCATTGTGGTTTTAGTCCTTTGCATTATGATGGTCTTTAGGCTTTACCTAAGGTGTGTGTATTGAAGTTGGAATGATAACTTTTTTTTGAATGCCATGAGCTTGTAAATGTTAATCTCATGGTGTTTTGGTTAGAGGCATGATAATCTTTTTTTTTTGTAAATATGATATGCATGTAAATAAGAACTATGATCATGGAAGCCTCTTGTTATGAGATCTTATATATATGAACATGAATGAAATGGCATGATCTTTTGGGTTGTTTAACTATTTGATATACCTATTGTCAATTAATGATCTTAATGTTATTAATAAGTTGATAGTAGTGTTGATTATGTTGAATGGGAATTATGCCACTTGAATAATTAAATATGTCCATTCGATTTGAGTTAAGAAAATTACAAGTAGTAATTGATTAAGATAAGTGCTGATGGAAGGTTTTAATTAGAAATGCTAATATTGTTTGGGTTAAATGACATTGTCCGAAATTGGTTTAGAACCGAATTGAATCCTTAGAATTTGAAATTGTACTAAAATGTTGAAATTGCTTATTTGAAATGTTGTCATGTTTGCTCATTGATTAGTTCTTCTTATATTAGAAGAAAGATTTTAAATTGGCCCACTTTTCTGTTAAGTCTTGATTAATATGTTTCCGGACGCTCCTCGCTCCAAACCCGGGTGAGGGGTGTCACAATAAATGTTATGTCAATTAACTTTTTCTTTACCACTCACAACAATCTACTTTGATTTTATTGCATTCTTCATCATGCTCCGAGAGATTGAACAAGTAGTAGCAATTAGTTACAACTCACAAATGATAGTACAAATGTGGATGCATACATGAAATACCCGATAATCGTGCTACAACACTAACAATAAAGTTAGTTGGATGTAAGTTTCTAACTTTTGTAACATTATGACTCATCCAATAGTACCTAACGTTGTATGATACCATGTTTGTTTTCAAGCGGTGTAACTTGACACAATGTGATACCATGTACTCATGCCCTTTTGTGAGCACATTGTATGATGGTTGATACCTTAACCGTGTGAATACTAACTCTACGTGGTTAAAAGCATGATTAGAATTGATAATTAATCATAGATGTTGCGTGATTATAATGTTTCCTTTTTTGCGTTGCATGTTTATGTTTATGAAATATATTAGAGTAGAAGTGTACTACTGAGCTTGTAAAACTCAACGTTCAGATGTTTTCGTTGGCAGGTTAATTGATTGATCGTGTCTGAAGAGCATCATTAGTGAAAGATTTCATTACCTACGCTACTAAGAGTACAATACCTTAGTTCTTTTGTGAGTTGTGTATTCATAAGACATTATTATTTATTTTTGGGTATGTAACTTTATATTTCAATGTTTTGTGATGCATTGTTTTAACCTTGAAGCTTCAATTTTTTTATAAATACTCACTACAACAATATAAATTTTTAGTGACAAAATGACAGTGACTAGCAATAATTTTTTTTCACAAATATTAAACTTTTGTGACAATATTTTTGTGCAACACTATTAGTATAAGTAATTGTGACGTATTTTTTTATTTGGTCACTGTAATAGTAGTAATTGTGGCGATTACATTTTCACAAATAAATTTTCACTATAAGTCTATAATCGTGACACCAAATTCATTGTCACTAAAATTTGACAGATAATAGTGACGATATGTGAAGTGATCACTATTATTTGATATTTGTTGTGACAATGAAATTACTTGTCACTTAAAATTTTACTTTTTGTTGTGATAAAATGTAACCCCCTAGACCCGCCTATGCGTTACAACGGATCCTAGGAAGTCACATTAGGGTCACAAGAGCGACCCACAGTGAAAATACACATGAAAACATTTTTTTTCTCTCAAAACACTTATTAAGCTGTAAAATCAACTTCTGTTTAAAATGCAATTTCAGGAAATCATTTAAACACATAACAAAATTTCAGAAAGTATTTTACAGACACTGACATGAAACCATACATGACATACATGCCCCCTAACTATACAATACCGTACTCCAGAGGCAACGCCGAGAGAACTCCGAACACTGATGTCAAACATTAGGTCATGATATTTTCTTTTAACCTGCGATGATAAAAACAACGTGAGCTTGGGAAAGCTCAGTAATACAGAACTACCAAAAGATGCTATAAGCTCATGCAGACATATGGTAGGCATAACATTTTCATGATGTTTCAAGCAGTGATAGTCCTCTATTTCTGTTCTACTATTTCGAGGTTACATCATACTCAAGAATAATGATATTTGTTCTTTAATCAGACCTTGAGAATTAGACGGAAATTATATAGGCTGGTAACATACGAGGTAGGAATCAGAGAGTTTGACGTCTAGTGTGTTCCAATAAGTGCAGATAAACATACATAAGTACTTAACATCATATTATATGAGTACATAACAGATTAAATGCAAATGTTCAATGATCATACAGAAGTTTACAAGAACTACCCTCCAACCTTACACCAATATGCAGTCCCCCATAACTGTATCCATAAGGACTTACCCTAGGCCCGATGGGCATAGGTGCCACCTAAGGGGCTGCCTTAGGTCCATAAGGACTTACCCTAGGCCCGATGGGCATAGGTGCCACTCAAGGGGAGACCTTGAGTCCATAAGGACTTACCCTAGGCCCGATGGGCGTAGGTGCCACTCAAGGGGAGACCTTGAGTCCATAAGGATTTACCAGCTTGATCAGGGCTGTACCAACAGAGACTTCATATCATAACCCAACAGTATACCCCAGATAGTAATCGGTGTTCAGATTCCAGACATGAGTAACATAATACATGTAACAGACATATTTTATTCAGAGTATCAGAAACAGAAGTTCATGCTTTTGACAGATAAATGAGCATACTATCGAGCAGAGCAGACATTTTCAGCATTCATCATGCAAACAGATTGTACCATCATAGGTCAAACTAACATACCATACTAACAAATTCATCAAACAGTCAGACAATACCATCACAGATCAAACGATCACATACCAAGTATACAGATCGAGCAGACTTATATTAGGTAGGCAGAGAATGTCATCATATATCAAGTTCATCAAACATAATATTATTCATGATCAAATAATTATACAATTCATTCAACAGAATATATCACACATAGAACACACTAGATGGAATATTTTATTTCCTGAAGATACTAAGCATTTACAGAAGGGGACGCATTAAACTTTTGACAATTTAGACGAATTTCCAGAACGAGGTTCCTATTAGAAAGGGGTTCGTAAAACGATTCATATTATGTATTCAAGAATTGGTACATCAAGATCTTAGAAAGTTTGGATATATCATGAGTACTTTAGTCATTTAAGCTTACAAGGGCATTATGGTCATTTTATCATACATGTGCGTTTTGGTAATTTATACCAACGAGACATAAACAGTCGCTCAAGAAATTCTATTTACTCATCACTTTTCGAGACATGCATTCAGAGATTTCTATGATAAGATCTTTTGCGATATCAGATACATCCAGGGTTGTTATGGTCACAATGGGCAACAAGGGCGTTTTGGTCATTTAACTATCAGAGGTGATTTTATAGTTTAGCTCAGTAATGATAAAATGACGATTTACAATAGTTAATATTTCCAGAAGTTTTTCAAGCCTCCAACTGTTCGAACTAACATATTCCTACCTTGCAGTACTAACCAACTCTTATATTAATATCAGGAGTGATTAACAGACATGAGCGTGCTTCCTAACACTTAGGGGCAGTTTAGCACTTAAAGTCTCTTTAGAATTCTCAGAGTTTCATCAAATGCATAATTGTATATTTTACTCAAGAGAGCATTTCAGCCATTTTGGAAATTGGGATAAATTCACCGTTTTTGTCAAATCTTACTATTTAGCACCTCTATCGTTTACGTACTCTGTACAGATTAAGTCATTTTAATTCCTTCGGCCCTTACAGACGATTTACTCATTTTAGAACTTAAGGGTAAAGTTGCTATTCTGATTAATTAAGAATTTCGGTGCTCGAAGGCACTACAGTCTTTTTGGTCATTACGATCATTTCGATTAATTCATTCCTTACTGTCGCACGGTTCAGCTTAAGAATACAAAAATAATTCCAGTAATTTTAACTTTAGGCGTTTTACCTTTATGTGTTATACAGAGCTCGGGGGAAATTCAAGTTTCTTTTAGTATCACACACATTTGAATAATGATGCTGAAGTCTTTTCCAAAAGAACATACATCTTGGGTAGTGTAATTTGCATAATCATGTCGAATGCAGATTTTAGGTCATTTCCTTTATCAGAGGGGTAGTTTAGTCATACTTATGCTCCAAAGGCATTTTCGTAATTTCATAATCAATATCTCTCTCCGTATCCTGGGCCTCGATTCTTACGCACTGATGATTGAGTTGCGGATTAACTGAATTTAATTATTAGAACTTCTGATACTCTTAGCCCATTAGTAATCTTATTCGGATAATTTGGTCTTATTAATATCCATACTTATTGCTCGAATCTGATTCAATTTAAGCAGAATTTACAGTATACGTCGTCATAAGCATGCATGCGTTAACCGAATATCAACATGTTCATAAAGCATACAAGGGGTAGTAGTGTATTACCTTCACTCCGAGCTACACTGGTCGGTTCGTGGACGATATTCGAACACACTTGAACTCGGATTCAACATCCCACAACCACGCGGATATGAAGATATGCAAATGCCTTCAATTAAACAAAAACCCATAGTTAATTCTTAATCACACTGCCTTTAAACTGAACAAGAAACGCATAAGCATTTTTGGGTTCAAGATCAGATTCAGAGGCTTTTGGGTTGGAATTTTGCGAAACGGGCTTCAAAAACGGACTCAGGACGTCGAAAAACATAAAATAGGTGTTTTCGGAAAATTTGACTTTTTTTGGTCAACGGGCAAAGTCAACGCTGACGTCAGCGGTCAAAGTCAACGCTGACGTCATGCTGACGTTATTGGTCCAAGGCTGACTCGGTGAGTTGACTCACTGGGTTGACTCGGACGAGTTGACTCACTGAGTTGACTCAGACGAGTTGACTCACTGGGTTGACTCGGTCAACGGTCGGGTCGGGTCGGTCAACGGGTCGAGTCAACGGGTTGGGTCAACGAGCTTGGGTCAATGGGCTTGGTTCATGGGCTGACTGGTTTAACCGGTCTAGCCGGTTCATATCAAAACAGACCGGTTCACTTACCCCTTCGAATCGGCTTCGTCGGCCGGTCATCGGAACCCTCGCCGGTGATCGGAAAACACGATTTTTAACCTGGAAAAGAAGCTTGTTAAACCCGAGTTTCAACCCATCAAAAAGAACATAAAACTAACCGAAAAACTCGCCGGATCTTACCCCAAAATCCAAATCTCGCCGGAAAAGTTGCGCTACTCCGACGAGGGGCAAAACAACGGCAAAACGGAGGTGACTCATATGGGTTTTGTAGATCGGGACGCGAGGAGCTCGACTGTGCCCACGGTGAAACGAGTTGGCACCGGAATCGGCCAAAAATGAAAGAAACGATGGCGGCCGAACTTCTCCGATCTTTATCCAAGTTTTCGCCGCGATTTATCGGCCGTCGTCGCGCGTGGTTGATGACGGTTGGTTCATGGGCGGACGGTGCACACACCGTCGGTGGCGGTGGAGTGAACGAAACGGCGGTGAGGGCGGGGAGCTCGCCGGAGATAGAAGACGGGTGAGGGGTTTGGTACTCAGATCTAACATTTCAAAATGATACTTTGATTCAGGCACATAGGGGGGTTCTGATTATCATTTATTATTAGGTGGACCATAACACAAAAAGGTTAGATAGAAACTAAGGCAAAAACAAAACCAAAGATGGCCTTAGCCCAAATGGCAAGGGCAAGAGCTTATTAGGCACGGGGTCACAGGTTCAAAACCTTTAAAAGGCATTTTTTTTTTATCTTTTATCACTTTATTTTCATCATTTTTTTGGGGTGTTACAACTCTCTCCCCCTTGAAAGAAATTTCGTCCTCGAAATTTACCAGAGTTGGATCATCGCAGAAACTATAACTCCATTTATTAACCTAGTGAAACTTGTCCATAAGAGTATGCTTATTCCTCGTGTCTCACAGACGGTTATAGATCAATATGGAAATATCCTCAATCATGCCGAGTAACTTTATATCCAATTTCATCCCATCGTACATCTCAGTCTAGTTTATCAGGACATGGTATTTGCATCCATACAGAACCTTATACAATGTCAAACAAACACTTGTCTCATAACCTTTATAATAAACTGTCTCAACCACGGACAAGAGACATTCCGAACTACCACATAATCCAATCATATAACCCAAGGGTATATCTTCCAGAATCTAAATTACTCTTCCAAGTTGACCATCAGTATACAGACGAACAACTGTGCGTATAATTCATATGAGTACTCAAAGCCTCAATCAGGGTCCTCCAGAACCAGGATGTAAACATCAGATTTAGTAAGTAGGATACATATGACGGTACATTGTGTCATTTTTCCCCAAAATGTCTTTCTTCATATTGGTCAAGCATAACAAAGTTTTTAAACGGATATCACTTACCTTCGACGTAATATTTAGACAACTATTTCCTTCGCGTCTAACAGAGGCACCACAGATTATACACTTTCGGCACAATCGCAAACACTTCTCTCTGAAGTTCATAGAGTTTTTTTTTTCATTTCCGTTTGGGTATTTTCAAACACAGTTGTTATCACCGAATAGCCTTTCATGAAATCTTACATATGTTACCTCACATGATCAACATTTACTCTTAAACTGTTTTTGATTCTTCAATTTCACCAGTATGAACCATCTCAGATTCAAATCCACCAAGTTAATCCAATTCACAGACGAATGTTACAGACATTCCTTGTCATTACGAGTCGAGATACAGAAGATAGAAAGCTTAGATTCAGTTATTTAAGAAAAAGGATTCGACATCAGAGTCCCGACTCGGTGGAGTACGGTCAGGAACTAGGGGCATGCACATACCAGACACCCTATGACAGACGATCGGCCGATCTACCCATAATGACGCAACTCTAAGCTCTGATACCACTAAATGTAACCCCCTAGACCCGCCTATGCGTTACAACGGATCCTAGGAAGTCACATTAGGGTCACAAGAGCGACCCACAGTGAAAATACACATGAAAACATTTTTTTTCTCTCAAAACACTTATTAAGCTGTAAAATCAACTTCTGTTTAAAATGCAATTTCAGGAAATCATTTAAACACATAACAAAATTTCAGAAAGTATTTTACAGACACTGACATGAAACCATACATGACATACATGCCCCCTAACTATACAATACCGTACTCCAGAGGCAACGCCGAGAGAACTCCGAACACTGATGTCAAACATTAGGTCATGATATTTTCTTTTAACCTGCGATGATAAAAACAACGTGAGCTTGGGAAAGCTCAGTAATACAGAACTACCAAAAGATGCTATAAGCTCATGCAGACATATGGTAGGCATAACATTTTCATGATGTTTCAAGCAGTGATAGTCCTCTATTTCTGTTCTACTATTTCGAGGTTACATCATACTCAAGAATAATGATATTTGTTCTTTAATCAGACCTTGAGAATTAGACGGAAATTATATAGGCTGGTAACATACGAGGTAGGAATCAGAGAGTTTGACGTCTAGTGTGTTCCAATAAGTGCAGATAAACATACATAAGTACTTAACATCATATTATATGAGTACATAACAGATTAAATGCAAATGTTCAATGATCATACAGAAGTTTACAAGAACTACCCTCCAACCTTACACCAATATGCAGTCCCCCATAACTGTATCCATAAGGACTTACCCTAGGCCCGATGGGCATAGGTGCCACCTAAGGGGCTGCCTTAGGTCCATAAGGACTTACCCTAGGCCCGATGGGCATAGGTGCCACTCAAGGGGAGACCTTGAGTCCATAAGGACTTACCCTAGGCCCGATGGGCGTAGGTGCCACTCAAGGGGAGACCTTGAGTCCATAAGGATTTACCAGCTTGATCAGGGCTGTACCAACAGAGACTTCATATCATAACCCAACAGTATACCCCAGATAGTAATCGGTGTTCAGATTCCAGACATGAGTAACATAATACATGTAACAGACATATTTTATCCAGAGTATCAGAAACAGAAGTTCATGCTTTTGACAGATAAATGAGCATACTATCGAGCAGAGCAGACATTTTCAGCATTCATCATGCAAACAGATTGTACCATCATAGGTCAAACTAACATACCATACTAACAAATTCATCAAACAGTCAGACAATACCATCACAGATCAAACGATCACATACCAAGTATACAGATCGAGCAGACTTATATTAGGTAGGCAGAGAATGTCATCATATATCAAGTTCATCAAACATAATATTATTCATGATCAAATAATTATACAATTCATTCAACAGAATATATCACACATAGAACACACTAGATGGAATATTTTATTTCCTGAAGATACTAAGCATTTACAGAAGGGGACGCATTAAACTTTTGACAATTTAGACGAATTTCCAGAACGAGGTTCCTATTAGAAAGGGGTTCGTAAAACGATTCATATTATGTATTCAAGAATTGGTACATCAAGATCTTAGAAAGTTTGGATATATCATGAGTACTTTAGTCATTTAAGCTTACAAGGGCATTATGGTCATTTTATCATACATGTGCGTTTTGGTAATTTATACCAACGAGACATAAACAGTCGCTCAAGAAATTCTATTTACTCATCACTTTTCGAGACATGCATTCAGAGATTTCTATGATAAGATCTTTTGCGATATCAGATACATCCAGGGTTGTTATGGTCACAATGGGCAACAAGGGCGTTTTGGTCATTTAACTATCAGAGGTGATTTTATAGTTTAGCCCAGTAATGATAAAATGACGATTTACAATAGTTAATATTTCCAGAAGTTTTTCAAGCCTCCAACTGTTCGAACTAACATATTCCTACCTTGCAGTACTAACCAACTCTTATATTAATATCAGGAGTGATTAACAGACATGAGCGTGCTTCCTAACACTTAGGGGCAGTTTAGCACTTAAAGTCTCTTTAGAATTCTCAGAGTTTCATCAAATGCATAATTGTATATTTTACTCAAGAGAGCATTTCAGCCATTTTGGAAATTGGGATAAATTCACCGTTTTTGTCAAATCTTACTATTTAGCACCTCTATCGTTTACGTACTCTGTACAGATTAAGTCATTTTAATTCCTTCGGCCCTTACAGACGATTTACTCATTTTAGAACTTAAGGGTAAAGTTGCTATTCTGATTAATTAAGAATTTCGGTGCTCGAAGGCACTACAGTCTTTTTGGTCATTACGATCATTTCGATTAATTCATTCCTTACTGTCGCACGGTTCAGCTTAAGAATACAAAAATAATTCCAGTAATTTTAACTTTAGGCGTTTTACCTTTATGTGTTATACAGAGCTCGAGGGAAATTCAAGTTTCTTTTAGTATCACACACATTTGAATAATGATGCCGAAGTCTTTTCCAAAAGAACATACATCTTGGGTAGTGTAATTTGCATAATCATGTCGAATGCAGATTTTAGGTCATTTCCTTTATCAGAGGGGTAGTTTAGTCATACTTATGCTCCAAAGGCATTTTCGTAATTTCATAATCAATATCTCTCTCCGTATCCTGGGCCTCGATTCTTACGCACTGATGATTGAGTTGCGGATTAACTGAATTTAATTATTAGAACTTCTGATACTCTTAGCCCATTAGTAATCTTATTCGGATAATTTGGTCTTATTAATATCCATACTTATTGCTCGAATCTGATTCAATTTAAGCAGAATTTACAGTATACGTCGTCATAAGCATGCATGCGTTAACCGAATATCAACATGTTCATAAAGCATACAAGGGGTAGTAGTGTATTACCTTCACTCCGAGCTACACTGGTCGGTTCGTGGACGATATTCGAACACATTTGAACTCGGATTCAACATCCCACAACCATGCGGATATGAAGATATGCAAATGCCTTCAATTAAACAAAAACCCACAGTTAATTCTTAATCACACTGCCTTTAAACTGAACAAGAAATGCATAAGCATTTTTGGGTTCAAGATCAGATTCAGAGGCTTTCGGGTCGGAATTTTGCGAAACGGGCTTAAAAAACGGACTCAGGACGTCGAAAAACATAAAATAGGAGTTTTCGGAAAATTTGACTTTTTTGGTCAACGGGCAAAGTCAACACTGACGTCATGCTGACGTCACTGGTCCAAGGCTGACTCGGTGAGTTGACTCACTGGGTTGACTCGGACGAGTTGACTCACTGAGTTGACTCGGACGAGTTGACTCACTGGGTTGACTCGGTCAACGGGTCGGGTTGGGTCGGTCAACGGGTCGGGTCAACGGGTTGGGTCAACGGGCTTGGGTCAATGGGCTTGGTTCATGGGCTGACTGGTTTAACCGGTCTAGCCGGTTCATATCAAAACAGACTGGTTCACTTACCCCTTCGAACCGGCTTCGTCGGCCGGTCATCGGAACCCTTTCCGGTGATCGGAAAACACGATTTTTAACCAGGAAAAGAAGCTTGTTAAACCCGAGTTTCAACCCATCAAAAAGAACATAAAACTAACCGAAAAACTCGCCGGATCTTACCCCAAAATCCAAATCTCGCCAGAAAAGTTGCGCTACTCCTACGAGGGGCAAAACGGCGGCAAAACGGAGGTGACTCATATGGGTTTTGTAGATCGGGACGCGAGGAGCTCGACTGTGCCCACAGTGAAACGAGTTGGCACCGGAATCAGCCAAAAATGAAAGAAATGATGGCGGCCGAACTTCTCCGATCTTTATCCGAGTTTTCACCGCGATTTATCGGCCGTTGTCGCGCGTGGTTGATGACGGTTGGTTCACGGGCGGACGGTGCACACACCGTCGGTGGCGGTGGAGTGAACGGAGCGGCGGTGAGGGCGGGGAGCTCGCCGGTGATAGAAGACGGGTGAGGGGTTTGGTACTCAGATCTAACATTTCAAAATGATACTTTGATTCAGGCACATAGGGGGGTTCTGATTATCATTTATTATTAGGTGGACCATAACACAAAAAGGTTAGATAGAAACTAAGGCAAAAACAAAACCAAAGATGGCCTTAGCCCAAATGGCAAGGGCAAGAGCTTATTAGGCATGGGGTCACAAGTTCAAAACCTTTAAAAGGCATTTTTTTTTATCTTTTATCACTTTATTTTCATCATTTTTTGGGGTGTTACATAAAATTTTTCACCAATAAAAAATAAAAAAAATGAAAAAATAAATATGGTCACAATAATAAATTTATTTTTATAATTAAAAAAATTAAAGTTATCATAAACTAGTTTGTCAAAAGGTAAAATGTTTCTATCAGTCTCTATACTATGTGTAAATTGTTGTTTTAGTCTATCTATTTTGATCAAATTTAGTCTCTATATTTTTCAAAGTTAAAATTTCAATCCTAATTCTAACGGGACACCGACAATATGACTAAATTACAAGGACTAAAAATGATCAATTAATTAAAAAAAAATAAATAAGCAACTTATGTATGACAAATTGGCTAAAAACAAAATTTTACTTAACATATTTAAAAACCACCATTCATGTCAAGATCGAAATTTCAAAATCTAAAAAGAATAGAAATTTAAAGTGACCAAATTAAAGCACAAATACTAATATGTAATTTTAGCATAATATATGATAAAAAAAATTTTATTTTGTGAACAATTTAAAAGAAATATTTCATTATAATTAGTTTTGTAAAACCAATGTTTGATTTTGATCTAACAAATAGTCTAAGGACCAAATTGCAAAGTAAATAAATTTTTAAGTACTCAAAAGACTCACAATTGACAAGTATATTTTAGACTTAAAATGTTTTAAAGTCAAAACTTAAACCCCATAAAATTTTCCAAGTGTTTTAAAGTCAAATTTCACAAAAGCGCCCAAGCGTTTCGATACGCCCCTAGGCGTTTCGATACGGGTTGAACTTAAGAGCTTACTAGAAATTTCCATTTCGATAAGAAAACTCCCGTTTCGATACATGCGTTTTGATACGGCTTCTTCCATTTCGATATGGCCTTCATATGTGCATTTAGTTTTTGAACAACGTTTCGATACGACCTTTATCGTATCGATATGAGGTTAAGATTTTTCAAATCTGAGCATTTAATGACATAGTCGTTACTTGTCAGTTATTGAAATCTAAAATTTTTGAAATTTTCTTACCCATTTCGATACATCCCTTAGGTGTTTCGATACGCATTTTGGCAGAATCAATTGTGAGCAACATCGTTTCGATATGGCCTATAGCCGTTTCGATATGGCCCCTAACCGTTTCGATACGCCTTCTCGCATTTCGAGACGACCTCTTTATTACACACAACGACTCTTTCAATTTTGAGACAGGTATCGATACGGGCCCGAGTGTACCGATATGGGTTGTTGCATAACTATATTTATGGTGGGAAAGAAACAACCTAATGGCTCTATTGATGATGCCAACCACCCAAACGGCTAGAATTCAATGAAAGGGTATAAAAGCAAGCCATTAAAGCTATAGTACCAACTATTGAACAAGTGCACAACAACAAAGCAAAAATCCAATCCATTCGTGAGCTGTTAAAGTCAAACCCTTGTACCAATTTGAGTATTTTTTTTATTGTATTCATCTTTTATCAATTTGGGTTAAGAGAACTTGTAATTTAGGGCAAATATCTTACCTTTGTGAGGTTTATCTTTCATTTGCCAACAATCTTTCTTGTAAGACTGATATTTGATCAAGCTTTGGGTAGAAAGCTTTGATCTTTGTAACAGTTTCCTCCTAATCCTAGAAAAGGGGAATAATTTAGTAGTGAATTGATAGAAAATCCATAGTGGGAGCTAAGGTAGTGGATCTAGAGCTTGTTCTAAGCTTGAACCACTCTAAATTGTCTTTTCTTCATTTTTATTTTACCAATTTGCTTCCTATCTTTTTAAATATCCAATTCACCCCCTCTTGGTCAATTTGTCATTGTTTGATCATCTTAATAATTGGTATCAGAGCTACACTTATTAGAAGGATTACAACCCTCTTGAGTCGATTCTTAGAGAGATTTATCAACACACAAGCGAAGCCATGACCTCTACCTCCAGCCCCAACTGGTACGAGTCATAATCCACTACCAAACCTCCATAATTCAATGGGGATAACTACCCCTATTGGAAATATAGAATGAGGCTCTTCATCAATTCTAATGACTACCTTCTATGGGATGTAGTGAAAGATGGTCCAACAATTCTGATGAAGAGAAGTGAAGAAGTTAGACTCGTTCCGAAGTCCAAGGTCGAGATGTCCGATGAAGATCGGAAGAAGCTTCAAATCAACGACAAAGCCTTGCACATGCTATTTTGTGCACTTGAACCGGACATGTACTCGAAGATGTCTTCGTGTACAAGCGCAAATGAGGTGTGGGACAAGTAGAGACCACCTATGAGGGCACCAACGACGTAAAGGAGACCAAGATTAGAATCCTTAATCTAAGCTACGAGAATTTCAAGACAGAGCCCGATGAAAGCTTCGCTCAAATGTTTGATCGATTCTCGATCATAGTCAATGGTCTAAAGGGATTCAGTGAAATCATTCTCGAAGACAAGCTAGTTCAGAAACTTCTCTATTCTCTTCCCAAATCATGGGATGGGAAGAGAACCGCCATCATCGAGGCTAAGGACTTGAAGACATTGAAGCTTGATGCATTAGTGGGATCTCTTCTTACTGATGAGATTATGAAGCAAGGAAGAGAAGAAGAAAAGAAGAGAGAATAGAAAACAATGGAGAAGAAAGAGGTAGAGAAGAAACAGATAGGAATTGCTCTCAAAGCTTCAGAAGAAAAGAGCGATTCAAGTGAGGAGGAAGACGAGGAAATGGTCATGTTGGCCAAAAGGTTCACTCGATTCATGAAGTCCAATAGAGGTAGAAAGTTCATTCGAAAAGGAGTCTTCAAGAGCAAGAACAAGAAGTAAGAGAAGGAGAAAATGAGTGCAAGAAACCAAGGCATATACGAACCGATTGCCCCCAACTCAAAAGGAAGAACTTTGGGAAGAAGAAGTTCAAGGCCAACGTTGCTAGTTGGAGTGATGAGGAATCATCCGATGAAGAGGAGAAAAAAGTTTCCAACCTTTGCCTCTTGGTCTTGGAGGAGGATCCTAAGGTAACCTCTAACTCATCTAACTTCGATTTTACATATGATGAGCTTCAAGAAGCTTATGATGAGTTGCAAGAGGTTTATGATGAGTTGGTAGAAAAAGTTTAAAGAATAGATTTTGAGAAATAAGAAACTATTTCCGATTTTAAAAACCAAAATGATTCTTTATCCAAAACCAACTCCGAACTTGAAAAGAAGGTTTGTGCTCTAAAAGAAAATTTAAATTATTTTGAAAAAGAAAACATTGATTTAAACACATGGTACCTTGATAGTGGATGCTCAAGACACATGGCCGGTGACAAGAGTAGATTCTTAGAACTAAAGCCTAAAAATGGTGGAGTAGTAACTTTTGGTGACAACTCCAAAGCTCATATTGAAGGAATAGGCTCTATTGTTAATCACTCTTCCATACTCAATGAAAATGTATTATATGTCAATGATCTAAAACATAATTTGTTGAGCATTAGTCAATTATGCGATAAGGGTTTTAATGTTCTTTTTGATGTTAATGAGTGCAAAATTTTAAACATTGAAACTAATAAGATAATGTTCATAGGTCATCGCATAGATAATATATATATATATGGTGCATTTGGAAGATATACATGTTTCCAATGCATGTTTTGTAGCTAAAGATGAACATGATGCATGGTTATGGTATAGGAAACTAGGACATGTTAGCATGAGTGTTTTAGAGAAATTAGTTTCCCAAAATCTAGTAAGAGGTTTACCCAAATTAAAATTTTATCTAGATAAAATTTGTGATGTGTGTGCTAAGGGTAAACACAAAAGAACCTCATTTAAACCTATTAATGATGTTTAAACTAGTAGGGTATTACAATTGATCCATATGGATCTCTTTGGGTTAATTAGGACTATAATTATGGGTGGAAAATCATATGCATTTGTGTTAGTTGACGATTTCTCTAGATACACTTGGGTTTTCTTTTTAAGTACTAAGGATGAGGCTTTAGAAAAGTTCATCACATTTTCAAAAATCACTCAAAATGACCTCGGTCAACAAATTTCACTCATTATAAGTGATCATGGAACCGAATTTCAAAACTTAGGATTTGAGGATTTTTGTAACACAAATGGTATAAGTCATAATTTTTCTGCACCTCACACTCCTCAACAAAATGGGGTAGTTGAGAGCAAAAATCGAACTTTAGAAGAAATGGCTAGAACCATGCTTTGTGAAAATAATTTACCTTATTATTTTTGGGCGGAAGCCACAAACACTTCTTGCTATATTATAAATCGAGTAATGATTATGTCACTTTTAAAGAAAACTCCTTGTGAAATTTTAAAATCCAAGAAGCCTAACATTAGCTATTTTTATCCTTTTGGATGCAAGTGTTTTGTTTTAAATAATGGAAAAGATAATTTAGGAAAAATTGATGCAAAAAGTGATGAAGCTATTTTTCTAGGTTACTCTTTAAACTCTAAAGCCTATCGAGTATTTAACAAAAGAACTTTAGTTGTAGAAGAGACTATACATGTGGTTTTCGATGATAACCTTCTTCTGAGGAAGGATACTTGTGATGATGATGATGTAGGAATCAATGAAGCTAATGATGGTGGACAATCATCAAAAGTGGATGAGGTTCCAAGCAAAGAGGAAGAAGCACAAGATCCACCTCTAGAAGCTTTGAAGGGCATGAGTCTAGAGGAAAAGGAAGTGAGCTACCCAAGGCAGTTCAACTATGTCAAAGGTGGTGAGATTTTGGGTGATCCATCCAAAGGGGTAACCACCAGATCTTCTCTTATATTAATGAATAATGTTGCATTTATTTTGTAAACCACTCGACCCGGTCTGGACAAAAGACTGAACCGAGCGGATCACACGAGGAATATTGAAGTAAACCGGGAAGTTTACCTCGATTAACGACCTCTTTTTTCATTTTATCTTATCTAGATGTGTAACACCCCTAATTTACTAAGGCAAAAAATGAAAAAATGAAAAAAAGAACAGAATGAAATTAAAAAAACAAAAAAAAGGGATTGTGCTAGCATGAAGCATCGGACCCGTGACCTAAGCTTAATTAGTCTAAGCCTTAACCAACTGAACCAAGGTTTTTCTCTAATTTTTTATCCTGTCCAAATATCATTTTAAGCATGTGTTATAGGATACCCGGAAATAAAATAATAAGATAATAAAAGTATCCTATCTATCCATGTTGGTTCATTTAATACCCTTTACCCACTCATGAACTCATATCTAAAAGTAACCCTTCACCTCCCCTCACCAAACCTTTCACCTTCCCTGTCGGACCCCGCCCGATCCCGGCCACCGTGCCGCTGTAGCTCTCACCGCCAGCACCGAATGGAGCGCCACCTCCCCCTGAATGCAGTGTCGTCCACCACTCGCGCGATAGCGCTGCTGTTCGTTGCCAAACAGCATCGAAAGGTCCACCAAGAACCAAGAGCGTGCATCTGTTCTTGCTCTGATTTGCACCGTCGTTGCGTCGTGGCCGTCACCGCCACTACTGTCAGAAGTGCGCTCGTCCGCCGACTTCAGCCATAACAGCCACGCGCGGAACTGAACCGCCTTTCGCCGACAAGGCTTGTTTAGAGTGTCGGCTAGAAACCCCAAATCGCCTCCTTCGATTTCACCATTTTCTGCCGTCATCCACCATTGGTTTGTCACCCTGTCACCTTCGACGAGTTCCTTGGCCCGAGACGAACAAAACCCCGGTGGTTGATCGTCGGTACGACACCGTTAAAGGCTTCGTCGGAGCTTCGTCATTTTTGGTGATGTTTCGACCATTTGGGTAATTTCTGGTGAGCTTTCCGGCTTAAATGAGTTATTTTTGTGTTGGTTGAATTCTCGAACTAATGAGCTTTTGGAACCTGGCAGAATCATATATTTTGGGGGGTTGACGGCGGTATTTTGGTGAACTGCCGATGAGTTTCTGATCAGGGTAAGTGACCCGAGTCTGAATCGTACCCGAATCCATACCCGATCTGAATCTGTCTAACTCGACTTGAGTTTAATCGACCTGACCGAGTCAACCGAGTCAACCCGACCGAGTCAACCGAGTCAACCCGACTGAGTCAAACGAGTCAACTCGTCTGAGTCAACCAGTTGACTTTGAACGTTGATTGCTGACGTCAGTGTTGACTTTGACCCAAAAAGTCAGATTTTGAAAACCCTATTTTATGTTTTTCTATGTCGTGAGTCCGAATTTGAAGCCCGTTTCGCAAAATTCTAACCCGAAGGCCTCCGAATCTGACTTTAAACCCTAGAATGCTCGTGTATTTAATTAATTGGTTAAAGGCTTTGTGAATATGGACTGATCTTGAGATATGTGTAATTGAAGGTACTCACCGTTCCATGAATACGAATGGTTGAGGACATCGAATTCGGGTTCGAGAGTATCGAAATGTCATTTCAAGGGTTGGCCGATATAACAAGGATTCAAAGTAATACTTTACTACCTGGTGTATGCTTTACAGAACATGTTGGTAATTGACTAATGCATGAACAATATGATTGGTCATTTGATTATCGTCGATTATTATAAGTTGTACAGTTACGGTACAATGATAATAATCTGGTTAAGACCAAATGACTCAAATAAGGAACAAATGACCGATAAGAAATTCAAGTTTAGTGAACACTCGATAAAGCGACAACCTCGAAAATTTAATTTTAGATTATGTTCTTGATAAAAGATTTAGTGCCAGAAATGTTAGAATGAGAAATTACAAAAATGCTCTTGAGATATCTAAATGACTAAAATGACCCTAACAATGAAAGCAATCTAGAAATCTATCTTAGATCTTGTTAAACAACCGATTTATGTGAAAACATCAAATTACTTGGAGAGTTACGGTAACAAGACTTAAACCTTCGAGATTGTGGAGTGCTTGGATTTCCTTGAATTCTTATTAATCCTTGAAGATAAATTTACAAGAAATTATTCGTATGTTCGGAAATTATCAAAGCACTTTCAATTATCGAATTGAGTGAAACAACTGAAATAACTAAAGGATTAAAGGTGCTATAAGATTGAATTGATCAGGATGGGTGTAATGACCGAAATCACTAAAGTATATCGAGCATCGAAACTTTCCAATTAACTAAAATGGCATTTATACCCTCAAGTTTTGAAACGAATGAATTTGTCTGGAAGGGCTGAAAGGACCAGAACGACTAAATCTCTATCGAGTACATAAATGATTGAAATTATATAGTTGGTATAATTGATGGAAATGATGGATCTATCCTGAGCTCTAAAATGGCCGAAATACCCTCTTGACCGGAATGGGCGAAAATTGCCTTTGATGAAATTTCAAAAATCTAAATAAAGCTTGAATGACTGAAATGCCCCTAAGTGTTATGAAGCATAACTCATATATGTCCATTACTTATGATACTGATATAATGTTGGAAGATTTCGCTTGGAAAATAAGTTTGAATGCTCAGTGGTGAGCCGGTGGAGAAACATGATGAAGACCGTTCAAACATTTTATGTAGTTGATTTCGGAAATGATACACGTGGAACGCCTACGTCTGAATGTTTGGTAAGTATTGCAGAGTTGTGATATGTTAGATTGAATGAGTTTTTGGAGGTTTGATAAACCGTTGGAAATCTTGAATATTGCACATAATCATTTTGTCATTATCGGGATAAATTACAAAATTGCCTTTGATAGTAAAATGACCAAAATACCCTCGTTAGCCAAAGTGATCAAAACAACCTTAATATAGTTGATATCTTGAATGATCATAATAAAGCATTTTTTCAAATGCCTGGTTTGCGATGTTGGCTACAAAGTCCCCTTTAATCGGGACCTCATTACCGAAATTAGTTTAAAATATCAAAAGCTCAGAGTTTTCATTTCTCGTGTAATATCAAGTATCTCAGAGAAATAAATGGTTCCTTTTAGTGTGTTCTAAAGTGCACATAAATATTCTACCGTCCTGAACCCAAGGCTATCTTTTGATACGAAATATGACTTTTATCAAACCGAAATATACCTATGTATCTGAACTAGAAAAAAAAGAAAAAGAAAAGAAAATAAAAATTTATATGCTCGCTTGTTATCGTTTCATCGAAAACTATAGTTCACTTTATGTTCACTATTAATACTGATTAACAATGATTGCTACCGAATATTGTTATTATCGATCATTACCGACTACTACCGATTACTATTGTCACCACCTAGACCGTTACTGGGACATTTGGGATAGAGTATGAAGTTATCGTAGGTTCAGCCCTGATCAGGCTGGTAATTCGTTACCGTTTCAGGTTCTTATCCTTCGGCTAGGGTAATTCCTTACCGTACCTAAGGTATCCCCTTAGGCTGGCACCTACACCCAATGGGCCTAGGTTAAATCCCGTTATAGTAGTAGTTCTAGGGAACTGCATACCGGAGTTTGGTTGGAGGGTAGAAAGAAAACTTATAATGAACCTTATCGCTAACACTATATAATTGTGAAATAACGTTCCCCACACCGTTACTTAATATGTGTTAACTTTGCACTATTGGAACACACACTAAGCCCCTGATTCAACTATCGTAATCCATACCTTTTCTAACTCTTCGGTCTATATGTTCCTAGTATGATACTCAGTGGTTGAATAAAGAAAAATTCTATTATCTTCATGTACACCGTTTTTTCAAATATCTGATCATATTATTGGAGCTTATTGTTGCCCGAAACATCATGATAGTGTTATGCCTACCATATACCTGCATGTTTCTTATAGCATCCATTGGTAGTTCTGTATTACTGAGCTTTTCAAAGCTCACGCTATTTTTATCACCGCAGGTTAAAAGAAATCTAACATGGCTCGATGACCGACATCAGTGTTGGAGTTCTCTCGGTGTTGCTTTTGGAGTACGGTACCAACATAGTTAGTGGGCATGCATGTCATGTATTATTTGATGATAGTGTCTGTAAAACGTTTTTTTTTTGAAATCATGTTATATGTTTAAATGATTTCAGGACAGGGTATGTTAAACAGAGGTTATCGTTACAATTTGATAAGTTTTTTTTTAACAAAAAAATGTTTTTATGTCGATTTTTACGGTGGGTCGCTCTTGTGACCCTAATGTGATCTTTTGGGATTCGTGGTAACGCATAGGCGGGTCTAGGGGGTTACATTTAGTGGTATCAGAGCTTAGAGTTGCGTCATTCTGGGTAGATCGGCCGATCGTCTTTCCTAGGGTGTCTGGTTTGTGCATGCCCCTAGCATAACCGTACTCCTCCGAGCCGAAGCTCCGATGTCGAATCCTTTTTTCTCTGAATTAAGTGAATCTAAGCATTCTGCCACCCATGGGTCGATCTGTACTAGCAAGAAATGTCTATATCATTCGTCTATGATTTGGATTAATGTAATGGATTTTAATCTGAATAAAGAACCTGAGATGGTTTATGCATGTGAAATTGAAGATCTGAATCAAATTAAGAATTAATGTTTGATCATATGAGGTAACCGATATAAGATCACATGCAAGGTAGCTCGGTGATAATAAATGTGTTTGAGAATATTTTGATGAAAATTTGATAAAAGTATTACGAAATTAAAAGAAAGGTGTCTGTGAGATTGGTGAAAGTATAGATTATGTGGTGACTCTGTTATGCATGAAGGAAACAATTATCGGAGTATTACGCTGAAGGTAAGTGATATCCGTTTAAAACCTTGGTTATGTTTGATCGACTTGAAGAAAGGCTTTATCCTTGAAAAGTGGCATGGTGTCCCACTATATATCGATTCTAAATAAAATTTGGGGTTAACATCTTGATTTCGGAAGTCCCTGTTGGAAGCCTTTGAGTACCCGTATGGATTTCAGATATAGTTCTTCGTCCGAAAATCGATGGTCAACCTAGTAGAGTAATTCGATTTTTAGGAGATGCAACCGTATGATTAACTTTTGTGGTAGTGGGAGAAGTTTCTTATCCATGACAGAGACTGTTTATTATAAAGGTTATGAAACAAGTATTTTCTTGGCATCATATGAAGTTTAGTATGGATTCATATATTGTATTCTGATTAATTGGTTTGATATGCTTGATGGGATGGTTTTGGGTTTTAAGATAGTCCGAGTGGCGGATGGCACTACTAGATTCATTCATGATCGTCTCAGAGTCCCAAGAAATAAGGACACTCCGATGGTAAGTTTCAGTACATGGATGGATGAAAGTGCAGTTTCAGCATTTCACCGACCTTGGTAAATTTCGGGGACGAAATTTCTTTTAGGAGGGGAGAGTTGTAACACCCCTAATTTATTAAGGCAAAAAAATGAAAAAATGAAAGTAGGAACAGAATGAAATTAAAAAAACAAAAAAAAAAAGATTGTGCTTGCATGGAGCTTCGAACCCGTGACCTAAGCCTAATTAGCCTAAGCTTTAACCAATTGAACCAAGGCTTTTCTCTAATTTTTTATCATGTTCAAATATCATTTTAAGCATGTGTTATAGGATACCCGGAAATAAAATAATAATCTTATCTATCCATGTTGGTTCATTTAATTCCCTTTACCCACCCAAGAACCCAAATCTAAAAGTAAACCTTCACCTCCCCTCACCAAACCTTTCACCTTCCCCGTCGGACCCCGCCCGATCCTGGCCACCGTGCCGCCGTGGCTCTCACCGCCAACATCGAATGGAGCACCGCCTCCACCTGAATGTAGCGTCGTCCACCACTCGCGCGATAGCGCTGCTGTTCGTTGCCAAACAACAACGAAAGGTTCACCGAGAACCAAGAGCGTGCTTGCTGTTGTTGCTTCGATCTGCACCGTCGTTGCATCGTGGCCGTCACCCCCACTGCCATTAGAAGCGCGCTCGTCCACTGACTTCATCCATAACAGCCACGTGTGGTACCGAACCGCCTTTCGCCTGCAAGGTTTGTTTAAAGTTTCGGCCAGAAACCCGAAATCGCCTCCTCCGATTTCGCCATTTTCTGCCATCATCCACCCTTGGTTCGTCACGCTGTCACCTTTGACGAGTTCCTTGGCCCGAATGAACAAAACCCTGGGGGTTGATCGTCGGTACGACACCGTTAAAGGCTTCGTCGGAGCTTTGTCATTTTCGGTGAAGTTTCGACCTTTTGGGTAATTTCCGGTGAACTTTCCGGCTTAAATGAGTTGTTTTTGTGTTGGTTGAATTCTCGAACTAATGAGCTTTTGGAACCTGGTAGAATCAGATATTTTGGGGAGGTCGGTGGCGGCATTCTGGCGAACTGCCGACGAGTTTCTAATCAGGGTAAGTGACCCGAGTCCGAACCGTACCGGAACCAAGACTCGATCCGAACCCGTCTAACTCGACCCAAGTTTAACCGACCTGACTGAGTCAACCGAGTCAACCCAACCGAGTCAACTGAGTTAAATCGATTGAGTCAAACGAATCAACTCATCCGATTCAACTCTGTTGACTTTGAACGTTGACCGTTGACTGCTGATGTCAGCATGACGTCATCGTTGACTTTGAGCCAAAAGTCAAAATTTCCAAAAAACCCCTATTTTATGTTTTTCAACATCCTGAGTCCGATTTTGAAGCCCGTTTTGCAAAATTCTAGCCCGAAGGCCTCCGAATTTGACCTTAAACCTGAGAGTTCTTATGTATTTAATTATTTGGTTAAAGGCTTTGTGAATATGGCTGATCTTGGGATTTGTGTAATTGAAGGTACTCACCGTTCCTTGAATACAAATGGTTGAGGATGTCGAATTCGAGTTCGAGAGTATCAAAATGTCGTTTCAAGGGTTGACCGATATAGCAAGGATTCAAGGTAATACTTTACTACCTGTTGTATGCTTTATGGAACATGTTGGTGATTGACTAATGCATGAACAATATTATTGGTCATTTGATTACTGTTGATTATTATAAGTTGTACAATTACGGTACAATGGTAATAAACCGGTTAAGATCGAATGACTCGAATAAGGAACAAATGACCGATAAGAAATTCAAGTTTAGTGAACACTCGATAAAGCGACAACCGCGAAACTTTAATTTTAGATTATGTTCTTGATAAAAGATTTATTGCCCGAAATGTTAGAATGAGAAATTACAAAAATGCCCTTGAGATATCTGAATGACTAAAATGACCCGAACAATGAAAGCAATCTAGAAATCTATCTTAGATCTTGTTAAACAACTGATTTATCTGAAAACATCAAATTACTTGGAGAGTTACGGTAACAATACTTAAACCTTCGAGATTATGGAGTGCTTGGTTTCCTTGAATTCTTATTAATCCCTGAAGATAAATTTACGATAAATTATTCGCATGTTCAGAAATTATCAAAGCATTTTCAATTATCGAATTGAGTGAAACAACTAAAATGACTAAAGGATTGAAGGTACTATAAGACTGAGTTGATCAGGATGGGTGTAATGACCAAAATCACTAAAGTATCTCGAGCAACGAAACTTTCCAATTAACTAAAATGACATTTATACCCTCAAGTTTTGAAATGAATGAATTTGTCTGGAAGGGCTGAAAGGACCAGAACGACTAAATCTCTATCGAGTACATAAATGATTGAAATTATATAGTTGGTATAATTGATGGAAATGATGGATATATCCTGAGCTCTAAAATGGCTGAAATACCCTCTTGACCGGAATGGGAAAAATTTGGTTTAGATGAAATTTCAAAAATCTAAATAAAGCTTGAATGACTGAAATGCCCCTAAGTGTTATGAAGCATGACTCATATATGTCCATCACTCGTGATACTAATATAAGGTTGGAAGATTTCTCTTGGAAAATAAGTTTGAATGCTCAGTGGTAAGCCGGTGGAGAAAGATGATGAAGACCGTCAAACATTTTATATAGTTGATTTTGGAAATGATACACGTGGAACGCCTACGTCTGAATGTTTGGTAAGTATTGCAGAGTTGGGATATGTTAGATTGAGTGAGCTTTTGGAGGTTTGATAAACCGTTGGAAATCTTGAATATTGCAAATCATCATTTGTCATTATTGGGCTAAATTACAAAATTGCCCTTGATAGTAAAATGACCAAAATGCCATTGTTAGCCAAAATGATCGAAACAACCTTAATATAGTTGATATCTTGAATGATCATAATAAAGCATTTTTTCCAAATTCCTGGTTTGCGATGTTGGCTACAAAGTCTCCTTTAATCGGGACCTCATTACCAGAATTAGTTCAAAATGTCAAAAGCTCAGAGTTTTCTTTCATCGTGTAATATCAAGTATCTCAGAGAAATAAATGGTTCCTTTTAGTGTGTTCCAAGGCGCACATAAATATTCTACCGTCCTGAACCCAAGGCTGTCTTTTGATACGAAATATGACTTTTATCAAATCGAAATATACCTATGTATCTGAACTAGAAAAAAAGAAAAAGAAAAAGAAAAGAAAATAAAAATTTATATGCTCGCTAGTTATCGTTTCATCGAAAACTATAGTTCACTTTATGTTCACTATTATTACTGATTAACAATGATTGCTACCGAATATTGTTATTATCGATCATTACCGACTACTACAGATTACTATTGTCACCACCTAGACCGTTACTGGGATATTTGGGATAGAGTATGAAGTTACTGTAGGTTTAGCCCTGATCAAGCTGGTAATTCCTTACCGTTTCAGGTTCCTATACTTCGGCTAGGGTAATTCCTTACCGTACCTAAGGTATCCCCTTAGGTTGGCACCTACGCCCAATGTGCCTAGGTTAATGCCCGTTATAGTAGCAGTTCTGGGGAACTGCATACCGGAGTTTGGTTGGAGGGTAGAAAGAAAATCTAAAATGAACCTTATCGTTAACACTATATAACCGTGAAATAACGTTCCCCACATCGTTACTTAATATGTGTTAACTTTACATTGTTGGAACACACACTAAGCCCCTGATTCAACTATTGTAATCCATACCATGTCTAACTCTTCGGTCTATATGTTCCTATTATGATACTCAGTGGTTGAATAAAGAACAATTATATTATCTTCATGTATACCGCTTTTTTGATATATCTGATCGTATTATTGGAGCCTATTGTTGCCCGAAACATCATGATAGTGTTATGCCTACCATATACATGCATGTTACTTATAGCATCCATTGGTAGTTCTGTATTACTGATGATGTGAGCACATTTATGCAACCCAACGTTGCAACTTCAAACTTTCAGGGAAGTTTGCTTTTTCATTTGTTACATACTAATGTGTAACATTTCTTATACTTATATTATTTATATCAGTGTGTTTACTATGTATATAGTATGTTTATGTGTGTTTGCTTTGTTTTCATGTAGGTACTTAGGAGGACATTAGCTCTGGAGTGTGTAGCTAGCTCAATTCCAGCTCAAGTGAGTGTAGGCAACTCAACTCCAGCTCACCAGAGTGTATGCAGCTCATCTTCAGTTCAGGAGAGTGTAACCAGCTCATCTTCAACTCAGGAGAGTGTCACTGACTCAATATCAGCTTAGGAGAGTGTGACCAGCTCATTCCCAGCTCAGGAGAGGTTACCAATTCATCTCCAGCTCAAGGCAGCTCAGTTAATAAACGTGCTCACATCATCTGAGCTTTTCGAAGCTCCTGCTATTTTTACCACCGCAGGTTAAAATAAATCTAACATGGCTCGATGACCAACATTAGTGTTGGAGTTCTCTCGGTGTTGCTTTTGGAGTACGGTACCGACATAGTTAGTGGGCATGCATGTCATGTATTATTTGATGATAGTGTCTGTAAAATGTTTTTTTTTGAAATCCTGTTATATGTTTAAATGATTTCAGGACATGGTATGTTAAACATAGGTTACCGTTACAATTTGATAAGTGTTTTTAACAAAAAAAATGTTTTTATGTGGATTTTTACGGTGGGTCGCTCTTGTGACCCTAATATGATCTCCTGGGATTCGTGGTAACGCATAGGCGGGTCTAGGGGGTTACAAGATGCTAATTATCATTCTATGCGTTAAACATCGCACCAGAACAATTTCCAACTCAAACAGACAACGTTTAGGGACTCAATTGCATACAAAAGCATTTTAGGAACCATTTTTGTAATTTTGTCAAATTACAGAGACTTCATCCAATTTTAAGTTACCAACCTTTAATTAAATACATTACATGCCTCTCTATCAAATATCAGCTCAAAACTATCATCCAAGTTCATCTAATTGTATCCACAACATTCAGGGACTAAAACGTAATGAAACAGAACTTCAAAAGATTCTCAGAACCACTTTAATTGTAGGGTGTTTCGGTACATGTTGCCCTGTATCAGAACACCCGTATTGGACACATGGTCGATTTCTCGAAGCTCGGGCCCGTATCAAAAGAACTCTGAGGGTGTTTCAAAACATGCAATTCTAATAACAAAACGTACCGAAACAACCCTTTCCTGTTTCGATGCCCCTAAGCCATTTCAGGCACACCATTTCGGTACAAGCTCGAGTGTACCGAAACACCTGGGTTTGTAATGACACTTTTTGCTAGTTTTCACACTTTAATCCATACTAAACCATTCCAACATGCATACAACGTAATTAAGCATCAAACCTCAATCATACATGGCAATTCCAACATCATAACATGACTATAAGCATTAAGGAAATCTATAGGCATGCTTCCTATGCACAAAGTCCATTCAAAAGCCAAAATGCAAACCAAAGCAAATATCAATGAGCAAATGCCACTTACAAGTCATCAAAGGCATCTCAAACTTGCCGCAAAACAGAGGGTTTCAAAATACACCCTTCTAAAACATTAAGGCATCCTCCCATTGCCAATTATTAATACCAATAAGTAAACATAAAACCATACTTGAGCTAAGTCTCACTCCTTGGAATCCTTCTTGCTTCCTTGCTGCCCAAATATGCTAATTATATGCATTGTTGGAAAAAGAGAGCATAAGCAATAATACCTATTGAGGGATGCTCAAAACAAACCAACGTCAACAATGCATTTTAAACCATTTCTAATTTAGAAAAATCACTATCTCATCATGCTCAATCTATCTCATGCTTGAAATTATTTTCAAAGCAAAATCCACTTTATTTATACCACATATACCATCTATCTCATGCATTAATAAAAAAAGCACAATCTCAAAGCAAAGTCATACATGCTTGTTTATCATAAAGCATTTCTCAAAACATAATCTCATATACAATCTCATTTAATTAAATCATTTATAAACAAGGTACATGTGAATCTTATATATTGGCATTTAGGCAACATTACTCGGATATGCGGCTAGCTTGACGAATTCTCATATCGTCAAGTCCTACCTCGGTGGAATCTCAAATCACCAAACTCTCATGGCGGTATCTCTCATCGCCACAAAGCTTGATAGAATCTCACATCATCAAGACCTATCGTGGTGGAATCTCTCATCACCACATTCTCACTTTGGAATGGGATGACACTACCCCCATTGCTTGAACCAAAGAGCACGCACAAATTTTGTATATTATAGTGCACTTTTCATCCTATTGGTCGACCAATTATATCTGGTTACAATAATCTCATCTCATGCCACTATACTCATTTTTAAACATCATTACACTGTTTTTAATGCATTAATATAAATCATTCTCATCCCATTTTAAAAGCATGTATAGGCATAGCATTTTCTCGACAATTTCTATCTCTTCAAAATCAAAATTCTATCTCATGGGATCTCATAAATCATCAAATCATTTTTCAAAACATGCATAAAACAATAAGTTTAATTCTATCTTCAAAACATGAGCATGATCATAAAATCAGTGGGATAAAAACCGAGAAACAAGAGCGAAACATCTCAAACTTACTTTCGGGCTTAGATTAGTGTTTCAAACTCAATTTAAACCCCCAAACCTTGCTTTCAAGTCTTCGAAAGGCTTTAAAACCAATTCCACTCACCGAAAACGCCTCAATTACTTTGCTGAAGCGTAATCAAGCTCCCGAAGCTCCTGAAACTTCATTGATTCCTTCTGATTCATTCTCCCCTGTTTATACCACACAAGAACAGAGGATTAATGCATCTCAATGCATTAAAATCACCAGAAACCAAAACCACATCGCTGCTCTGCCCAAAAACACCAAAACACATATCTGAAACAACCAAAAACACCTTCGATAACTCTACAAACTCAACCCAGCCAAAACCTAACACTTTCTTTCAAATTTAATCATCAATTAACATCCAAAAACAATCTATTTGCATCCTTATACCTCCAGCAACACCAAAACCACATTATCATCACAAAAACTCAAATCTAACAATCTTAACAACTAGAGATCCAACCTATTTCGGGATTCCTATGATAAATCCTTCATTTCACCATCATTTAACATCCAAATCAAGATTAAAATCAATCTCAAATTAATCAAAATAGTACCAATACGAAAAGGGTAATCTTCACCAGTGGTCCTTTTCGTTTAGGGTCTGTTTATTTTGGTCACCAGAATTAAAAAAAGATTATTCTGGTCACTTACGTTTAGAATCGTTTCTATTTTGGTCCCTTGGCCGTTAGTTTCCGTTACTTAAAAAATTAGTTTCTAATTTAACCCCTAAACTTTCAAAATTTTATTTTTTACCATCTTCCCCAAAAATTATAAAACTAAAACCCTAAAAAATTAAACCAATGGCTATAACCCAACACTACAACCCATTCCCAAAATTTAGGGGGTTCTTATGGTTCCAATGGGATCCAACATTGTCAATTACAAAAACTATCTTCATAATCTTTGAACCTTAAGCTTTAATCTGTGCAGGGGTACTGCTAGTTTTTTACATCCTTGTTGGTTCCCATGTAACTTATATAGCCTATCAACAACAAAGGCGGCCCTGCAGGCTAGGGATGAGGATGGAGAGAATTCATAGGCTTAATTTATCATGTTCCACTATTCACCAGTCTTTTTTGTCGAGATATTTGTATATCATTCCACCATCTATCTCTTGTCCATAAACAAGATTCTTCATAACGATCGGTGCTGCAATCTTCAGCTATAAGCCATGTGTTTTACAGTTAATATCACTATATCAGATCATCACTCACATGATCCCCCAAAAGAATCTACTTGCATGATGCAATGTTAAAAAAATGAGTTATTGAGGTATAACATACATTAGACAGTAAAAGATTCCCAACAATACACTAATCATTTCCAGCGTTTGGGCACTAAAATAATAAATTCATGCAACCTTTTATTTAGCCAATTGGGGCTTCTGTTATTGAGTGCTTTGGGAATAGAGGGTGATCAGGGGATGCAGTACATCAATTCCGAGTCACCTACTACAGAATTGCCTACAAAGATGATATAATTCAGAGTTATAGAGGCTGGTTTCATTTGATTAATATAAAGCCCAAATTGTGTTTGACACATATTCTAATGCTTAGAAAATACATATTGTTAAGTTATTCAAGATCTATTGTATTTTAAAACTACTTTGACGCTTTTAATCTTGGAGAATGGGTTGTAGTGTTTGGTTATAGTCATTGATTTAATTTTTTGGGGTTTTAGTTTTATAATTTTTGGGGAAGATGGTGAAAAATAAAATTTTGAAAGTTTGGGGGGTTAAATTAGAAACTATTTTTTTAAGTAACGGAGACTAACGGCCAAGAGACCAAAATAGAAACGATTCTAAACGTAAGTGACCAGAATAATCTTTTTTAAATTCTAGTGACCAAAATAAAATACACCTTAAATGAAAGGGACCACTAGTGAAGATTACCCATACGAAAATCTTAAGAAATCGTCATTTAAAGCTTGATCTAACCATTTCATCAAAAAGATTATAAAGCATTGTTATTAAACACAATTTGATAGCCAAAGACTTGGGAATTTCATTAAAGAACCTTGATTAGAGGATTTGAATGAAAATTACCTCTAACTCTTGCCTATTCCTTCAATTGACAAGATTTGATGAGAAATCTTCAAGAATCCTTTGAGATAATTGAAAGAATCATCAAGAAAATTATTTGTAAATCAAAGTGAAGTGAGGAGATGAAAATCTCTGGAAGTTTGAGAGATAAAGAAGTTTTTGGCTGATGGGAAATGAGAGAAATAGAAGTTACGTCAACAAAGAATTTAGAAAACTAAATTCCCTTTTTATTAAAAATCTCTTTTTATTCTTTTTAGAAAACCACGTTTAAAATGGTCAATTAAAGGATAAAGTCCCATTAAATATATTAGCTCCCTAAAGATTCTAAGTTTTGGCCCTCATTCAAAACAATCCTTTAAAACAATTTTTACATTTTTACAAAATAGTCACTGACCCGAAATGTCAATCCTCCACAATCCATTTTCCAAAATTGGCTTCACCAAACCTTAATACATATTTTTAGAGGATTTTAGGAAATTTTCCCATGATTTTATCATATCCCGAACCACATTTTCCCTGAACAACTCCCAAACTAACCTAAATCTCTAGTCTAGGTCCTACGAACCCTGAGTCAACCTTAAAGATTCCTAGGCCCAAAATCGGGGCGTTATAACTGTCCATCACTTAGGAAATTTCGTCCTTGAAATTTTACCTGATGGAAAAGGTAAGGAAACTACTTCTTCATGTCATTCTTCCTTTTTCATGTGGCTTCCTCTACACCACGATGTCGCCACAAGACCTTGACCAACTTAATGATCTTACCACGAAGAACCTTGTTGTCTGAATCCAAGATCTCAATTGGTTCTTCATCATATGACAAATCTGGATTCAAACTTAATCTCCTCAACATGCATAACATGAGACGGATCCGATCTATATCTCCAAAGCATGTATACATGGAAAGCATCATGTATCTTTTCCAACTCGTGAGGCAACCTCAACTTATAAGCAACGGGCCCATCACGCTCAAGCACCTCATACGGTCCAATAAACCTCTGACTCAACTTTCCCTTTCGGCCAAATCTCATCACCTTTTTCCAAGGTGAAACCTTCAAAAATACCTTATCACCTACAACATACTCAACCTCCTTACGCTTCAAATCCGCGTAAGACTTTTGCCGATCCGAAGCCACTTACAACCTTTCACTAATAAGCTTTACTTTTTTCTGTAGTGCCCTAAGCACATTAGGCAAAGAGACCAACTTCTGCCCCACTTCTGCCCAATAAAGAGGCGTTCTACACTTCCTTCCATACAAGGCCTCATAAGGAGCCATTTGAATGCTCGCTTGATAACTATTATTGTAAGCAAACTCCACCAAGGGTAACTGTTTCTCCCAAGAACCTTGGAAATCAATGATGCAACACCTCAACATAACCTCCAACACTTGGATAACTCGTTCAGACAGTCCATCCGTTTGCAGATGATACGAAGTACTGAAATTCAAACGCGTACCCAACGCTTGATGTAGACACTCCCAAAACCTCGCCGTGAAACACGGATCTCGATCCGAAACAATAAACTTAGGCACCCCATGCATCCTTACAATCTTAGAGATGTACAAATAAGCCAACTTCTCTAACGTATACGTAGTATGCAGTTCCAGAAAATGTGCACACTTCATAAAACGATCAATAATCACCCAAATGGAATTCTTCTTGAATGGTGTCAAAGGTAAACCCCTCATGAAATCCATGGTGATTCTCTCCTATTTCTATTCACGAATCTTTAACGGTTGCAACAATCTAGAAGGAAATTGATGCTCTGTTTTAACTCGTTGACAAACCATGAACTTACTAACAAAATCAACAATGTTGCGTGTAAAATAGTCTATCGCAATGGTAGTGCAAGTGTACACGACGCAAGTAGTAAAGTGATACGAAGTATCGGATATCGTCTCCACAGGGATTGGGCTAATAGCTTCACCTTAATTCACTGCACGAAAGTAAAAGAAATATTTAAGAGTTGTCACGAAAATAATAAAGTAAACGTAAATAAAAGAGTAGAGATATCAAGATAGAGAGAATGGGCTGGTATTGAATTGCTCAGTAGTGCAGGTATTGCAATGCTTAGGAACTCCAGTTCTGTCGTCGCTCCCGTCGCGGCAGCACCTGTCGCGGAAGCTGTCTGTTGGTCGTCGCGGCAGCAAACACACCAACTCAGTACTCCAAGTTTGGCAAGAATCCCAGATCTGCCTTGGCCTATCCCTAGGTCCAAGTCTGTCGATGATCACGTCTTGATGATACCTCCCGGCGTGAATCGAAGGATGAACACTGATGTGTATGAATTCTTCTTTAGCCACTTAACCTTGCCCTATTCCTAGGCACAAGATAGTTCAACTATAAACTAGAGAACTTGCTCTTATTTCTTTCGTATACTTAACTCTCCCGATGCTAAGTAAATGGATAACCTCACAATGCTCTCCCGATGCTCTTGCAAGATATTAATAACCAAAATAAGAGAACTTGAAGTTTATTTTATTGAACTTGGAAAATCCTAAAACAAAACAACCCTTGCAACTACTTTACAAATCAACCCGTGGTCCTAGGGGGTTTTTAGAACATATCGACGGCGGGTAAACGACGGAGGGGTTTGGTTATCGGTTATGGGGTATGATCTATGGGTTATGGAGTATGATATCGCCTAGGTTAAAATTTATGCCCTTATATAAGCTTTGGGCTCAAGTATTCTAAGTTAACAAGGATTACAACTTTAATTAAAAGTAAGATTCTAATAAAGACTTAATCTTCAAGTATCCTACTTTTCAGCCGTCCTCCTTGTTTCTAGGGATTTCCTCTCCTTGAGCTTTGGCTTGACATATCTTTTGATCCGGGGCTTGGAAAAATATATGGTTTTCACACGACAGACGAGCAAAATTTTCTCTATCTATCGAGGTCCACTTTGCTTTTTCTCTCCGCAAAACTGCTGTCACCATGCTGTCACGGCAGATCCATGGCAGCATCATCCTCGTCGTCTGCTTGTCCAGTTCAGCTCTTCTGCTTCTCTGCCCTGCGCCCGCCTTCTCCGTCTACTATGGCGGCAACCTGCAAAATCAGCTATCTTTTAGTAGAATCCGTGCCTTTAATATATTTGTGATGTTTTGCTGTAAACTAGCCTAAATGCAATGAAATGATGCTTGAATGCAGCAGAAATATGGGTTAAAAAGGGTGTAAATAATAGAACTTTGACACACTCAACACACCCCCAAACTCAAGTTTTTGCTTGCCCTCAAGCAACTAAGACCTAAAAGGAAAATGAAATATTTTTGTTTTGGCTTTCAAACAGTGAACTTTCCCTCACCCGTCGCTCATTCTCTGTGACGGCAGCAACCTGTCAGATAGATTAGGATCTGTCCGGAATCTCACTATAGTCCTCGTGCAATGTGTGCATGCTTGTGAACAGTTATATGCCAAGACTCTCTTAATTTCACTAGAATATTATGCTTTAGCTTGTTTAGAGCTTTTCTTACGAGACTAATTTCTTTCTTTTCCTTACTAGAGCCAGAATCGGGCACCTCTAGTTATTTCCTTTTTTCTAATTTCTTCTCTTTTCTACTAGAGCCAGTATTTCAGGCACCTCTAGTTAACTGTCTAGAGCCGGTGATAGGCACCTCTAGAAGTTTTTCTCTGGTTATCTGCCTAGAGCCAGTGTGGGCACCTCTAGGTTTCCTGAGATTCTAGTCTCTTTTCTACTCTAAGTGCTAAGTTTTCTATTCTAGTTTGGCTAAAAGAAGTCTAAGCAGTATAACAGTCACAATGGTGTTTAGGTTTTCAGAACTATAGAAAGGCTCTAAACTTTTCCTTAAACTAACCTAAAGTTGCTGTCACGACAGAGCTGTCACGGCAGGCAAGTTCAATTCACAGTTTTCAGCCAAAATTTCCAATATTATCATTTTCATCTTCTTCTTCTTTTTTTTTATTTTTAAGAGAAAAATAACTAAGTAAAAGACACAACAGTTAATTAAGATGTACTTAGACTCCATTAAAATGGAGGGTTGCCACCCCCAAACTCGAGGGTTGCATTGCCCTCAATGCAAATGACAAAATAAAAATGCAGGCAGTACATCACAAAATATAGATATGGCAGGCAGCAATAAGAAGAAAATAAGAAACTTAAATTTTAATCACTGTCTTCACTACTGCTGCTGAGGCGGATCTGGCGGCGGGTTCTGGTTCGCGGGGCGGGCTGAGATGGTTGCTGTACAACCTGAATATTAGAGTTGCTGAGGCTACTGTCACTGCTGCTGCTGTCCCTTGGTAGAGTTTTCTTATCTGCCATTCTTTTCTGCCTCTTTACCGGTGTTAATTCTTTCGACAGGTCCCTCCGAATAGAGGGTTCAGCGTCGCTGTCGGCCCAGACGGATGAGGAAGAGAACCCAGTGACAAAGGCATCAATATCATTTAAGGGAACCGGTCGCTTTGTTCCGCGGGCGGATGTTTCGGCATGAGGGCTACCGACTGCCGTCGGGGCAGGTGATGGAATTGAGGCAGCAGATGGTGTATGTGGTGTGGCAGCAGGTGTAGGTGTGTGGGCAGCGGTGTTGACAGTGAAGTAGTGGGCAGGGAAGGTGGGAAAGACAACATCAGGGAAATTTAAAGTATTGTGAATGAAGTTTACCGTGGATGCGGCAAAGTCCTTGATGAATGTCATGAGGCCCAGCTGTCTGTCCTCCATCCTTTGAATAGCAGCTAGGTTCAGGAGTTGGCTGCTCTGAGGATTCAGCGGGGGCGGCAGCAGGGTTGAAGGAGGAGAGGGGGTTGCTACTGTCAGCTCCATGAGGCTGATGATATTTTTGTCTGTCCAGCCCCGTCCCTTCACTATGCGGTCGGTGTTGGCTTCTGGCACGGCAGAACAGCGGCAGGGGGACGTGATAAGGTAGGGAAGGCAGAGGAGGGCCGTCGATCTCTGCTGGTCAACGGTGGTGTGATGTGATGACGGCAGAATCCTCTTCTTAATGAAGGCATTCCACAGTTTGGCCTCCGGCAGTAGCTGCCCCCTCTTCACTGTATGGGAATTTTTTTTTTGCGGCTTGTGTTCCATTCAGTCCCTCTTCCGTTACTTCTGCCATGACTGCGTCATAGGCAACATCATCTAACGTGTCAAGGAATTGCTGGTGGGCATCATCGTTAGGGCTGAAGTGGAGGTCATAGAAAGAGTTAATACGTTCGGCTGTGAACTGCACTTCTGTCCCTCGGACAGTCACTGCTGTTGCCGTCCTGCTGCCGATGGCAGCATAGAATTCCCTCACCAGCGTTTCGTTCATCTCTGCCGGTTGCTCCGCGAATTGTTCCCACAAGAGGGCTCTAATCGTCCTTGCGATGAAAGGCTTGAGGCCCTTATTGACTGCTCTTGGAGTGTAAATAAAGCCTATTTCTTCCCATAAATCTCTAGTAGCAAAGGATTGTGGGGTAGGTGCTGCCGGTGAAGAAGTTGAGGCAGCACTGCGGCGAGTTTTTTTCTGGAAGACATGTTAGTGCAAGGGTTGTGAAAAGTAATTGAAAGCAAATGAAAACTAAAGATGGAGAGCAAGTAAGAAAAGCAGAAGTGAGTGAAAATGAAAATGAAATGGGGTTTTATAGAAAAGGAATTGATGCACGTTGAAACTGTAACGGTAGGCGCGAATAACGGGGCGACTGTCGAGCTTTAGCGTGTCTGATGCATCTGACACACGTTTCCGCGTCTGTTACGCGTCCGTCGTGACAGCATGGTGACAGCCTGTCTTTTCTACGTCTGTCATGGCAGCCGTAACGATAGGCTTCAATATTGGGCTTTGTTGGGCTGATGGATGGGTGGTGGGTTGAGTTCACTTCTCCTGTTCTTCTTGGCCCCTTTATTTCCTAAAAGCATTATTCGAATCAAATAAACCTTATTTCCTAATAAATAATAAATAATAAAAATAAAAATAAAATTTTGGTTAAATTAGGGATGCCAGGTGGGGCATCTTCTAAGGTAACCACTTCCTGCATTCCTGGGGCTGCAGTCCCCTGATAATGCTTGAGGCGTCGTTTCCGGTACTTCTTGAAGTCCATCCGTACCCTCCATCTGGTGATTATTCTCATGGTGGGGGATCCTTTCTTTCTCTTCCCTTTGTAGTCCATGAAGTCCTCCCTTCTTGGTAATGTTTCTGAGGGCATGAATATATGATTAGAAAAAATCATATTGACATTCGGCCACAAACTTACCTTGTTTTCGTTGAATAATGTTGTGGTTGAATGTAGACCTTGTTGTCGTGTCTGCTGCTACGGCAGCCAGTTATTTTGACAGTCCGTTGTCAAGTTACTTTGCAGGTCAATGGGACATTGGTAAGTGCCATCACTCTCTATACCAAATTCTGTTGACCACTCGTAGATCTCTATCAGTAGAGACTTTGATGATTCTGTGTCCACCGGCTTTGGTTCCTCAAATACCTGCAATGGAATTGGTGAGTTTTCATATAATTCAAAAGGTTCGTTTATTACCGGCTCATATTCCATCGGCGAGGCATTGTCATTGGGTAGCTCTTCTAGGTGGTTGTGCGAGTGCCATGATAGGGATGGATGTGTGCAATCTTGTTCAGACATAATCGAGGTAGTGGGTTGAGAATTTGCCTCTGATGTGGTTGCTGCTTCAGCATCAGTTGCTGTCGAGGCGGCAGTTGCTGCCGAGGCGGCAGTTTCTGCCGAGGCGGCAGTTTCCGCTTTGACTGGGGTTTCTGCCTCAGAAGTCGTTGCTGCCGTGACATTCTCTTGAATTTCACTCAGCGTTGTCGCGGTGTTGCTCCATTCCGGCTCCTCGATCATTGCCATGGCAAGTTGTTGCTCAGACTCATCATATGTTGGGTATTCCTTCAAATGGGCATCCTCGTCATCTTGCCTCAGGATTTCAGGTTCATCTGTGGCATGAATGAGGACTGGTCTGCTCAAGAGTTCATCCATCTTGGTGATACTTGCGTTCGTAGAAGCCGACACTTTTTGAGTGAGTGCCAAGAAAGCTTGCAGTGTGTCTTGTAAGGATTTTGACTCCTCTTGAGGATGATGACATTGCCAGGGCATGTCGGGTTCTGCAGCGAAACTGTTATGGTATAAAAAATTTTGCAGGTTTTGATCGTACCATAAAAAATTTTGCTGCTGCGGCATCGGTAGTTGCTGCCCCTGTTGCTGTTGGGGCAGCATATCTTTACGGTAATTGCAAGAACTCTCCCACATCAACTCTCGAATGGTTTTTCCTGGCATGTTGATGTCCTTGAACCTGTATTTTCACTTGAGTTTTTTTTTATAAAAATAGAAAAAGAAAAAGAAAAAAAAGGAAAAAGAAAAAGAAAAGAAAAGTGCAGAAGCTAGGGTAAGAGTGTGTTGCCAGTCCCCGGCAACGGCGCCAAAAACTTGTTGCGTGTAAAATAGTCTATCGCAATGGTAGTGCAAGTGTACACGACGCAAGTAGTAAAGTGATACGAAGTATCGGATATCATCTCCACAGGGATTGGGCTAATAGCTTCACCTTAATTCACTGCACGAAAGTAAAAGAAATATTTAAGAGTTGTCACGAAAATAATAAAGTAAACGTAAATAAAAGAGTAGAGATATCAAGATAGAGAGAATGGGCTGGTATTGAATTGCTAAGTAGTGCAGGTATTGCAATGCTTAGGAACTCCAGTTCTGTCGTCGCGCCCGTCGCGGCAGCACCTGTCGCGGCAGCTGTCTGTTGGTCGTCGCGGCAGCAAACACACCAACTAAATACTCCAAGTTTGGCAAGAATCCCAGATCTGCCTTGGCCTATCCCTAGGTCCAAGTCTGTCGATGATCACGTCTTGATGATACCTCCCGGCGTGAATCGAAGGATGAACACCGATGTGTATGAATTCTTCTTTAGCCACTTAACCTTGCCCTATTCCTAGGCACAAGATAGTTCAACTATAAACTAGAGAACTTGCTCTTATTTCTTTCGTATACTTAACTCTCCCGATGCTAAGTAAATGGATAACCTCACAATGCTCTCCCGATGCTCTTGCAAGATATTAATAACCAAAATAAGAGAACTTGAAGTTTATTTTATTGAACTTGGAAAATCCTAAAACAAAACAACCCTTGCAACTACTTTACAAATCAACCCGTGACCCTAGGGGGTTTTTAGAACATATCGACGGCGGGTAAACGGTGGAGGGGTTTGGTTATCGGGTATGGGGTATGATCTATGGGTTATGGAGTATGATATCGCCTAGGTTAAAATCTATGCCCTTATATAAGCTTTGGGCTCAAGTATTCTAAGTTAACAAGGATTACAACTTTAATTAAAAGTAAGATTCTAATAAAGACTTAATCTTCAAGTATCCTACTTTTCAGCCGTCCTCCTTGTTTCTAGGGATTTCCTCTCCTTGAGCTTTGGCTTGACATATCTTTTGATTCGGGGCTTGGAAAAATATATGGTTTTCACACGACAGACGAGCAAAATTTTCTCTATCTATCGAGGTCCACTTTGCTTTTTCTCTCCGCAAAACTGTTGTCACCATGATGTCACGGCAGATCCATGGCAGCATCATCCTCGTCGTCTACTTGTCCAGTTCAGCTCTTCTGCTTCTCTGCCCTGCGCCCGCCTTCTCCGTCTACTATGGCGGCAACCTGCAAAATCAGCTATCTTTTAGTAGAATCCGTGCCTTTAATATATTTGTGATGTTTTGCTGTAAACTAGCCTAAATGCAATGAAATGATGCTTGAATGCAGCAGAAATATGGGTTAAAAAGGGTGTAAATAATAAAACTTTGACACACTCAACAAGCAACAATCTTCTTCAAACCAACCTAATAGTACTCATCATTCAACCCACGATACATCTTTGTACTACCAAGATGCATGGCAAAAGGGCTACTATGCGCCCTAGTCAAAATACTGTGCCTCAACTCAACATCCTCCAGCACAACTATTTGACTCTTAAAACACAAATCACGATCATCATTGAAACAAAAGTCTGTTGGAATTCCTTCCGCAATGTCCTGAACATGCGGTACCAACGAATCATCCAATAACAGCTTCTCCTTAATCAACTCCACCAATGAGGGTTTCACTTGCAATTCAGCCACTAAACCACCATCTCGCGATATACTCAACCGAGCAAACATCGTCTTCAACTCTACCGCCACCTTTCTACTCAAGGCATCGGCTACAACATTAGCCTTTCCTGGATGGTACTCAATCTTTAAGTCGTAATCTTTAAGCAACTCCAACCAACGTCTTTGCCTAAGATTCAACTCTTTTTGTGACATCAAGTACTTCAAGCTTTTATGGTCCGTGTACACCATACACTTTTCACCATAAAGGTAATGTCTCTAAATTTTCAAGGCAAACACCACCGCAGCCAACTCGATATCATGCGTAAGGTAATTACGCTCATGTACATTCAACTGACGAGAGGCATAAGCTACCACCCTACCTTCTTGCATCAACACACATCCCAAACCAAGATAGGACGTATCGCTATAAACCATAAACTTTTTACCTGATTCGTGTTGAATCAAGATAGGAGCTTGCGTCAACGCTTCCTTCAACTTCTCGAAAGCTTTTTGTCTAACCTTTGACCATTCAAACGTAACATCTTTTTGCAACAACTTTGTCAAAGGAGCAACAATCCTAGTAAAACCATCCACGAAACTACGATAATATCCCGCCAACCCAAGGAAACTATGCACCTCATGGACCGACTTAGGCGGCTTCTAATTCGTCACCGCTTCAACCTTTTGGGATAGACCCAAATCCCTTTGGCCAACACAACATGACTGAGGAAAGCCAAAACTCACACTTGCTCTGTAACACCCGGGTTTTGGGGTCGGGAGCTGAGTGTGTGAGTCGGGTTCGAGTCGTTGGACTCGATCAAATTAAAATAGACTTTGGTTTTATTTTAAAAGGATTTGAAATTCATTAATGGCAATTTCATAAATTTATAGACAAAGGAAATAAGATGAGTAAAATAGCCTTTTTGACAAAAAAAGAGGTCTTCATCTTCTTCCTAGTTTCATTTTCCATGACAAAACCCCCCAAACCTCCTAAGTTACTATTCCATTTAATCCCTCCCCCATTTCAAGTGTTTTCTTTAAGGTAAGACTATTTTTGACTTGTCCTCTCAATTCCTAGCACATTTATGGTTTTAGTTTTTGAAAAACATCATTGTAGAGAATTTCAAGTTTTCAAAGCTTTGAAAGAAAAAGATGAAACTTTAATGGCTTCTTGACTTGTTTTTGATTTGTAGAGTTAAGTTTTGAACTAATATTTCCCTAAGACACATTATATCCTAAAATGGCGGGGTTTTGACAAAAATCCCGAAATGGGCTTTGGGGGTATTTTAAAAATGTCAAAACTTGTGTTTTTGGAGTGGTTTGGTGAAAGGTTGTTGGACTGATGTTATAGTGATGTTAGAGAGGTGTTTTGAAGGTGTTTAAAGGTGTTTTGGGTATTGGGATTAGTAGTTTCCTGCTGGGTTTGGTGGGAGTACGAAAATGGAATTTTTGGTTGTTAGCTTTGGCTTGAAGTTGTTGAGAAATGGGTTATGGTTGAAATCTGAGTAGTGACAGTGTATTGTGGATGTTTTGTGTAGTAATTTGTTGTTTTTGATTGGTTAATCAAAGGGAAACGTTGGAGAAGGTTCGAGCACGATTCCAGAAGTTGTGGAGACTTGATTCGACTTTTCTCGGTTTGCTTAAGGAAGTGTGGTGAGTGGAATCTTTTAAATTGGTTTAAATTGGTTCAAGTGTATGGTTGTGGAGTTGGATTGTGCTTGGTAGGCCAATCCAAGGTAAAGGTTAAGTTGGTAGCTTAATCTCATGTGTGTTTAATGAGCTTTGCTTAGTATGCATGATGTAGACTTGAAAAGCATGTGTTGATTATGCATGTTGTTGTATACATTGATGTATGTGATGAGTGATATGTTGAAATGCATAATGGATTGTCATGGAGTGACTTGATAGTATGATTGGCACTAGTTAAATTATCGGGTATAAATGATTGATCATTAAGATGAGAGTGTACACACGGTTGAGTCAAATTCGTGCGTGGCCTTGGTGGCGTAAAGTCATCAAGGAGGAGTACGGTGATGTAATATTCCACCAGAAATTTTATATTATCACGTGATGATGAGTGGAATCCCATCCGTAGGGCATGTGATGATGAGTGTAATCCGATCCATGCAAGGTCCGGTGATGAGTGTAATCCCACCGAAGGTAACATTGTTGTTGAGTACGTTGGAGGTGAAAACCCCAACGGAAGTTATCCGTATATCCGAGTAAACTAATAGTTGCCAATATACTTGTTCAAGTGGTTTTGTTATTGCATTCATGTGATGCTAGCTTCATGCTATGTTGATGCTTATGTATGCATGTGTGTTGTCATAAGGATGGTATGCTTGAACTTTGCATTGTCGTTGTTTTTGTTTTAGAGAACCCTCACTAAGCTTCTAGCTTACGCTCTCGTTTTCGACAATGCAGATCATTAGCGTGGAGTTAGCAAGGAGCAAGGAAAGGGGATTCCAAGCTTTGGTAGTTGCTCAAGTATGGTTTAGTAAATAATGTGATAGTTTAGAAATGGGACTGCTATGTGTTTTGTATGAGCATTGTTAAACTCATATATGTTGGTTTGTTGTTTATGCCTTGATATGGATTTGTAAACCATGTTATGTTATTGTCTAATGCTTTGTGTTTTGAAGGCTTGTGACCTTTGTTCCATGAATGCTATGTGTTGTTTTGAGAGCATGTATACCTTGCTAGTGGATGCATGTATCTTTTGGCCATTTAGACCCTTTATGTATGTTTAGAATGCAAGTTTCTCTTAAGTATGGTTGCCTTGGTGTTGATGCTCCGTTGTTTGTTTAAATTGTTTCGTATGGTGATTCATGGTTGCTAAATGTTGTATGAAGGTTTGTTTTTGGCTAGGTGAGTCGTAAATTGCATATAGAGTTGAGTCTTAGTGCGTTTTGCAGCTAAATTGAGGCTTGCAGTGCAGGGCGTATCGATACTCCCATTGGCCGTATCGATATGATCCTACACTTTGGGCCTCAGTTTAAGCTTTGCGTACCAGTACACGAGGGTGTATCGATACTGTTGCGTGTAAAATAGTCTATCGCAATTGTAGTGCAAGTATACACGACGCAAGTAGTAAAGTGATACAAAGTATCGGATATCGTCTCCACAGGGATTGGGCTAATAGCTTCACCTAGATTCACTGCACGAAAGCAAAGGAAATATTTAAGAGAATTGTCACGAATATTAAATTAAAAACGTAAATAAAAGATTGAGATATCAAGATAGAGAGAATGGGCTGGTATTGAGTTGCTCAGTAGTGTAGGTATTGAATTGCTTAGGATCTCTAGTTCTGTCGTCGCACCCGTCGCCCACAGCACCTGTCGCGGCGTCTGTCCGTCAGCTATCGCGGCAGCGAACACTAACTCCGTACTTCAAGTTTGGCAAGAATCCCTGATCTGCCTTGCCCTATCCCTAGGCACAAGTCTGTCGATGATCACGTCTTTGATGATACCTCCCAGCGTGAATCGAAGGATGAACACCGATGTGTATGAATTCTTCCTTAGCCACTTAACCTCGCCTTATCCCTAAGCACGAGATGGTTCAACTATAAACTAGAGAACGCGCTTTTATCTCTTTCGTATACTTAACTCTCCCGATGCTAAGTAAATAGATAACCTCACAATGCTCTCCCGATGCTCTTGCAAGATGTTAAAACCAAGATAAAAGAACTTGAAGTTTATTTTATTGAACTTGAAAAATCCTAAAACAAAACAACCCTTGCAACTACTTTACAAAACAACCCGTAGCCCTAGGGGGAATTTAGAACATATCGGTGACAGGTAAACGGCAGGGTTTAGGTTTCGGTTATGGGGTAGTCGGCTATGCCCTAGGTTTAATCTATGCCCTTTATATAAGCTTTGGGCTCAAGTTATCTAAGGTAACAAGGATTACAACTTTAATTAAAAGTAAGATTCTAATAAAGACTAAATCTCTAAGGATTCCTACTTTTCAGCCGCCTCCTTGTTTCATGGGGATTCGTCTCCTTGAGCTTTGGCTTGACATATCTTTTGATCCGGGGCTTGGAAAAATATTCGGCTTCCACACGACAGACGAACAGATTTTTCTCTATCTATCGAGGTCCACTTCATTTTTCCTCTTCATAAATCTGCTGTCACCATGTTGTCACGACAGGTCCGTGACAGGTTCGTCTTCTTCAGCTGCTTGTCCCGTTCAGCTTTCCTGCTTATCTGCCCTGCACCTGCCTTCGACATCTACTGTGACAGATACCTGCAAAATTAGCCATCTTTCAGTAGAATCCGTGCCTTTTATGTAATTGTGATGTTTTATTGAAAACTAACCTAAATGCAATGCAATGATGCTTGAATGCAGCAGAAATATGGGTTTAAAAAGGTGTAAATGATAGAACTTTTACACATTCAACACACCCCCAAACTCAAGTTTTTGCTTGTCCTTAAGCAATGAAGACTTAAAAGAAAACTGAAAATTTTTGTGTTGGCCTTCAAACAGTGAACTGTCCCTCACCTGTCGCTCATTCTCTAAGGCGGCAGCAATCTGTCGGAAGGGTTAGGATCTGTCCGGAATCTCCCTATAGCTCTCGTGCAGTGTGTGCATGCTTGTGAACAGTTATATGCTAAGACTCTCTTAGTTTCACTAGAATATTCAACTCCTTAACTCGAATTTTTATGCCAAAGTTTATTTTTTTTTTGAAGGCACATTTTCATGCTTTTTCTTCTATTTTCAAGCTAAGTTTTTCTAGAGCCAGTTTTGGGCACCTCTAGTTAGCTTCCTAGAGCCGGTTTCGGGCACCTCTAGGTTTTTGCTTTTTTGCTAAACTTCTTTCCTAGAGCCAGTGTTAGGCACCTCTAGGGGCTATCCAAGTTCTAAGCTTCCTATTCTAGTTTGGCTAAAAGAGATCTAAGCAATATAACAGTCACAAAAGTGTTTAAGTTTTCAGAACTATAGAAAGGCTCTAAACTTTTCCTTAACCTGTCCTAGGGATGCTGCCACGACAGAGCTGTCATGACAGGTAAGTTAACTTCACAGTTTTAAGCCAACAGTTTAAATTTTCTGATTTATCTGATTTTTTTTTTAAAGTAAAAGAAAATAAAAAAAAAATAAGACACAACAATTAAACAAAAGATGAGCTAAAGACTCCATTAAATATGGAGGGTTGCCACCCCCAAACTCGAGGGTTGCATTGCCCTCAATGCAAAATGACACTAAAACAAAATAAAGAAAAACAGGATAAAGAAAAGTACATCACAAATATATAAGGGCAGGCAGCAATAAGAGGAGAAAAAGAAATAAAAACTTAAATTTTATGCGCTGTCCTCATCACTGCTGCTGACGCGGATCTGATGGTAGCGTCTGCGTTGGGGAGGTGGCTGGGCAGGTTCCTGAGCAGGTTCTTCCTCCGGTGGGGGGGGCAGTGTCGTCAGCAGGTTGAAGGGTAGGTGGCTCCACTAGTCGGACATCAGAACTGCTGCTGCTGTCCCAGCTGTTACTCGTGATGGCTTTGGACAGCATCCTCTTGTTGGCCACATGCTTAATTCTTTTTACCCGCGTAAAGGCGCTGTCCAAGTTCCTCCGAACAAGAGGGCTGTCGTCAGTGGCAGCTCGCTTGGTGCCTCGAGGGGAAGTGTCCGCCGGTGGGCTGTCGGCTGCTGTCGGGGAAGGTGTGGAGGAGGCAGATTCTCCGTGGGGAGAGACAGGTGGTGTGGGAGTGGGAGAGGGGATATTAAAGTAATGGGCGGGGAAGGTGGGGAAAATGACATCCGAAAAATTCAAATTATTGGTAATGAAATTTACCGTTGCGTTGGAGAAGTCGCGGATGAATGTCATTAAACCCATCTGCCGCTCCTCAATCCTCAAGATGGCAGCTAAGATGTTGGCGTTCTGATCTGCCGGAGCGGTGTTGGTCGCAGCTTCTGGGGCAGGTTCAGTGGCAGGTTCATCATCAGACTCAGCAGGTGGGGCGTTTGGTTCGAAGGCGTTGAGGGGCGTTACGATGATGATCTCCATGAGGCTGGAGATGTTGCTGTCGGTCCAGCCGCTGCCCTTCTTGATTTTGTCTGAAGGGTCCTCCGATACGGCAACGCAGCGGCAGAGGGCAGTAATGGTGAAGGGCAGGCATAGTCGTGAATCTGTTCTGAAGGCACAATCGAGAATGCTGTCTCGCATGTACCTGCCCACGTTGATCGGCCTGTCATGCATGATGGAGTGGATGAGGGCCAGCCGCTGCCTGTTGACTGTCGTGTGGTGGGATGAGGGCAGGATACGCTTTTTGATAAAAGCGTTCCATAGTTTAGCCTCGGGGAGCAGCTCTGCCCGGTTGACGGAGTTGGGGTTCTTTTTGCTGGTGCTCCAGGTTGTGCCCTCCTCTGTCAATTCCCTTATGACAGCATCGTGGCCGGCAGCGTCGAGGGAGTCCCAAAACTGTTGATGAGTGTCGTCATTGGGGCCAAAGAAGAGGCCGAAGACATGGTTGATGCTGCTGGCGGTGAAAGGAACTGTCACTCCTCGGACGACGACAGATGTCGCCGTCTTACTCTCGATCGCCTCGTAGAATTCCCTGACCAGAGTGTCGTTAAGCTCTGCCGGCTGCTCGGCAAAGTCTTCCCAAAGTTGCGCCGTAATGGCCTTCATAATGAACGGCCGGAGTCCAAAAAGAGGAGCATCTCTATTATAGATGAAGCTCCGTTCCTCCCAAAGTTCCTTGTTGGCGAACGGGGATGCTGCTGCGGAAGAAGAGGCGGCAGCAGCATTCTGGCGAGTTTGTCGTGAAGACATTTTTGGTTGCAAGGGCTGAAAAAGAGAGAAAGTAGATAAAACTAGAAGAGAATACAAGAGAGAAAAATCAGAAGTGAGGAAAAAAATGAAAGGGGGAAGGGGTTTATATAGCTGTCGAGTAGCTGCCCATTTAATGCCGCAACGACAGGCGGGAATAACGGGGCGGCAGATTGGATATTGCGTGTCTGACGCGTCTGACACGCATTAATGCGTCTGCTGAGCGTCTGCCGCACGCTTCTTCGTCTGCTGTGCGTCTGTTGACAGCCTGTCAAATCCGTCTGCGCCGGCAGCCGAAACGACAGGTTACCATAAATGGGCTTAATTGGGCTGGTGGATGAGCGGTGGTCTTGGGCCATTTCTTCTTTCTCACTTGTCTCCTTTATTTCCTAAAAACTGAAATTAAAAACAAAACATTATTAAAATAAATCTAATTCCTAATAACTAATAATAAAATAAAATAAAAATAAAAACTAGGTTAAATTAGGGATGCCTTGTGGGGCATCACCTAAGGTAACCACTTCCTGAATTCCTGGGGCTTCAGTCCCCTGATAATGCTTGAGGCGTTGTCCATTGACTTTGAATTGGTGCCCGTCTTTTAATGATTGAATTGTAATGGCACCATGGGGGAAAACTTGAATTACTTGGAATGGACCAGACCATCTAGATTTGAGCTTCCCTGGAAAGAGTTTCAACCTCGAATTAAACAACAACACAAGCTGCCCTGGGCAGAACTGTCGCGGCAGCAACTTCTTGTCATGCCACTTCTTTGTTTTCTCCTTGTATATTCTTGCGTTGTCGTAGGCCATTGTCCGTATTTCCTCGATCTCGTTCAAATCTAACAGCCTTTTCTGACCTGCCTTGTCCAAGTCCATATTTACTGCCTTGATTGCCCAATATGCCTTATGTTCTATCTTGACAGGCAGGTGACAGGTTTTCCCATAGATCAATCGGAATGGAGACATGCCCAATGGAGTCTTGAAAGTTGTCCTGTATGCCCATAATGCATCATTCAGAAGTAAAGACCAATCTTTCCTAGTTGGTTTGACCATTTTTTCAAGAATGTTCTTCACTTCCCTGTTGGAAATCTCAGCCTGTCCATTGGTCTGTGGGTGGTATGCTGTCGCGATCCTGTGCTTGACACCATATTTCTTCAAGGCGGCAGCAATTACCCTGTTGTCAAAATGTCTCCCTTCATCACTGATAATCGCCCTAGGGATGCCAAATCTAGAAAAGATGTTTTTGTGCAAAAACTTTTGGACCGTTTTGGCATCATTCTTTTGAGTTGCGATTGCTTCTACCCACTTGGAGACATAATCTACTGCTAGGAGGATGTAAAGATTTCCACATGAAGATGGAAAAGGTCCCATAAAATCAATCCCCATACGTCGAAGATCTCGACTTCTAGGATATTCTGCAGTGGCATCTCGTTTCTCCTTGAGATGTTACCTGTCCGCTGGCACCTGTCACAGTTTTTGTAAAATTCCTGTGTGTCCTTATACAGTGTCGGCCAATAGAACCCTGACTGCAGCACCTTGGCAGCCGTTTTATTGCCTCCTAAATGTCCTCCATATTGTGAAGCATGACAGTGATGGAGAATGTCTTCTTGTTCTTCTTGTGGTACACATCTCCTTATAACCTGATCTGCGCACATTTTGAAAAGAAGAGGTTCGTCCCAATAATAATGTTTTACATCATTTTGAAACCTCTTCCTGGCTTGATAAGTAAGATCAGAAGGTAATATTCCGCTAACTATAAAATTAACGAAATCAGCATACCAGGGAAGGTTAGAAGACTTACCTGCCGCCATGGCTGTCGCGACAGCTATTGCGGCAGCAAAGAGCTGCTCATCTGGGAAGGTCTCTAGTATGTGTGTCTCATCTACAGGTAGACTCTGTCCCATCTCTAACCTCGACAAGTGATCTGCCACCTGATTTTCTGTCCCCTTTTTGTCTTTGATTTCAAGGTCGAATTCTTGTAATAGCAAGATCCATCGTATCAACCTAGGCTTTGCATCCTTCTTTGCGAACAAGTACTTAAGGGCAGAATGATCGGTGTGCACTATTACTTTCGTCCCAAGTATGTAAGAACGAAACTTGTCGATGGAGAACACCACAGCTAACAGCTCCTTTTCTGTGGTGGTATAGTTTACTTGGGCATCATTCAATGTTTTGCTGGCATAATATATGACATGAAACAGCCTGTCCTTGCGCTGCCCAAGTGCTGCCCCGACAGCATAGTCACTAGCATCACACATAATTTCAAACGGTTGCGTCCAGTCTGGTGGCTGTACTATGGGGGCTGTCACTAGCTTTTCCTTCAGAACCTTGAATGCTTCAGTACATTCTTCATTAAAGTCAAAGGGTCGGTTCTGCTCTAAGAGATGACATAGGGGCTTCGTGATTTTTGAGAAATTTGCAATAAATCTCCTATAGAAACCAGCATGCCCTAAAAAACTCCTAATGCCCTTGACTGTGGTTGGCGGCGGCAGCTTCTCTATGACTTCAATCTTTGCCCTGTCGACTTCTATCCCACGGCAGCTAATCTTATGGCCTAAAACTATCCCCTCATCTACTATAAAATGGCATTTTTCCCAATTAAGAACAAGATTAGCTTTTTCACATCTTTCAAGTACCTTTTGAAGGTTGCCGAGGCAGCTCTCAAAATCGTCTCCAAAGACAGAAAAATCATCCATGAAGATCTCAAGGAAGTCCTCAACCATGTCGGAGAATATAGCCATCATGCACCTTTGGAAGGTGGCAGGTGCGTTACAGAGTCCAAACGGCATCCTCCTAAATGCGTATGTTCCGTAGGGGCAGGTGAAAGTCGTTTTCTCTTGGTCCTCCGGTGCAATAGCAATTTGATTATATCCTGAATAACCATCAAGAAAACAATAGTAAGGTTTACCCGCTAATCTATCAAGCATTTGATCAATAAAGGGTAAAGGAAAGTGGTCTTTTCGGGTAGCTTTGTTAAGCTTCCGATAGTCCATACAAACCCTCCAACCGGTCACAGTCCTGGTTGGGATTAACTCGTTGTTTTCGTTGGTTATCACAGTCATGCCTCCTTTCTTGGGAACACATTGCACCGGGCTTACCCATTTGCTATCGGAGATGGCGTAAATGATACCAGCGTCTAACCATTTAATTATTTCCTTACGCACTACCTCCTTCATTGCAAGGTTCAACCGCCTTTGGGCATCAATAGTCGGCTTATGATCTTCTTCTAAGAGGATTTTGTGCATACAGATTGCCGGACTAATACCCTGAATGTATGCTATGGTCCATCCTATCGCCCTTTTGTGCTGCCTCAACATGTCGATCAGCTGTCGTTCCTGTTCCTGCGGCAGCTTAGCAGAGATGATTACGGGCAGTGTTTTATCACAGCCAAGATAAGCATATTTAAGCTGCCCTGGCAGGGGCTTAAGTTCTAAGATAGGTGGTTCGACAGTAGATGGCTTTTGAATTAAATGGTTATCCGAAGTGTAATTTAAGGGTTCGAATAACTTACCTGGGCGATGGTCTAACCAATCTACCTCCTCATGACCTTCAGTATCAGATGTATCGGATTCAAAGGAGTTGCTGTCGTCGGTGCTGTCGTCGTTGCTGTCGTGACAGGTTTGTAAATGGCTGTCACAGCAGTGACCAAATTTTATATCTTGACAGCTCGACCTGATGCAGGGTTGATCAAAGGTCACCTCAATGATGGCCTTGCATTCTTCATCCACATCAGCATGTTTCATTGCTTGGAGAACATTTAACTTAATTTCTTGATCGTTTACACGCATGGTGAGTTCTCCTTTTTCCACATCAATCAATGATCTTCCCGTGGCTAAGAAGGGTCGCCCTAGGATGACTGGTGCGTTCTCATCTGCCTCACAATCTAAGATAAGAAAGTCAGCAGGAAAAATAAGTTTATCCACTCTTACCAAAATGTCTTCAATTTTTCCCTCGGGGTGAACGTAAGAGCGGTCGGCTAGCTGTAGGGTAACTGTCGTGGGCCGCGCCTTGCCAATACCTAGTTTCTGAAAAACAGATTTGGGCATTAGATTAACACTAGCACCAAGATCACATAATGCCTTACCCACAAATTTATCGCCGATTACGCAAGGTATGAGGAAGCTCCCCGGATCCTTCTTTTTCTGGGGTGGTTGCCGATGAAGAATACTCATGCAACCTTCTTGCATCCTTACCGTTTCAAATTCCCCAAGTTTAGATTTTTTAGACATGACATCCTTGAGAAATTTAGCATAACCGGGCATCTCCCTAACAGCATCTAACAACGGAATGTTAATATGAACCTGTTTAAAAATATCATAAATCTTTTTAAGTTGAGATTCATGCTTAGCTTGCTGTATCCGTTGAGGGAAGGGTGGTGGGGGTCGGTAATCAGCAATGCGTCCTTCCCACTGCATGCGAATCTGAGGACGATAATCTTCTTTTTTCTCCTCTGTCGCTTCTGCTGTCGTGACAGGCTTATCGGCAGCAGTCTGTTTATTACCTGTCGGGGCAGCTTCCTCGGCAGGTTTATCCAAGGCAGGTTCCTTTTCTGTTTCAGCTTCTTTTTCCGGCCCTGGTAACTTTTTCCCACTCCTAGTAGTGATCGCCTTACATTGCTCATGAGGGGGCGGTCTAGCATTTTCAGTATTGCTAGGGAAACCTCCATTCTGCCTCGGTTTAATATGCTGCGACACCTGACCCATTTGTGTCTCTAGAGATTTCAAGGTAGCCTCATGATTTGTCATTCTCATCTTAGTTTCATCCATAAAGTCTTCCGTTTTCCTGACAAACTTATTGATGTTTTCCATCTACGTACCAGTCTGAGACATAAAGGTGGCCAGAGTCTGCTCCAATACACTACTCGTGGCAGGTGGTGGCTGCTGTTGTTGCTGAGGCGGTAGGTTCTGCGGCAGGTTTTGCGGCTGTGGCTGCTGTCGCGTCAACAATCTAGGACCCCCTTGATTCTGATTATAGGCTTGCGGATTTAGAGCATTGTTGGGGTTACTCCAGGAAAATTTGGGATCTTTCCTCCAATTAGGGTTGTAATTGTTGGAATTGTAGTTTGGCTTGTAATTTCCAACATATTTTCCTTCTTCTATATTTATGGGGCACTCATCCCTACTATGATTTCCCTCACATGTAGCACAAACTTCCTCGACAGCAAACCCTCGTACTTCCTCTTCACTCAATAAGTGTTTCATGGCTTTAGTGAGGAATGCTACCTGTGATTTCATAGTGCTGTCGGCCTCATAGTCCTTGACAGCAAGTACCCGTTTACCTCCTCTTCTTGTGGTTGGAAACTGCTCCTCATTCTTAGCCAGATGTTTCAGAACTTGCAGGGCCTCGTCTGGATCTTTGTCCAATAGTAGTCCATTTGCTGCAGAATCAATTCGAATGCGAGTTTGTAAGTTAGCAGCATTATAAAACTTAGTTACCTGATTCCAGACGGGGAATCCATGCATTGGGCAGTTTCGAAGAAGAGTTGTGAATCTGTCCCAGGCCTCGTGCATTGGCTCGTCATCTTCCTGTTGAAAAGTAGCAATTTCATTACGTAATCGCTCAGCTAAATGTGAAGGATTAAAACGAGATAAAAATTCACGAGTTAGATCTGCCCAAGTCATAATAGAACCCGGTGTAAGTTTATTTCACCAAGTTTTAGCTCTGTCCCTTAATGAATGAGGGAATAACCGAAGCCTTAGTATCTCCGGACTAACTCCTGGTAGTCTAAACGAACCACAGATCTCCTGGAACGTTTTGAGATGCTCCCAAGCATCTTCTGTCGCGGAACCACCAAACTGTCTGGCGTTGTTGATCATACTAAACATGACAGGTTTAAGCTCGAAGTTGTCAACGTCAATGTCCGGCAGCGTGGTCTCCAGCTCTACATGATCATTCAGCATGTAGTCATGACATGACCGTCGTCCTCCTGCTGCGGGCGGGTCACCGACAGGCGGAATGTCTTCATCGGCAGGCTGATTACGGGCCATCTGCTCTAGCTGTTCTTCAAGGTACTCGTTCCGATCTAAAAGGTGGCGAATCTGTTTCTTGAGATTGAAGGAACGTTCGATCTCCGGATCTAATTTATACTCAGGATCTTCGCCTCTTTTAGATCTGCGCATAAACAAGAAAACCTTGTGAAAAGCAAGAGTTTTAAAAAAAACACGAAAGAAAATAAAAATAAAAACAAAAACAAAAACGAAAATAAAAACAAAAAGTGCAAGGAAAGAAAGGTGTAGTTATGTTGCCAATCCCCGGCAACGGCGCCAAAAACTTGTTGCGTGTAAAATAGTCTATCGCAATTGTAGTGCAAGTATACACGACGCAAGTAGTAAAGTGATACAAAGTATCGGATATCGTCTCCACAGGGATTGGGCTAATAGCTTCACCTAGATTCACTGCACGAAAGCAAAGGAAATATTTAAGAGAATTGTCACGAATATTAAATTAAAAACGTAAATAAAAGATTGAGATATCAAGATAGAGAGAATGGGCTGGTATTGAGTTGCTCAGTAGTGTAGGTATTGAATTGCTTAGGATCTCCAGTTCTGTCGTCGCACCCGTCGCCCACAGCACCTGTCGCGGCGTCTGTCCGTCAGCTATCGCGGCAGCGAACACTAACTCCGTACTTCAAGTTTGGCAAGAATCCCTGATCTGCCTTGCCCTATCCCTAGGCACAAGTCTGTCGATGATCACGTCTTTGATGATACCTCCCGGCGTGAATCGAAGGATGAACACCGATGTGTATGAATTCTTCCTTAGCCACTTAACCTCGCCTTATCCCTAAGCACGAGATGGTTCAACTATAAACTAGAGAACGCGCTTTTATCTCTTTCGTATACTTAACTCTCCCGATGCTAAGTAAATAGATAACCTCACAATGCTCTCCCGATGCTCTTGCAAGATGTTAAAACCAAGATAAAAGAACTTGAAGTTTATTTTATTGAACTTGAAAAATCCTAAAACAAAACAACCCTTGCAACTACTTTACAAAACAACCCGTAGCCCTAGGGGGAATTTAGAACATATCGGTGACAGGTAAACGGCAGGGTTTAGGTTTCGGTTATGGGGTAGTCGGCTATGCCCTAGGTTTAATCTATGCCCTTTATATAAGCTTTGGGCTCAAGTTATCTAAGGTAACTAGGATTACAACTTTAATTAAAAGTAAGATTCTAATAAAGACTAAATCTCTAAGGATTCCTACTTTTCAGCCGCCTCCTTGTTTCATGGGGATTCTTCTCCTTGAGCTTTGGCTTGACATATCTTTTGATCTGGGGCTTGGAAAAATATTCGGCTTCCACACGACAGACGAACAGATTTTTCTCTATCTATCGAGGTCCACTTCATTTTTCCTCTTCATAAATCTGCTGTCACCATGCTGTCACGACAGGTCCGTGACAGGTTCGTCTTCTTCAGCTGCTTGTCCCGTTCAGCTTTCCTGCTTATCTGCCCTGCACCTGCCTTCGACATCTACTGTGACAGATACCTGCAAAATTAGCCATCTTTCAGTAGAATCCGTGCCTTTTATGTAATTGTGATGTTTTATTGAAAACTAACCTAAATGCAATGCAATGATGCTTGAATGCAGCAGAAATATGGGTTTAAAAAGGTGTAAATGATAGAACTTTTACACATTCAACAGATACGCTAAAAGCTCTCTAGAAATTTGAGAAATTGACGAGATTTTGGCGTATCGGTACAGGTCTTGGGTGTATCGGTACGGTTTTTATCATTTGACCGTGAGAAGTTGACCGTGGAGGGTGTATCGGTACGGTCAACCAGTGTACCGATACAGTCTACCTAGGTTGACTTTGGGCAGTTGACCTAGTCAAGGCGTATTGATACACACTTCTATTGTATCGATATGGCCTGCTGTAAAAACTAAAATAGGCTGTTTTAAATGCTTGCTTTGTATGTTTGTTGTAATTCGTTGTGTTTCTGATGTCGTGTTTCACATTGGAAGTATTAAAGCCTTTAGACAAGATAATGTTTTAAAGAAATTTTCTAGGGTTGCTAACCGAAGGGGCGTCTTAACGGGTTTCACTTTGGTTTTCCCCGTGTGACCCACTCGAACTGGTCAGTCGTCTAGGTCGGGACGAGGGGATTACATTTGTTGGTATCATAGCTTGAGGTTTCCGAGACCTCGGGCAGTTAAGTGAGGTAAGTTTGAAGTGATATGTTGTTCTTATGTCTCGATGAATGTTTTTCCATGTATGCTTGTTGTTTGTTCGTTCGTATACTGTTTGAAAGCATGTGTTAGCTTGAATGTGGTGTTGAAGCGTAGTGTCGAGTTCCCATTGCTACTATTACTTATTTGAAAAAGTTTTGTAAAGGAATATACTTGAGCGCGATTAGACCTTTGCCTTTGCTAACTTAATCCTTATATGTTTGTTTGTTGTAGTTGTTATCTTGCTAGCTGTGAAATGAGACCTAGAGGGAGGCCTAGGATGGTTCAACCGGAACCACGGGCAGCAACTCCGGGAGTTGAGCCAATTGTTGAGGCGCAGGCTCCTCCACCTTCTCCTTCTCCTCCCCGTCAAGAGGGAGGTGAGGCGAGAACCGAGGGTGTAGAACCTCAGGTGGGCCAAGGACCGGCTGGGATAGATTTGTCTCCATTAGTTCAGGCGATAGCTGGGGCTTTTCAGGCAGCAGTGGCCGGGGGTCAGGCAGCGGCACAACCTCAGGGTGAGGGCACCAATTTGCCACTTGAGAGGCTTCGCAGTTTGGGAGGCGAAGAGTTTAGAGGGTTGGCACCCGAGAGATCCGAGACTTGGTTTGAAAAGACTGTCTATATTCTGACACAGATGGGTTGTACTGGGGAGCGCGGACTTGGATGTGTTGTATCTTTGCTTCAGGGTGATGCCTACATTTGGTGGGTCACCATTACTACGAGTATGCCAGCGGCCGAGATCACTTGGGATTTCTTTGAGTCAGCTTTCCGCGAGAAGTATCTAGGTCCCCGTTATCTCGATGAAAAGAAGAGGGAGTTTATGGCTTTGTTTCAGGGTAACTTGACCGTAACCGAGTATGAGATACAATTCATCAAGTTGAGTCAGTATGCATCTGAGCTTGATCCTACTGAGAGGGAACGTTGTGACCATTTTCGCTATGGGTTGAGTGAAGAGATCAAGAGGTACACCTTGGCTACTGACTACACATATTTTGATGTCTTGGTCGCTAGGGCCAAGGACATAGAGCACAGTTTGGGTTTGACCAAACGTTCTGGTGGTTCTAGTTCCGGAAAGAGGTCTGGCGACTTTGATAGAGGTGATGCCAAGAGGCATCAGGACAATAGGCATCACTATGACCATAGATGTGGTGGAGGTAACCACGATATGGGCTATCAGGGCCAGAGAGCTGGTGGGAGTTTGCCCGAGTGTGCTCATTGCGGGAAGAATCACACCGGTGAGTGTTGGGGGAACTTTCACTCTTGTTGGAGCTGTGGAGCTAGAGATCACATTAGGTGTGACTGTCCACATCAGGTGGGGCAGGCACCGGTTCAGGCTCAGGCTCCTGCTAGAGCTAATGACTTTCAGAGAGGTCGTGGGCGCGGTAGACGTAACTTCCAGCCAAGAAATGATGGCCAGAGGAACATAGCGCATGTAGTTGATGTTCAGCCAGAGGGCGGAGGTCAGGCTAGAGTTTACGCTCAGCGTGAGGGTCAGAACGACACAGATGTGATTGCAGGTAACTTCTCGATACAGTCTCTGAGTTTGCTTTCTTTGATTGACTCTGGGTCTACACATTCTTACATTTTGAGTGAGCATGCAAAGTTTTTGAATCTACCTTGTGAGGTATTAGAGGCGGGAGTTAGTGTTACTAGTTCTTATGGGGATACAATAGTGGTTAGGAGGATGTACCGAATGTGTACGTTAATGGTTCAGGGGCATATGTTTCCAGTGGATATGATGGAGTTATCGTTCTATGGCTTTGATGTAATTCTGGGTATGGACTGGCTTACAAAACATAGAGCTAGGATAGATTTTGAGACTAAGAGGGTTTTCTTGAAGCTTGCGGATGTTTACAAGATTGTGGTAGTATGTGAGAACGTGAAGTTCTTATCGAATGTAGTTTCAGCTTTGGAGGCTAAGAGGTTAGTTGAGTTGGGTTGTGAGGCGTACTTGGCCTATGTGATGAATTCGAACATGAGTGAAGTTGGGCCTTAGGATATCAGGACAGTGTGCGGTTTTTCGAGTGTGTTTCCGAAAGAATTGTCGGGTTTACCGCCTGATAGAGAGGTAGAGTTTGCTATAGAGACTTATTTAGATTCAGCTCCTGTTTCGATTGCTCCGTACCATATGACACCAAAAGAACTAAAAGAGTTGAAGACTCAGTTGCAAGAGTTGTCAGATAGAGGCTTTACCCGTCCGAGTTCTTCGCGTTGGAGCGCTCCGGTTTTGTTTGTGAAGAAGAAAGACAGAATTATGAGAATGTGTATAGATTATAGGTAGTTGAACTAGTTGACAGTGAAGAACCAGTTGACAGTGAAGAACAAGTATCCCTTGCTGCGTATTGATGATTTGTTTGATCAGTTGAGAGGGGCATCAGTCTTTTCGAAGATTGACTTGAGATCCGGTTACTACCAGTTGAAGGTAAAAGAGGTCGATGTACCGAAGACAGCTTTTAGGACTAGATATGGGCACTATGAGTTTTTAGTCATGCCATTTGGGTTGACTAACGCGCCGACTGCTTTCATGGATATGATGAACAGAATCTTCCATCAGTTCTTAGATCAGTTTGTAGTTGTCTTCATAGATGACATTTTAGTGTATTTGCGTACCGAGGAAGACCATGACCGACACTTGAGGTTAGTTTTGCGGACTTTGTTAGACAACCAGTTGTATGCAAAAATGAGTAAGTGTGAGTTCTGGATCCGAGAAGTAGTCTTTCTAGGGCATGTAGTGTTAGTCGATGGGATTAGAGTTGATCCGAAGAAGGTAGAGGTCATTGTTGAGTGGAAGCAACCGAAGTCTGTAACAGAGATTCGTAGTTTCCCAGGCTTAGCCGGTTACTATAGGAGATTTGTAGAAGGTTTCTCGAAGATAGCCGCTCTTTTGACGAAGTTGCTTCAGAAGAATGTTCAGTTTGAGTGGTCAGATGTGAGACAACAAGCCTTTGAGAAATTGAAAGAAGCTTTGACCCATGCACCGATTTTGATTTAGCTAGAGTCGGGGAAAGAATATGTAGTCTACAGTGATGCTTCTTATGTAGGGTTAGGTTGTGTTCTCATGCAAGACAGACAAGTGGTGGCTTATGCCTCAAGACAGTTGAAGACTCATGAGCATAACTATCCGACACACGACATAGAGTTAGCTGCGGTTGTGTTTGCCTTGAAAATTTGGAGACATTGTTTGTACGGTGAGAAATGCGCAGTGTACACGGATCACAAGAGCCTGAAGTATATCATGACATGGCGAGAGTTAAATCTCAGACATTGTAGGTGGCTAGAGTTGTTGAAGGACTACGATCTCACGATTGAGTACTATCCGGGTAAAGCCAATGTGGTGGCAGATGCCTTGAGTAGAAAGGTAGTCGTTGAGTTGAGAGCCATGTTTGCTAGTTTGAGTTTGTCTGATGATGGTGGTTTAGTGGCTGAGCTTCAGGTTAGACCTACCTTAGGTCTGTTGATTAGAGAGAAACAACTCTTAGATAGATCTTTGGCACCTCACGTGCAAGACGTATCCGAGGGTAGACCTTCAGACTACAATTTCAGTGTTGGTGGGGTCTTGTGTTTCAGAGATAGGATAGTTGTACCAGATGACAGTGATTTGAGGCGTACGATCTTGACTGAAGCACACAGTAGCCCGTTTTCCATGCACGTTGGTAGTACAAAGATGTACCGTGACTTGAAGAATGAGAACTATTAGGTTGGTTTGAAGAAAGACGTAGCCGATTATGTGAGTAAGTGTATGGTGTGTCAGAGAGTGAAGGCGGAACATCAGGTTCCCTCGGGTTTGTTGCAACCGTTGAGAATTCTGAAATGGAAATGGGAGAATATCACCATGGATTTCATTTCGGGTTTGCCTTTGACTTCTACAAGGAAGAACTCAGTTTGGGTTATAGTTGACTGTTTCACGAAGTGTGCTCACTTCTTAGCTGTTAACACGACTTACTCCTTAAATAGATTGGCCGATTTGTACATCGGTGAGATTGTGGGACTGCATGGTGTGCTGAAGTCGATTGTGTCAGATAGAGATCTGAGGTTTACAGTCCGATTTTGGGAGTGTCTACATACAGCTTTGGGTACCCGTTTGAATTTCAGCACATCGTACCATCCTCAGTCAGATGGTCAGTCAGAGAGGGTTATACATATTTTAGAGGATATGTTGCGTTGTTGCATCATTGATTTTTAGGGTACTTGGGAGAAGCACTTGCCTTTAGTCGAGTTCTCATATAATAACAATTTTCAGTCGAGCATTCAGATGGCTCCGTATGAGGCCTTGTATGGTAGGAAGTGTAGAACTCCGATTTGTTGGGCCGAAACGGGTCAGAAGTTGTTACCTATGCCAGATTTTCTTAAGGGGACTACCGATAAGGTGAAATTGATTTGTGACCGTTTGAAGGCAGCTTCGGATAGGCAGAAGTCCTATGCCGACTTGAAGAGAAAGGAAGTTGAGTATTCTATGGGAGATAGAGTGTTCTTGAAAGTCTCTTCGTGGAAGAAAGTTATGAGATTTGGCAGAAAAGGGAAGTTGAGTCCGAGGTACATTGGACCGTATGAGATTGAGAAACGAGTTGGTCCGGTTGCTTATCAGTTGCGTTTGCCATCCGAGCTAGAGAAGATTCACGATGTGTTACATGTTTCGATGCTTTGTAAGTATAGGTCAGATCAGTCGCATGTTATGCATGTAGAGGAGATTGAATTGTTTCTGGACTTTACATATGATGAGGAACCAGTGGAGATCTTAGCCTCAGACAGCAAGGTGTTGCGTGGTAGATAGATTGAGTTAGTCAAAGTGAGGTGGCAACGTCGAGGGGTGGACGAGGCCACATGGGAGAGGAAGGAGGATATGGAAAGGCAGTTTCCTTATCTCTTTCAGCCAGGTAATTTCGAGGACGAAATTCCTTAAGTGAGGGAGAGTTGTAACACCCGGATTTTAGGGTCGGAAGCTGAGTGTGTGAGTCGGGTTCGAGTTGTTGGACTCGATCAAATTAAAATAGACTTTGGTTTTATTTTAAAAGGATTTGAAATTCATTAATGGCAATTTCGTAAATTTATAGACAAAGGAAATAAGATGAGTAAAATAGCCTTTTTTGACAAAAAATAGGTCTTCATCTTCTTCCTTGTTTCATTTTCCATGACAAAACCCCCAAACCTCCCAAGTTACTATTCTATTCAATCCCTCCCTCATTTCAAGTGGTTTCTTTAAGATAAGACTATTTTTGACTTGTCCTCTCAATTCCTAGCACATTTATGGTTTTAGTTTTTGAAAAACACCATTGTAGAGAATTTCAAGTTTTCAAAGCTTTGAAAGAAAAGGATGAAACTTTAATGGCTTCTTGACTTGTTTTTTATTTGTAGAGTTAAGTTTTGAACTAATCTTCCCCTAAGACACATTATATCTTAAAATGGTGGGGTTTTGACAAAAATCCCGGAATGGGCTTTGGGGGTATTTTAAAAATGTCAAAACTTGTGTTTTTGGAGTGGTTTGGTGAAAGGTTGTTGGGCTGATGTTATAGTGATGTTAGAGAAGTGTTTTGAAGGTGTTTAAAGGTGTTTTGGGTATTGGGATTAGTAGTTTCATGCTGGGTTTGGTGGGAGTACGAAAATAGAATTTTTGGTTGTTAGCTTTGGCTTGAAGTTGTTGAGAAATGGGTTATGGTTGAAATCTGAGTAGTGACAGTGTATTGTGGATGTTTTGTGTAGTAATGTGTTAGTTTTTGATTGGTTAGAATCAAGGGGAAACGTTGGAGAAGGTTCGGGCACGATTCCGGAAGTTGTGGAGACTTGATTCGGCTTTTCTCGGTTTGCTTAAGGAAGTGTGGTGAGTGGAATCTTTTAAATTGGTTTAAATTGGTTCAAGTGTATGGTTGTGGAGTTGGATTGTGCTTGGTAGGCCAATCCAAGGTAATGGTTAAGTTGGTAGCTTAATCTCATGTGTGTTTAATGAGCTTTGCTTAGTATGCATGATGCAGACTTGAAAAACATGTGTTGATTATGCATGTTGTTGTATACATTGATGTATGTGATGAGTGATATGTTGAAATGCATAATGGATTGTCATGGTGTGACTTGATAGTATGATTGGCACTAGTTAAATTATCGGGTATAAATGATCAATCATTGGGATGAGAGTGTGCACACGGTTGAGTCAAATTCGTGCGTGGCCTTGGTGGCGTAAAGTCATCAAGGAGGAGTACGATGATGTAATATTCCACCAGAAATTTTATATTATTACGTGATGATAAGTGGAATCCCATACGTAGGGCATGTGATGATGAGTGTAATCCCATCCATGCAAGGTCCGGTGATGAGTGTAATCCCACCGAAGGTAACGTTGTTGTTGAGTACGTTTGAGGTGAAAACCCCAACGGAAGTTATCCGTATATCCGAGTAAACTAATAGTTGCCAATATACTTGTTCATGTGGTTTTGTTGTTAAGATAATTGTTATATCTTGTTGGGCATAACATGAGGTAACATGCCATGTTATTGCATTCATGTGATGCTAGATTCAAGCTAGGTTGATGCTTATGTATGCATGTGTGTTGTCTTAAGGATGGTATGCTTGAACCCTGCATTGTCGTTGTTTTTGTTTTAGAGCACCCTCACTAAGCTTCTAGCTTACTCTCTCGTTTCCGGCAATGCAGATCATTAGCGTGGAGTTAGCAAGGAGCAAGGAAAGGGGCATTCCATGCTTTGGTAGTTGCTCAAGTATGGTTTAGTAAATAATGTGGTAGTTTAGCAATGCCACTACTATGTGTTTTGTATGAGCATTGTTAGACTCATATATGTTGGTTTGTTGTTTATGCCTTGATATGGATTTGTAAACCATGTTATGTTGTTGTCTAATGCTTTGTGTTTTGAAGGGTTATGACCTTTTTTTTCCATGAATGCTATGTGTTGTTTTGAGAGCATGTAAACCTTGCTAGTGGATGCATGTATCTTTTGGCCAATTAGACCCTTTATGTATGTTTAGAATGCAAGTTTCTCTTAAGTATGGTTGCCTTGGTTTTGATGCTCCGTTGTTGGTTTAAATTGTTCCGTATGCTGATTCATGGTTTCTAAATGTTGTATGAAGGTTTGTTTGTGGCTAGGTGAGTCGTAAATTGCATCTAGAGTTGAGTCTTAGTGTGTTTTGCAGCTAAATTGAGGCTTGTAGTGAAAGGCGTACCGATACGCCCAAGGGCCATATCGATACAGTCCTACACTTTGGGCCTTAGTTTAAGCTTAGCGTACCGGTACACGGGGGTGTACCGCTACGCCAAAAGCTCTCTGGAAATCTGAGAAATTGACGAGATTTTGGCGTATTGGTACGGGTCTTGGGTGTATCGGTACGGTTTTTATCATTTGAACGTGAGAAGTTGACCATGGAGGGCGTATCAGTACGGTCAACCAGTGTACCGATACGATCTCCCTAGGTTGAATTTGGGCTGTTAACCTAGTCAAGGCGTATTGATATGCACTTCTAGTGTATCGATACAGCCTGCTGTAAAAACTAAAATAGGATGTTTTAAATGTTTGTTTTGTATGTTTGTTGTAATTCGTTGTGTTTCCACTGTCGTGTTTCACATAGCAAGTATTAAAGCCTTTAGACAAGATAATGTTTAAAAGAAATTTTCTAGTGTTGCTAACCGAAGGGGCGCCTTAATGGGTTTCACTTCTGTTTTCCCCGTGTGACCCACTCAGACTGGTCAGTCGTCCAGGCCGGGACGTGTGGGTTACATGCTCAACTTGGCATAAAGCTGATTTTCGAGCAAAACTTGCAACACAATCCGTAAATGCATATCATGATCCTCCTCGGTACGAGATTACACAAGAATATCATCAATAAACACAACCACAAACCTATCCAAAAACTCATGAAACACACGATTCTTCATGTCCATGAATGCAGCAGTCGCATTCATCAAACCAAACGGCATCACCAAAAGCTCATAATGCTCGTACCTCGTACAAAAAGCAGTCTTAGGCATATCCACATCCTTTATCTTCAACTAGTAGTATCTGGATCTTAGATCAATCTTATAAAACACTGATGCACCTTATAACTGATCAAACAAATCATCAATCCTTGGTAAAGGATACTAGTTCTTGATTTCAACTTGTTCAATTGACGATAATCTATACACATTCGCATCGAGCCATCTTTCTTCTTCACGAACAAGAATGGTGCACCCCAGGGTGAAACACTAGGCCTAATGAAACCTCGATCAAGTAACTCTTGAAGTTGCGTCTTCAACTCCTTCAACTCTTTCGGAGCCATTCGATAGGGAGTAATTGACACTGGAGTCGTATTTTCATACAACTCGATGCCAAACTCAACCTCTCTGTTTGATGGAAAACCAAGCAAATCTTCCAGAAATACACCTGGAAACTCATATACCGTACGTATGTCCTGCACTCGCACCTCCTTTGTACTCGGATTCATCACGTAAGCCAGGAAAGCTTCACATCCCAAACGCTTTAACCAACACACTTCAAGAGTTGAAACCACATTAGACAAGAACTTTACATTCTCGCCTACGATCACCATCTCATAATCATCGGCAAGTTCCAACAAAACTCGCTTGGTCTCAAAATCAACCACAACCTTATGCTCGGATAACCAATCCATACCAAGGATTACATCAAAACCATAGAAAGACAACTCCATAAGATCAACCTCAAACACATGACCTTGAACAGACAAAGGACACCTCATATACAACTTCCTCGTAACAATTGTCTCACCAAAAGAACTGGTTACACGCATACCAACATTTAACAACTCAACAGGTAAATCAAGCACTTGTACATGCTCACGCAATATGTATGAATGAGTAGAACCGGAATCAATCAAAGAAATTAATGACAAGGATTGCAAAGTAAAGGTACATGCGATCACATTCGTGTCATTCCTTCCCTCTCGATGTGCATACACCCTCGCCTGTCCACCTCCCTCAGGCTGAACAACAACAACATGAGCAACATTCCTCGGTCCATCATCTCTACGCTGAAAGTTACCATGACCGCGCCCACGACCTCTCTGTGGCTCAACAACTCGCACCAGAGCTTGTCCATCTCTAGCAGGTTGTGGACAATCACACTTCATATGTCCTCGTGTTCCACAATTCTAACACATACCAGATTACCCCAACACTCTCTCGTGTGCCTCCTATCACATCGGTTGCATTCTGGAGTACGAACAAAAGCATTCTGGCCTTGTTGACCACGACCAGGATTACCACCACCGCGCCTTGGATCCGGTTGATACTCCTATCCTTGTGCTTCATGTAACGATCTCTACCAGCATCATACTCAACCGACCTCTTTCTCTAATTAGCAACTAAGCCCAAATTATACTCGATATCCTTAGTCTGAGTGACTAAGAAATCAAAATCTATGTAGTCCGAAGCCAACATGTATGTCTTAACATCCTAAACAAACCCATAGAGAAAGCGACCGCATCTCTTTTGCTCGTTAGGAACCAGTTCAGGAGCATATTGGCTCAACTGAACAAATTGAACCTCATACTCGAAAACAATCATGTTTCCTTGCACCAAAGACATAAACTCTCACTTCTTTTGGTCAAGATATCGAACACCCAAATACTTCCTCTTGAAAGCGGTTCTGAAGAACTCCCAAGAAACATCAATAGGTTCCATACATACCGTGATGGTCATCCACCACGTATAAGCATCTCCGTGAAGTAAGTATACAACACAACCCAGCTTTTGTACATCATTGCATCCCATCTGACCAAGGATCATTCGGGTGCTCTCAAACCAAGCCTCATAACCCTCTAGAGAAAGACCTCGAAACTCAGTTCCACCCAAACTGCGTAAATGCTCCAAAGGTAATCCAACATTAGCATCATGTTGTGGTGCGACTACATGCATACCCGCTATCGCTTCTTGAAAAGTCCCAGCTATAGCTTGAATCAATGGTGTCTTATCAGCATCAACCTGCCCTTGCGATGCCTGAGGTCAAACACCTCCAACGCCAACTCCCGCACCAGCTCCATTATCGCCAGGAGGAGGTGGAGGTGGAGGGGGCAGCAAATTCTCAATATTCTCATTCCCAGCATCACGAATACCAATTCTAAGATCTCATCTTGGTTTCATCTAAAATAGAGTGCAAATCTAAAACATGATAATATCAAAATGAAACAATTAGGCTAACCAAAAGCAAGAATCCAAGGAGCTCAAGTTTTGCCTTTCAAAACCAATATTCTCTTTACATTAGTAATAATATGGCAATTGGTACCCTTAACCTCTCCCCCAACAACATATAACAATCACAAATCATGTTATTAAACACCGAGCATCTAACACAAATCGAACAATGATCATAACACATCCTAATCAACCACAGTGTATAGCATTCCACAAGAAATCAACCAAACAACAATATTACATCAACCTTACCTCCCAATTCTTTCGAAACCTTGCTCTGATACCAACAAATGTGAGACCGAATCGAGCGGACCACGTAGAGAATATTGAAGTAAACTAGGAAGTTTACCTCAATAAACGACCATTTTTTCATTTTATCTCATCTGGATACTCATTATCATCCTATGTGATAAACATCGCAGCGGAACAATTTGCAACTCAATCAGACAACGTTTAGGGACTCAAATGCATACAAATACATTTTAGGGGCCATTTTGTAATTTTGTCAAATTATAGGTACTTCATCCAATTTTAAGTTACCAACTTTTAATTAAACACAATACACGCCACTCTATCACATCTCAGCTCAAAACTATCATCCAAGCTCATCTAATTGCATCCACAACATTCAGGGACTAAAACATAATGAAACAGAACTTCAAAAAGATTCTCATAACCACTTTAACTGTAGGGTGTTTCGGTATAGGTTGCCCTGTATCAGAAAAACCGTATCGAAATAGGGTTGAGCGTCTCAAAGCTCAGGCCCGTATCGAAACAGCCCCGAGGGTGTTTCAAAACATGTAATTCCAGTAACAAAACGTACCGAAAACAAGCCTTTGTCGTTTATATAACCCTAAGCCATTTCAGGCTCACCGTTTCAGTACAGACTCGAGTGTACCGAAACACCTGGGCTTGTACTGACACTTTTTGCTGGTTTTTCACACATTAATCCATACTAAACAATTCCAACATTCTTATAACATGCATACAACGTAATTAAGCATCAAACCTCAATCATACATGGCAATTCCAACATCATAACATGACTATAAGCATTAAGGAAATCTATAGGCATGCTTCCTATGCACAAAGTCCATTCAAAAGCCAAAATGCAAACCAAAGCAAATATCAATGAGCAAATGCCACTTACAAGTCATCAAAGGCATCTCAAACTTGCCACAAAACAGAGAGTTTCAAAATACACCCTCCCAAAACATTAAGGCATCCTCCCATTGCCAATTATTATTACCAATAAGTAAACATAAAACTATATTTGAGCTAAGTCTCACTCCTTGGAATCCTTCTTGCTTCCTTGCTGCCCAAATATGGTAATTCTCTGCATTGTTTGAAAAAGATAGCATAAGCAATAATGCCTAGTGAGGGATGCTCAAGACAAACCAACATCAACAATGCATTTTAAACCATTTCTCATTTATAAAAATCACTATCTCATCATGCTCAATCTATCTCATGCTTGAAATTATTTTCAAAGCAAAATACACTTTATTTATACCACATGTACCATTTATCTCGTGCATTAATCAAAATGCAAAGTCTCAAAGCAAAGTCATACATGCTTGTTTCTCATAAAGCATTTCTCAAAACATAATCACATATGCAATCTCATTTCATTAAATCATTTATAAACAAGGTACATGTGAATCTCATATATTGTTATTTAGGAAACATTACTCGGATATGCGGATAGCTTGACGAAATCTCATACCGTCAAGTCCTACCTCGGAGGAATCTCATATCATTGAACTCTCGTGACGATATCTCTCATCGCCAAAAAGATTGATGGAATCTCACATCATCAAGACCTATCATGGTGGAATCTCTCATCACCACACTCTTATTTTTGAACGGGGTGGCACTACCCTCATTGCCCGAACCAAAGAGCAAGTACGAATTTTGTATATTATAGTGCACTTCTCATCCTATTTGTCGACCAATTATATCCGGTAACAATAATCTCATCTCATGCCAATATACTTATTTTAAACATCATTACCTACTGTTTTTCAATGCATTAATATAAATCATTCTCATCCCATTTCAAAAGCATAGATAGGAATAGTATTTTCTCAAAAATTTCTATCTCTTCAAAATCATAATTCTATCTCATGGGATCTCATAAATCATCAAATCATTTCTCAAAACATGCATAAAATAGTAGGTTTAATTTTATCTTCAAAACATGAGCATGATCATACAAGAAATGGGATAAAAACCGAGAAACGACAGTGAAACATCTCAAACTTACTTCCGGGCTTAGATTAGTGTTTCAAACTCAATCTAAACCCTCAAACCTTGCTTTCACGTCTTTGAAAGGCTTTAAAACTAATTCCACTCACCAACAACGCCTTGCTTGCTTTTCTGAAGCGTAATCAAGCTTCCGAAGCTTCCAAAACTTCATTGATTCCTTCTTATACGTTCTCCCCTGTTTATACCACACAAAAACAGAGATTTAATGCATCTCAAAGCATTAAAATCACCAGCAACCAAAACCACATCGCTGCTCTGCCCAAAAACACCAAAACACCTATCCAAAACAACCGAAAACACGTCTGATAACTTTACAAACTCAACTCAACCAAAACCTAACACTTCCTTCCAATTTTAATCATCAATTAACATCCAAAAGCAATCTATCTGCATCCTTATACCTCCAGCAACACCAAAACCACATTATCATCACAGAAACCCAAATCTAACAATCTTAACAACTAGGGATCAAACCTATTTCAGAATTACTATGATAAATTTATCATTTCACCATCATTTAACATCAAATCAATATTAAAATCAATCTCAAATTAATCAAAACAGTACCAATACGAAAATCTTGAGAAATTATATTTTAAAGCGTGATCTAAACACTTTCATCAAAAAGATTATAAAACATTGTTATGAAACATAATTTGAGAGCCAAAGACTTGGGAATTTCATTAAAGAACCTTGATTAGAGGAGTTGAACAAAAATTACCTCTAACCCTTGCCTATTCCTTCAATTGACAATATTTGAAGAGAAATCTTCAAGAATCCTTTGAGATAATCTTCAAGAAAGTGAAGTGAGAAGATGAAAATCTCTCGAAGTTTGAGAGAAAAAAAGTGTTTGGCTGATGGAAAATGAGAGAAATAGAAGTTACGTCAAAATAGAATTTGTAAGACTAAATTCCCTTTTTATTAAAAAATCTCTTTTTATTCTTTTTAGAAAATACATTTAAAATGGCCAATTAAAGGAAAAAGGCCCATTAAATATATTAGCTCCCTAAAGATTCTAAGTTTTGGCCCTCTTTCAAAATAGTCCTTTAAAAACAAAGTTTACATTTTTACAAAATAGTCACTAACTCGAAATGTCAATCCTCCAAAGTCCATTTTCCAAAATTGGCTTAACTAAACCTTAATAAATATTTTTAGAGGATTTTAAGAATTTCCCATAATTTTATCATATCTTGAACCACGTTTTCCCTAAACCACTCTCGAACTTACATAAATATCTAGTCTAGGTCCTACGAACCCCGAGTCAACCTTAAAGACTCCTAAGACCAAAACTGAGGCGTTGCATTTTTCATGCATAGAGCCTAATAATATCAAAGAAGCATTAAATGATGATATTTAGATATTGGCCATGCAAGAAGAACTAAATCAATTTGAGAGGAGTAAAGTTTGGACATTAGCTGATAGGCCCAGTAATAAATCTACTATAGGGACTAAATGAGTTTTTAAAAACAAACTACATGAGACTGGTAACATAGTGAGGAACAAGGCTAGGCGTGTTGCTCAAGGTTACACTCAAGAAGAGGGAATCAATTTCGATGAAACCTATGCACTCGTTGTAACACCCAAAAAAGATGAAGGATTAGATAAAATGAAAGGAAAATGAAATAAAAGAAAATGAATGTTATTCGTGAGGTTTGAACCCTTGACCCAAGGCTTGGTGAGCCTAAGGTTTAACCGTTTGTACTAAGAATCATCCTTGGTTATTTTTCCCTCTATTTCTTAATAAATTTAATGCTCTTAGTTATACCAAAAAAAAATAATTAAGTTGATTAAAGCCTCCACCTATCAGGAAAATTGCTTCATATCAGAAATTTTGGAATACCAAGAGCCCTCTCACCTAACCCCGCCGTCACCATGTCCAATCTCGGCCACCGCCGGGCCGTGGCTTTCACCGCCGCTGCCACCGTGTCCACCAGCTCTCCCCGAACGCAACCGCGGTAGCCACTCGCGGTTATCAGCCGCCGTCCACCGTGGGAAGCCATTTGCGTGCTTCGTCGGAGAAGCCCAACGCGCCCTCTGTTTTGCGCGTTTTCCGGTCACCTCTGCCGTGCCTTGGTCGCGCAACCACCAGATCTGGGATCCTCGCACCACGGCGAGCAAATCCCAACCGACCGACCACCGATCCGTTGTCGTTAAGTTCCTCACCGGAGTTGCAACGTTTATGTACGTTATCCCTTCGTTTTGGGTAAGCCTTGTAGCTATTTTTGGTGATTATTGGTTTGAGATTCGTCAAAAATAGTTTCTCCGTTTGAGTTATGGTCTAAATCGACCTCTAGAGGCGGTGTTAACGTCGTCGGCGTGCCGCCGACGAGCCACCGATGAACCACCTCTGCTTGTGGGTTAGGCAAACCCTATGAGGCATGTATGGGTGTTCGTGGGGTTGGGCCATTTGGGTTTGTTGGGTCGGGTGTGTGTTGAATGGTATTAGTGAGTTGGGTCATGTGTGTGTGAGATGATTTGGGTAAGCCCAAGTCTTGTGTAGCATTATCCTTTAAACCCAGCCGACCCAAACTGAACTGGCTAGTCTAAATTGAATCAGACCATGGACCGTTGACCCGACCCGACCCTAGTTGACCTGTTGACCATAGTCAAACCTTTTGACCGTTGACTTTTGGGGTTAACTTTGACCAAAAAGTCAAATTTTCCGAAAAGTCATATTTTATGTTTTTCGACGTCCTAAGTCCGTTTTTGAAGCCTGTTTTGCAAAATCCTGACCCGAAAGCCTCTGAATCTTACTTTGAACCCGAGAGTGCATGAGTTAAATATTTAGTATAAGAGCAATGTACATGAGGACTGATTAAGGGTATTGTTTTATTGAAGGTATCCATGTACATTCGTAACTGAATTGTTAGGGGACATCGAATTCGGGTTCGAGTGCAATCGAATGAGGCGTCATAAATCGACCGGTGCAGCTCGAAGTTAAGGTAATACACCACTACCTCTAGTATGCTTTATGAACATGTTGGTATTCGGTTAATGCATGCATGAATATGATAAATAGTGTTGTTAACTCTGCTTAAGTCAAACCAGATATGAAATTGAGTATGATAACCTAGATACGATCGAAATGCTCCAACGAGAAAGTTAATAAATGTAAGGATCTGGAGCTCAATAAATTAAGTAATAAGGCAGCTAATCTCCAAACCCGATTATTAATGTCAAATGATTAAACGCCAAAAATATTTGGATATAAAATTACAAAAATACCCTTGAGATATAAGAATAATTAAATACGCTTGGAATTGGAAGGAATCTAGAAATCTACATTACATATGATAAACATACTAATTCATCTGAAACCCTCAAACTACTTGGAAAGTTATGGTTACAAGATTTAAACCTTCGAGATTGTAAGGTGATAAGTTTCCTTGAGTTTGGAATGAATCTCCGAATATAGATTTACGAGAAACTATCTATACCTCTGAATTAATCATGCTACTCAAAATATCGAATTGATTGAAATGACTAAAAGAATGGGAAGCACTATTATGGTTGAATTAATCAGAAGGGTCGTATCGACCAAAAAGGCTGAAGTATCCTCAGACACCGAGGTTTGCAAATTAATTGGAACGATGGATAAACTTTTGAGGTCTGGAATGAATGAAGTGGTTGGAGGTACCGAAATTACTTGAATGGCTGAAACACCCACGAGTACTTAAATGATTGAAATACTATAAATGGTTCAATTGACAGAAATGATAGATATCCCGAGCTTTAGAATGATTGAAATACCCCCCCTTGTCTGGAATAAGTAAATTGCCTTTGATGAAATTCTTGAAATGCCAATAAAGTTGAAAATGACTAAAATGCCCCTAAGGGTTGAAGCATGACTCATGTACGTCAATCACTCCTGATATTAACATAAGGTTGGAAGTTTTTCCGCACAGAATATAAGTTCAACTACTCTGCGGCAAGTCCGGTGGTGAAACATGAAAGCAACCATTCAGATATACGATACAGCCGGATACATTAGAAGGGTTGGTTAGTAATGCAAGGTTGGGATATGTTAGTTCGAATAGTTTTGGAGGCTCGATAAACTTTTGGAAAATTTAAATATTGTAAATCATAGTTTTCTCATGATGGGGCTAAATTACAAAATCACCATTGATAGTTAAATGACCAAAATGCCCTCGTTGGCCCAAGTAACCAAAATAGTCCCGAATGTATCTGATATCGTGAAAGATCTTGACGTAAAAATCTCTGAATGCCTGGTTGGAAACTTGATGAGCAAATAAAATTTCTGAGCCACTGTTTACGCCCTGTTGGTATAAATTACCAAAATGCCCGTGTATAATGAAATGACCATAATGCCCCTGTAGGCTTAACTGGCTAAATCACTCATGATATGCCTAAACTCTCAAAGATCTTGATGTATCATCTCCTGAATATTTGGTTTGAACCGTTGGTACGAACCCCTCCTCTATTAGGGGCCTCGTTTCAAAAATTCGTTCAAATTCTCAAAAGTTTAATGTGTTCACTTCCGTAAATGCCAAGTATCTCCAAGAAACAAATTGTTCCACCTAGTGTGTTCCATGTGTGCCACATGACTGTTTTGCATACTGTTTTACATGTTATAATACCGATCACGTGCACTTGATTGACATACTTGAACTCACATGACATGTTTTATAATTAAGCATGATCGTACTATATTTCTGGTATATGCCTATGCACCTGATATGATAAACATGCTATATGGATAATGCGTTACTAAATACAGTTATTTATTAATGAACTATTGATGATCTGATTCACTGGGGTACTTGGGACATGATATGAAGTTACTGTCGGCTCAGCCCTGATCCAGCTGGTAAGTCCACCCGTATTCGGATCCTAAGCTTCGGCTAGGTCCGCCCGTTTTCGGATCCTAAGCTTCGGCTAGGTCCGCCCATTTTTGGATCCTAGGCTTCGGCCAGGTCTGCCCATTTTCGGTTCCTATGCTTCGGCAAGGTCCGCCCGTATTCTAAGGTATATCCTTAGGATGGTACCCACGCCCAATGGGACCGGGTTAATGCCTGTACATGATACCATACTGGGGAAACTATATACTGGAGTATGGTTGGGGGGTAAATAAAGAATTAAAATGAACTTTACGGCTACTTGAAACAAATTTATTTAAAATAAAAAAAGGTTTACTGCATTGTTACATTTCATGCATTAACATTGCACTGTTGGAACACACTAGACACTAAACTCTCTGTTTCCACTTCCGTATGTTACCAGCCTATATAATTCCCGTCTAATTCACGATGTTTGAATAAAGAACAAATATCGTTATTCTCAAGTATGATGCTCATTCGAAATAGTAGAACAGAAATGGAGACTGTTACTACATGGGACTTCATGAAAATGTTATGCCTACCATATATCTGCATGAGCCTATAGCATCTTTTGGTAGTTCTGTATTACTGAGCTTTTTCAAGCTCACGTTGTTTTTACCGTCGCAAGTTAAAAGAGCATATCATGGTATAACGTTTGACATCAGTGTTCGGAGTTCTCTCGGCGTTGCTTTTAGAGTACGGTATTGTATAGTTAGTGGGCATGTATGTCATGTATTGTTTTATGACAGTGTCTGTAAAACAATTTCTGAAATTTTGTTAGATGTTTAAATGACTTCCCGAAATGGTATTTAAACAGAAGTTGATTTTTTTCAGTTTAATAAGTGTTTGAAAAAAATATATGTTTTTATGCGTATTTTTATTGTGGGTCGCTCTTGTGACCCTAATGTGACTTCTTAGGATCCGTTATAACGCATAGGCGGGTCTAGGGGGTTACATTTAGTGGTATCAGAGCTTAGAGTTGCATCATTCTGGGTAGATCAGCCGATCGTCTGTCATAGGGTGTTTGGTCTGTGCATGCCCCTAGCATAACCGCACGGCTTCGAGCTGAAACTCCGATGTCGAATCTTTTTTACTGAAATAAGTGAATCTAAGTATTATGCCTTACATAGCTTAATCTGTAATGGCAAGAAACGTTTATACCGTTCGACTATGTTTTGGATTAAATTGATGGATTTGAATCTGGATAAAGAAACTGGGATGGTTAATACGTGTGAAATTGAAGATATTAACTAGATAGAGAATAAAGGTTTATCATGTAAGGCAACCGATATAAGATTTACATGTAATGCCATTCGGTGATAATGATTATATTTGAGAATATCCCGATAGAAAATTGATAAAAGTTGTATGAATTTAGAAGGAATGTGTTCGAGAGCATGGCAAAAGTGTAATTTTGTGATGACTTTGTTGTACACGAAGGAAACAATTTCCAGAATGTTGTGCTAAAAGTAAGTGATATCAGTTCAAAACTTTGGTTATGTCTTGTCGGCTTGAAGAGAGACTTCTTGTATGAAAATGTGGTTTGGTGTATCGTTATATCATCGCTGATTGAAATTTGATGTTGCATCTTGATTTTAAAAGGCCTTGTTTGAGGCCTTGATTACTCGTCTATATTTTGGGTATCGTTTTCATCTATAATTTGATGGTAAACCAAGTGGAGTAATTCAAATTTTAGAGGAGATACTTCCGTATGATTTATTTATATGGTTGTTGAGAAGGTTTCCTATCCCTCATTGAGGTCGTGTATAATAAAACTTATGAGACGAGTGTTTGTTGTGTATCGTATGAAGTTCGGTATGGATTCAATTATTGTATTCTGATTAGTTGGTCCTAGACGTATGATGAGACGACTTTGGGTTCAAAGACAGTCCAAGTGAGTGAGGATACCACCAAACTAATCTGTGGCCGTCTAGGAGTCCCGAGAAGCAAGAATGCTTTGATGGATGAGTTCTAGTAAAAGAATGGATGAAAGAGAAGTTTCTACGACTCTCGAAAAAAAAATTCGAGGACGAAATTTCTTTTAGGGGAGAGAGTTGTAACACCCAAAAAAAAAGATGAAGGATTAGATAAAATGAAATGAAAATGAAATAAAAGAAAATGAGTGTTATTCGTGAGGTTTGAACCCTTGACCCGAGGCTTGGTGAGCCTAAGGTTTAACCGTTTGTGCTAAGAATCATCCTTGGTTTTTTTCCCTCTATTTGTTAATAAAATTAATGCTTTTAGTTATACCAAAAAAAATAATAATTAAGTTGATTAAAGCCTCCACCTATCGGGAAAATTGCTTCAGATATGAAATTTTGGAATACCAAGAGCCCTCTCACCTAACCCCGTTGTCACCATGTCCGATCTCGGCCACCGTCGGGCCGTGGCCTTCACCGCCGCTGCCACCGTGTCTGCCAGCTCTCCCAGAACGCAACCGCGGTAGCCACTCGCGGTTATCAGCCGCCGTCCACCGTGGGAAGCCGTTTGCGTGCTTCATCGGAGAAGCCCAACGCGCCCTCTGATTTGTGCGTTTTCCGGTCACCTCTGCCGTGCCTTGGTCGCGCAACCACCAGATCCGGGATCCTCGCACCACGACGAGCAAATCCCAACCGACCGACCACCGATCCGTCGTCGTTAAGTTCCTCACCGGAGTTGCGACGTTTATGTACGTTATCCCTTCGTTTTGGGTAAGCCTTGTAGCTATTTTTGGTGATTATTGGTTTGAGATTCGTCAAAAATAGTTTCTCTGTTTGAGTTATGGTCTAAATCGACCTCTAGAGGCGGTGTTCACGTCGTCGGCGTGTCGCCGACGAGCCACCGGCGAACCACTTCTGCTTGTGTGTTAGGCAAACCCTAGGAGGCATGTATGGGTGTTAGTGGGGTTGGGCCATTTGGGTTTGTTGGGCCGGGTGTGTGTTGAATGGTATTAGTGAGTTGGGTCATGTGTGTGTGAGATGATTTGGGTAAGCCCAAGTCTTGTGTAGCATTATCCTTTAAACCCAGCCGACCCAAACCGAACTGGCTAGTCTAAATTGAATCAAACCATGGACCGTTGACCCGACCCGACCCTAGTTGACCTGTTGACCAAAGTCAAACCTTTTGATCGTTGACTTTTGGGGTTGACTTTGACCAAAAAGTCAAATTTTCCGAAAAGTCATATTTTATGTTTTTCGACGTCCTGAGTCCGTTTTTGAAGCCCGTTTTGCAAAATCCTGACCCGAAAGCCTCCGAATCTTACTTTGAACCCGAGAGTGCATGAGTTAAATATTTAGTATAAGAGCAATGTACATGAGGACTGATTAAGGGTATTGTTTTATTGAAGGTATCCATGTACATCCGTAACTGAATTGTTAGGGGACATCGAATTCGGGTTCGAGTGTAATCGAATGAGGCGTCATAAATCGACCGGTGCAGCTCGAAGTTTAGGTAATACACTACTACCTCTAGTATGCTTTATGAACATGTTGGTATTCGGTTAATGCATGCATGTATATGATGAATAGTGTTGTTAACTCTGCTTAAGTCAAACCAGATATGAAATTGAGTATGATAACCTAGATACGATCGAAATGCTCAAACGAGAAAGTTAATAAATGTAAGGATCTGGAGCTCAATAAATTAAGTAAAAAAGGCAGCTAATCTCCAAACTCGATTATTAATGTCAAATTATTAAACGCCAAAATATTTGGATATGAAATTACAAAAATACCCTTGAGATATAAGAATAATTAAATACGCTTGGAATTGGAAGGGATCTAGAAATCTACACTACATATGATAAACAAACTAATTCATCTGAAACCCTCAAACTACTTGGAAAGTTATGGTAACAAGATTTAAACCTTCGAGATTGTAAGGTGATAAGTTTCCTTGAGTTTGGAATGAATCTCCGAATATAGATTTACGAGAAACTATCTATACCTCTGAATTAATCAAGCGACTCAAAATATCGAATTGATTGAAATGACTAAAAGTATGGGAAGCACTATTATGGTTGAATTAATCGGAAGGGTCGTATCGACCAAAAAGGCTGAAGTATCCTCAGACACCGAGGTTTGCAAATTAATTGGAACGATGGATAAACTTTTGAGGTCTGGAATGAATGAAGTGGTTGGAGGTACCGAAATTACTTGAATGGCTGAAATACCCACGAGTACTTAAATGATTGAAATACTATAAATGGTTCAATTGACAGGAATGATGGATATCCCGAGCTTTAGAATGATTGAAATACCCCATTGTCTGGAATAAGTAAATTGCCTTTGATGAAATTCTTGAAATGCCAATAAAGTTAAAAATGACTGAAATGCCCCTAAGGGTTGAAGCATGACTCATGTACGTCAATCACTCCTGATATTAACATACGGTTGGAAGTTTTTTCGCACAGAATATAAGTTCAACTACTCCGCGGCAAGTCCGGTGGTGAAACATGAAAGCAACCATTCAGATATACGATACAGCCGGATACATTAGAAGGGTTGGTTAGTAATGCAAGGTTGGGATATGTTAGTTCGAATAGTTTTGGAGGCTCGATAAACTTCTGGAAATTTTAAATATTGTAAATCATAGTTTTCTAATGATAGGGCTAAATTACAAAATCACCATTGATAGTTAAATGACCAAAATGCCCTCGTTGGCCCAAGTAACCAAAATAGTCCCGAATGTATCTGACATCGTGAAAGATCTTGACGTAAAAATCTCTGAATGCCTAGTTGGAAACTTGATGAGCAAATAAAATTTCTGAGCCACTGTTTACGCCCTGTTGGTATAAATTACCAAAATGCCCGTGTATAATGAAATGACCATAATGCCCCTGGTAGGCTTAAATGGCTAAATCACTCATGATATGCCTAAACTCTCAAAAGATCTTGATCTATCATCTCCTGAATATTTGGTTTGAACCGTTGGTACAAACCCCTCCTCTATTAGGGGCCTCGTTTCAAAAATTCGTTCAAACTGTCAAAAGGTTAATGTGTTCTCTTCTGTAAATGCCATGTATCTCCAAGAAACGAACTGTTCCACCTAGTGTGTTCCATGTGTGCCACATGACTGTTTTGCATACTGTTTTACATGTTATAATACCGATCATGTGCACTTGATTGACATAATTGAACTCACATGACATGTTTTATAATTAAGCATGACCGTACTATATTTCTGGTATATGCCTATGCATCCGATATGATAAACATGCTATATGGATAATGTGTTACTAAATACAGTTATTGATTAATGAACTATTGATGATCTGATTCACTGGGGTACTTGGGACATGATATGAAGTTACTGTCGGCTCAGCCCTGATCCAGCTGGTAAGTCCGCCCGTATTCGGATCCTAAGCTTCGGCTAGGTTCGCCCGTTTTCGGATCCTAAGCTTCGGCTAGGTCTGCCCGTTTTCGGATCCTAGGCTTCGGCCAGGTCCGCCTGTTTTCGGTTCCTATGCTTCGGCAATGGTCGCCCGTATTCTAATGTATATCCTTAGGATGGTACCCACGCCCAATGGGCCCGGGTTAATGCCTGTACATGATACCATACTGAGGAAGCTATATATTGGAGTATGGTTGGAGGGTAAATAAAGAATTAAAATGAACTTTACGGCTACTTGAAACAAATTTATTTAAAATAAAAAAAGGGTTTACTGCATTGTTACATTTCATGCATTAACGTTGCACTGTTGGAACACACTAGACACTAAACTCTCTGTTTCCACTTTCGTATGTTACCAGCCTATATAATTCCCGTCTAATTCACGATGTTTGAATAAAGAACAAATATCGTTATTCTCGAGTATGATGCTCCTTCGAAATAGTAGAACAGAAATGGAGACTGTTACTACATAGGACTTCATGAAAATGTTATACCTACCATATATCTGCATGAGCCTATAGCATCTTTTGGTAGTTCTGTATTACTGAGCTTTTTCAAGCTCACGTTGTTTTTATCGTCGCAGGTTAAAAGAGCATATCATGGTATAACATTTGACATCAGTGTTCGGAGTTCTCTCGGCGTTGCTTTTGAAGTACGATATTGTATAGTTAGTGGGCATGTATGTCATGTATTGTTTTATGACAGTGTCTGTAAAACAATTTTTGAAATTTTTTTACATGTTTAAATGACTTCCCGAAATGGTATTTAAACAGAAGTTGGTTTTTTTTCAGTTTAATAAGTTTTTGAAAAATATATATGTTTTTATGCGTATTTTTACTGTGGGTCGCTCTTGTGACCCTAATGTGACTTCTTAGGATCCGTTATAACGCATAGGCGGGTCTAGGGGGTTACACTCGTAGCTAGGATGGAAGCAATTTGGATGCTTCTTGCATTTGCATGCTTTAATGAATTCAAGCTTTTTTAAATGGATGTCAAAAGCGAGTTTTTAAATGGTTTTATAAATGAAGAAGTGTATGTTGAACAACCACCCGGTTTTGAAGATCCAAAATTTCCAAACCATGTTTTTAAACTAACTAAAGCTTTATATGGTTTGAAACAAGCTCTTAGAGCTTGGTATGAAAGGCTTTCAAACTTTTTGGTTGAAAAAGGTTTTGAAAAAGGCAAGGTGGACACTACACTTTTCATTAAAAGAAATGGAGAAGACATCTTAGTAGTTCAAATTTATGTTGGTGATATTATCTTTGGTTCTACTAATGAGTTATTTTCCCAAGAGTTTGCTAAGTTAATGCAAGGTGAGTTCGAGATGAGCATGTTGGGGGAGCTCTCATTCTTTTTGGTACTTCAAATAAAACAAAAGAAGGATGACATCATCATCAATCAAGCTAAGTACATAAAGAACATGCTCAAGAAGTTTGGATTGGAGAATGTGAAGACATAAGCCACTCCAATGAGCTCTTCTATTAAGCTTAACAAAGATGAAGGAGGTAAGTGTGTTGATTTAAAGCTTTATCATTCTATGATTGGTTCTTTGCTTTACCTTACCACAAGTAGACCCGACATTATGTTTAGTGTTTCCTTGTGTGCTAGGTTCCAAGCTAGTCATAGAGAATCACACCTTATAGCCGTTAAGAGAATCTTTAGATACCTTAGAGACACACCTTGTTTAGGTCTATGGTATCCTAGAGACTCGTCCTTTAACTTACATGCCTTCTCCGATGAGGATTATGAGGGGTGTAAATAGATAGAAAAAAATACCTCTGAAACATGTCAATTCCTAGGTAGTATGTTGTAACGTCCTAATTTTGGGCCTAGGAGTTTTAAAGACGGTTTAGGGCCTGTAGAACCTAGACTAGAGATATGGGTTGGTTCAGGGAAAACTTAGTTCCAGACGTGATAAAATTATGCGAAAAAAATTCTAAAATCCTCTTTAAATATATATTGAGGGAAAGTGATGCCATATTTGAAAAATGATTTTTGGAAAGTCGACATTTCGGGTTGGTGACTAAAGTGTAAAAATTGCAAGTTTCATTTTAATGGCTAAATTGAAGAGAGCCAAAACTTGGAATCTTTAGGGAGCTATTACACCAATGTGTTATCAGCCTTTTCCCTTGATTTTTTTCTTTTAAAGGATTTAATTAATTGATTTAATAAGAGAGTTTTATTTAAAGATATTTTAAAAGGCTAAACATTTTCTTACGTAACTACTTTTCTCTCAACTTTCCCAATAGCCAAACTACCTTTTCATCATTAAAATCTTCATAGATTTATCTCATTTCATCTACTTTTGATTTCTAAATGATGCCCATGGATTTCTACATCAACTAGCTAAAGTTTTCTTGAAGGATTTCATCAAAATCATTGCAAATCAAGGGGGAAACTTGTGTTAGAGGTGATCTTTCTTTTCTCTCCTCTAATCAAGTTCTTATTTGAAATTCCCAAGTCTTTGGCTCTCTAATTTTGTTTAATAAAAATGTCTTATAATTTAATTGATGAAAATTGCTACATTAAGCTTTAGAAGATAATTTTTCAAGATTTTCGTTAAATGGTGTGGAAATAAATGTTTTATGATAGTAATCCCGAAATGAGTTGGATCTCTGATTGTTAGATTTTGGGTTTTTGTGGTGTTAGTGTGAAATCTGAGTTGCATGATATATAAGGATGCAATTAGGTTGATTTTGGATGTTGATTGATGAGTAAAATTGGATGGAAGTTTTAGATTATGGCTGGGTTGAGTTTAGAGAGTGATCGAAGGTGATTTCGGTTGTTTCGGATGGGTGTTTTGGTGTTTATGGGCAGAACAACGAGATTGTTTAAGTTGCTGGTGATTTTAATGCATTATGATGCATTAATCCTCTGTTGTATGGTATAAACATGGGAGAGCACATCGGAAGCAATCGGTGAAGTTCTGGGAGCTTCAAACACTTGATTTCGCGTCGGCAAATCTTGGTTTCGCGAGTCGGTGAGTGAGAACGTGATTTCCAGCTTTGAAACACTTTAAAGGTAGTTTTGGGAACTTCGTGTAAGGCTGAAACGCTTTACTAAGTTCGGAAGTAAGTAAAAGGAATTTCTCCCTCGGATTGTGCTATTATAAGTTTGTTAATGCCCTTGATTTTAAATGTATACTACCTATTGTTTAAAGCATGATTTAAAGTACGTGATTTACTATTTTTATGTTATGATGATGAAGGATGCACATGGTAAGTGATCCTTTAGGTATATGAGTTATGCTTGTGACTTTTAAGCATGGTTTAATGTTTTGAAAATAGTGAGGTATGGATGAATATGTGAATTATATTGGCGAGTGATGTTGCGAAAAGGTTTATAAATGAAATTGGATACAGTTAGCCGGCTATAGGATTGAGTGCACTATAAAGAAGTCACCTTGGATGTTGAGGGGTTTATACGGTGTACCGAATACTCCATCAAAGTATCCTAATGATTGAGGAGAGTGTATGGTGTCTCGTCTCTTGTTAGCGGGGTTATACATCTATTGATGAGTGGTGTTAAGGGGTTTATACGGTGTACCGAATACTCCACCATGAGTGTCACAACGGTGAGGGATAGCTCATGTGTGTGAACCTTGAGATGCCGGTAAGAATGTATGAAGTGTTGGGACAACACTTGTGCATTCGTGTATCCGATATGGTTTTGAGAAACGAGCATGTTGATGTTTATTTGTGAGCCAATATAATTGATGATGTATTATGAAATGGTTAATGATTCATAATATATAAATGCATGTTTTACTCTTTAAGCTTTGCATATGGTAGCTATGCATAGGAAGGCTTAAGTTTAGTGTTAACAATAGATTTGTTGTTGAGTTCATAATACATGACGCATGATGTTTTGATTGAGGAAAATGCATTGTTTTAAAAAGGGCATGATGGTTTTTCTAAAGATATTTAGTAAATTGGAATGAGATTTCAATGTGAACATGAAAATGGTTTTCATGAATTGATGGTGTTTTGCTTTTAAGCCTCCTCACTAAGCCTTGTGTGATTACGCTCTCATTTGTCCATCAATGCAGATAATTGAGGTTTTAGAGGCAGCAAGAGTCAAGGGAATTCCAAGAGACTTTGCTTTAGAATTTATGTTTCAGTTTAGACTAAAGTAATAATGAAAATGGGGGATCTGTTGCGTTTTGGGAGATTTGTGTAAACTCCATGTTTGAGCAAGTGTTCATTTCTGATTTAGACTTGTAAATGGCCTTTGGTTATTGGTTTGTGCCTTTTTATGCATTTTGGTATCTTGCTTGGCTTGTTTGCTAAGTTGCATGCCTATAGATTACCTTTGATGCAAATTGACATGATTTGATGTTGAATATGCCATGAATGATTGAGGTTTGATGTTTGGATATGTTGTATGCATGTTAGAATGGTTTAGTATGGATTAAAGTATGAAAAACAAGCAAAAAGTGTAATTATAGGCCTAGGTGTTTCGGTACACTCGAGCTTGTACCGAAATAGTGAGCCTGAAATGGCCTAAGGGTTTCGAAACATAGAGGTATGTTCTGGTACATTTTGCCACTAGAAACCTCTGTTCCGAAACACCTCAAAGGGCGTTTTGTTACGAGCCCATGTTTTGAGCCATGTGAACCAGTTTCGGTATGCCTGTTTCGATACAGGGCTAACCTATACCGAAACAACAAGTTGTTAAGTTAGTTGATGGAATATTCTGAAGTTCTGATTCTTTACCTTTTGGTCCCTGAATGTGGTGGATGCAATTAAATGAGTTTGGATGATTTTTTGGAGCTGGTTTTTGACAGAGATGCGTGTAATATGACTAATTAAAGGTTGGTAACATAAAAATGGTATAAGCCCCTATAATTTGGTAAAATTACAAAATGGTCACTAATTTGTAATTGAATGCAATCGAGTCCTAAATTAATTTCTGAACAAGTTGTTAACTGTTCCGTTGCAATGTTAATCACTTAGGATCATAATGAGCATCTAGAAAAGATAAAATGAAAAAATAGGGTTGTTTATTGAGGTAAACCTCCCGATTTACTTCAATATTCTCTGTGTGACCCGTTCGGTTCGGTCTATCATCTAGATCGGGTTGAGGGGGTCACATATGCTCATATCTTGGTTCTCTAAGAAATAAAATAGTGTAGCCTTATCTACCACCAAAACGGAATACATATCGACCGGAAGTTGTTGTGCTCAAGTCCTTTGGATGAAGCAACAACTTTTAGACTATGGAGTTGACGTAGGTACCATACCCCTTAGGTGTGACAATACTAGTGACATTTGTCTCACTAAGAATCCCATCCAAAATTCTAGAACCAAACACATAGAAATAAGACATCATTTCATTAGGGATCATGCCTTGAAGAAAGATGTAGTTCTAGAGTATGTTGACACATCGAACCAATTAGCGGACATCTTTACCAAACCTCTAGACAAAGAGCGTTTTCGGGCTCCTAGGAGAGAGATAGGTCTAAGCAGCCTTCCTTGACCCTTTAGAGCCTCTTAAGGTCAAAAATTTGCTTGAATTTTTGCGATTGTCATGCTTATGTGATTTTGCTCCTTGATGTCTCTATGCTTGCTGCTAGGGGGTATGTGTCTACTTTTTATCCATACATGTTGCTCATACATCATACACATTGTAATGCCCCGGGTTTAGGGCCGGGAGATAACCGGGTTTGGTTAAATCGGTTCGAGTTAATTTAATTGATAGAAAACATTTTTATTGAACTAAAAAGGGGTTTTAATGACAAAGGGAAAAAGGGGAATTTGGAACTTAAAAAAGGGTTTTAAAATATCATCATCTTCTCCAAACTTTCTTTTTTCACGTTACTTTCTCAAAAACCTCCATTGTTACTATTCCATTGCTCCAACTATCACCACAAACAAGTTTTCAAGGTAAGCTCTCCCTTGTTTTGATTTTTGGTTTCCTTAAGTTTGTTATTAGCTTAATTTTCCTTAAAACTCATTGTTTAAAGCTATTTCAAAAATGCTTTAAGTTTGAAAAATAGTAAAATGAAGGGATTTCCTTTTGAGTCTTTTGATGCCATGTTTAAGGGTGTTTTGAATCTTGTTTTGGCGTCCTAAAAATGCTAAAATAGTGGCTAAAAGTAGGAAACCCGAAACTAGTAAATAAGAGGGGGGTTTGGAGTTGAAATGTGGGGTTTTGGGTTGTTCTTGTGTGGAATATTGGGCTGATGGTTTGTAGACCTTGGGTAAGTATTTTGGATGCTTAAAGAAGTAGTTTCGATGGTGAAATTGTTGGGTTTTGGCTGCTAGTTGCTTGGGGCGTTTTGATGGTAGTTCCAAGTGTTTCGGGTAGGAATCGAGTTGTTTTTGTTGATGATTGATGAGTTTTTGTGTTGCTGCAAGTTTGGGGGCTTGATTTGGGTCTAATACATCATTTTGAATTGGCTAGAAACAGGGGAAACGAGTTTGGGTCCTTAGGACGCGAGCCCGGATAGTTCGGAGTCTTGAATCAGTGTTTCGGCTATCGTTTGGGTCCTATCGGTGAGTGGAAATGTTTATAGAGTTTAGGTTGAGCTTGAAATGCCAACCTAAGGTCGAAAGTAAGTGTTCAAATATTTACGTTTTACTTTTCCGGAAATTTCCTTTTTTTAAGCTTGTTATGCTTTGTCAATATAAGACGATTGTGTGAAATTGATTTATAAATGTGGTATTGATATGTTGGTTTATATGATGTTGAGTATTAGCAAATATGTGAGTCTTACCAGGTATAATTGGTCGACCATAAGATTAGAGTGCACTTGTAAAATTCGCGTGTGGCCTTAGTGATGTAAGATGCCATTAGGGAGGAGTACGATGAAGTAAGATGCCACCGGAAGCTTTATTGTTAGACCTCGGTGACGTAAGATGCCATCATGAGTCTTGTTGTTCTTAATAGATTCGGTTATGTATGATGCCATCGAGTCCAATCCGTGTATCCGAGTAACGTAACCATAATTGCTATTATACTCTCGTGTTGAAAAGTCGAATGTTATCATGTTGGTATTTGAGAATCATGCCTTGTATTTTATGTTGTTGCATTGCTTGATGTAAGATTCCAAGCATATGTATGATTGTTGTTAATCATGTGACGAAATTCATGTTGTGGTTTGGATTTCAATTCATAAATGGTTTTATCTAAAAACTGCATTGTTGTTGTTGTGGTTTTAAGCACCACTCACTAAGCTTTATGCTTACGTGCTCCTTTCCAACAATGCAGATCATTAGCGTTCCAGGAAGCAAAGAAAGGTTAGGGAAAGGCTCCGGTGTTTGTAACTTAAGCTCAAGTATGATTTTTAAGTTGTAATAATGATTTAGCAATGGGAATACTTGTGGTTATCTTTAGGGAGGTTGTTGTAGACTCCCATGTGTTTGACCATCTTGCTACATGTTTTAAATGTTGATACCATGTCATATTGAGGCTTGCTTTGCCTGTTAGTTGAATGTCATTTGTTTTGGCTTGTTAGTATTTTTTAGCTAAAGTGTTCTTATGAGCTTTCGTGGTTGAGATCCATATTTGCGTGTATACATGTTTTAAGCTTGTCTTTAGGGTGTTTTGCCTCTAGATTGTTTTTTGAATATGTTGCCATGTGGTTTGTGACCTTTCGGGGTAAGTTTGGGAACGTTTGGGGATGCCAAAATGCATTTTCGGGCCAATTTGTGCCAGGTGTTTCGAAACATCTGGTGTTGTTTCGGAATGACCAAGCTTTTGGGGCACCCGTATCAGAACGGGGGTGGTGCCGTTCGGTACGTTTTGCCTCTAGAGACTTCCGTTTCGAAACCATGAGGGACCGTTCCGGAACGACCTTATCTTGCTTTTTGATGAGAACCCGTGCTTCAAAACAGGCAGTCATGTTCCAAAACACAGGTAGTTAAAGTGGTTAAAAGGCATCTTTAAAGGTTCCCAAATGTTAGATTTTGGTCCCTGATGTTTGTATGCTTCCTATATGAGTTTGAAATATCTCGTTTGAGTTGTTTTGCCTCGTGTGCATGAAACTTGACTAATCAACTATTTGGTAAAGTTAAGTTACCGTTTTGCCCCTTGCTTTGAGTGGTTTTTGTGAAATGGTCCTTTGTGACTGTTTGTCTCCAATTGGACATCCAATTAATGTCCGATTGAGACGTTTCTTCCGTTGTGACCCATAACACTGTAGGACAGTTAAATTGCATTTAGACAAGATAAATTTTAAATTTAGGGTTGTTAATTTGAGGGAAATTCTCAGATTTTTCTCCGGTTATCCCCGTGTGACTCTCCCAAATTGGTCTTGCGACTAGACCGGGTCGAAGGGGTTACATTTGGTGGTATCAGAGCCTCGGTTACGAGGTTTCCTCGGGAAGGTAAGTTAGGTAAGTTGATTCTATGTATGTTTGACTGAATTGCACGGTGTTTGTGAGCATGACCTTGTGTTTCTGTTGATGTTTGAAAGTTGGTTATGCATTCCCATTGCTAGGTGTTATTATGGAAAAGTGGTTTTGAATTAAGGGAGCTTAACACACGGATCCCTACCTTTGCTGACCCAATGTTTAACTCGTGGTTTGTGTTTTTTGTTTTAGATTGTTTATTTGTTATGGTGAGACCGAGAGGACGGCCTAGAGCGGGTGACCAGACACCCGGGAATGTGGCTCTTTCTCCTCCTGCTACCGATGGTAATGGGGAAAATGTCGGAGATAATGCACCTCAGGTTGGTGCCAATGTTGGAGGTGATGGTAATGGGCCTCAGGTTGGCCAGGGTCAGGTCGGTGTGGATATGGCCCAGTTGCTTCAGACTTTAGCCTGAGCTTTTCAGACGACTGTTGCTGGTCTTAATGCTGCAGCACCACCTCAGGGTGCGGGGACGAGTTTACCCCTTGAGCGACTTCGTAGCCTAGGTGGAGTCGAGTTTCGCGGTATGTCTCCCAAGGGTTCAGAGGCATGGCTTGAGAGTACTACATGCTTCTTGGGTCAGATGGAGTGCTCGGACACTCGTAAGTTGGGTTGTATTGTCTCGTTGCTTCAGAGAGATGCGTATGCTTGGTGGACCACAGTTTTCTCAAGTATGCCCGAGGCTGAGGCTACTTGGGAGTTCTTCCGTAATGCGTTCTGCAAGAAGTATCTTGGTGTTCGTTATCAGGATGAGAAGAAGAGGGAGTTTATGGCTTTGGTGCAAGGTAGTATGTTCGTATCTGAGTATGAGGTACAGTTTGTGCGCTTGAGTCAGTATGCTTCAGAGTTGGTTCCCACTGAGAGGGAAAGGTGTGAACGGTTTCGTTACTGGTTGGTTACGGAGGTGAAGACCTGCATGCTTTCTTCTGATTACACCGAGTTCGATGTCTTGGTCTCTAGGGCCAAGGACATTGAGCAAAGCCTAAGTTTGACTGCTCGATCGGGTGGCTCTAGTTCAGGGAAAAGATCTGCCGAGTGGGAGAGAGATCGTAACAAGAGGCACAAGGATAGAAGGCACCAACCGGACTTTAGGCATGGAGGTGGTAACATGGGACGAGGCCATCAGGGTCGAGGTTTTGTTGCTCGCACACCCAAGTGTGCTAGATGTGGCAGGAACCATTCCGGGGAGTGTTGGGGGTACTTTTTGCGCTTGTTGGAACTGTGGATCTCATGCGCATTTGAGGCGTGAGTGTCCTCATTCGGCTAGGGATGGTCAGGCACTGACTAGAGCTGTTGAGTATCATAGAGGTCGTTGGCGCGGCCGAGGTAACTTCTAACCGAGAAATGATGGTCAGAGGAATGTGGCTCATGTTGTCGCGGTACAACCCGAGGGAGGTGGACCAGCTAGAGTTTATGCACAGCGTGAGGCTGGGAATGAGACAGACGTGATCACAGGTAATTTTGTGTTACAGTTCTTGTCTTTGCTTTCGTTGATTGATTCTGGCTCGACACATTCGTATATTTGGGGTGAGAATGCAAGATACTTAGGGTTTCCTTTTGAGTTGTTAGACATAGGCATAAATGTTACAAGTTCCTTTGGTGAGACAGTTGCAGTTAGGAAAGTGCTTCGGAGATGTCCCTTGATGGTTCAGGGTCACGTGTTTCCAGTTGATATGATGGAACTACCGTTTATGGTTTCAATGTGATTCTGGGTGTGGATTGGCTAGTGGAGCATAGGGCTAGGATAGATTTTGAGACTAAGAGAGTTTCTTTGAGGCTTTCTGATGACTACGAGGTAGTAGTAGTTGGCGAGAACATTAAGTTCTTGTCCAATGTTGTTTCAGCTTTAGAGGCTCAGAGGATGATGGATTTGGGTTGTCATGCTTATTTGGCCTATGTGATGAATCCGAATATGAGTGAGGTCAGACTGCATGATATCATAACAGTTTGTGACTTCCCGAGTGTTTTCCCAAAAGAGTTTTCTGGTTTGCCTCTAGATAGGGATGTTGAGTTTGTTATCGATACGTATTCATATTCTGCTCCTGTATCTATTGCTCCGTATAGAATGGCGCCTAAAGAGTTGAAAGACTTGAAGAAACAGCTTCAAGAGCTGTCAGATAGAGGTTTTATTAGGCCTAGTATTTCACCTTGGGGTGCTCCGGTTTTGTTTGTAAAGAAGAAGGATGGCAGTATGAGGATATGCATAGATTATAGGCAGTTGAACAAGGTAACAGTGAAGAACAAGTATCCTTTGCCACGGAGAGATGATTTGTTTGATCGGTTGAGAGGTGCTACAATGTTTTCGAAGATTGATTTGAGATCGGGCTACTATTAGTTGAAGGTAAAGGATGTGGACATACCGAAGACAACTTTTCGTACGCGATATGGGCACTATGAGTTCTTAGTAATGCCCTTCGGTATGACTAATGCCCCAGCTGCATTTATGGACATAATGAACCGAGTGTTTCACGAGTTTTTAGATAGGTTTGTAGTAGTGTTCATAGATGACATTTTAGTGTACTCCATGACCGAGGAAGAACATGATAAGAATTTACGGGTAGTGCTTCAGACTTTGCTTGAAAATCAGTTGTATGCCAAGTTGAGTAAATGTGAGTTTTGGATTAGGGAAGTAGTCTTCCTAGGTCATGTGATCTCAGCCGATGGGATTAGTGTGGATCCCAAGAAGATTGAGGCAATAGTGAGTTGGAAACAACCGAAGTCAGTGACAGAAATCTGTAGTTTCCTAGGTTTGGTAGGGTATTACCGAAGATTTGTTGAGAGGTTCTCTAAGATTGCAGCTCCTTTGACTAAGTTACTTTAGAAAAATGTTCAGTATGAGTGGACAGATGCAAGACAGCAAGCGTTTGAGAAGTTGAAGAAAGCGTTGACAGAAGCTCCTATTTTGATTCAGCCTGAACCAGGGAAAGAGTTCGTAATCTACAGTGATGCGTCATATGTAGGTTTAGGGTGTGTGCTTATGCAAGAGGGACGAGTTGTAGCTTATGCTTCGAGACAGTTGAAGGTTCACGAGAAGAACTACCCTACCCATGACATAGATTTAGCTGCAGTAGTCTTTGCTTTGAAGATTTAGAGACATCACCTTTATGGTGAGAAGTGCACAGTTTACACCGACCACAAGAGTTTGAAAATGCTTGATGACTCAGAGAGAGTTGAATCTTAGACAACGTAGGTGGTTAGAGCTTCTTAAGGACTATGACCTCACCATAGAGTACCATCCGGATAAAGCGAATGTAGTGGCCGATGCTTTTAGTAGGAAGGTGGCAATTGAGTTGCGAGCTATGTTTGTGAGATTGAGTGAGTCCCGAGATGGTGGTTTGATAGCCGAACTACAGGTTAAACCATCGTTAGTTCAATTGATTCGAGAGAAACAGTTGTAAGACAAAACTTTGGCACCTCACGTGCAAGATATAGCCGAGGGTAAACCCACATATTTCTGCTTTGGTGAGAATGGGATCATATGTTTCAAAGATAGAGTAGTCATTCCAAAAGATGCCGAGTTGAGGCGTATTGTATTGAATAAATTTCATAACAGTCCTTTTGCTATGCATCCGGGTAGTACGAAGATGTACCGTGGGTTGAAAGATGAGTACTTCTGGATTGGGTTGAAGAAAGATGTGGCCGAGTTTGTGAATAAGTGTATGGTTTGTCAGCGAGTTAAGGCCGAGCATTAGTTTCCTTCAGGTTTGTTACAACCATTGAAGATTCTGGAATGGAAGTGGGAACGGATCACCATGGATTTTGTGTCGGGTTTACCGTTGACTCATTCGAGGAAGAATTCAGTTTGGGTGATAGTTGACAAATTCACCAAGTGTGCTCATTTCATACTTGTTCATACTACTTACACCTTAGATAGGTTGGACGAGTTGTATATCAGTGAGATTGTGAGGCTACACGGTGTACCAAAGTCGATTGTGTTAGATAGAGATCCGAGGTTTACAGCCATATTTTGGGAGTGTTTGCATCGTGCCTTGGGAACTTGGTTGAACTTCAGTACTTCGTATCACCCACGGTCAGATGGTCAGTCAGAGAGAGTGATTCAGGTGTTAGAGGACATGTTGAGGTGTTGCATCATCGACTTTTAGGGTTTATGGGAGAAACACCTACTGCTAGTAGAGTTTGCGTACAATAACAGTTATCAGGCAAGTATTCATATGGCACCGTATGAGTCTCTGTATGGTAGGAGATGTAGAACACTTGTTTTTTGGGCCGAGGCTGGGCAGAAGCTTGTACCGATACCAGACTTGCTTAAGGGCACTACCGAGAAGGTAAAGTTGATTTGTGATCACTTGAAGGCAGCTTCAGACCAACAGAAATCGTATGCCGATTTGAAGAGAAAAGAGATTGAGTACGCCACCGGTGACAAAGTGTTATTGAAGGTTTCCCCGTGGAAGAAGGTAATGAGGTTTGGTAAAAAGGGGAAGTTAAGTCCGAGATTCATTGGTCCTTACGAGGTAGTGGAGAGGATTGGTCCTTACGAGATTCATCAGGTGCCCTCTTCTATGCATTCTCCGCAGCACTCAACTGCCACCCCATCAAACACAGTGGAAGATTCCCCTGAGAGGCACCAACTGAATCTCTCTCCAGCCTGCACAGCCAATACAGTGGCAAACTCCTCCTCGCCAGAGGAGATTGAGCAGCCGCCACTGGAACTAGAAATAGTAGTAGTAGCGGCAACAGCAACCATCGCAATGGCATTCATCCCTCCGGCAGCACCCACAGAGGAAGGGACAAGGAAGAGTAAGCGGAACATAATAGCAGAAGACCTTGTGGACCTCAAGACAGAGTCAGAAGGAAGCAACGCATCTCCCGTCGTTCCCCGTGCCGAACCTCTAGAAGAGCCACAATAGACACCAAAGAGAGTCCAGCCACCGCGGAAAGCAAAGACCTATCCAGCTCGAACCGCCGCCAAGGCATCTACCAAAAGTCGTTTCGTCGTCCGAACATCCTCCTCCTTCTCAACTAACCAGAATCGAGCCTCCTCTCAACCATCAGCAAACTTTTAACTTATTTTCTTTTCTTTTATTGTTATCCTTTTCTATTTTTTTATTATGTTTAACATGTATTTTTTTTCTTATTTTCTGGTTTGTGCATTGAGGGCAATGACCATCTCGAGTTTGGGGGGTAGCTCTCGCATCATTTGTAGGCATTCTTAGTTGCATATAGGTTGCATTGTACTTGTCTTAGTATAATCGGAAAAGAAAAGTTTGTTATGACTTGTGCCTATGATAGGATAGTCGATTACTTTATTTTCGCACCTAATTAAAAATTAAACTTAACATTGGGAAAAAGCATGAAATATGACTTAGATTTTTTTTCCTTTCTGCCTGAAAATGTTGAATATCTCTGTTACCTGCTGAATATGTAGAAAATTTGATGAACACTGCCTGCTTGTTTTCTTTGCAAAATTCTAACGATAATTGCAGGTAGTCGTCGGGGCAGGCAAAAGAAACAGAAAAATGCAGAACTGCCAAAGGCAGCAAAAAAACAAAGAAAAAAAAAGTGATGTGTTACCCTAGAGGTGCCCGCAACAGGCTCTAGGAAGAATCATGTATGAGGACACTCCGCTGCTATCAAAGTCCATGAATCTTAAAGCCTAAAAGTGACGGACAAATTAGCATGAGTGAATGAAAACCTTCACGGGATGACTCTACTCCAAGGGTTTGGGGTTCTGTAGTTTGCTCCTATCTAAACGTCAGACCTGGAAGAGTAGTTGTGATAAGCTGAAGCCCTCAATGTTGTGATTAAAAAAATAATAATATGCTTAACTGTGCTGCCTCGGCAGCAACCTTTAAAATTACAGCAGTATCTTTGTTTAATCCTTTATTTTGCGTATTCATCTCGTTTATAGATTTGCAAACATCACACAGGCATTAGGAATTTAATTCTGAGTTGTTTTCTTGCTTATTTCCCTTCATTAAGTTATATGTATATAGGTGCCACGGCCTTGAGGCAGAAAATCAGGTTAAAGACATGATTTTCTTTCTGACTATTATTAGAGCAAGTGTTTTAGGTTGCATTGCTTGACGACAAGCAATAGTTCGAGTTTGGAGGTGTGTAAAGTGTCCAAAAGTCCTATATTTCTTGCACTTTCCAACTCTTATTAATACTGTTTTTAAGCACATTTTAGGCATAACTAGGTTCATGCATAGCATTTTACAGTATTTCATTGTTATGCCTTACTTTTATAACTTATCATTCATTTTGTGAACAAGAGGTATTGTTCTAGTGTATTCTTGCTTGTAGGTACTAACAGCTGAACGAGGGAGCCAAGGAACGGAGGACACAATGCTGAGAAGCAAACCTAGAAGTTGTACTGAAGCAGACCCAACTAAGGTAAGTTGCTGCCGAGCACCTGCCGAGTATATGCCGAGCAAAAGCTGCTGCCAACCTTGCTGCCCTCGGCAGATGACTATGGAAGTTTGGAGAACCAGAGTGCGATTTGTAGAGCTAAAACTCATGATTCTATCGCCGGTGTTCACGTGATTTTCCGACGTCTGTAGCAGCGGCTAGGGCTGCCGAAGTGAAACTCCCAAGCTTACTTGCGGGCTAAGGAAAATGAGGAAGAGTCCATATTCCAAGCAAAGAAGTCAACATTTAAAGCTACATTAAGAAGAAAAGCTACTTTAGAGGACTTCTACTTCAAGGAGGATTTGACCTAGTTTTGAGTCTATAAATACCCATTGTACTTCTAGTTTAAATCATCCTAGGTTTTCTATAGACTTTTCTTGTGCTCTTCTCTGCCGTGATGTTCTAAATCTCCATTGGGTTAGGGTTATGTTGTAACTAGTGAGAAACGGTTGTTTTAGGTTTTTGATTTATTTCTTCAATAAAATATTTCAAGTTTACTTAATCCATTGTTCTTCATTCTTTCAATCTTTCCACACCAGTCGTTTGAGAGAATCTATTTGTTAGGCACGAAAATGCAAGGCTCACGAAAGGGTTAAGTACGGTCACAACGGGAGGCGTGACTAACTTGGTTCCACACTAGTCCACAAGTTTCAGCGGCTAAAAGGGATCACTAACCAAGTTGATTGATTTGGTTCCACACTAGTCTTCAAGTTATCAATCTCGACCATCCTAACCTAGAAATAGGAGGGATCACTGTCGACTATCCTGCCGAACTTGGAGTATCTTCCAGACTTGATGCTAGGACGTATTTCCATTCCACCTGCCGAGACAGTACACACCCCTGCAGTGGCAGTGACCTGTTGTGACCGTGTGACAAGGTCGTAGTTTGCTGCCCACCGTACCCGCCGAGGCAGCATATCGTGGCAGCAAAGGATAACTCATACCTAATTCAACACAATTTTCACACTAAGTGGCAGCATAACCATGCCTGCTCTATTAACCGGATTCACCTCTTCTCTATTACTTGTGTTTTTATTTACTTTTCGATCTCAACCCATCATTCACTTGTGCTTTTACTTTACTTTGTGCAGGAACTAAAGAACGAGACAAGTTGTCCAATCCTCGTGGGATTCGACATCTTATATATTATAACTTGACAGGAGTGTGCACTTGCGCTCCCATAAAAAGGGAACACCTAGACGCCTTACCGTAAGTTTGGGAACGTTTGGGGGTGCCAAAATGCATTTTCGGGCCAATTTTTGCCCAGGTGTTTCAGAACGTCTGGTGTTGTTTCGGAACGACCAAGCTTTCGTGGCACCCGTATCGGAACGGGGGTGGTGCCGTTTCGGTACGTTTTGCCTCTAGAGACTTCCGTTTCAGAACCATGAGGGACCGTTCTGGAACGACCTTATCTTGCTTTTTGATGAGAACCCAAGTTTCGAAAGGGGCAGTCCTATTCCAAAACACATGTAGTTAAAGTGGTTAAAAGGCATCTTTGAAGGTTCCCAAATGTTACATTTCGGTCCCTGATGTTTGTATGCTTCATATGTGAGTTTGAAATATCTCGTTTGAGCTGTTTTGCCTCGTGTGCATGAAACTTGACTAACTAACTATTTGGTAAGGTTAATTTACCTTTTTTCCCCTTGCTTTGAGTGGTTTTTGTGAAATGGTCCTTTGTGACTGTTTGTCTCCAATTGGACATCCGATTCATGTCCGATTGAGACGTTGTTTCTTCCGCTATGACCCATAACACCATAAGACTGTTAAATTGCATTTAGACAAGATAAATTTTAAATTTAGGGTTGTTAATCGGAGGGAAATTCTCGAATTTTTCTCCGGTTATCCCCGTGTCACTATCCCGAATCGGTCTTGCGACTAGACCGGGCCGAGGGGGTTACACACATGCTTTTAGATTCAATTGAAATCAAATTTTTGAGCTCTTTGTTGCTCAAAATGCATTTTCTGGCATATGCGTATCGAAACAGCTGATGGCGTTTCGATATGGGTTCTTTATTTCATACCCATAATGCATTTTCTAGTTATGGCGTATCAAAACGGGAAGAGGTGTTTCAATACGGGCTCTTGGAAAGATACCCAATCTTGTTTTTTTGCAAAATCTATATTGAAACGGCTAAGAAGTGTTCTGATACGGGCATAGATCATGTTTCGGTACGGTTTATACCTGTACCGATACAGAGTCGTGTTTTAGTACTGTTTTGAAGCGTACCGGTACACCTGTTTCGATACGCCACGTGGTGTATCGATACGCGTAGCAGCAACAGCTTAAATGAGTCATTAAAAAAGGTTTCCAATTACCAACCAACTTTAATTAAATTCAAACTCTTTCAAAACCCTAACCCTAGAATTTTCTCCTATAAAAAACCCATCAAATCCCTTTGTTTTTCACACAAATATTTGAGGGCTTTTGATTATCAAATCAAGTGTAAGCAAGTTCATCAATTTGGTGCATTATCATCCATCCATTCATCCATAATCCCATCTCAAGGTATAAAACTCTTTTCTTTTTCTTTTCAATTTTGTTTCAAATTCTATATTGTTTTTAAGTAATTTTTGTATATAAAATATACATATAGAATGGGTTTTGAAGATTTTGCAAAAAAAAAAATCAAAACAGAAATTTTTTTATTCGAATATAAAATTATACAATATATTTTTCTACACTTTTTTTTGAAATTCTTTTTACAAAATTTTTTTATACTTGTATATTTTTTAAAACTATATTGTATAGATTTTTATCGATACCTCTAATATTTGATTTTCTATTGGATTAAATTTGGTTGATTTATGCATACATGTGTTTTGCATCTTGATTTGTTTTCAGATCTTGAACATGGGTCCTAGGAAGAGGTCAAGAACTGATGTGGCTGGGGGAAGCTCAAACATCGATGAAGAAACCCCTCGTCCCAACCTCACTCTTCTTTTTCAAAAGAGTCTTAGAACCAATAAAGCCCACAACAAGTTCAAACTTTTCCAAGATCAACAAAACCGACGTGAGCGTGTCACTTCTATGCCCATTTTGGATTCTGAAAGTTTTAAATTCTGTTATCTTCATTTATTAAGGCGTTGGAATTTCATGACCTTTTTTAGCATACCCAGGATTTTGTATCGCGGCATGGTTCTTCTCTTTTATGCTAATGTCTGATGTGTTTCCAATGATGATCGCTCTCAAGTGATTGTCATAGAATCCTACATGATGGAGAAGAAGTTTCGAATTGATCCTCAAGATTTAGTCAATATTTGTGGGTTTGAAGATGAGGGTATTATGGATGAAAACTCATTAGGACATACTCTTGGTGGCTCCGTTACGGTCCTTGAGGCATATGATCATATTCTTCACCTCATGATCTCTTGGTGGTTTCGTCCATCCAGAGGAAAGTTCTCACACATTTGCCAAGCTGATGACTTTTGGCTTTGTTGTTTCGTGAAGAACGTCAACCAAATATTTGCCAAATCATGTTTGCCGAGATGGTGTATCTTTTCCAAAATAGTAACTCGAATTTTGTCTCTTCATTCACATATGGAACCACGTTGAGCTATATGTTCTCGAAATTAGGGATCGACTGCTCTCTTGATTTTCTGGAATCTTTCAAGGATCCCATTGATGAGAGAACTCTTGGCTGTTGCAAATTTCATTACATTGATGGAGAATGGGTTCGTCTTGAGAATCCTTCTCCAGTTTCAGGCCCCAAACCTCAAGCGGCTCCTCAAGCTCAACTTGATCTGCCCAACAATGAAGCTCTCATGGCCTTTCTCACCGAGAAATTCACTAGCTTACAAACCAATATTGCTTCGTTGGATAATTCCATGACCTCCGGTTTTGCCGCTATTGACACTCGTTTCACATCCTTGGAGGAGCGAGTTCTTGGTGTTGAGAATCGTCTCACTTTGGTTGAAACTCAACAAACATTGATGGACATTTTCTTTTACCGGCTTTTATGGAGAGTGGAGGCAATTTAGAAGGAGCAATGATGAAGATAAAGATGACGATGGGTCGTAGCCCTTTGCATCTCATTGCATATCATCTCATTTAGGATTTCCTTTTATGCACCTATCTATGTTATTTCCTTTTAGGACCTATGCTTTGATTTCTTTTTTTTTTTTTGAATTATGTTTTTAGGATTTAAGTTTGGATTCCTATTTGCTTTGAACTATTATGCTTTTATGCTTACTGAAATTTAAGTTGTTTGCTTTATATTGCTTATTTCCTCATTGAATTATTATGATTTTGATCTAACAAAAAGGGGGAGAAGGGTTAAGCTAAAATTTTCCAAACTTTTTCAAAACCCTGCTTAAACTTAGGGGGAGTTTACTTAAATATTTACTTTGTTTTATTATATCAAAAAGGGGGAGATTGTAAAACCAATTTTTGATTTTGATATAGCAAATAGTCTAAGGACCAAATTGCAAAGTAAATAAATTTTTAAGTACTCAAAAGACTCACAATTGACAAGTATATTTTAGACTTACAATGTTTTAAAGGCAAATCTTAAACTCCATAAAATTTTCTAAGTGTTTTAAAGTCAAATTTCACAAAATCGCCAAGCGTTTCGATATGGCTTTAACTTAAGAGCTTACTAGAAATTTCCGTTTTAATATGAAAACTCCCATTTCGATATGACTTCGTCCGTTTTTGATACGGCCTTCATCTGGGCATTTAGTTTTTTAATAGCGTTTCGATACGGCCTTCATCGTATCGATACGGGGTTAAGATTTTTCAAATCTGAGTATTTAATGATATAACCGTTGTCAGTTATTGAAATCTGAAATTTTTGAAAATTTGTTACCCATTTTGATACACCTTTTCGGTGTTTCGATACGCATTTTGGCATAATCAATTGTGAGCAACATCGTTTCGATACGACCCCTAACCGTCTCAATACACCTTCTCGCGTTTCGATACGACCTCTTTATTACACACAGTGGCTCTTTCTATTTTGAGACAGATATTGATACAAGCCCGAGTGTACCAATACGGGTTGTTGCATAACCACATTTATGGTGGGAAAGAGAGAGCCCGAAGGCTCTATTGATGATGTCAACCACCCAAACAACTAGAATTCAATGAAGGGGTATAAAAACAAATCATTAAAGCTACAATACCAACTATTGAACAAGTGCACAACAACAAAGCAAAAATACAATCCATTCTTGACCTATTAGAGTCAAACCCTAGTACCAAATTGAGTGAATTTTTATTGTATTCATCTTTTATCATTTTAGGTTGAGAGAACTTGTAATTTGGGGAAAATATCTTACCTTTGTGAGGTTTATCTTTCATTTGCCAACAATTAATCTTTCTTGTAAGAGTGATCTTTGTTCAAGCTTTGGGTAGAAAGCTTTGATCTTTGTAACAGTTTCCTCCTAATCCTAGAAAAGGGGAAGAATTCAGTAGCGAATTGGTTGAAATTCTTTAGTGGGAGCTAAGGTAGTGGATCTATAGCTTGCTCTAACCTTGAACCATTCTAAATTGTATTGTCTTCATTTTTATTTTAGCAATTTGTTTCCTATCTTTTTAAATGTCCAATTCACCCCCTTGGTCAATTTGTCATTGTTTGATCATCTCAACAAGTTTTTTCTTCAAAAAATTCAAATAATTTCTTCAACACAGGTACTTCGTATAAGAAACCATAGAAAAATTAGTTAAATTATTATTATAATAATTAATGTTATAATTAATACATATTTTTAAAATAAATAAAATTAATTTCAATTACAATTTAACCTAAATACTATTTTTCTTTCAAAATAATATTAAATTTCTTGCATAGCCTAGTGAATAAGTATTGCAGTCTAGCCCTAAAGGTTCTAGGTTTGATCCTCCTTGATGTTATGCATTGCATTTATTTATGACAACATATTTTAGACATTGTTTAAATATGTATTTGTGACAGAATGTTTATCACTAATAAGAATAACATTAGTGTCTAAATTTTAGTCACTATTAATAATCATTTGTGTCAGAAAGTGTAGTCATAAAAAATATAACCAATTCTGACGAAATGCATGAAAGTTGTCACTAATATAATAGTGACGGAGTTATTAGTGACGATTGGTGATGACTAAAAAAATGATCACTGTAAATTTCAGTGGCTAAATTTAACACTTTTTGTGACTATTTTTAGTGTCACTAAAAATGCAGTTTCTTGTAGTGACTATACCTTACAATTTATGTATATTTCAGCATTTACAACTTAATTTGAAAACATGATGGATGATTTTGGGTATTCAAGATTTGAGAATTTTGGTCGGTCATTTCGGTGATCTAATGTGACATCTTAAATCCTTTAGAATTGTCGGGTCTAATTTAAGGTGTTACATGTTAGATTTCACGTAGATTTAGGTGGATTATTTGGCATTACAACTTTAGTCCATCTCAAATATTAATACTAATTTTGACCCTTAACGTTTGTAATTTTTGTCATTTTAGCCTTCATTCTTTTTAAAGTTAAATTTGGCTCTCAACCTATATTTTTTTGTCAAATTACTCTATTTTTAACTAATATGTTAACTCAACGGTTAAAAATTAACTGTGTGATGATGTGTCATACAAACATAATAACATAAGCTTCAACCTATTACATGTATATAACTTTAATTTAATAAAACATAATTAAAAATAAAAAACAATTGAAAAACACAGTAAACTATCCACTGCTTTACCCCTTCCTCTCCTTCTCCCCATCTCCTCCAAAGTCGCAGAGGCAAACTCAAAAACAACCCAATGCAATGTAAAAATAAAAAAAAACATTAACCTATAAAGTCATTTGAAATCAATCTCAATCAAAACTATCATCGTGAAATTACTTTTTTAAAAGTTACCATTAAATCAAACAATTAGTATAGTCAAAGCCATATGAAGAACCATTAAATCTTTTCTTGAGGATGAAAATAAAATCATTAAATAAAACCAAACAACAAGAAATCCAAAATTCACGATCCCAAATTAATTAATTATAAGCAGTAAGGTTCAGACAAAGAAAATTCAAACAATGTTATCCCCTAAAATATAATCATTTCATTTTCGACAAAAATTAAAAATTCAACCTTAGTTCCCAAGTATCACTCAAATAATTATCACATTAGACAACATCATAGATAGATCCATTTTTTTGTATATCGTGAGATTTAGAAACCAATCGATTAAGGAAGTTGAATGCGAAGATAAAGACTGAAATAAAAACAAAGTTGTTAAGCAAGAGTCGTTTATGGGTGAGGATTGTTTGTTTCTTTGCAAGAATTGTCAAAAGCAATAGCCAATGCTAAGATATTTTTAAAGAACGGAAGGATGAAGCAATAAACAGTTATTCGCGCCTAATTTTTAATTTTATTTTTTAGTATTTTAAGTATGTTTTATTATATTGAAATTATATTTCACTTGTAAGCATGTACTAGGTTGAAGTTCATCTCATTTAAAATAAGTTATCATGTGTGTATTACAGGTCATTACCGTTAAATTTTTAACAGTCCAGTCAATATATTAGTTAAAAATAGAGAAAATTGACAAAAGAATATAGGTTGAGGGCTAAATTTAACTCTAAAAAAGAATCAGGGCTAAAATGACAAAGGTTGCAAATGTAAGGGCTAAAATTATATTTATGCCTTAATTTAATCCCCTTTAACCTTTGTCAAATAGAAAATTTGTATTTTTGGACCCTATAAAGAATAAAGTTCAAATTAATTCATTTTATCACGAAATTGTAACTTTGACCTCCTATTTAAAAAAAAATCCCAAGCCCTAAACAAAATTCCAAACTTCATCTCTAGGTCCGTGAATAGGTTTAATTACAATACCTTTATTCAGTATAAAAAGAATCAATGGATACATTCGAAAGAAAGTCATCTTTACCATCTGGACAATAATAATAATTAAAAAACCCTAGAGGGAAAATAATAATAATATAGACAATGATAATTCCCATTTAAAGAGGTGATAATATGTTTGGAGTATCTACTTAAAGTTGTTGAAATGTGCTACATTCAAAGAATTGGACACTTTTTTTTTTGTTTAAGATAGAAAAGAGCACACAAGTGGATGGAAATGCGATTGCATTATATTTCTTTAGATTGAGAGGAATATATATTATATATATAAACATAGAAAGTTAATTTAATGTATTTCCATATTCCAATGTGATTGTTTAAAAGATGATCTTCTAAAGTATTAAATCTGAAAGAAATCTTTTGTGTCAATCCAATTGAACTTCCTACAATCGTCATTATTCCTATTCCTTTTGTTCCTAATCCTAATGTATTGCTAATTAATGCTTAATTAAGGTAATTAGTTCACTGTCAAAGTTTTTTTTTAAGTTATAGAATCTTATATATAGGGTGTTCAAATCCAGTTACCGAAATTTTCGGGTAGTGAAACATTGGCCCATTACCCGGCCCATACAAATTGGGTACCCGGTTCACTTTTCTATATATATTTTTAATTTTTTTTTTAAAAAAAAATACACAGGAAATACATAAAATTTCATGATATATATTTTAAACACAAAAATTATTGATTTGAGATTAGTTTTAAGAGAGAAATATTTGGATCTATATATTTATATATATTAAAGTTTATATACAAAAGAATGTATTAAAAATATTAATCTCGAACATGATTTTTCTTTCGAATCTCATATTGACAAATTAATATAATTATTTTTGAAAATTTTAAAACTTAAAAGTATATAATACAAGTATAAAAAGAAAATTAGAGATTTAAAATTAATTTTAGGAGAAAATAGTAAGAAACATAAAATAAAAATAAAATTTAAAATTTAAAATATATAAGTTTTAAAATTACTGGGTCGGGTACCCGACCCGAAAAATTCGGGTATTTTCAAATAAATACTCGGTAATTTTCAATCGAGTAGGCGGGTCGACGGGTCAGGTAGTTCGGGCTGAGTATTTTTAAACACTCCTACTTAAAATATATATATATATATATATATATATATATATATATATATATAAAGAACAATTAGCAAAGGTCTCATTAAAAAAAACATTGTAATCCTAAACGAAAAAAAAAAGTGCGCCTTATTAATGGGATAAAATCCTTACAACACAGACCCTGTCATTAGCATGTTACAAACTAAGAACCAGAGGCAGAACATTGGGGGTTTAAGGGGTATGGTCCCCCCAAATTTTCTTTTCATTAGAATAAGATAGAATTTTTTTTAGAAAAAAAGTAAAATTACCTCTATAATCCCTTTTAAAATTTGTAAAATTTTAGTTTGCCCCCCTCAAAATTTTTAATTTCACTTTGGTCTCCTTCATAAATTTTTAATTTTTTTAAATTTCATTTTGGTCCCCTTTATAAATTTCTAGTTCCGCCCCTGCTAAGAACCAACCTGCTCATTTCAACTTCCAAGTGGGAGAATATTCCTTGTAACACAGGTCCCATGACATTAGCACCTTACATTACCATCCTGCAGAGATAATGAAATTTCAACACTCACCTTCATACCTTCAGAGACAATTCCATGCAAACAACAACGTGTTCATCAGCATCAGCAATGTCCACACTATGTCCATGCAAACCAGTAGGCTTCCATGTACCCATCCTTAGTCGACCCGAATCCGACCTGATTCAAGTCGAACCATTAAATTGACCTAACATAACCAGTATCTAATTTGACATTACCTAACATGACCTGAAACTTGAACGATTACCTGATTTCACATCTATGTGCGAGTTTTTATATCAGTAAAAAGACCTATCATGTCCCTGTCAATTTGGATCCTCTAAAAATAAACGTAATAATTTTTGTCAATTTCACAATTGAGCAAATGAGGACAATAGATAATGATGTTCATTATTTCATTCATTTATCCCACTTTTAATTGATAGACTAACAAATGTATCTCTTAATATATTAATTTGATCAAATATTTTTTTTAGTCTTTAAACTATCTTTTTGTCAAAATAAATACTTAAAATTTTGTGAATCGTCAACGTCTAATGGATCGAAATGTTTTTTTAACTTAGACAACTGCTAAACTTAAAGTGGTTATAAATAATAGTTTAAGTATTTGTTTTGACAAAAATAATTTAAGATTAAAAAAAACAAGAAGACATAATTCTTGTTAAGTATAGTAGAGATTAAACATGAATAACCCTAGTTTTTTTGTTTGCTCTTGTCCTAAATCTTTACCTTATAAGAGTTCAGTTTTGTTCTCTTCTACCTATCCATATTTCTTCCTTCACATTATCTTCTTCCATTTTTTTCTTTTTTCCATCTCCATGTTCATTTCCTTATAAAAAGTGAGATGTTTTGTATGTTCTTGTAGCACTTTTCAGTCTTGTTTTAAAAAAATCAAAATTGGATTTGTGATTGTCTCTTTTGTAGGTGATTATTTTTTATCATATTGATCTAACTTTGTTTTGGATCCTCGGGTTAATCCTTTCGTCTCTATAGATGCTTACAAGCAATCCATATATGACATGCTTGAATCATGATAAATCCAGTTGTTAATTTGTTGTTACGTTCTATTATTATGTAAGTATTGACGGTGTTTACCTTTCATTGTCGAAAATAATACTTCTGTCCCACTAAACTGTCACATTTGAGTCAAACCTTTTTAAGTTTGACTTCTTATAATTTAAAATTTATTATTGATAAAAATATAAAAAAAATATATTTTAAAAACCTTGAATCAAGTAGTTTTTAAATGTATATTTTATAAATTTTAATTAATTAAAAAATTTAAATAAATTATAGTCAAAGTTAAACATTTTTTACCAATCTGTGACAGTTTAGTGGGACGGAGGGAGTATTTGTTTGTATCTGTTATTTCTCTGAGTTATTTTTTTACAATAACAACTCAATTTTATTAAAAAAAATTATGGAAGATATCACAAATGCAACACATCTAGAAGGGAGAATAATGGAGACTAGTCCACCAAAATCTCATACAAAAACCCAAATGTGCAAAGAAAAGTAAATACTTTCATAGAAATTAACATACCGCCAAAATCCAGAAGCCTTCCTGAATTTCCTTGTGTCTATCTAAATGAGACGCTTTAGGGGTGAAAAAATGAGTGGTGAACAAACCAAACTATCAGGCAGATTGCTCTGCTACTGAGGTCTGATTACATCGACAAACAACCATCAACTGAGTGAGGATTTATCTTTCTATGACCAACAACAGAATCATAATCAGAAACTAGCACTGTGAAATCTTTATGCGAGCACTAAACAACCGTTAATATATGCTGAAATAATGTCAAAACAACAGATGAAACGAACCACAAAAATAAAGAATTAATGTGCCACAAATGCAAAGATCCTTATTAAAAATATAAAAAAACAAGAAAATAATGAACCCGGTAGTCGACAATCAATACTAAAACTAATTATCGACCACCAACTAAAGAAATAAATGAAAAAAAAAAGATTGTGACACTATTTCTCAGAGTTATTTAGTTGAGATTTTAATCATTTTCTAGTATATTTTTTTAAGGAATAAGCTAATTACATATATTTATAAAAACTTAATCAAGATTGACATTAAACTCCAAATAAACATTATGTTATTTTTCATCCCAATATGGAATCTAATTATGATATTTGTTTGATTTAATTTCATTAGAATTTTATCCCAACTACATAGATGTGTACATTAGCTCTTTTTTTAGCAATCAATAAGAAGAGAGATTCTATATGCTGCTTCAGGACTGAGACCTCCGACCTACATTTTCTTACAAGAATTGTCAAGAATATAGAATAAAGACATACACAGCCATCCAAAATTGTTTGCATCTACAATGGTCCTCAAACAACCTTCAAAGGATGTTGACGGATATATAGAGCAATTAAGCGAGTTAAATAGAATTTACTTAATTAGTTTAGAAAGAAAAAAAAAATCAAAACTGATATGTACTAACCATTGAGCCACATGTTAGAGAGAAAATAGAAATGTTGAAGGCCATTTACACTATATCAGTTTCTTTCTTTCCCTTTTAATTTAGAAATTTTGAATGATATTATATTATTCACGACGACCTTTAAAGAACCCAACAAATGTTTCACTGAAAAAACGGATGATGTTCATCTTAGGAGACACGAGTTCAAATCGTTTTGTCTATATGATGTATGCGCATTATCAAAGAGTTAAGAATATCTATGAACAGATATTACCTTATAATCACCTTTAGACTATTAAAAAAATTATCGTGTGTTTAAATGTACTTGAACCGGCCGTAATTTTTAATAACAATATTAATAGAATTAATACTCAATCCGCTATTACGTGTCAATTTTAAATAACAAAAATATATAATGATGACTTACTGAGCTCATTTTTATAATTGAAGGTATATTAAGATTTTTAGATACTTAAAGTTTGCTTTGTTAAGCAATTTTTTATATAATTATTAGTATTTGCTTTATTAATTCATTAAATCAAATTAAGTACTACAAGGATTTATTATGGAGACAACTATGTTAACTTAGTTTATTCTATTCACAATACCAAATTTTAAATTATAAGTATTATTTAAAGGCATAAGGATAATTTTAGCTCTTAATGTTTACAATTTGTGTCATTTTAGCCCTCGTCCTTTTTTCAGGATATATTTAACCCCAACCTATATCTTTTTGTCAAATTACTCATTTTTTAACTAACATACAAGTTAAACCGTTAAAAATTTAACGGTAATGACATGCACATATGACAATACATTTTAAATGATATCACATCTAACTTATTAAATGTTTACATGTAGAATATAATTTATTTGTATATCAATATAAAAAAACAATTAAATATTAAAGCTTAAATATTGAGAAAAAAGCTAAAAAACCTTAAATATCAAATGAATTTTTGATGGAACTAAAAAAAACTCAAAATATTGAAATATATATATATATATAAACTGTACTTTTTCAAGATTCTAAAAACCTTAAATATTAAAGCTTAAAGTGATTAAGGATTTTGAAAGATATTTTCTTTAAACACAGTTAAATTTACTTAACTTTCCCACGATTTGTTTTTGCTTTTAGTTTTTCAGTTGTTTTCTTTTCTTTTATTTAACATTTAATTGTTTTTAATAATTTTATAAAAATAAATTTTATTTCACGTGTAAACATTTAATAGGTTAGATGTCATATTATTTAAAATGTATTGTGACATGTCAACATCATTAAATTTTTAACGGTTTAATTTGTATGCTAGTTAAAAAATGAGTTATTTGACAAATTGATATAGATTCGGGTTAAATTTATTCTAAGAAAATGAAGGCTAAAATGACACAAACTATAAACTTTAAGAGCTAAAATTATTCTTATGCCTTATTTAAATGACTTAACGTTTACGTTTTATCCCTTAAGGATGATATTTTTTATTAAGCAAATGGGTCAGTTTAACTAACGTGTATAGTGTTAGGAGACATGTCGCAAAAACATCACCTCAACACTGCCAAATAATTATCAGAACAAATAATTGCAAAAATTCAATAATAAAACATTTAGCATAAAATTTTAATATATATATATATATAAATGAAAGAAAATAACGGCAAAATTAGTGGAATAATCTACTTTAATAATTTATTTAGAGATTTAGAGTTGTTTTAAAATTATTTTAGAGAATAAGTCAGTTTCTACAGTACCACGTCATGTGGAGGTGACGAGGTCAGACCTCGCCATGTGCAGATGGCGAGGTGCAAAAACGGCTCAGCTTTGGCAGGTTGGCAAGCGTGCAAAGCAGCTCGTGATGAGCCGTGGACTGAGCTAGAGGGACCACGCCTTGTGCACGTGGCAAGGTCTTGTGCGCCAGTTTTGCATGCATGCAAAAGACCAGCTTTCACGTGAAAGCTGGTCACTCACTTTTTTTTACATATTGGTACAATATTAGGTTACATATATGAGTGTATAGAGATAGAAAAAAATTCATTCTTACGAGTGTTTGAGAAGAGAAAATTTTGAGAGAGTTAGAATTGTAGTGTATTTGAAAGAGGTTGAGACATCAATTTGGGTGATAGTTTTTGAAGATATATTCGAAGACAGTGAAGATTGTTGAAGTGTATTTTTCTGTAGATCTTCTCGGTTTCTCAGCAGTAAGTAACCAATTTTTTTAATTAATATGTGTTTTTTTTAAATTATAGAGGGTTTGTACATTTTTTGTGTGATTAAAAATATATTCGAATGATAATTAATTTTTATTGTTGAAGGCTTTAGAGCACACATACACAATTTCTTGTCTAATCTGGTAACTTTTTGTATTTTTTAAATTTATATTCGCATAGATCAAAAATTTTGAAGCTAATACATTTTTGGTTCTATTTATATTCGAATGATAATTTTTTTCATATCTGCAAATAGAAAATGACATCTTGAGGTGTTTTTTTGTACCGTGACCATGAGCACATTTCGTATCATATTCACGAAGAGCAAGTAAGTAATTTTGCCGTTATTTAAAATTTATTAGGTCACGTGTAATGGTTAAAATATGAAATAATTTATTATAATGAATTAATTGTAGGGTGTATAGCATAACATCCGTCGTCGAGGATTGAAGATTAAGGAACCTTCTAATTGCTCAGTTTATTACCTACAACGTGCTGGTTTTTATAATGCTTCATTTCTCCGTGGATTTAAGATAGTCCCCGGGTTGATTACCGCATTGATTGAACGGTGGAGACCAGAGACTCACACATTTCATTTTCCATTTGGCGAATGCACAATAACTCTGGAGGATGCATCATTACAGCTTGGTGTCCCAACAAATAGGAAATCATTGGTTGGAGAAAATAAGTATAATGCATATGAGCTTTGCATGTAGTACATGGGAAAAGCTCCTCCTGAGTCATGTGTGGACGGTCTACGTCTCAAAATTCCATGGTTGCAGGAGGAATTTATGGTAACAAATGAATATGGTTGCCGAGAACTTGAGTGTGCAGCTCGAGCGTATATACTATAACTTATTGGTGGGGTATTGATGCCAGATACATTTGGTAATATGGTTCACACATAATATCTGTTGTTCTTGGCTGATTTTGACACAGCTGCTACATATAGTTGGGGATCTTTAAAATTGGCCTTTTTGTACCATGAGATGTGCAAGGTCACAATTATGAATGGTGAAAAGATGAATTCAGATATGGGTGGATGTCAAATCTTATTGCAGTTGTGGGCATGGTACAGGTTGCCTTATCTAACGCCCGTTTTATCTGTACTCATACAGATGAGGTTTCCGCTTGCTGAAAGGTAATATTGTGATTAAAGTTGTATGTGGCTATTTTATTGATCTAATATTTATCTGCAATGACTTAGAAATATAAGTTCAATATCTTTGCAAATGGGGACATAAGTTGAGGAATGAGGGGTGGTGCACAACACTGTCAGAGATATAAGACTAAAGATCCAAACAATAGGGGAAAGTCAGGTTTCATAATATTATTTTTTAAAAGTAATATGTTATGTTTGTTTGTGAATTCATATTAATTTTTGTGTTTTACTGTTTATTTGGCAGTCTTACGTGAATGACACAATCAAGACTTGCCTACCAGAAACTGTGCTTCAATGTTCATCATTCTGGGTGCAGTTGTGCCTTTGATCCACTTTTCTATTGTTGAGTTTCATTATGCTGACAGAGTGTTGCGGCACTTCAACTTGCACCAACCCATTCCTAGAGCTCCACATTAATGTATTCATATTATTCGTAGAGGTAGATTCAATGAGAATTGGACTGTGAAGTAAGTCGATTTCTTTGAATTATGAGAAGAAAGATGGACGGGTGGGCTAAAAATTTGATTCCAATTCATGCCAGTGGTTTTGAATTCAATATAGAGTACTATTCGTGGTTTTCAGAAAATGGAAAATCGTTCATAGCATCTCTCGAAGATGCAAATAAATGGCTTGAAGATCCGCGGTGCTCAAGACACGTACATTTCTCATCTGAGTTTGGTTAGAGCTCTCAAGAACCAACAGATGAACCAAACTTCGAAAGATTTTCAAGTTGGCATTCTTCGTGGTCTCTGGTGCAATCTCAATTCCCCCGATACATGTAAGCAGTAATCTTTGGGAAGAACCAATACAACACGAGTATCCACCATTTGGTAATGTCTCAGAACAACCACCATTTGGAGAAAGCTTATCAGTTCATCAAACATTTGGATTTGGTAATGTTCCGGAACAATCACCGATTAAATTTCCAATTGGTGCTAGCTCATCTTCTCAGCCAGCTTACAATGCTGATGGAGGATACGTACCACAATTTTAGTATCCTCAATCATCTGTATATAGGGAAGGTATGGGTGTTGGTCGTATGACATCTCTGTTGTCGACTACCACCATTAGCAGCTCATTATTTCATTCGGAAGATATGTTTCGTACACCACCTTCTATGCAAATAATGGATGGTCAATTTTTCAATGATGAGCAGGCTCCTAATCGACAACAAAGAATGGTTCACCCGCCAAGCGGTATGATCAAACATCATCTTTTCACCGACAGGAATTACCGAGGAGGAGGTGAAAATAGGAAATATGGTTTCTTTATTTATTTGTAATATATGTTTCGATTTTGAATATTTGTAGTCCCCGGGTATTTCATGTTATATGTATTTCTTTCGATTTCATTTTGATATTTAAGTTCTTTTTTTAATTTTGGTATACAGATTCAAATTCCAATTCCAACTATAAATTTAAAAAAATCAAGAAATAAATAAATAATTGAATTTGAAAAAAATAGGATAGCTAGAAGAATGAAATTAAAAAAACGAGAAAGTCTTGAAGTTGGTTCGAATATTAACTATAACAAAATAAATGGTTATTTTTATTCGAACATTAACATAGAAATAGAATTTACAACTCCAACATTTTTTTAAGTTCGTCCCAACATTTGTTTAATTCCAAATTCAAATTCCAATTCCAACATTTTTTTTTGTTAATATTTTGGTTCGATATTTAAGTTCGTTCTTTATTTTCGGTATTCAAATTCCAATTCAAAATGCAAACATGAATAAGAAAAAGAAATGTATTTACATTACCATAAAATGTACATTAAACACAACATTTGGGTTGATGGTCCGGCACGATAGTTGGAAAGATTGGATTTGTTCGGACACTTGTTTCTTGAATGACTCGGTTCCCTACAAATAGTACAATGTTTAACTTGAACTCCCCTTCTCTATTATCTGGATCATTCATATTTGTATGAATAAGAGTGGACGTTGGTCGACCTTTCAGCTTTCTACAAAGCTCTGGATTTGGTAACCATTATTTGTATATTGGCTCTACCGGACAATAGTCTTGGTTCGGGATTGTGTTAAACCGAATTCTGTATATATTTGCAATATTCTCCAGTTTATAACACTCATCTGCAAAACCGTAAGGGTCAAGATGAAAATGCAAACATGCGGCGTATGTGTGAGAGCAGGGGTATCTAAATGCTTGGAATGCACCACAATCACACCATCTCTGATGAAGGTTTACGGTGAACATTCTTTACTCACCTCAGGCCGTAGCATCGACAGAAAATTCAAAACCATGTGGGTCGAATGATCTGACTCGCATAGAGGTGGCTTTGGCTTAAAGTTCGATCATTCTATCCTACAGGGTTTTAGACCAATATTGTCCGATGTTTATCCAGGAGTTAACTTCCTGCCTTTTGTCGGACCACACTTTACCCAATCTGAAGTAAGTCTCCCACACAATACTTGCAATTGGGAGATGGCGTGTTTCTTTAAGCATCGAGTTTATAGCCTCTGCAAGGTTAGTTGCCATATGGCCATAACGTCGACCTTCATCATAGGCTTGTGACCATCTTTTCGCGGGGATGTCATTTGCAAAATTAAATACATCTACACCGTGCCGCTTCAACCTTCTTATCCTCGCTTCGAATTTTGGTTGAACTAGTTCATACCCTATTAAAAAATAAGTTAAATAAATCAAGATGATCAACTCAAAAAAATTACAAATTTTTATAAACAATGAATAACAACTTACTCGCGCCTAAAATCTCTTTCCGAATCTGATTGTTTCTCAACCACGTCTTCGCATTTGCCGCAATATGTCGTACACAATATGTTGAATATGCATGTGGAGGTTTCCATAAACTCTCATGTTTGTCAATTACTGATAAGAGCACAGTCTCTTTATCAGAAATCATGCAAATCTTGTCTTCAAAAAGAATTCTCATCCATTCGCGTCTTCCTTTTCAACTATGGCAAAGGCAATTGGGAATATATTATTGTCTTCATCTTGTGCAACAACCACGAGTAATATATGACAGTACTTCCCATACAGTCAGGTACTATCCACTTGAATCATGCGTTTGCAGAATAGGAACCCTTCAATGCACGCACTGAACGCCCAAAATAACTTACTAAATATTCTTTTACCAAGAATTAATTTGCCTTGTAAGTTGAACGCCGGTTTTGTTTCGTATTTTACCATAATTCCTGGGATGAATATTTGCATTGCTCGTAAAAGAGATGGTAGCTCATTATACGATTTATCACAATCACCATACAGTTGCGCCATCACCTTTTGCTTTGCCATCCACACCTTGTAATAAGATGGAAAATATCCAAGCTGAGTCCGAATATATGCTACTAACACTACAATCGAAATTCTTGGTTCCTGTTCAACCAATGCCCTGGTGTAAGCATATATTAGATCAGAGTCTAAATTAATGTGTCCTGTGATAAAGCCATATTGGTACAGGTGTGCTGCTCAATGAACCGTGACACCTCCCACATCTGGGTCCTCTTCCTGTATGAAATTCTTACCCACCAAGAACATTTGCTCTTCCAATGAAGACATCTTACACAATAAGTAATTTTATTGGACTCAACAATAGAAAATGACGTATGGTGTTTGATACAGTACTCTTGAACTGCTAGCTTGTCGACTTCTTTTGTTTCGAATTCAACCTTCAGTACCAATTCTCCAAAGTTCGAAGATGATGAAGAACCAAATACGCAAGCTTGATGTTTCGAATCTCGCGTTGCAGTATAGTCCACCTCATACATGCGGGCTACTGGAGGTTCATAGGCTGGATAAATGGGTTCCGATTGCTGGGGCTCGGGTTCAACATAACCCCAAACTGGCTGCTCTTTTCTCAGCCCGAGCCTAGAAACAACCATGGCCCAAACATCATCTTCAACATCGATACCATTACCTTGAGATGCATCTGTCATAACAGTCTCAACATCATCAACATCGAGTAAGTGCATGTCATCATCTTTCGTAATAGGCACAATATTTTCTTCATCCTCACTAAAATCTTCAAGCGATTCGCCCCAATGACCAATTGTGGGCTCGGTGTCACAATATGTTGATGAACTCATTCTCTGTAAATATTCAAAAAAACATAAGCAAAGATAAAAATTTGATTTTCTTATTAAAATTTTAAAAATAATAAACGACAAACGAATTACAATTTTGAAAATATAAAACTTACCGGATTCGACGAGAAACCTTGCAAACGTGCTCTATAATTTTAAAAAAGTAATTATCATTCGAATGAATATATCTTCAATCACACAAAAAAGCACAAACCCTCTATAATTTAAAAAAAACACCAGATTAATTAAAAAATAATCACTTACTTACTGATAAAAAACCGAGAAGATCTACAGAAAAATACACTTCAACAATCTTCACCGTCTTCGAATATATCTTCAAAAACTATCACCCTAATTGATGTCTCAACCTCTCTCAAATAAACTGCAATTCTAACTCTCCCAAAATTTTCTCTTCTCATACACTCGTAACAATTTCTTCTCTATACACTCCTATATATATATAACTTATACAAATATAAAAAAAATTAAAGATGGGTGACCAGCTTTCACGTGAAAGCTGGTTTGTGCATGCATGCATGAACATCACCTCGCCACCTCTAGGTTGCGAGCTTTGACCCTCATTTAATTGCCCACGCAGCTTGCATGGCTTGTCATGCCTATCAAGCCTTTAGGTCTGGCTCATTCTGCCGAATATGGCGCATTACACAACACCTCGTCACCTTCACATGGCGAGGTCCAAGGACGCCAGGAGCACATGGCGTGGTACTGTAAAAACTGGCCTATTCTCCAAAATAATGTTTAAACGACCCTAAATTCCTAAATAAATTATTAAAGTGGATTATTCCCTCAATTTTGCCGAAAATGACATTATATTTTCTGAATTTTGGGAAAATTATAATACGAAATATTTACAAACTACATAAAATTAAAAATAAAAAATATATAAATATATAATTTTACAAAAAATTTCATACTATTTTTATAATATAAAATTTTTATCAAATTCAATAAAAATCAGATTTTTACCATATATAAAATTATTTTAAATTATAAAAAATAAAAATGGTCTAGAAAAAATTATTTTTTTGAATTTTCTAAAGCTTTTATAGTTGTCCATAACATATTTTACATTTTCCATGTTTTGTTTTAAATATAAAAAATATAAAAGATAGAATAATATATATGTGCTTAATTTTCTATTTTTACATTTTTAAATTTTAAGATTTCTAAATTTTTTATTTAAATTATGATATTTATGTATAATAGATACCCAATTTATATTTCAAAAGTTCTGATTTGATTTTTTATTTTTCTAATTATTTCACTTCATGATATTTTTGTAGTATTGATGTGGCATTTTACCACGTACCTTCTTCATGTTGGATACTGTTTTATAGTCTCATCACTGACTAATGTTATTACAAGTAAATTAATTTGTTTAATAGAGCGATTCTTAAGGTATCTGGAGAAAAAAAAACAAGTATAAATATTATAGTTTTTTTTTGGTAAAAGTATAAATATTATATCTAAGGCTTTAGCCTAGTGATGACTATGTTTCTTTTTATCTACACAATCTAGGCTTAAATTCCTACGCTCTAAATTTTTTACCAACAAGAGTTGGGTGTAATGGTAAAATACATTATTTTTCTACGGAAAGAGTTTAGGTTTGAACATTGAAATCGACATTATTGAAGAAAAAGTTGTCATAAACAATAGCTTAAAACATTTCATTCTAGATTTATATTAAATTCAAATAAAAATCAAACTTACCTTATTATTTAGTGTTACACTCTACTAACATTGATGTAAGAGAAGATTGAAGGGATTCAATAAAAAAGTAAATGAAGACGGAGATCAAAGTTATGTTTAAAATATTCATATTCGATTGTTACTACACGTAAATATCAGGTACGATATTTAACAATCGCAACTTGAGAATGTGTGACTAATTATTTTTTTATTTTATTTTTATGTAGAATTGAATGAGTTGGTGGGGTAGTCAAAGCTGGCAACTCTGTGTGATGCTTATGCTGAGATTGTTATGCCGATTAATCTCTACCTTTGCAGTTTGCCCACCACTCAAAAGTGGTTTCTTTTTGGGTATATATCAACATCATATTCGTACCCAACAAATTAGAGCTTTTCCCAAATTAATATGAATATGATGTTTGTTTTGGTTAATCCAAGTTTAATTTCATAAAATGGGAACTTAGCCCACATGCTTAAGCAAATTATTCTCGGCGTTTATGGTTGGTATTCGCCACTCGTTTTCATTAATTATTTACTTTGATTCACATTCTTGTTGGACCAAATAAATATAGGGATGTCTCAATAATAAAGCAGATGGTCTTTACCCTAAGAAACACGGAATGATCTTCATACTACAGAACTTAATTATTTACTTTTATTCACATTCTTGTTGCTCCGTATTGGACCTATAGTTTAGGGGAAGAGAAAATGTCAACGAAAAACTTTTAACCGGTTAATTCAATCCCAACCTTTTTATTATTATCATAAAAGAAGCATTTGACTGTCATTAGTTAATTATTATTGAAATACAATCCTCTAAATCATTTTTGTATTCAATTTTGGAATCATCAATAAATAAATAAAAATATTATGTAAAGGAACCTTATTCCCTTTAACAAGGATGGAGGAGAGAATTTCTTTTAATCAGTGGTGGTCCTCTATAGATTAATTTATTAAATTTACGAACACATTTTTTTTATTTAATGATGGGAATTTTGGTTTCAGCATACTAGGAAGTGGTTAAGGAAGTTTCGATCTGTATTACTTTTTAAAAATATAATACGAATCAGCTGAATTAAAATTCGAATTTAACGATACCAGTGGATTATAGATTGTTAGTAGAAATTATAATAGCAGTTGTAAACGTGTTTTTAAATCCCATCACATTTACCCTAAATCGAATGATCTAACGGGATGAGGTGTTAAGTCGTTTAAGCAAAATCATAGATTTCAATCCCGATATGAATGGAAAAAAGTAGGTTGAGAGAGTCGTCCTGTAAAACTCTAAATTAGTCGATCAATGAGTCGAATAACAAAAGAATCCCGTCGCATTCATCAACTTGCAAACATAATGCATGTTACTGCTGTCAATATATAGTGCACCTAGTAAATGGAAGCTAGGAAATGCAGATATGTAAGGAAATGTATAAACTTGTAGGAAAGTCCTCTACATTCCTTTGTGGGTAACCCAGATTTGGCTGGAATGATATACAATATTTGTTGGGAAGATTCAAACAACAATTTATTAAAACGAGTCTTTAATTTATAATCTGATATATATAATTTTTGAATAAAAATTGAATTTAATTAGAACACACACTACAACAACAATTTGTTTTCTCGAAAAACTTATCTACTAATTCAAAATTGTTAGAAGTTAATTAGGCTTGTTAAAGAGCTGTTAAAATTGTTGTTAGTTTGTTAGAATAGTCGGTTGTATATTTGGGTATAAATACCCATTGATGTAATAGGATCTGTGGCCAAGTCATCAATTTCTAATAAAATCAGATTCACATTTGTTTTACTCTGTATTTTTACCATTCATCTCCTTTCCCACATTTACTGTTGATCACCTATTCCGATCACCACCATGGCCCCTTTCTCATAAAAATCAATCTTGTTTTCCTTTCTTCCTGCAAGAAATATTTAACTCGTTTTGAGCAGCCTATACAGTCATTCACATTGGGCTAGTTCAGGACCGCCACGGATATTTAGATAGATAGGCTATGCTAATATTTAGATTTCTGATCAATGTTTGTTGAAGCTAGTATTAAAAAATGTGGAGTGACTAAAAATGTTTATCCGTTTTCATTCGAATCTCGACATTTATATTGTAAAGTGGTGTAGACCAAGTTGTGGTGTTTGACATAAAACGCGGTTGTGGATTTCATTTGGAGCACGTGCTGTACAAGGCAGAGCAGTTATATATATATACTCCACTCCCATTCTTCATTTCCTCACTTCAAATTCAATTCTTAGCTCTCCAGCTCCATCTGCTGGTTTTCCAGTGGAGTTTGGGCAACACTAGATTGTGTTGTGTGGACAAACTTTTGAGAGTAAGATTTTACAAGACAACAGTAAGTAAAGGCTTTTGTTTATCAGACAAGACAGTCCAAGCTTATTGTTGTTTTAACAAAGATGGGAGAGCACCAGGTTTCTGGCTTCTCCATTGATGTGCTCCCACAAGGTGGCTCCAAATGCTTTGATGACGATGGCCGGCTCAAGCGAACTGGTAAACTTCACCAACATCATCCTTGTTTGCTTTTATTACTTTTTCCATAAAGTTCAGAAGAAAGCAGCTTCTTCTGTATATTTTACCAAACACTTGGCTTATGTCCTTTGGCAGGAAGTGTATGGACCGCGAGTGCACATATTATAACAGCTGTAATTGGTTCTGGTGTCCTGTCCCTGGCTTGGGCCACAGCTCAGCTCGGATGGATTGCCGGTCCGGCAGTCATGTTCCTGTTCTCTTTTGTAACATACTACACCTCTACTCTTCTCGCTGCTTGTTACCGCTCCGGTGACCCTGTCAATGGCAAGAGAAACTATACTTACATGGAAGCTGTGAGATCAAATCTTGGTACACCAAATTAAACTTTTCATTGCATTAACAAATCTGCTTCTTTCTTCTTTTCCAACTTCTAAACTTTTTTAATAACTTTTTAGGTGGATTTAAGGTCAAAATATGTGGGTGGGTTCAATATCTGAACCTTTTTGGAGTTGCCATTGGGTACACAATTGCATCAGCAATTAGCATGATGTGAGTTTCTTCCTTGTTTAGTTTGGTTTTTGTAGTTGTTTAGGCTAACAGGATGAGGTTTGGGTATAACAGGGCTATCAAAAGGTCTAATTGCTTCCATGCCAGTGGTGGCAAAAACCCATGCCACATGAATAGCAACCCTTATATGATTGCTTTTGGCATTGTTGAAATCATTTTCTCTCAAATTCCCGACTTTGATCAACTATGGTGGCTTTCCATTGTTGCTGCTGTCATGTCCTTCACTTACTCCACAATTGGGCTTGGACTTGGAATTGCTCAAGTTGCAGGTATTATTAAAACCTTCCTTTACAATATGGGTATGATTTAGCTGATTTTAAGGTGTTTCTTTTGGTTAAATTTCCAGCAAATGGGAAAATTAGGGGAAGCTTGACTGGGATAACTGTTGGAACTGTCACTCAAACACAAAAGATATGGGGGAGCTTCCAGGCACTTGGAGACATAGCTTTTGCCTATTCTTACTCCCTTATACTCATTGAAATTCAGGTAACAATTTGTCTGAACTCGAATGACTTGTTTACTTGATAAGGCCATGAAGCATGAGCTTAACAATATGATACTTTTGACAGGACACGCTTAAGTCTCCACCAGCAGAATCAAAGACAATGAAGAAGGCAACTCTGGTAAGTGTTGGCGTCACAACCCTCTTCTACATGTTGTGTGGTTGCATGGGCTATGCTGCTTTCGGAGACTTGTCCCCCGGGAACCTTCTAACCGGTTTCGGATTCTATAACCCATTCTGGCTCCTTGACATTGCTAATGCTGCCATTGTGATTCACCTTGTTGGTGCATACCAAGTTTACTGTCAACCCCTTTTTGCCTTCATCGAGAAATCGGCAGCAGAAAGGTTCCCCCGTAGTGAATTCATAACCAAAGATATCAAGATCCCTGTTCCCGGATTTCGCCCTTACAACCTCAACCTCTTCCGGTTGGTCTGGAGGACACTTTTTGTGATACTAACAACTCTGATCTCCATGCTTCTTCCCTTCTTTAATGACATCGTCGGACTGCTTGGGGCAGTTGGATTCTGGCCACTCACAGTTTACTTCCCAGTAGAGATGTACATTTCTCAAAAGAAGATACCAAAATGGAGCAAAAGATGGCTCTGCCTCCAAATACTCAGCATGGCTTGCCTTATAATCTCCATAGCTGCTGCTGCAGGTTCTATTGCAGGGATCATGCTTGATCTCAAGTCATATAAGCCCTTCTCGACCTCCTACTAGTCCGGTCGAATCGAACTCATATCACACGTCTCATGGATAGTTCAAGAAGCAAAGAAAACTAAAAGATATTTCTGTTAACTACCACTACTGCTAAGCAGTTTCTTCACTTTTTCTTTTCTTTTCTGTACTGTTCAACAAAATGGGGCCATGTTTTACAGTCTCAACTTGTAACTTTTCCCCATCAGTCAATGCAAAATGAACAACTTTGAGCATACAAATAAAGCTAGGCAATTTGAAAAAAGTTATTCCATGCCAAAATTGATGAATACCTAGTGGAGATTCTTGATTTATCTCCTGGAAATGATTGAAACTTGGAAGGGAACTGCTCTTCTACTTAATGAAAGGCAAAGAAAATAGACTTGCTTCCTGCAATATGTCAACTCCAATAACAGCAAAACACCATTGGAAGTGCCTGTTCCTATTCAACACTAACACCAGAAGAATGAAACCCTAATCTAGTGATGAGATGGTGGGGTTAGAGTGTTAAAAGGCAGATATTTAAACCAACACTCTTATGAGTCCTGTTAGCGTTTGCCGCGGTTGCAAATGTAACGAATACTAATAATAAAAAGGCATTGAGAGGCACAAAGATGGGTTATTACTATTTACTACTAGTCATGGCCAAAAGAAACAGATTTGATTGCAAACCATGAGTTTCAGTGGCAATTAGTAGATTGATCTTCCCAGCTTGAAAGCAGCTACAAAACAAAAGGAGCGGTAGAAGTACTCCTGAAAAAGTCACCAATCTTGGTGTTACTGGAAACTGTTGTGTTAACCAGGATTTGCTTATCATGCAAGTAAAAGCTACATTCATCCAAGTATTTTATAAAACTCATAATTCAACTCATTTCAAACTTGGCTCATGTTTCCTTCCAAAACTTGAGTAGTATCGTTATATGCATAAAAAGTTTATGAGTTAATTCTTAAACTATGACTCTCATTCTAAATTGGTCCCTAGACTTTTAAATATTTCAATTCCATCTCTAAATTGGTCCACAAATTATTGTTAAGCGGTGGTGGTAGCCGCCTAAGGAGGCTGTAGGGGCTTCCCCCGAGAAGAGAGTAGCCATTGGTTGATTCATTTTGAGTGTTATTCCCACTTCAAAGGTAATTATGGGGTTCTAGAGAAGAATCTCCAAAGGGGATTCCATATCACCTTTTGTTCTACCAAGTCATTTTTCTTTTCGCATGGAGTAATTATTAAATTTTAGTAGAGAATGTAGGGTTGATTTGATTGTTTTCTACCAAGATGAACCTATGAAAATCATGGAGCTACTACAAATCAACTCATGATTCTTGGCATTTAAGGAAAGATTGGATTACTCATCCAGTTTGAAATTGATTAGGCTTAGAATAAGTTATTTCAAGTATATTTATATATTTTTGTTTAAATGGAAAACAAAATTGAGTCAAACAAATTAAAACAAGGGTGAATTGTTTTTTTATCAACTCAATTTTTTCTGTGTTTCTGTCATGGTCATTTAATATTTTTTTAGATTTCACTCGTTTTAATCAGTCAACCATTAAGTGTATGAGATTAGCACCACAATATGAATTTTGGACCTTTTATTTATGAAATTTTCTTAAAATTTTAACCTTCTTCCTCATGGCGAACTCTTTTTCCATCAACGTTTGACCACAATCGACCTTCGTTTGCGAAATAATAGGTAACGTTCCACTTCTTTTCTTTTTCTTCTTCTCAATTTAGTTTTTCTTGAAATTTTCTCAAAATCGATAAAAATCAAATCAAAACACCAATGTCTTATCTACAATCTTCTTCATCCAATAAAAATAAAATCGAGATATATTTTTTCCTCCTCTACCTCTCGTGGATTTGGATTCGGAAGAAAATAATATAAATCAAAGAAATCCCGAGAATATGGAGATGAGAGGAGTTTCAGGATTTTTTTGTATAAATTTCCTCCTGCTGCTGTTATTATATTGCGGTAGTCTCAGGGTTAATATTCTTATTTGTATGAATCAATTAAATTTGAGGCAAGTGAGGAAACAATTCTTGAAACCAAAGGTAAAATTGTACCATCATTGCTGTGCTTTTCATCCTTAATTATCAACATTTTGAGTGCATTAAAATCAAGCTGAAAAAAACTAAAACAACCAAGGAAAATTTGATTAGCATAAATGCTCAAAATAACATCGTGAAAACAACTTGCTTCCTGAAGATGCATTAAAATCCAGTCATACATCTAAAGTTTAACTACTAACCAAACGCCTCCCAGCCAATGAAAGCGCTGTATGAACAGTGTCGTATACACAAATGACAAAAACGTAACACTTTTGGGTCTGTTCTGAAATGAACCCGTATGAGTTCCAAATAAAAATGGCTTGCTTCTTCTTCCAAGTTTTAACAAAGTTCTTCCTTGCTGAACTTGTTCCAAGCTTCCTGTTTCCAATCATATGAACCAAATTATGAAATATTATAAAACCATACCATTGTCTAAATATGTCTGGTATAAGCTATCAGGTGGTAGGTATCAGATATCAGACAATGATACTTCGGGGAAAATAATGAGTCTCACCCATCACACTAAAGATGAGTGTCTACCCGTTACTTCATCGAGGACTGATGATGTGAGTGATCACTATGGATATATCTCATGTTAAAATATATACTACCTTCCCACAGTATTGAAATTCATACAGTACCTGAAAAATAAAATAAAATTCATACAGTACCTTGAGAATGTCGAAAACCTTTTCAGCAATATATTTCTGTTCAACAGTAGCACCTTTCTGCTGAACCTTATCAGGATGGACACACAATGTGGCCTTTCTATAAACCTTTTTAACAGATCCAGAGGTAATTAAATCAGTCAGCGAAACTGGCTCCCATCCACAGTCGGACCATAGTACCTGTTTGTTGAAGTAAACAGTTACTTATGCAAGCCAATAAGCTACAAATTCTAGACATTCAATAATGATTCCAAAATCTTATTAGAGCCTAGAGGTGGCAAACGGGTCATTTCGGGTCTGACTACATTCGGTTTAAGTTCGGGTCGGGTCTGGTTCGATTTTAGTTCGGGTCTATGGTGATTTCGGTTCGGGTATCAGGTCAGGACGTCGGGAAGGTTGACTTTCGGTGCGGTTGATTTCGGATCGGATCAATATCGAGTTAATAGGAGAACGATCGGTTTTAATCGTGTTTTCAGGCCGAGTTAGGTTTTTCCACCCTATACATGACTTTATATAGCATGTATATTTGACTTTTTGGTGAGTTGTGCGACAATTCACATCTCATTTTTATTTATTTATTTTAATATATATTCTTTATTTCGGGTTGACTTCGGTTCGGATTGCTTTCGGTTTGGGTGGAATCGAATCGGTTTCATTCGGTTTGGTTGAAAATTGGTTCGGGTCCATTTTCGGTTCAACTGAAATTCGGTTCGGTTTATTTCGAGTTTCGGATCAAATTCGGGTCATCGCGTTCGGGTCTTGCTTCGGGTCTCGGGTCAAGTTTGCCAGGTCTAATTAGAGGTAAACACAGAATGGGAGAATATGATAAAAAAAATACACACCTGTTGTAACGATGACAGAAGTGCACGCATATTACCTTCTTTCCCTGCAGCCCAGCGTTTTATCTCAAAATCCATAGCTTCAGCGATCCTCTATGGAAATTAAGACCAAGTTAAATGACTAGGTAGACAAAATTCAAGAATTCATGACTTATGAACAAAGAGTTGGTCAAAAGCATGCGAAATGAATATAAGCATAAAGAATAACACTACAATCTGTAATCCACAAGACTACAGTTAATACATCAGTGGATCACTCACTTACATGTCTCTCTTCTTGCTCATTCTGTGATTGCCGATCACGCTGGTTCATATCAGCAACTGCTCTTGCCTAGCACAAAAACAATCCAACTGTGGAACTATGCCTTGCAAGAAAGATATGTAAACAATTTTGCCAGGACACAATGCATGTTTAAAATGGGCAAGTCTCACCCACAGTCCCAAAATGGTCAGATATTCAGATTGGTTGCAATTTGAGTATCAAGCTTGATGATGATCAAAACAGTAAATGATAGTAGTTAAGCATGGTGACAAACATCAAGGAAATCCACATATGCAGGACACTACTTATATAGCATTTTATGATTACTAAAACTGCTTTAATCAACAGTCCATGGAAGATTAAGATGCTAGGGTTTCCTTCTAATTTTGGTGCTGACAACCTATTGGTGCCCATAGTTTGCACATTCTTAACTTGAGTATGTCTATGTTGCACAAGTGAGAAAAAAAAGACATGTATATCAGCATTGACTCCTTTATATACTTTTTTCTCATCTGCAAATTTCCTCACATAAAATTTTATTTAAGCCTGTGAAATGAAGAATAAGAAATAAGATTAAAGTTTTGTTAAGAAAACGATGCACACCACTCGATCTTGGGTCCTCTGATGACGTCCCAACCTGGCTCTTCGTCTTTCTTCACTCTCACCATCAACTTCATCAAACTCTCCAAACATTGGGGCAGCTTTTGTGAAAAAAGATCATGAAAAACATTAATATCAAAGAGATGATGCAAAGATAAGTTTCAGCATTAGACAAAGTCCACTTCAATATTTCAGGAATTGTATACCTCCAAAAATAAAAGAAAGGTCATCTATTCCATATGACATGGTAGTAGAAGAAGAAGGCTTCTTTGCAGTGGATGATGCCCCTCCAGATGTCTTTTGTTGTCTGTTTTCAACATTTGCACCAAATATGGGATCCTGATAAGCAAACAAGAAAGGAAACAATATCAATACACAATTCTGCAGTTGCTAGAAAAATGAAGGTAGTTTTTGATATCTATGGTGCTCACCAAAGTTGTTTCCCTTTGCTTTGGGACACTATTGGATCTGGAACTTACACCAAAAAAGGCTTCAAGATCATCTCCTGTATTCTGTTGGGTCTTTTTTGTAGCATCTTCAGCTTCTTTAGATCTACTAGCCTTATTACGCATTCGCCCCATCGCGAAGTCCTCAAGTTCATCTATTAGAGATGCACCTGAACTCTTTACTGCATCATGAATCATCTGAACGTTACAAAACCAAAGATGGAAAGGCAAAAGAACAATGGACATTGACCTTTATTTTTGCAAATGGATATTGAAGAACCTTTATCTTCCTTTAAAACTTGTTCTGGTTTTGGAGGAGGCTTTGATGATGGGGAAGCATTTGAAGAAGCATGAAGTTTTGTTCCTCCAGACAGATTGAACAGGTTGGATTCTTGCAGTGGTTCTGCAGGGGCTGTGAAGGAATCATATTCTGAGCCTGAAGCCTGCTCTAATACAACAAAAGGTTCCTCTGTTGATTTGAAGGTTGATTTGGTTGCCTTAGTGTTGGTCCTTCATAAAAAGTGAAATTTCAAGCAAAGGTTCCAACTTTTGCATGCTAATAAGTAATAACATAATCATATAAAAACAAACCATGTCACAACATCCAACTGTAAATATGCACACCCAATGTGTGTCCTTGCTGAAGGCAAATATATAATTATGTAAGAAAATAATAGCTTCAAAACATTTTCCTTCTAACTAGGATTGCCACCTCAAATTTACTTTTGTAATATTTTCTATGGATGCAGCAATATCATGTAAGAGATTGCAAAAGGATACAAATTTATGTTTCAGAAGCCAAAACATAGTAGTCAAAGTTATGCGAGCATTTTTACATTTTCTTTTTTTTTATCATAATGCGATTCCAAGACCTTTTCCCAATTTAAATCAATAACTTAAGGTTCATTATACCCATCAAAGCAGTAGGTAAACTGGGTTCAGTTTCAATATTTTGGAAATTTAAACAGCGTCAGCACTAATTATATAAATGGTAGAATTGTTAAGGACAGGCTCCAACCAAAAACAATGGATTTCTTGCATTACTAAATACTAATCCACAAATGATTATTCTATTTGTCCAGTCAATTCACTTAACCTGATCTAAGTCAAATATGAGAGAAACAATACTTAGCAAGAAACTATTAGAATTTGAGAGTTTGGCTCAAATAGTAGGTCCATATAATCTGAAGCACAAGTTGTGGATTCAATCCCCCGTCCCCTAGAAATAGAAAAAGGAAACTTCATAACTTAAGCAGTGATCAACTATGTTACTTGACACTTTGATAGTGCAGAATAACCTCCATGCATCTAAATGTTTCAGAACAAAACATCATTACTATATTTCATAGAGAGATATAAATTAGAGCAAAATGAAATAAATAGTTCCAGAAACATCACCAATATTTATCTGCATCATAAATAAAATCTACAGAAAGCCATAAAATTGTCCATGTTTTATGATATCTCACATTCTCAAAGATTTCAGAGCTACTTAATCCAAACTAATCTCCAGAAGCATACAGTTTATATCCGACAACTACGAAAAGAACTAGAATTATTATCTTACATTAAATTCATGGTTTCATAACTCTAAAATGTCATTATTATTCATCTAGATTTTCTCCAACACACAAATAATACTCAGTCAAACAGCCAGCAAGTGAACTTAAACTTTAACACTCAAAGCAACACTAACCGAGCAGCAAACTGTATCCACTTTTCTATGAATAAATTATATAAGTGAATATGAGTACCTATTAACCGGAGAACTGCTTTCACCAAACCCGGGTATCAGATCATCAACACCAGCCTCATTCTGCCCAGAATCCCACGAACCATTCGTGCTAGAACTCTTTAATTTCGCCGCCACGCCACTAAAATCGCCCAACAAGTCACCAACAGAACCCTTTTGCTTCGTGGATGAGGCAAAAATCCCAAAATCATCATCGTTACTTGCAATTTGTGAGCCAGGCATTCCGCCAAATAAATCGTCAACAACGTATGAATTCGTGGAAGAAGATTTCGGACCCGAATCCAACAGCACTGAAGCTAAATCAAATGAAGACCCATTAGCACTATTATTACCCGTATTCGATGGATTTGTTGTGGGGTTTCCAAAACCATAATCGCCTCCGAAACCAAAAGAATCTTGGTTGGGGGAAAAGTCGTGATCACCCAGGAAAGAGCCGTTGTTGGCACTCGAATTGAAGGAAGATTCCGAAGAAAGGGACGTGGGGTTTGCAGTGAAACCAGAACTGAGCCCAAAACTCTGGCGAGTGGTTGCGGTGGGTAGTTTGGCTTGTGACATTGGAACCGATTTTCCTTGGGGCTTTAAACCATAACGCTGGGTTAAAACGCCAAATTCATCCATAATTGAGCGTGTTTATTTAAGGGTAGGAAAAGCAAATTGGCGGAGGCAGACTGAGTATATAATTCTTCTGGAGCGGAATCGGAAGGGGGTGGAGGTGGAGGAGGAGGAGGGGTTGTTCCGTATGACAGATGGTTTTGGTGTCGGTGAGAAGGTAACGTGGAACCCGCCACATTCAATAGCTGTAGCTGTGTCTGCTGCCCCGTCATTCCTCTTTTTTGTTTTCTTTCTCGCTACTTTGTTTTTTGTTTTCTTTTTCCCAACAAATTCATTCTATTTACTCAATAATGCCGTGATTATGGGATAAAAGTATAATAAATTATTAAAGCGTAATCTTCACATGTAGTTCTTTTTGTTTGGGATATGTTTTATTTTGGTCACTTAAATTTAAAAAAATTATTCTTGTCATTTACGTTTTGAATCGGGTCTATTTTGGTCTTTTGGCCGTTAACCTCCGTTAATAAAATATAATTTTAATTTAACCCCAAACTTTTAAAATTTTATATTTTTACCATTTTCTCTCAAAATTTGAATTTTTTATTTTTTTGCCCATCATTCGATCCCGACCTTTTTTTTACGGTCATAGGTGCGCCACTCTCCTCCGCCTACACGTTGACGAACAAATCGTCCTTGAAGAGGCTCCGTTTTACCATTTTCTGCATAGTTAGATGTTTCTCCAGAAGATTGTTCCCTTGTTCTGCATCCAACTCTAGATTATCAACCTTGTCACCGCTAACCCTTTTGTGGTATTGGTAACATCCACGCATGGAGAGCAGTGATCCGAGATACAAATTAAATACAATACAAATCAAAAGTTAGAAGAGTAACACTACTACTATTAAGAAACATGATTATACAAATAAAATTTCCTATGGAGTAATAGTAATAAACATGCCCCAAAACATGAGTAGAGCCACCGTTTGGATTGAGGTGTCTTATAACACTCAAAAAATTTTAAAAATTTAAATTTTTATATAATTTATTTATAAAAAATTAAAAATATAGACAAACAGCATCCTTTTTATGAATAAAATGACACCCCTTTATAAATAATTAATTATCCTTAAATATCATTGAAAAATTGACACCTTTAAATAAATTTCTGGCTCTATCCCTACCCAAAATAAATGGTGATCAGTGTGAAAGTCCACCTGCACAGAACAAGAAAATACCATAAAGACTTGGAAACTGGTTGAATCCATGGTGTTCATGCATAAACAAGTAAAATCCTCAAATTTAACCACGCAGGGAACTCTAAATAGGCTATTTCTGTAGGTAATCATCTTATGTATCATTACACAAATAGAAGATTACATCAAATTTGCATTGTTCAGTCCAAAGAAAAGGAGAGTGGCGGACCCATAGCGATGAAAAGAGAGTCGAGATCGGGTGGTGAGTGGGAAAATAAAATTTTCAAGTTTTGAGGAAAATAGTAAAAAGTAAAGTTTTGAAAGTTTTGGGGTTAAATTAAAAATTATTATTTTTATTAATAAAGGTTAACGGCTAAGGGACCAAAATAGACACGGTTCAAAACGTAAGTGGCAAAAATAATCTTTTTTAAATTCGGGTGACTAAAATAAAATAAACTCCAAACAAAAAAAAACCACGAGCAAAGATTACCAATTATTAAAAATAAGTTTATATATTAATACCGTTTGATCAATTTAAAAATCATGCGATCCTCTAAAAATTTGATACAACGCTCTTAATTTAGAATAAATTTTATCAGTTCAGAGTTTGTATATGTAAAATTATTTGACATTCTTATAGAAATTAAATATAATTCTATTCAAAATAAATAAATATAAAATTTATTAATATAATATTTTTCCATTTGACATAAAGAAGAGTATATTCTAATAATAAATAGGTAACTATTTGAAAGAAAATTTTCTACAAACGCCTTATTTTAAGGTTTATAGATTTATTTTAAAGCTTAGTGTGTAGGGATTTAGGTTTAATGACTTAAAATTTTGGAATTGTAATTAAAACCTAAAATTTATAATTTAAAATTTAAATTTCTAAACATATTATCCTACCAACTCAAAGTTCTAATATTTAACTCTATATTATAAATAATCAAACCTAAAATCATAAATTAAATACATAAACCCTAAATGAAATATAAATCCATAATAAATTCATTTGAACGTTTATTTATTCCCACTAATTAGTAATTACTTGTGAAACTCGTGCTACCCATGACGAAGCAATCATGTGATCCAGCTGTAAGCGGAAGGTTGTTACAACTTGATACTATTTTCTATGGGTAAATTTCACTAGAGTTCCCTTATGTTTAGGGCTTATTTTATTTTAGTCACATAATATAAAAAAATTATTCTTGTCACTTATGTTATGTTTTCGATCGTTATCGTTTTAATCACCCGAGCGTTAACCTCCGTTAATCTCATTAATAAGACAACGTGGCGCGTTAATAAAAAATTTAATTATACATTTGGCCCTCAAACTTTTAAAACTTCATTTTTTCACCATCTTTACAAAAAAACCACTCCTCTCAATATTCTCTGATCCAAACCCTAACTTTCCCCTCTCTGTATTTACAGGGGAGAAGAGTTCAAAATCTTCTCTTCTGTATGTATCTGTATATGAAATCTTTTATTTTTGTTTTGCTTATTTTAATTGTTTCGCTAATTTGGGTTTTTTTTTCATAACTATTGGTGGTGTTTTGATTTGGGAGTTTGAACTTTTTTGGCTTCAGTATCACATATCCTTGTTCACTGCTATTTGATTTTACTTAAAAAGTATTCTTTTTTTCTTTAAAAAATTATTTACTGTTGAAATCTAGTGTTCTTTGTGAAGACTTTGAATTCTGAAAATTTTTAGTTATTTAGTGTTGATTTTTTGGGGGTCATATGATGAGAATTTAATTGATAAATTATTAAAAAAGTTTGATCTGGCCAAAATTGCTTTCCATTTTAGTTGACTGAAACTAATTTTAAATATGATGTTTATTTGCTTGTGATAGAACCCTAAAAAGAGGAAAATAAATTTGTGCCGAAGAGAGGATAATGGAGGAAGCAATGGCAACAAGGTACTGGTGTCACCAGTGCTCTTAAGTGATTACTCCGATCATGGAAGTCAAGATTAAATACTTGTTTTGTCAAGGTGGGTTTATCGAAGGTACAAGCGACGGTGCTCAAGATATGAACTCTGATTTCTAGTTTGATCGCCTACTCTCGTTGAGAGAATTTTGAAGGTGAAGCTCGCCATGGAAGTGATACGAACTTGGATCATGAGGAGTAGAAGAAAAAGCTTTGCGACAATTTTGTGAAGATGGTAAAAAATGAAATTTTAAAAGTTTGAGGATCTAATTTTAAATTAACGTTTTTATTAATGTGCCATGTCATCTTATTAACGGGGGTTAACGGAGACTAATGTTCGGGTGACTAAAATGATAATGGTCAAAAACATAAATGGCCAGAATAATTTTTTTCTAAATCTGGTGACCAAAATAGAAGACGCCTTAAACATAAGGGATCTCCGGTGAAGTTTACTTTTTCTATTCTTTAGCATAAATAAAAGGGGTAAAATACATTGTTGATCCTTTATGTTTTTGGGGTTTTTGATTTTGGTCACTAATTTTGAAAAGATCATGTTTTGGTCATTTATGTTACTTTTTGCTTTATAACATTTTGGTAATCAAGTCTTGAATCCTTGTTAATCTGATGTGACATGTTAGTCAAAAAAATTTATTTTTAATTTGACTCATAAACTTCAAATAAATATTAAATTGACCCTTGAACTTTAGATAAATTATCAATTTGATCGATTAACTTTAGCTAAATCTATTGTCATTGTTTACCCCACTCTTTATTGCTTCTCACCATCGTCGACCCCGTCGACAATGATCGTTGGGCCCTAAGTCTTTAATTCACCATTTTTTGTTTTTTGAATGTAAATTTAATGTCCGTTTTACCGAAAAGTTCTCCAAATTCTACAACTCTACCTGAATTCATCAAATTCAAAATAGTTACCACTATATTTTAACTTAATATTAAAATTGCCACTTTGTTTTCGTTTGATCAAAATTTAACATTATTTTTTTAATTTCTAATTATATTTATAATTCTATTTTAATTTGAAATAATTCGAAACAAAATATAACAACAAGTACTTTGTAGTATTTTGCCGTGCCTAACATAAAAGTTTGTTTAGGAAACGAAAATAAGCAGTAAAACAGAAAGGACAGAACCTTAGTGACCTAAGACTTTATTAATCGTGTTTGTTTGTGTAATTTAGTTGGAATTGTTATGTCCTTCAGATCGGTCGAGACAAAACCTCATGAACGACAATTGTCTACGCTACATTTTACTAATAATTCACCGATAACACACAAGTAAGGTGTTTAAAAATATTTGACTCGGTTGGTCTGATCCGAATATTAATAAATTGAATAATTCTTTAAAAAAAATATTCGACCCAAAATATTTTTTGGTAGTTAGGTCGGATCTAGGCTGAATTTTTTTTGTAACTAGGTACCCGACCCGGTACTTCTAATATATTTATTTTTTAGTTTTAAATTATGTTTTTTTATTGTAGGTTTCTTAATATTAACTAAATTTATATATCTAAATTATTTCTATGTTTGTATTACGTACTTTTAAGTTTTAAAATTGTCATAAACAATTGTATTAATTTGTTAATACAAGATTCAAAAGAAAAGAAACGAGATTAATATTTTTAATGTCTATTTGGTGATAAACTTTAATATATATATATATATCCAAATATTTTCATCTTAAAACTAACATTAAATCACTAATTTTTGTATTTGGATTATATATTATAAACTTTTACATTTTATGTATTTACTATATGATTTTTAAAACTTTTAAATTTAAAAATAAATAAATAAAAATATGAATCGAGTACACGTTATCCGAGTTTTTAGAATACTCAAATTTCATGGGTACCCGACTAAAGCGGGCCAAAACACATGCTAGCATATGTAATATTGGAAGAACCAGATACCCAACAATAAACACCCCTAACACCAAGTGCTCGGTGCCCCTCAACAAAGGCTATAGTTTCGTCCCTTATAACAACTGCAAAAGTAGTTTTAGTATATGCATTATAAACTCTCCCATTTATGTTACACTTGAGCCACTCAGGGACGGATCTATAATTTTCATATATTGAAATTAATTTATGATATGTTAACCAAAGAAATAAATAGTTTGAAATAAAACTTCATGTACACTTTTATATTATTTATAATTTATTAAAATTATACAAAAAAATATTAGAGTTGGCTTCGACGAGGTTTCCTCTCTTAAAAAAATGCATGCCTTTATCAATGGCATTTTCAAACATATCGTATTCTATGAATGATATCAAACAATCATTGACGCATTGATCACCCATTCAATTGCGTAATTTGTTTTTAATGCAATTCATAGAATAGAAGTCTCGCTCAACATTTATTGTCGTAACGGGTAAGATTAAGGCTAACTTTAAAAGTAAATACACTAAAGGGTAAACAACGTGCTTCTCATTTTCGACCAGCATGCAAGATAGCTTAGATAAACTTTTTAGTTCAAAAAATTCCTTCTTTGCACGCACTTCAAAAATGTAATTCACAAGTTGAAACTTAAATATTTTAAGATTTCCTTTAAAAAACCCAACGGGTAAAATTAAGGTCAACTTTAAAAGTAAATACACTAAAAGGTAAATAATGCGCTTCTCATTTTCAACCAACATGCAAGATAGCTCAGATAAACAATTTAGTTCACAAAATTCCTTCTTTGCACTCACTTTGACAATGTAATTCCCAAGTTGAAGCTCAAGAGTTCCAAGATTTTTCTTTAGGAAACCCAACAGGTAAGATTAAGGCCAATTTTAAAAGTAAATACACCAAAGGTGCATTTGGTTTATGGAAAAAATGATTATTAGGGGTAATAATTTTTTCAGACTTGCATTTTCATGTTTGATTTAAGAGGTTCCCACTATAAGGTATTATTATTTTCCCAATAGTGGTTTCTTTTCTCCCAAATGGTGGGAATGTTATTCCCCTCATTTTCTTAGGTATTACACAATTCCTTCTCTTTTGGACAACATTGCCCTTAAGATAATGAATTATGTCCATGTTAATCCTTTATTGCATTTTTAATTAGGTGACTAATTATTTATGGTTTAAATTTATTAAATATTTTTATTTAATATATAAATGGTGCTCCATATATTTAAGTAATGTTGTAATATTTATTATATTTTTATTATATTATATTTATGATATTTTTAGGGATATAAGATGAGATTGCATGTTTCTTGAGAATAATGCGTTAAGACTTAAGAGTTGATGTTATTAATTTTATTATTTGATTTACAAGATATTTTTCATTTTAAAATTTAGTAGGTTAATATATTTTTATTTTTTTGCTACTTTTAGATTTATTTTATTATTTACTTTAATTTATTTGATAAATGGTTAAAATAATAAAAAATTAAAAATTAAAACATATTAAACATTTAATTTTTTTATGATTTAAAAAACTAAAAGGGAATAAAGCTATATAAATATAAATCATTTTTAATATGATTTAATATAATAATTATATTATAAGTATAAAGTTTTTGCAAATTTTAGATTATATAACAATTCCTTAAAAAATGGTGATGCAACAAAAACGATTCTATAATTTTTATGCAACTATTTTTAATTTAATAATTAAAAGTTTAACTTGTTAAAAAATATATCATAAGGACAAGTTGATAAATTTTGCTTCCAATTAATCTTATATTTCTCTAACCAAACACTGCAATCTTATATTCATACCAAATAAACCAAACAAGGTAATGTAATATTCCCACTAATGTGTCGGGTAATGTTACATTCTGGTAATCCTATTCCCAAAGGTAATTGTTGAGTGGATCGAAAGATCGATAATTACCAAGAGGGGGGGTGAATTGGAATTTTAAAGGATTGTAGTGGAAATTGGCAAATAAAAATTGAAGAACAAGGGATTTAGAGTGGTTCAAGTTCCAAATGAACTCTACATCCACTACCTTAGTCTCACTAAGGATTTGCAACAATTTCACTAAATTGATCTTCCCCTTTTCTAGGACTAGGAGGCAACCCTTTACAATATCGGTTGATTTTTCTACCCAAAAATCAACCCAACCCTCACTCAATAGAACAAAGAAATTTGAAGGCTAATTAGGTATCTTTCAATACAGATGATAGCCCCAATACAAGCACTCAACCCAATTTTACAAAGTAAGAATGAAGAACACAAATTGGGATTTTACACAAGTTGGGATTTTTGCTCTAATGCTTGAATTTGATGTTTGGATGTTTGCTTGAAGTTCAATAGTTATTGCTGATGCTTTTGGATGTCCCTTTTATACATTCTCATTGATTTCTAGCCGTTTGGGTGGTTGGGAACATAAATGGAGCCGTTGGAACCCTCTCTTGCCACCATAAATGCAGTCTGCACCAACCCGTTTCGAAACACGGGAAACCTGTTTCGGAACAGACTAAAATAGAAAGAGCCGTTGGGGTGCATTTAAGAGCCCGTTTCGAAACGCCTTAGGGCCGTTTCAGAACGGTTTTGCCACTGTAAAAGGGTCGTTTCGGAACGGTCCTAGCCCGTTTCGAAACGCCTTAACGGTTTTAAGAAAATCAGTTAAAACATACAACAGTCATTTTATTCAAAATAAAACCTAGCCCTTGTTTCGGAACGGGAGTGATCCGTTTCGAAACGGAATGGCTACTGTCAAAGGGTCGTTTCGGAACGGGCTTGATCCGTTTCGAAACACCCCTTTTGTATTTAAAATTCTGAAATATTTGAAATAAATAGACCCTTTTTAAACCCTACATGAAGAACAGTTTCGAAACGAGTTGTGCCGTTTCGAAACGCTCTTAAGTGTTTCGATACACGTTTCGGAACGGTGGTCGACAGTGGTGAAAATGTTTCGAAACGCCTTGAGGCCGTTTCGGAACGGGTACGTGAAAAACACTGTTTTGGCTTGAAACACTTAGAAAAATATTTGAAATAGTATGTTTTTAACTTGGGCATAATACTAAAATTATATGGGGATATTTTAAGGACTTAAAATTCGTTTTGACTTTTTCAATTTAGTCCTTAGGTTTTTAGTTATATCAAAATTAAAATATTTGTTTCACAATCTCCCCCTTTTTGATATAACAAAACCAAAGTTAGAATTTTTGGGAAATTTGAAAGTTTTGAAAATATTCTAACTCCCCCTTAATTTAAGATAGGTTTTTAAAAAATTTGATTTGAAGTTTAAGTTTAAAAACCTTTTAAAATTTTAAAAACGAATTTTAGTGTTGTGGCTCTTAAATTTCTTCTCCCCCTTTTTGTTAGATCAAAAAGAACAACATAAGCTCATAGAGAAGATAAAAGATTAGTACCAATAAGCAATAATAAGCAACCATAGAATTAATAAAAATATCCAAAGCATAATTCAAACATGAAGTTCAACATAATTCAACAATAACATCCCAAATAAAAAGTCATAAGCATAGGTTCCTAAAAACATGAGAAAACAAAAGATGCAATCTTAATCCTAAAAAGCATAAATAATATGATATGATATGAAGATCCTAAGCCTCGTCATCATCATCCTCGTCATCCTCATCATCATCGTCCTTGGCTTGAGAGTGGTGAAATTTCGTCCATTGCCCATAAAGAGTGGAGAAGGATAGGTCCAAGTTGGAATGAGAAGTTTCAAGAGAAAGAAGGCGATCCTCGACATTCTTCAAACGATTTCCCATTGTTTCAAAGCCCGAAGCAATGCTAGTGTCCAAAGCATTCATTCGAGTGTCCAATGCATTGAACCGCTCGGTGAGGAAAGCCGTGAGGGCTTCATTGTTTGCAACTGGAGCTTGCGGTGGAGGAGCAACGGGAGCAGGATCCGCTTCTCTATCAACTCTTTCCCAAATACCATTCACATATTGGAACCCGGACTTTCGAAGGGATGACTCACCAATCTTGGTCTTGCGAGGGATCGGAGAGTCGTAGGTACAATCAATACCGAGATGGTGAAATAGGGCGCTCAAGACAATGCCATAAGTAAAGGACGTCAACTCATTTGTGTCAATAAGCTTGATGTTATTGACTATCTCGGCAAAGATGATCTTAGGCACATTTGGGCGCTCACCCCTACGGAAACACTCTAACCAAAAATGATATCTTTGACGGATATGGGAATATTTACCGCCGGAAGGGCGAATAAACCAAGAGACTATCAAGTGAAGAACACGATCATGCACATCCAAATTAAGTGCTTTACCGGTGAAAGTGCCAAAGTGACGTTCATCTTCAAGACCCTTATTTTTAAGTTTAAGAGCAGACTCCAAAAGTTTAACATTTATGACAACCTTTTTGCCTAGCAAGGATGACTCAATCCCTATGATCTCGGTTTTGGACTCATCATAAAGAAAGTGAGCATTAGAGTAAAAGATGAGTACCATATTTTTGTAGCAAACATCCGGAAGGCTCAAGAAATCCATGAGATTCCACTCATCCAAACGAGGAAGATAACGAAAAAGGAATCGCTCGGAATTGAGGAATTCAAGATCGATAACACGTTCCTTACGAACCGCGAAATCCTTGACATAAGCAAAGCGAGCACGTGCCTCCGAAGTTTTGAAGGATTTCTGAAAAAGCAAAGTGAGATTCGGACGAATGCTCGATTCACCAGATTGAACGGCCTTGCGCTTTTTGTTCGATTGATCCGCCATCTAAAAACATTAAGCAAGTGTTTTAAAAATGAGTGTATGCATTGATAATTATAATCAATCCAATAATAAATCCCACTTAGGTTTTTGAAAACAAAATTAAAATAAAAACAGTTTAAAAAAAATACGATTGAAAAGTTTTATATTCGAATCAAAAATTTTGAGATTTGAAAAAAATTTCACAAGATTTTGAAAACCCAAAACAAAAACATATAATTTATACAAAAATAAAATTTTCTAACCTAAGATTCGAACATGAATTGAAAGAAAAGAAAAAAATAGAAAAATTACCTTAGTTTGGGATTTTGGATGATTTGAGAAAAATCCTTGCACAAGATTGAAGAAACTTGCTTAGACTTGAGTTGTAGAGTAAAAACCCTCACAATTTTGTGAAAATCAAAGAGTTTTAGAGGGTATTTATAGAGAGGGAGGCGGTTTAGGGTTTTAGAGTTTGATATAAAGTGTATTTGTGTCATTAAAAGCCCTAAATAAACCATTCCGCGATGCCGTTTCAGAACGGTCAAGACCGTTTCGGAACGGGCGGCTAGGGTTTTGACCATTTTAAAACCATAAACAGAACGTTTCGATACGATGTTGACCGTATAGAAACTCCCTTTGACCCGTATCGGAACGCGTTCCGATACACCCCTTGGCAGAATCAAAAACGTTTCGGAACGCTTTTAAGGCGTTTCGAAACGCCCTTCTCTCAGAGCTGGATTTAAGGTATCCGTATCGAAACAGGTTCACCCGTTTCGATACACCTGGGCCTGGAAGTGCAGATGAGGCTCTAAAAATGTAGAAAAATGATCTTTTAAGAGGCCTAATCATGCATAAATGTCATGAATGAGCAGGCAAAACATATTTAGGCATAAACATACTCCCCCTTACTATAAGCATGGATGAAATTAGGAGTTTAAACACACCAACATGGCATTTCACAAAATCAAGCATAATTAAGCACAAAAGAGGTCCTAAAAGGTCAAGATAGGCTAGCTAGACCTAACTCTCTCCTAAGGGACCAAAAACGCTCTTTGTCTAAGGGTTTTGTAAAAATGTCCGCTAATTGATTCAAGGTGTCTACATACTCTATAACCACATCTTCCTTAAGGACATGATCTCTAATGAAATGATGCCTTATTTCTATATGTTTGGTTCTAGAGTGTTGGATGGGATTTTTAGTTAGGCATATTGCACTAGTGTTGTCACATTTTAGGGGTATGGTTCCAACTTTAATTCCATAATCTAAGAGTTGTTGCTTCATCCAAAGGACTTGAGCACAACAACTCCCTAAGGATATGTACTCGGCTTCGGTGGTAGATAAGGCTACACTATTTTGTTTCTTAGAGAACCAAGATATGAGCATACTACCTAAGAATTGGCAAGTTCCCGAAGTACTTTTCCTATCAATTTTGCAACCCCCATAATCCGCGTCCGAGTAAGCATGTAGGTTGAAGGTAGAGTCTCTAGGACACCAAAGGCCTAAACAAGGAGTGTCTCTAAGGTATCTAAAGATTCTCTTAACGGCTATAAGGTGAGACTCTCTAGGACTAGCTTGAAACCTAGCACACAAGCAAACACTAAACAAGATATCCGGTCTACTTGCGGTAAGGTAAAGCAAAGATCCAATCATAGAACGATAAAGCTTAGAGTCAACACACTTACCTCCTTCATCTTTGTCAAGCTTTGTAGATGAGCTCATAGGAGTGGCTTGAGGCTTTGCATTCTCCAAGCCAAACTTATTGAGCATATCCTTTATGTATTTTGCTTGGTTGATGAAGGTACCATCCTTCTTTTGCTTGATTTGGAGTCCCAAAAAGAATGAGAGCTCCCCCATCATGCTCATCTCAAATTCACCTTGCATTAACTTAGCAAACTCTTGACAATGACATTCATTAGTAGAACCAAAAATAATATCATCAACATAAATTTGAACTACTAAGATGTCATTTTTATACATTTTTATAAAGAGTGTAGTGTCCACCTTTCCTTTTTCAAATCCTTTTTCAATCAAAAAGTTTGAAAGCCTTTCATACCAAGCTCTAGGAGCTTGTTTTAAACCATAAAGAGCTTTGGTAAGTTTAAAAACATGATTTGGAAATTTTGTATCTTCAAAACCCGGTGGTTGTTCCACATACACTTCTTCATTTATAAACCCATTTAAAAATGCGCTTTTAACATCCATTTGAAAAAGCTTGAAATTATGATAACATGCATATGCAAGCAACATCCTAATGGCTTCCATTCTAGCTACGGGTGCTTAGGTTTCATCAAAATCTATTCCCTCTTCTTGAGTGTAACCTTGTGCTACAAGTCTAGCTTTATTTCTCACAATGTTACCACTTTCATCTAGTTTGTTCGTAAAGACCCATTTAGTTCCTATTGTAGATTGATTACTAGGCCTATCAACTAATGTCCATACATTACTTCTCTCAAATTGATTTAACTCTTCTTGCATGGCCATAATCCAAAAGTCATCTTTCAATGCTTCTTTTATGTTTTTAGGCTCTATGCATGAGATAAAGGCAACATGGTTCATTAATTTAAGAGAAGAACGAGTGGTTACCCCCTTGGATGGATCACCCAAGATTTCACCATCTTTGACATAGTTCAACTCCCTTGGGTAGCTCACTTCCTTTTCCTCAATAGCCAAGTCCTTCAAGGCTTCAAGAGGTGGATCTTGTGTATCTTCTTCTTTTGGTTGAATCTCATCCTCCTTTGAAGTTTGACCTCCATCAAAGGCATTTATGATTCCTACATCATCATCATCACAAGAATCCTTCCTAGGAAGGAGGTTATCATCGAATACAACATGAATAGATTCTTCTACTACTAAAGTTCTTTTATTAAATACTCGATAGGCTTTAGAGGTTAAAGAGTAACCTATAAAAATGGCTTCATCACTTTTTGCATCAAATTTACCTAAGTTATCTTTTCCATTATTTAAAACAAAACACTTGCACCCAAAAGGGTGAAAATAGCTAATGTTAGGCTTTTTAGATTTTAAAATCTCATAAGGTGTTTTCTTTAAAATTGGCATAATCATAACTCGATTTACAATATAACAAGCGGTGTTTGTGGCTTCCGCCCAAAAATATCTAGGTAAATTATTTTCACAAAGCATAGTTCTAGCCATTTCTTGTATAGTTCTATTTTTCCTCTCAACTACCCCATTTTGTTGAGGAGTTCGAGGAGCCGAAAAATTATGGCTAATACCATTTTCATTTAAAAATTCTTCAAACCCTAAATTTTGAAACTCGGTTCCATGATCACTTCTAATGTGTGAAATTCTAAGTTCAAGATCATTTTGGGTTAATTTTGAAAATGTGATGAATTTTTCCAAAGCCTCATCTTTAGTACTTAAAAAGAGAACCCAAGTAAATCTAGAAAAATCATCAACTAGCACAAAAGCATACGATTTACCACCCAAGCTCATAGTCCTAATTGGCCCAAATAAATCCATGTGAATTAATTGTAAGCATCTACTAGTAGAAACATCATTAATGGATTTAAAGGAAGACTTATGTTGTTTACCCTTTGAGCATGCATCACAAATTTTATCATTTGAAAATTTATTTTGGGCAAACCTCTAACTAGATTTAGAGAGACTAGTTTTTCCAAAACACTAATGCTAGCATGTCCTAGCTTCCTATGCCACAACCATGCATCATTTTCATTTTGAGCAACTAAACATGCATGAGATGTATGAATGTCATCTAAATGCACCATGTATATGTTTCCTATGCGATGACCTATGAGCATAATACTATTAGATTTAATGTCTACAATTTTGCATCCATTTTTATCAAAAAGAACATTAAATCCCTTATCACATAATTGACTTATGCTCAATAAATTATGTTTAAGACCATCGACATATAAGACATTTTCAATGAGAATGGTAGAGTGATTACCTATGGAGCCAATACCTTTAATGTGGCCTTTGGAGTTGTCACCAAAAGTTACTACTCCTCCACTTTTTGGCTTTAAATCCATGAATCGACTCTTGTCTCCGGTCATGTGTCTCGAGCATCCACTATCAAGGTACCATGAGTTTTGACTTTGTGCTTTGGCCTTGAAGCAATGCTCCCCCTACAAACAAAGATATTAAACCTTGGTTTTTGGTACCCAAATCATTTTGGGTCCATGAGTGTTAGCTCCCAAAACCTTGGTTCCCTTAGGAATCCAAGATGACATAGCAATAATATTATTAGATTTTACAAGTTCCTTAGGAACCCATACACTTCTAATCCTTTTAGCTTTACTATGTCTAGGGTAGCTACCTTGTTTGTAGTAATTAGTCCTTTTCTTAGGTTGGTGTGTTCTAGATGATTCTCCTACTTCATGCTTGACACTTCCAACATATTTTAAGGACTTTTTGAGCTCATTTAGCTCACCTAACACCTTTTGGTGTTCACTATTGCATTGAGATAAAAGATTATTAAGATCAACATTTTCATCTTGAAAGAATTTAAGTTCATCTTTTAATCCTAAAATCTTTTTCTCAAATTTAGAATTAGCTAGAGTGAGTGAGTCATTTTTCTCATTTAGCTCTAAAATGATTTTCTTTTTTTTAATGACCGACTCCTTAAACTTCTCAACTAATTCATCATATACCTCTTGTAACTCATCATATGCATCATTTAACTCTTCATATGAAAAATCTAAAGTAGATGAGTTAGAGGTTACCAAGGAGGAATCTTCCTCAAGTGCCATGAGACAAAGGTTAGCCACTTCTTGTTCGTCATCCTCCGATGACTCCTCATCACTCCAAGTAGCAAGTTTGGCTTTGAGTTTCTTCTTCTTCTCAAAGCTCTTCTTCTTGAGTTGAGGGCACTCCGAACGGATGTGGCCGAGTTGTTTGCACTCATAGCAAATGATGGGATCCTTTCCTTCTTCTTTGTTCTTGCTCTTGAAGTCCATTTTTCTTTGGATTTTTCTACCCCGGTTGGACCTCATGAATCGTGAGAACCGTTTGGCTATCATAGCCAATTCTTCAAGTTCGTCCTCATCACTAGATGAGCTCTCATCAAGTTGTGAAGCTTTAGCCTTGAGAGCTATTCCCATCTTCTTCTTCTTTTCAACCTTGAGCTTCTCTACTCTTTTCTCTTCCTTCTTTTTCTCATCTTCCCTTCCTTGCTTCATGATCTCATGAGTAAGGAGAGAACCCACAAGCTCATCAAGATTTAATGTCTTCAAGTTCTTCGCTTCGATGATAGCGGTTCTCTTCCCATCCCAAGCTTCGGGAAGTGAATAGAGTAGCTTCCGGACAAGCTTGTCTTCCGGTATGATCTCTCCATATCCCTTTAGACCGTTGACGATTGTGGAGAATCGATCAAACATCTTTGACACCGTCTCATCGGGCTCCATCTTGAAGTTTTCATAACTAAGATTGAGAAGTCCAATCTTAGTTTCTTTGACATCGTTGGTGCCTTCATAAGTGGTCTCAAGAGTGTCCCACACTTCCTTGGCACTTTCAATGGATGAGACCTTTGAGTAGATGTCCGGACCGAAAGCACAAAATAACATGTGGAGAGCTTTATCGTTGACATGAATTTTCTTCCTCTCCTCTTCACTCATTTCGGCTTTCTTCTTCAACACCATCTTGCCTTCACCATCTTGCTTCAAAGGAATGTATGGCCCATCCTCAATGACATCCCATACAAGGTAGTCACTTGACTTGATGAATAGCCTCATTTTGTTCTTCCAAAAGGAGTAGTTGTCACCATTGAAGAAAGGAGGCTTGGTGGTTGATTGTGACTCATACATGCCGGAACCGGAGGTTGAAGCCATCTCTTGATAATTTGATGATCACACTCTTCCAAGGATCTCCTCTTGTGGTTGTTAATCCTCATAGAGTTAAGCTCTGATACCAATTGTTGAGTGGATCGAAAGATCGATAATTACCAAGAGGGGGGTGAATTGGAATTTTAAAGGATTGTAGTGGAAATTGGCAAATAAAAATTGAAGAACAAGGGATTTAGAGTGGTTCAAGTTCCAAATGAACTCTACATCCACTACCTTAGTCTCACTAAGGATTTGCAACAATTTCACTAAATTGATCTTCCCCTTTTCTAGGACAAGGAGGCAACCCTTTACAATATCGGTTGATTTTTCTACCCAAAAATCAACCCAACCCTCACTCAATAGAACAAAGAAATTTGAAGGCTAATTAGGTATCTCTCAATACAGATGATAGCCCCAATACAAGCACTCAACCCAATTTTACAAAGTAAGAATGAAGAACACAAATTGGGATTTTACACAAGTTGGGATTTTTGCTCTAATGCTTGAATTTGATGTTTGGATGTTTGCTTGAAGTTCAATAGTTATTGCTGATGCTTTTGGATGTCCCTTTTATACCTTCTCATTGATTTCTAGCCGTTTGGGTGGTTGGGAACATAAATGGAGCCGTTGGAACCCTCTCTTGCCACCATAAATGCAGTCTGCACCAACCCGTTTCGGAACACGGGAAACCTGTTTCGGAACGGACTAAAATAGAAAGAGCCGTTGGGGTGCATTTAAGAGCCCGTTTCGAAACGCCTTAGGGCCGTTTCGGAACGGTTTTGCCACTGTAAAAGGGTCGTTTCGGAACGGTCCTAGCCTGTTTCGAAACGCCTTAACGGTTTTAAGAAAATCAGTTAAAACATACAACGGTCATTTTATTCAAAATAAAACCTAGCCCTTGTTTCAGAACGGGAGTGATCCGTTTCAAAACGGAATGGCTACTGTCAAAGGGTCGTTTCGGAACGGGCTTGATCCGTTTCGAAACACCCCTTTTGTATTTAAAATTCTGAAATATTTGAAATAAATAAACCCTTTTTAAACCCTACATGAAGAACAGTTTCGAAACGAGTTGTGCCGTTTCGAAACGCTCTTAAGTGTTTCGATACACGTTTCAGAACGGTGGTCGACAGTGGTGAAAATGTTTCGAAACACCTTGAGGCCGTTTCGGAACGGGTACGTGAAAAACACTGTTTTGGCTTGAAACACTTAGAAAAATATTTGAAATAGTATGTTTTTAACTTGGGCATAATACTAAAATTATATGGGGATATTTTAAGGACTTAAAATTCGTTTTGACTTTTTCAATTTAGTCCTTAGGTTTTTAGTTATATCAAAATTAAAATATTTGTTTCACAGTAATCTTACATTTCGTGAACCAAACGCCCCTTAAAGGTTAACAACATGCATCTTGTAGAACTAATGTTTTGATATAATAATTGAAAAATGTTTTGGACTGATCTAAAAAGTATTTAAAACATTTCCAAAGTCCAAACAACTTGAAATTATGTTTAGGGAATTTTTCAAAAGGGTTTTTCATGTTTTTCAAAGCCAATCTAAACAAAACTGTCTAGGTGTTTCGAAACACCTTAGGGCGTTTCGAAACAAGGGATTCCAGTGGCAAAATCGTTTCGATACTCGTATCGAAACGGGCCTTCCTTGGACAAGATTTTTGCCCAGCGTTTCGAAACGGGCTAGGCCGTTTCGATACGCATACGTGGCATTGACCATAACGGTCATAAACCCCAACGGCTCTTTCCCAACCAACTTTCAAAATGCAGGCGTTTCGATACGAGCTTATAGCGTTTCGATACACGTTTCAAAACGACAAGGGGGTGTTCCGAAACGGGTACCTTGACAGACTGCAACGGCTCTTTCTACATTGAGAGTGTTTCGAAACGGTTTCGAGCGTTTCGAAACGTAGAGCTGCAGAACTGCATTTATGGAGGGAATTAAAGTCCTCAACGGCTCCAATATGATCCCAACGGCTAGTAACGGCTACAAACTCAATTGGGAGTATAAAAGGGACTTCCAAGCATCAAGAGAAGGCTAATGCTCATATTGTCAAACATCAAATGATCAAAAAGTGTCTTAGTGCATAAATTGTCAATTCTTGTATAGACAAACACTAGTGAGCCAAAATTGTCAAATTTGCTCAAGTGTTTTAGGTTTTGGGTGAGTGCTTAATTGTGCAAACAAACACCTATTAGAGGGTTTTAAGTTTGCTTTCTTTGTCTCTTTGTAAAGAGGGTTTTGATCAAGGCTTTGGGTAGAAGCTTGATCGGTTGTAAGGGTTTCCTCCTAATCCTAGAAAAGGGGACGAATCAATTAGTGGATTGATTGTGAAATCCTTAGTGGGGAGCTAAGGTAGTGGATGTAGGTGCTTGTTAGAAGGCCGAACCACTATAAATCATTGTGTCTTTTTACTTTCTAGCTTCCTTAACCCTTCCACCCAAAAATCCACCTCTCCACCACTTGGTGAGCTAATTTGGTTGATCGAATCGAGCCTCTAAAATCCCAAAAATTGGTATTAGAGCTTGGCTCAATCAAAGGGGATTCACATCCTATTGAGAAGATCCGGCAAGCTCGATCACTATTTCATCAACCGGCTCAATGGCACAATCAATCGACAAACCGCCCTTCTTTGACGGAGACCATTATGTCCATTGGAAGACAAAGATGAAATTCTTCTTGAAGTCAAGAGATTACAAGCTATGGGACATAGTTGAAGATGGTCCGTTCGTGCCTCAAAGAAGTAAAGCGGAGTGGAGTGCCGACGATCGCAAGAAGATGGAGCTAAATTGCAAAGCCTTGCACATCTTGTTTTGTGCATTTGGCCCAACCATCTATGAGAATATGTCTTCTTGTGAGAGTGCCAAGGAGGTATGGGACAAGCTTGAAGTCACATACGAGAGGACAAATGAAGTCAAGGAGACCAAGATTGGGCTCCTAACCTTAGAGTATGAGAACTTCAAAATGGATCCGGAAGATAACATCGAGAAGATGTTTGATAGGTTCTCCACCATCACAAATGGTCTCAAAGGCTATGGAGAAGCCATCCCGGAGGAGAAGCTTGTTCGAAAGCTCATCTACTCACTTCCCGAGTCTTGGGACTCAAAGAGGACCGCCATCATCGAAGCCAAAAATTTGAAGACTTTGAAGCTTGATGAACTCATGGGGTCTCTCCTTACTCATCAAATCATGAAGAAGAACAAAGAGGATGAGAAGAAAAGGGAAGAAATTAGAGCTATGGGAGAGAAGAAAATCAAAGGGCTTGGCATCAATGCTAGTGCCATGGCTCCCAAATCCTCCACTTGCCATCATGTCTACTCAAGTGAAGAGGAGGATGAAGATGAAGAGATAGTTCATCTCTTCAAGAAGTGTGCCCCGTTCATGAAGAAAGCTTTGAAAAAGCTTGAACGAGAACCTAAAAGAAAGGAGAGGGCAAGCACTTCAAGCCATAAGAAGAAGGCATATGTGGCTACTTGGAGTGATGAGGACTCCACCGATGATGAACAAGCCAACCTTTGCCTTATGGCCATCGAAGAAGATTCAAGGGTAACTTCTAATTCATCTACTTCATGTTCTTACACTTTTGATGAATTACAAGATGCCTATGATGATTTGGTTTTAGATTTTAAAAGCCACATTTTGAAAAACAATAAATTGATTTCAAAGTTAAAAATTCAAAATGATTTGCTTTCTAAAACCAAACTTGAACTTGAAGCAAAACTTGAAGAGTTTGAATTAAAATGTTTTGGTTTACAAAAATTGCTTCAAAAAGTTCAAGAAGAAAAAGATTTGATTTCCAAAGAGCTTGAAAAGAAAAACAATCTTGGAAAATCAAACTTTTATGTTAGACAATCTAGTGCCCCTAGATTTATTAAAGGAAAATGTTTTAGAAGTGTTTGGGTCCCAAAAGGACTAACCACTTCAATTAAAAAGGATGACATTGAAAAATGGATTCCTAAGGGGACTAAAATTTGTGCTACTAACGTTCATGGATCCAAAGCAATTTGGATACCAAAAATTACTTGATTGTCTATTGCTAGGTGTGATGGAGATGTTCAACAAGTCAAACATTGAGGGGGAGCTCCATACACACAAGGAAGAGCACTTGAAGAAGGAAGGCTTCACATCCTACCTTGAGTTCAAGTGTTGGTAAAAAATCTAGTTGTTTTAGCATTTATTTGTTTTATTCTTAGTTTATTCAACTAAATGATCATAAATGTTGGACTAACATTTTTAATGATGCTTTGAGTAAGGGGGAGCCATTTTAAAACCGAATTCATATTTTTGTCAATTATTACCTCTAATGTTATTTTGAACTTAATGTTTTAAATTCTTTTTGATATAACAAAAAGGGGGAGAAATGGTTTGAAAATTTGAATTTTCAAATGAATAAGGGGGAGCTTTATTTGAATTAAATTTTTTTAATCTGTAGAACTAATGTTTTGATATAATAATTGAAAAATGTTTTGGACTGATCTAAAAAGTATTTAAAACATTTCCAAAGTCCAAACAACTTGAAATTATGTTTAGGGAATTTTTCAAAAGGGTTTTTCATGTTTTTCAAAGCCAATATAAACAAAACTGTCCAGGTGTTTCGAAACACCTTAGGGCGTTTCGAAACAGGGGATTCTAGTGGCAAAATCGTTTCGATACTCGTATCGAAACGGGCCTTCCTTGGACAGGATTTTTGAAATTATGTTTTGTATACATATGTCAATATTTAAGAATAATACAAATCTCTCTTATTCTCTCGTCTTTTTTTCTTTTATTCTTCTTTGCTGTTGTTCGTTATTTTGTTCACAACAGAGTAAACATTTTAAAAATTAAAATAACATAAAGATTCACTAATGAATGGAATCATAAATAATGCTAATTGACCAATCTATATCTCTGCACAATAAAAAATTAGAATAACAGAAGACGTGAGCCAAATGCAAAGTTTAAAGGCGTTATCATTTTGATTATATTTTCCACAAGAGGATGACAAACAAACCGACCAACCATGGCCGCAATTATTAGATGTTGTATTGCATTGTTTTGTTTTGTGTCCTTCATATTTAAACTTTCTCTTATATGAAACCAAAGAAAAAGACAGAGAAGAATGAAGACCACATTCTAGATTGATCGTATTCGTATCTTTGCTGAACACACCCAAATGGGACAAACATAATTCAATATCTTCGAAAATAAAAAAAATAATAATATTTTCCTTCATTTAATCATTCTCCATAGGAAGCTTGCAGGAAGTTTCCCTACCCAATAATTTGAAGATATAAATACCAGCACGGCATACGTGGTTGATACACTGAAATACAAACCTTCAAATATTTCACATTAATGCTGACATTCTCTTTGATAAAATGTCTCTCCTCAGCAAGAACGACTTGCGACGGATTTTCGACAAGCTCGACAAGAATGGTGACGGCTTGCTTAGCCTGGACGAGCTTAATTGGTTGCTGGGGATAATCGGAGTCCAGTTTAGCCTCCATGAGTTGGAGTCTTTAGTGGGGAAACCATGCCTGGGCTTTGATGACTTCATGTTCTTCTATGATTCCATATCGAACCGGAACACGAAGATGGAGACGGAAGATGATGGGGACGATGGCGATGATGGAGAGAGTGAGCTTGCGGAGGCTTTCCAGGTGTTCGACTTGAATGGAGATGGCTTCATCTCTTGTGAGGAGCTTCAGAGCGTGCTGGCGAGACTTGGTTTGTGGGATGAAAGGAGTGGTAAAGATTGCAGCAACATGATTTGCTTCTATGACTCCAACATGGACGGCATGATTGATTTTGATGAATTCAAAAACATGATGTTCCATACCATCTCTTAATTCATCATTTCCACATTGAAATATGGTACCAGTTATCAACCTTGTTTTCCGAAATGATCCGATAATATATATGTGTATATGTGTGCTTTTTATGATTGTTTTCGCATTGTTGGTGATTTTATTTGCAATCTTGTAATATGCTAGTAACTATAGAAATATAGTGCCCCTATTCAATGTTAGAAAAAAAAAAATCTAATAAGAGAATAAATAGTGTAACTTTAGATTTTTTTGTTATATTTTAATCCGTGTAAAGAAAATTATACAACTTTTCTATAAATTTTAAAACTTAAATCTCAAACTTTAGATTTTGTTTTCGCATTGCGTTTATCACGGTTGCAGGCATAACAAATGCTATTGCGGTCAATACGGGTAACGCGGTCGTGAATTTTTTTAAAACTCTCACAACTTAGCATAAAACATAATAATTATAATTATAAACTTAAAAAAAAGTCACTTTTAATATTTTTTTAGAATACTTTCTAACATTTATGAACTGTATTAATACGAGCACACAGTTTATTTACAAATTTTATAAGAAAATTATATTAACTAATAACAAAAATAAAGTAAAAATAAGAAATATTAAACATTCATCGTATTTAATATGTTTAAAAGTTTTTATAGATAAAATAATTAAAAATTCATATATAATACTTGTGAAAGGTCTTCAATATTTCTCGTGAGATGTCTAATTAAATTATTCATTTTGATTGTTTATTATTTATAAAATATTTAAAAATTATATTAATATTTCATATTACAGGTAAATAATTTATTAATTAATTAAAATAATTTAAAAGAAAATATTAATATTCTAAGAAATAAAAACATTTGTTATATTCGAATATAAATAAATAAGTATATATTGATTAGCTTGGTTGGTTGGGCTCTCTAGGGCCCAAGAGTTATGACCCATTTCTCTTTAATAAATGTTCTTAAAAACCCTAATAAGTATAGTGATTCCTTTTGCAATTTAACAAATTAAAGAGATATATATTTTACTTTTCTACTAACTTTTGACTTTTCATTTTTAATAGCTGCAGGCGGCAACCCTTTCTCTCCCCCATCGCTTGCCCTTTCGTATTTCTTCCCCTTCCACCGTCGTGAACTACCATTTAGAACTGCGTTTTTTTAGTTTTATCTTAAAAATTTTAATCACTCCGTTATTCGTTTATGTTGTGCGAACCCTTATCTTCGCCTGAAGTCTCGCCGTCGAGCACATCAAGTCGCGTATCTGTTTTTGCTTTTTTGATTTTTTTGGCAACGAGACAATAACTAGAACAACGGTCAATTATTGTCGTAATTCACCGTTATCTGTGATATTGCGACCACGGTTCACTGTTATCTGAGTGAATTCGATTACTACCGCTATTTTCGACAATAGCAATTTTAGTCGGTGGCGCTACCGCAAAATAACGGTTGTTATAGCGGTTGTGGACCGCTATTTGAAACACCTAAGCCTTGTCTAGCACCCTTAAACTTATATTTTAAACCTTAAATTTTAAATTTTAAACATAAACCTTAAATTTTACCTTTTAGACATTAAACTCCTAAACCTTATCTTAAAACTCTAACCCAAAATTAAAAGGACTAAAGTTTACATAAGTATGAAAGTATTTTTTTAATATTTTTTATAATATATATTCTCATGTGGAAGAATTCCATACCTGTTCTTTCCGTCCATTTTCTACTTGATTTTCTATATCATTATTATTGCATATATGGATATGGTCCGCTTAGTACAGAACAAACGTACAAAAAGTACATGGCATGCGTGTTGGAAACGTACACGTATAAAATGTTAGAAATTGACCCAATGATCCTTTGAGCTGGTAAAATTTATAAAATATTCCTTCCATCTCATTTAATAGTCTGGTATTGATTTTGGGTTAATTTTTTTTAATTTCAACTCATTATAATTTAAAATTATTATTGACAAAAATGTGAAAAATTATATTTTAGAAACCTTCAATTAAATAGTTTAGAAATATATACTTTATATAATTTAATTAATTAAAATATTTAAAATAATTATGGTCAAAATTAAAAAAACGAATTTTAAAAAGTCAATACTGAACATATTGAGTGGGACAGAAGGATAAGTAGTCACCATTAATTTTTAGGTAAACTACACTGATAGTCATTAAACTTTTAAGACGTTCTCATTACGATCACAGAACTTTTAAAACTTTTATTACAGTGATCCAACTTTTATATAACTTTCATTACGGTCATCCAACTTTTATGTAACTTTCATTACAAACACTATAGCTGCCATTAAGAAAATATTGACGTAGCACGTTAGTTCTTTCTTTTCTCTTTTTTTCTTTCATTTTTATCTTTTTCCTCCATGAATATAAGAATTAATAAAAAAAGACATTTTATCTCTTCTTTTTCTCCATTTCTTCTTTCATAAACCGTTGTTTTTTCTCCCATTTTAGATCGTTGTTGAGATAACTAAGATTGGTTTGGGAGTAACTGAGGCATTATTCATAGGTGAATGCTTTAACTAACATCACGTAACCCCTATTGATCTTCATAAAGACGAAAATTCAACAAAACTCAACTCGATTTGAAAAAATTAAAATTTTTAACTCGATTTGTTCCGACTCGACTTAACTCGAAAAAATTTAAAATAAAATTGTAAAATGGAAATTCCAATAACTCGAATAACTCAATTTTTAGTAATTAGTGATTTGATTTTTAAGTTCGAGTTAAGTTCCTCAATTTTTTCTGGTAGATATATATCAATATAAAAAATATGAAGAAATATGTCACATATGTCACATATGAAAAAATATATGCATATCTTATATGATTGAAGAAAGTCATTTAAATTAGAATTAAACTATACTATAACATGATAAATAATTATAATTAAATTTGTACAGGAACTCGAAAACTCGACTCGAATCGAAAAAAATTCAAATAAAATTTGAGTTGTAAAATATGACGTGACAACTCAAATAACTCAAATTTTTTTAACTCGACTCGATCGAACACTCACCCCTAATCCCAACCATGTTAACACCGAACAGACAATTGCTCATGTTTTAGCTTTCCCATTACATGCCTAAACTACACTACAATTGTTATACAAATAATTTGTTTTTGTGAAAGAATATAATATTTCTACCTAATAACGGTTGTCGAAGCCGTAAAAAATAAATACATGCTCAAATTAGCTTGTAGTAGTGATAAGAAAGGTCAAATCCACATGGAATGGTAAGAGATTAAGTTTAATAGAAAATAAATAAATAAATAAGTAAAGTAAAGTAAAGGAGGGTTTGTGTTTGAGTTTAATTAAAAGACCAAATAAAGTAAACAATTAAAAGTAGAGAAGAATTTAATATGGAGATGAATTCTAGTCAAGGTTGATTTCGATGTATTAATTCAAGACTTAGTTCATCGATCTTCACAAAAGATAAACATGCATTAATCTCAAATAGCTTGGTTATAGGTTACTAGAGAAAAGCACATGTATAACCTAATCTCTCTTAATTAGTAGATAAACACTAAGAACTATATGAATGATTTCTACCCTTATTACCAAGATTAAAACCCTTAAAAAATTGCATATAAGAATAAAACCTATCAAATAGCTTTATTGATTTAAGAGACCAAAGCACATAAACTATTAAGCACTAATTCGTTAACTTAATAAGAATATGAATTCATACCTTCAAAACCCGCTGTTTAGGTTACTTACCACTTACCAAGAATGTCTTGATTGGCTATTGCATATAAAGATGAATAAATCGAAGAAAAGCATGCGAAGCTTATAAATTGATATATACTTACTAAGTAATCCCGAAAGATATAAAAATACTTGAAATAGACGAAGATGATGAAGAACAAGAAAACCTCACTAAGAACTTGTATTAATAACCTTGAATTAAACTTTAACTAGAAAGAGTTTAGCTACTCATGGAGAAGAAAAGAGAATAATGGGGAATTATGAGGACGAATGATTTCTCTTCTCCCCATGACCCTATTTATAATAGAGGCCATTTACATCAACTAAGAGAAGGAATTACAATAAGATTTAATTTAAAAGTGAAAGTTCAACTTGAAGTTAAATTTCTCTTCTTGTGTTAAGTGCTCCTTAGAATCCAAATCTAACTGAAACTTCTCTTTTAAGCATGTATTATCCTTTAGTTGTCAAAATCCTTACAAAAATCAAATACTTGATAAAAACATGGATTTATAGTTAGATTAGAACACTAAAATACATGTATATATATGTGAAAAATATGTAAATATTAGACTTATGATATACCCTCACACTTAGATTATGCTTGTCCTCAAGCATATTGAAATTCAAAATTTAGGGTTGTTTTGATAAATAGAAAGGATAAGAGAAGTAATAAGTTGTTAGATTGATCAAACAATGGTGTGTGGCCAAGAGGGTGTGAACTGGGAGTAAATCAGAAAGATAGAAAATTTGGACACAAGAGATTTATAGTCGTTCAACCTTCCAACAAGGTTTAAATCCACTACCTTAGCTCCCCACTAAGGATTTTCCCAAATTCACTAAGAATTTCTTTCTTTTTTCTAGGCACAAGAGGAAACCTTTACAAAATCAAAGCTTCTACCTCAAAGCTTTGATAAAACACTCTTTTACAAGAAAAGAAGCAGCAAACTGAGAAATCCTCACAAAGGTAAATGTTTTCCCAAAATACAAAGCTCACTCAAACCCAAAACTTGAACTAAAGGATTACGATTTAGCTTTCTAAAGAACTGGTATTTTGATATAATAATTGAAAAATAGTTTTGGACTAAATTGAAAAGATTTCAAAAGTGCCTTTAAGTCCAAACAACTTAAAAATATGTTTGAGGATTTTTTAAAGAGGTTTTGAAGTGTTTTCTAAAGCCAAACTTTATAAAACCACCTAGGTGTTTCGAAACACCCTTAGGCGTTTCGAAACAACCATTCACAGTTTCAAAATGTTTCGATGCAACTCTGTCTCTTTCGAAACGAGCTTTAATCTGGGTGAGGATTTTTACAAAGCGATTCGATACGGGCTTCACCATTTTGATACGCCTATGTAGCAAAGACCTCAACGATCAAAATCCCCAACGGCTATTTTCCCAACGGTAAATTAAATTGCAGCTTAACTATCAATCGTACCGAAACGAGTTGTAACCATTTTGATACGGCTCGAAGGGTATCTAAACGACCATAGGTGTTTCGATATGGCCTGCTGCATCAGGCTTCAACGGCTAGTTTTGAAGAAGGGCGTTCCGAAACGTGGTCGAGTGTTTCGAAACGGACGTCTGCAGAATAACATTTTTGGTGGGAAATAAAGTCTTAAACGGGTCCAAAACAACCCGAACGGTCCTCAACGGCTACAAACTCAATTGAGAGTATAAAAGGGACCTCCAAGCATCAAGAGAAGGATGATGCTTCAATTGTCAACAACATAATGATCAAGAATTTATCTTAGAGCTTAATTGTTCATTTTCTTGTATAGACAACACTAGTGAGCTAAACATTGTTATATTTGCTCAAGTGTTTAGGTTTTGGGTATGAGATAAATAGTGCAAACAATTACCTATTAGAGGGATTTCAAGTTTGCTTTAGAATTTTTCCTGTAAGAGTGTTTGATTAAGCTAAGGGTAGTTAGCTTAATCGATGTAACAGTTTCCTTCTAAACCGGGAAAAGGGGATGAAATCCAAAGAGTGAATTTGTTGAAATCCTTAGTGGGAAGCTAAGGTAGTGGATGTAGGTGCTTGTTAGAAGACTGAACCACTATAAATCCTTGCGTCTTTTGTCTATATTTTACTTCCCACAAATTCACCCAGTTATCCAACTTCTCCACACTTGGCGAGCTAGAACGATTGAAGTAAATCGAGCACCTAAAAACCCAACAATTGGTATCCGAGCTTGGCTCAATTGAATATGATTAACACCCTATTAAGGCGATTCAGCTAGCTCGATCATCATTTCAAACAACCGGCTCAATAGCACAATCCATCGACAAACCACCTTTCTTCGATGGGACAAGTTATACTTATTGGAAGACAAGGATGATGTTCTTTGTCAAATCCAAAGACTACAAGCTTTGGGATATCATTGAAGATGGCCCGCTTGTACCAAAAGGAAGCAAGGCGGAGTGGAGTGCCAACGATCGTAAGAAGATAGAGCTAAATTGCAAGGCTTTGCACTTCATCTTTTGTGCACTTAGCCTCAATATATATGAGAAGATGTCTTCTTGCAAGAGTGCCAAGGAAGTTTGGGACAAGCTCGAAGTTACATACGAGGGGACAAACGAAGTAAAAGAGACCAATATCAGCCTCCTCAACCTAGAGTATGAAAACTTCAAAATGGATCCGGAAGAGGACATTGAGAAGATGTTCCATCGATTCTCCACCATCACCAATGGACTTAAGGGTTATGGAGAAGCTGTTCCGGAAGAAACGTTAAAGGGGGAGAATCCCAAACAATTTTTCAAGTAAGTTTTATTATATCAAAAAGGGGGAGATTGTAGAACTAATGTTTTGATATAATAATTGAAAAATGTTTTGGACTGATTTAAAAAGTATTTAAAACATCTCTAAAGTCCAAACAACTTGAAATTATGTTTAGGGAAGTTTTTAAAAAGGGTTTTTCATGTTTTTCAAAGCCAATCTAAACAAAACTGTCTAGGTGTTTCGGAACACCTTAGGGCGTTACGAAACAGGGGATTCCAGTGGCAAAATCGTTTCGATACACGTATCGAAACAGGCTTTCCTTGGACAGGATTTTTGCCCAGCGTTTCGAAACGGGCTAGGCCGTTTTGATACGCTTACGTGGCATTGACCACAACGGTCATAAACCCCAAATGCTCTTTCCCAACCAACTTTCAAATGCAGGCGTTTCGATACGGGCCTATAGCGTTTCGATACGCGTTTCGAAACGGCAATGGGTGTTCCGAAACGGGTACCCTGACTGAATGCAACGACTCTTTCTACATTGAGAGTGTTTCGAAACGACTTCGAGCGTTTCAAAACGGGGAGCTGCAGAACTGCATTTATGGTGGGAATTAAAGTCTTCAACGGCTCCAATTTGATCCCAACGGCTAGTAACGGCTACAAACTCAATTGGGAGTATAAAAGGGACCTCCAAGCATCAAGAGAAGGCTAATGCTCATATTGTCAAACAACAAATGATCAAATATTGTCTTAGTGCTTAAATTGTCAATTCTTGTATAGACAAACACTAGTGAGCCAAAATTGTCAAATTTGCTCAAGTGTTTTAGGTTTTGGGTGAGTGCTTAATTGTGCAAACAAACACCTATTAGAGGGTTTTAATTTTGCTTTTATTGTCTCTTTGTAAAGAGGGTTTTGATCAAGGATTTGGGTAGAAGCTTGATCGGTTGTAAGGGTTTCCTCCTAATCCTAGAAAAGGGGACGAATCAATAGTGGATTGATTGAGAAATCCTTAGTGGGGAGCTAAGGTAGTGGATGTAGACCTTGGTTAGAAGGTTGAACCACTATAATTCATTGTGTCATTATCCTTTTAGCTTCCTAAACCCTTCCACCCAAAAATCCATCTCTCCACCACTTGGTGAGCTAAATTGGTTGATCGAATCGAGCCCCTAAAAACTCAACAATCGGCTAGTAACGGCTACAAACTCAATTGGGAGTATAAATGGGACCTCCAAGCATCAAGAGAAGGCTAATGCTCATATTGTCAAACAACAAATGATCAAATATTGTCTTAGTGCTTAAATTGTCAATTCTTGTATAGACAAACACTAGTGAGCCAAAATTGTCAAATTTGCTCAAGTGTTTTAGGTTTTGGGTGAGTGCTTAATTGTGCAAACAAACACCTATTAGAGGGTTTTAAGTTTGCCTTTATTGTCTCTTTGTAAAGAGGGTTTTGATCAAGGATTTGGGTAGAAGCTTGATCGGTTGTAAGGGTTTTCTCCTAATCCTAGAAAAGGGGACGAATCAATAGTGGATTGATTGAGAAATCCTTAGTGGGGAGCTAAGGTAGTGGACGTAGACCTTGGTTAGAAGGTTGAACCACTATAATTCATTGTGTCATTATCCTTTTAGCTTCCTAAACCCTTCCACCCAAAAATCCATCTCTCCACCACTTGGTGAGCTAAATTGGTTGATCGAATCGAGCCCCTAAAAACTCAACAGTACCGGCATGAGCCGTACCGTATCAAAACCAATTTTGCTCACTAGAATCTGAAGAAAAAGTAAGTGGAAAATTGTAGCGATAAGTCCCTTAGTGTATCTGTACGCTTTAACTAAATTTCAAAGTTGATGATTCCTATAAACTGACAAAACAACGATCAAATATTAAATGCAAAAGAATAATTTGGTTCTCAGGTTGAATGTCGTACTGATACGGTTACATGCGTATCGATGCCCAATAGCTATTAAGTATAAAAACGATTTCAGTTGCTAAAATCTATACTGATACAACTAAGAGCGTATCGATACGCTTAGACCATACAAGTCTATTTTGAGTAGAAAAACAGTTAGACAATATTTAGGGTTGTAGTTTTTAACTTAGAAACAATTTGAAGTTCTAATCTTTGTCAATTGTGAGACTTTTTGAGTACTTAAAATTTTATCCAATTTTACAAATTTATCCTTAAAAATCCTTGTTATATCAAAATCAAATATAGATTTTACATAAGTGTATGATTGCAATTTAGCACAAGCAAGTAATCACCCAATTAATTATTATGAAGTCAAAGATGGAATAAAATTAAACACACTCACAACGGATTCACTCAATTTCACTTTGTTGTCACTAGATTAACACCTCTCTCTTTTATTATTATTATTATTATTATTATTATTATTATTATTATTATTATTATTATTATTATTATTATTATTATTATTATTATTATTATTATTATTATTATTATTATTATTATTATTATTATTATTATTATTATTATTATTATTATTATTATTATTATTATTATTATTATTATTATTATTATTATTATTATTATTATTATTATTATTATTATTATTATTATTATTATTATTATTATTATTATTATTATTATTATTATTATTATTATTATTATTATTATTATTATTATTATTATTATTATTATTATTATTATTATTATTATTATTATTATTATTATTATTATTATTATTATTATTATTATTATTATTATTATTATTATTATTATTATTATTATTATTATTATTATTATTATTATTATTATTATTATTATTATTATTATTATTATTATTATTATTATTATTATTATTATTATTATTATTATTATTATTATTATTATTATTATTATTATTATTATTATTATTATTATTATTATTATTATTATTATAGTTAAAGCCCAAAAAATAAAATGTAAAAAATAAAAAGAGTCCTTGTGAATTAAATAAGTTGTCTTATAATAAACCTATTTAAATAAAAACCCGCTCCAAAACATAATAAGGGGACCCATTTTAGTTTTAGGCCCAAACTAATCTATTTTTTTCAGGTTTATTCGAGACAATTAGATTTAGGGCTGAAATAATCAAGGGCTTGGATCAAATAAAGAAAAAAGGGAAAAAAGGGACAACCTGCGCTGCCACGCGCCTAGGCCATGACGACCGATGAGGTTGGTGTTGGTCGTCTCGCCTCGGTCGGCTACGTCTTATGCCGCCGACCCCGTCCCTTGCTGTCGTTGGTAGCTTGTTAATTCGGAGGAAAAGGGTTCGAACCCTAATTTAATTTAGGGGGATCCTCAAATTCGAGCCAAATCAAATGAAATCCAGCTGATTTTCAATAATTCAAAGCATTTCTGATCATTTGGAATGATTTCTTGGGGAAAATTTGGGGATTTGTCCCCAAATTGCCTTGTTTTCCAAGCCCTAAACACTATAAATAGTGATCCTTTTTGCATTGTTGTGGACACACCAAAAAAATCATCCGAAAAGCACCCAAAAATTCTGTGAAAATCATTTGAAAGTTGCTGGAAATTGTTCGAGTTTGGAGTAGCTCAGGTTCGATTTTTTGGGTTGGAAACAAGTTTTTCCAGTGGAAATTGGAATCGGTTTGAGTGGAGATAGTTCGTGATTTCTACACTTTCAGTAACTTTCTTTTCTTTTCTTTATGCATTTTTAAATTTATTTTTCCTGGTTAAATTTTTGTTTGTTCATGTTTTAGGTTGCAATTTGGTGTTGGAGATTGAATTTTGTGTTCGGTAAATTTTTCTACTCATTGTTTGTTTTTTGTTTCGATTTAAAAAAGATGATAGGAACTATCAAAAATAATAAAACTCTGTTCATGTTTAATCCATCTTATTATAAAAAAAATAAAAATTGTTGTTAAATTAAAAAGTTTTTGTTAGAAAAAAAAGTTAAAAAGCCTAAAATAAAACAAGTTTGTTTTTAAAGGTTTCTTAAAACATTAAAATATTTTTTTAAATAATAAACATAAAGATTTCAAAATTCAAATAATGTAAATCATGAGTAAATAAACTTTTAATAAAAAAATTTATTCAAGAATAAAAGGGTAAAGTAGGTGAAATAAGAGAATAAATCTTTTGTAGAAAATTTCAACAAAATAAAGGTTTTAAGAAACATTCTTCCAAAAATATAAAAAATCTAGAAAATGTTTAAAGTAATAAAAATAAAATGGGCTTTGAAAATTTTTAAAAAAAATAAAAAAATAAAAAGGCTTTAAAACATAAAGATTTTAAAAATAGAAAGGGTTTTGAAAAAGCTTAAGAAATCAAAAAATAAAAAATAAAAATGACTTTAAAACATAAAGATTTTAAAAATAAAAGGGTTTAAAAACCGAAAAAGGGCTTTTAAAACATAAAATAAAAACTTTCCAAAAAAATAATTAAAGTTTTAAAACTAAAAAACATTTCAAATAAAAGAATAAAAAACAAAAAAATATTTTTTAAGCACAAAAACAAAAAAAAAGTTTTTTTATGATAGAAATCTTCCCAAAATAAATTGATCCAAATTTTAAGTTATGCATTTTCTTGTTAGCCTTTAGTGATAGGTTGAACTTTAAGAATAGGTCCTTCAAGCATAGATAGAGATTTCTTCATGATAAAATTCTCTTGACAAAAATAAAACACATTTAATAAAATTTAAATCCTCAAATAGGAATAAAAAATGTAGAGATTCTTAGGATTAATAAATTTCAACTTTGAATAAATAAAAATCTCCAAAAATCGAATTTCTTTGTTGTTTGAAAAGAAGAACTTAATTAATGCGGTGTCTTATCAAACGAGAATGACGGGTTAGCACCAGAAGTGTTGGCGGTGATTGGAGTTCATTTCCTAGGCAATGAGGCTGTTAAAATAGATTTATATTCTTTAGACAAATAAAATCGAAACTTTTGTGAACTTGCAAATTCCAATTTTGAAAACGATTTTGAAATCAATAAGGTAACAATTCTTGGGCGATGTGGGGGTGCTAACCCTTCCCCACGCATAACCGACCCCTGAACTTGTTTTATGGTTTTCACAGACCAAAACCGTTGTTTTGATAAAATAAAATATTAAAATAACTACGCTTTAAAGTGATCTAATCACATTTTTTCAAAAAGATTGATGGCGACTCTGTGTTTTTGAAGTTTTTAAAAAGTTGGGCTCGAAAGGGTTGCGACAGCTTGGCGACTTCGCTGAGGAATATTTTTTTTTAAAAAGAGTCATGCCACAAATTGATTTCAATTTTTTTTCAAAAAGGTTTTCTTAAAAACTAATGGAATTTGCAAGTTCACAATAGGTTCAATTTATTTGTCCATTAAATGAATATAATTCTATTTTACGCATTCTATTTTTTTTAAAGAAAGCTCTTTACCCGAGCTTGTCCCGTTCGTTTAAGTGGTGGTGGTGGGGGGGACACTTTGCTCTTGTCAGAATATTGATTCTCTATATGAGCCTAGCAAGTACCTTCGGGACTCATGCCCTTTGTCTTCGTAAGGATATTGATCCTTCGAGAAGGTATAGGCAGTGAGTTCTCCTGAGTTGAACTCAATTTGTTTGAAGCCTATAATGGGTGAGAATCGAGGGCCTTGCTACCCTCAGTAGGGGACAACAAGGACAACTCGAGAACCTTTCTAGAACCAAACCATGTGTGAGAATCTAGAACCCACCCCAATAGAGCCACGTGGAAAACCTTAGGCTTTTAGTAAGGATAATCCGTAGAGACATGTCATGGAGTGTTGGATTGTGCTGCCCAGAATTATTCGCACAATGAAATTATGTTGGACCTTTTAGGTTTTATTCCTATTTTTTCAAAAGAGTACTAACCTTTTTTTGTGTGTTTGTTTCTTTTTTTGGCATATTTGTTTGTTGCATACATCTCATATTTAGAGGGGATAGATTCTAAATCATGTTGCTTAATTAGAAGAAGCTTTTTCCATAGATGGAAGGTACCTAAAAGAGGAAGACAATGCGGGTATGCGTCACCGGTATGAGGTCGACCATCAAATAATAAGAGTTTTTTGGGTGATCACGTGGAGAAAACACTAAAGTATGCTGTAAAGTGCTCATAAGTCCTATATTTTATATGCATTCCATCTCACATTATTGATGTTCTTAAGTACATTTTAGGCATATTTAGGTGCATGCATGTATTATCTACAATATTCTTTACTTTACCTTGTTTATATTGAATATCCTAGATTTGGCGAGAAAAGATATTGTTTTAGTTTATTTTTAGTTTCAAGTGCTAGAAGCTGTCAGATGGAGAGAGGAGCTGAGGAGATGATGCTGAGGCAGCAAGCCAAGAAGCTGTACTTGTAACCCCCTCGTCCCGGTCTGGACGACTGACCAGTCCGAGTAGATTACATGGGGAAAACCGAAGTGAAACCCGTTAAGGTCCCACCTCGGTTAGCAACCCTAGAAAATTTTTCTTCAATTATCTTGTCTAGATGAATTATTTAATCCTGTGTGAAACGACAGTGGAAAAACAAGGACAAGACAATGCAGACGGAACATAAGTTAATTTAAATTTACCATGTGTCAAGTCAGTCCAGTTTCTTACATACGCGCCCAAAGCAAACATAAACGACTACAAACAAGGCTCATAAGAAATCATCTAGCAACCAGAACCCAAGCCCAACACTTGAAGAACTTTAAAGATGCCAAAAGCCCAAATTTCAAGCAAGTGTTTCGAAATAGGCTTGCCCATTTCGTTACACGGGCCCCAGTTTTAAAAGCCAGACCAGCCGAACCGATACGATCCACCTCGTTTCGATACAATGGTCTATTTCGCCTAAGCATTCTAAAACACGTTCCAGAACAAGCCTTCACAGTAGCAAAACCATTTCGGTACACGTATCGAAACAAGGGCTCACAGTTTTAAACCGTACCGAAACACGTTCCGATACGGGTATCCCTGGAACCATACCCGTTCCGAAACCACCTCACGCGTTTCGAAACGCATGCAGTCTATGTGTTTCTAAAATCAGTTTTAAGCATCTCAAAATGTTCCCGAACGACCCCAAAACCTCCAGAAGCAAGATACAACATGCATACACGAACTCTAGAGGCATACAACCTACTACAAGCATGTTCAAACACTTAACATACAATTAAAGGCCATTCACATAAGGAATCAAGCATTCACCCAAATTACGTTGCATAGCAAGGTTTACATACCTTTAAACAAAACACATAAACATTCATAGAACATGGTCATAAGCCTTCAAGACACAAAACATTTAGGCAACAACATAAGCATGGTTTACAAATCCACATCAAAGGCATTAACATAAAAAACCAACACATATGAGTCAAACAACGCTCATACAAAACACATAGCATCCCCATTGCTAAACTACCACATTATTTACTAAACCATACTTGAGCAACTACTATAAGCTTGGAAGCCCCTTTCCTTGCTCCTTGCTAACTCCACGCTAATGATCTGCATTGTCGAAAACGAGAGCGTAAGCTAGCAGCTTAGTGAGCGTGCTCTAAAAGAAAAACAACGACAATGCAGGGTTCAAGCATATCATCCTTAAGACAATTTACAAGCATACATTTGCACCAACATAGCAACATAGCTAACATCACGAGAATGCATGAACATGGCATCTTACCTCATGTTATGCTCAACAAGATATAAGAATTATCTTAACAACAAACCCACATGAACAAGTATATTGGCAACTATTAGCTTACTCGGATATGCGGATAACTTCCGTTTGGATTCTCACCCCAACGTACTCAACTATAACATTACCTTCGGTGGGATTACACTCATCACCGATCCTTGCATGAAAGTGATTACACTCATCATCACATGCCCTACGGAAGGGATTCCACTCATCATCACGTAATAATATATAATTTCCGGTTGAATATTACATCACCGTACTTCTCCTTGATGACTATACGTCACCAAGGCTACACGCGAATTTGACTCAACCATGTGCACACTCTCATCCTAATGATCGATCATTTATACCCGGTAATTAACTAGTGACAGTCATACTTTCAAGTCACACCATGATAATCCGTCATGCATTTCAACATATCAAATACCACATACAAAAATGTATATAACAACATACATAATCAACACATGCTTTACAAGTCTACATCATGCTTATTAAGCAAAACTCATAAAACACACGAGAGATTAAGCTACCAACTTAACATCTACCTTGGATTGGCCTACCAAGCACAATCCAACTCCACAACCATATACTTAAACCAATTTAAACCATTTTAAATGATTCCACTCACCGAACCTCCTTAAGCAAACCGAGAAAAGCTGAATCAAGCCTCCACACCTTCCAAAATCGTGCATGAAGCTTGCCCAACGGTTTCCATTGATTCTAACCAATCAAAAACAATACATTACTCAACCGGATCATCACAAATCACTGTCACAACCCCAAACTACAACCACAAGCCAAATTCCTACAATTTCAACACAAAGCCAACACCAAAATTCTCATTTTCGTACTCCCCAACAACCCAGCAGAAAACCAATGATTCCAACACTCAAAACACCATTAAACACCTTCAAAACAACCTTATAGTATTACTATAACACCAGCCCAACTGTCTTTCACAAAACCACTCCAAAAACTCAAGTTTTGACCTGTTTAAAATACCCCCAAAAACCCATTTCAGGATTTTTGATAAAAACCCACCATTTTAAGTTATAATCTACCTTAGGGCAAGATTATATCATATCTTAACTCTACATATAAAAAAAATTGATAAGCCATTAAAGTTTCATCCTTTTCTTCAAAACTTTGAAAACTAGAAAATCTCAACAATGGTGTTTTCTAAAAACTAAAACCATGAATGTGTTCGGAATAGAGAGGAGAAGTCAAAAATGGTCTTACCTTGCCGAAAACACTTGAAATGAGGGAGAGATTTGATGGAATAGTGTTTAGGGGTTTGGGGAGCTTTTTTTTACGTGAAAAAGTTTGGAGGAAGAAGATGAATAGTGAAAAGCCCCTTTTCCACTCATCTTAATTCCTTTACTTTAAAATTTACCAAATTGCCATTAATGAAAGTCAAACCTTTTTAAATTTAAAAGCAATGTCCATTTTAATTAAAACGAGTCCAACGACTAGAACCCGACTCACACACTCAACTCCCGACCCCAAAACCCGAGTGTTACAACTCTCCCCTACTTAAGGAATTTCGTCCTCGAAATTACCTAACTGAAAGAGATAAGGAAACTGCCTTTCCATATCCTCATTCCTCTCCCAAGTGGCTTCGTCCACCCTTCGACGTTGCCACCTAACTTTGACCAACTCAATTGATCTACCTCGCAACACTTTGCTGTCCGAAGCTAAGATCTCAACTGGTTTCTCATCATACGTCAAATTCGGATTCAATTCAATCTCCTCCACATGCATAACATGCGATAGATCTGATCTATACTTACGGAGCATCGAAACGTGGAACACATCGTGAATATTCTCTAGCTCGGATGGCAAACGTAACTGATAAGCAACGGACCAACTCGCTTCACAATCTCATACGGTCCAATGTACCTCGGACTCAACTTCCATTTTCTGCCAAATCTCATAACCTTCTTCCATGGAGAGACTTTCAAGAACACTCTATCTCCCACTGAATACTCAACTTCCTTCCTCTTCCGGTCGGTATAGGACTTCTGCCTATCCGAAGCCGCCTTCAAACGATCGCAAATCAAATTCACCTTGTCGGTAGTTCCCTTAAGCAAATCTGGCATCGGTAACAACTTCTAACCTGTTTCGACCCAACAGATCGGAGTTCTACATTTTCTACAATACAAGGCCTCATACGGAGCCATCAGAATGCTCGACTAAAAACTGTTATTATATGCGAACTCAACTAAAGGTAAGTGCTTCTCCCAAGTACCCTAAAAATCAATGATGCAACAACGCAACATATCCTCTAAAATCTGTATGACCCTCTCTGACTAAGGATGATATGACGTGCTGAAATTTAAACGGGTACACAAAGTTGTATGCAAACACTCCCAAAATCGGGCTGTAAATCTCAGATCTCTATCTGACACAATCAACTTCGGCACAACATGCAGTCTCACAATCTCATCGATGTACAAATCGGCCAATCTATCTAAGGAGTAAGTCGTGTTAACAACTAAGAAGTGAGCACACTTCGTGAAACTGTCAACTATAACCCAAACTGAGTTCTTCTTCGTAGGAGTCAAAGGCAAACCCGAAATGAAATCCATGGTGATATTTTCCCACTTCTATTCTAGAATTCTCAACGGTTGCAACAAACCTGAAGGAACCTGATGTTCCACCTTCACTCTCTAAAATACCATACACTTACTCACGAAGTCGGCTACGTCTCTCTTCAAGCCAACCCAAAAGTACTCATTCTTCAAATCACGATACATCTTCGTACTACCTAGATGCATAGCAAACGGGCTACTGTGTGCTTCGGTCAAGATCGTATGTCTCAAATCACTACCATCTGGCACAACTATTCTATCTCTGAAACACAAGACCCCATCAACACTGAAACTATAGTCTGAGGGTCTACCCTCGGCTATGTCTTGCACGTGAGGTGCCAAAGATCTATCTAAGTGCTACTTCTCTCTAATCAACTGGCCTAAAGTAGGTCTAACCTGAAGCTCGACCACTAAACCACCATCACCGGACAAACTCAAACTAGCAAACATGACCCTCAACTCAACGACTACCTTTCTACTCAAAGCATCTGCCACTACATTGGCTTTACCCGTATGGTACTCAATCGTAAGATCATAGTCCTTCAACAACTCTAGCCACCTACGCTGTCTAACGTTCAACTCTCGCTGTGTCATTATATACTTCAAACTCTTATGATCCGTGTACACTGTGCAATTCTCACCACACAAGTAATGTCTCCAAATCTTCAAAGCGAACACAACTGCGGCTAGCTCTATGTCATGTGTCGGATAGTTACGCTCATGAGTCTTCAACTGTCTTAAGGCATAAGCCACCACTCTTATGTCTTTCATGAGAACACAACGTAACCCTACATAAGAAGCATCACTATAAATCACGTAATCCTTCCTCGACTCTGGCTAAATCAAAATCGGTGCATTGGTTAAAGCTTCTTTCAATTGCTCAAAGGCTTGCTGTCTCGCATCCGACCACTAAAACTGAACATTCTTCTAAAGCAACTTCGTCAAAGATGCGGCTATCTTCGAGAAACCTTCCACAAACCTCCTATAGTATCCGGATAAGCCTAGGAAACTACGAATCTCTATCACAGACTTCGGTTGCTTCCACTCAACAATTGTTTCTATCTTCTTCGGATCGACTCTAATCCCATCGGCTGACACTACATGTCCTAGGAAGACTACTTCCCGGATCCAGAACTCACACTTACTCAACTTTGCGTACAACTGGTTGTCTAGCAAAGTCTGCAAAACTAACCTCAAATACCGGTCATGATCTTCCTCGGTACGCGAATACACCAAAATATCATCTATGAAAACAACCACAAACTGGTCTAAGTACTGATGGAAAATTCTATTCATCATATCCATGAAAGCAGCCGGTGCATTAGTCAACCCAAACGGCATAACCAAGAACTCATAGTGATCATATCTAGTCCTAAAAGCTGTCTTCGGTACATCAACCTCTTTCACCTTCAACTGGTAGTAACTGGATCTCAAGTCAATCTTCGAAAATAATGATGCCCCTCTCAACTGATCAAACAAATCATCAATACGCGGCAAGGGATACTTGTTCTTCACTGTCAACTGATTCAACTATCTATAATCAATGCACATTCTCATACTTCCATCTTTCTTATTCACAAACAAAACCGGAGTGCCCCAAGGCGAAGAACTCGGACGGATAAAGCCTCTATCTGACAACTCTTGCAACTGAGTCTTCAACTCTTTCAGTTCTTTCGGTGCCATACGGTACGGAGCAATCGAAACATGAGCAGAATTTGAATAAGTCTCTATAGCAAACTCTACCTCCCTATCAAGTGGTAAACTCGACAATTCTTCTGGAAACACACTCGGAAAATCACACATTGTTCTGATATCTTGAGGCCTAACTTCACTCATGTTCGGATTCATCATGTAGGCCAAGTACGCCTCACAACCCAACCCGACTAACCTCTGAGCCTCTAAAGCTGAAACTACATTCGATAAGAACTTCACGTTCTCACCTACTACCACAATCTCATAATCATCCGCAAGCTTCAAGAAAACCCTCTTAGTCTCAAAATCTATCCTAGCTCTATGTTCTGTAAGCCAGTCCATACCCAGAATTACATCAAAGCCATAAAACGGTAACTCCATCATATCCACTGGAAATACATGCCCTGAACCATTAACGGACACCTTCTGTACATCTTCCTAACCACTACTGTATCCCCGAAAGAACTAGTAACACTAACACCTACCTCTAGTACCTCACAAGGTAAATTCAAAAACTTTGCATGCTCACTCAAAATATAAGAATGCGTAGACCCGGAGTCAATCAAAGAAAGCAAACTTAGAGACTGTATCGAGAAGTTACCTGCAATCACATCCGTGTCGTTCTGACCCTCATACTGAGCATAAACTCTAGCCTGACCTCTTCCCTCTGGCTGAACAACAACTACATGCGCTAAGTTCCTCTGGCCATCATTTCTTGGCTGGAAGTTACCTCGACCGCGCCCACGACCTCTCTGATAATCAACAACCCTAGTGGGAGCCTGAACTGGTGCATACCCAGCCTGATGTGGACAATCACGCCTAATGTGATCTCTAGCTCCACAGTTCCAACACGAGTGAAAGTTCCCCCAACACTCACCGGTGTGATTCCTCCCGCATCGAGCACACTCGGGCAAACGCCCACCAGCTCTCTGGTCCTGATGGCCCCTACCGTGGTTACCACCACCACGTCTATGGTCAAAGTGATGCCTATTGTCCCGATGCCTCTTGGCATCACCTCTATCAAAACCACCAGACCTCTTTCCGGAACTAGAACCACCAGAACGTTTGGTCAAACCCAAACTGTGCTCTATGTCCTTTGCCCTAGCGACCAAGACATCAAAATCTGTGTAGTCAGTAGCCAAGGTGTACCTCTTGATCTCTTCACTCAACCCATAGCGGAAACGGTCACAACGTTCCCTCTTAGTAGGAACAAGCTCAGATGCATACTGACTCAACCTGACGAATCGTATATCATACTCGGTCACGGTCAAGTTACCCTGAAGCAAAGCCATAAACTCCCTTTTCTCATCGAGATAACGGGGACCAAAATACTTCTTGCGGAAAGCTGACTCAAAGATCTCCCAAGTGATCTCGGCCTCTGGCATACCCGTAGTAATGGTGTCCCACCAAGTGTAGGCATCACCCTGAAGCAACGAAACAACGCACCCAAGCCCGCGTGCTCTAGTACAACCCATCTATGACAGAATACGATCAGTCTTGTCAAACCAAGTCTCGGATCTCTCGGGTGCCAACCCTCGGAACGTTTCGCCTCCCAAACTGCGAAGCCTCTCAAGTGGCAAACCGATGCCCTCACCTATGAGGTTGTGCCACTGCATGACCCCCGGCTACAGCTGCCTGGAAAGCCCCAGCTATCGCCTGAACTAGTGGAGCAAAATCTATACCAGCCGGTCCTTGGCCAACCTGAGGTTCTACACCCTCGGCTCTCGCCTCACCTCCCTCTTGACGAGGATGCGAAGGCGGAGGTAGAGGAGCCAACGACTCAACAACCAGCTCAACTCCCGGAGCTGCTGCCCGTGGTTCCGGATGAATCACCCTAGGCCTCTCTAGGTCTCATCTCACAGCTAGCAAGATAACAACTACAACTACAACAAAAAAACACATAAGATCAAGTTAGCAAAGGCAAGGGTCCAATCGTGCTTCAACACAACAATCTTACTTCCAAACACCATGTGAACAAACAAACAACAAGCATACATGGCATAACATTCACCGAGACATGGCAACAACATAACACTTCAAACTTACCTCACTTACCTACCCGAGGTCTCGAAAACCTCAGGCTCTGATACCAACAAATGTAACCCCCTCGTCTCAATCTGGACGACTGACCAGTCCGAGTAGGTTACACGGGGAAAACCAAAGTGAAACCCGTTAAGGTCCCGCCTCAGTTAGCAACCCTAGAAAATTTTTCTTCAATTATCTTGTCTAGATGTATTATTTAATCCTATGTGTGAAACGATAATGGAAAAACAAGGACAATACCATACAGACGGAACATAAGTTAATTTAAATTTACGATGTGTCAAGTCAGTCCAGTTTCTTACATACACGCCCAAACCAAACATAAACGACTACAAACAAGGCTCATAAGAAAGCAAACATCAACCAGAACCCAAGCCCAACACTTGAGGACCTTTAAAGAAGCCAAAAGCCCAAATTTCAGACCTGTGTTTCAAAACAGGCTTGCCCGTTTCAATACACGAGCCCCCGTTTTAAAAGCCAGACCAGCCGTATCGATATGGTCCACCTCGATTCGGTACAGGAGTCCATTTCGCCTAAGCGTTCCGAAACATGCCTTCACAGTAGCAAAACCGTTTCGGTACGCGTATCAGAACATGGGCTCACCGTTTCAAACCGTACCGAAACGCGTTCCGACACGGGTATCCTTTGAACCACACCCGTTCCGAAACCATCTCACGCGTTCCGAAACGCATGCAGTCTGTGTGTTTCTAAAATCAGTTTTAAGCATCTCAAAATGTTCCCAAACGGCCCCAAAACCTCAAGAAGCAAGATACAACATGCATACACGAACTCTAGAGGCATACACCCTACTACAAGCATGTTTAAACACTTAAGATACAAGTAAAGGCCATTCACATAAGGAATCAAGCATTCACCCAAAATACGTTGCATAGCAAGGTTTACATGCCTTTATACAAAACACATAAACATTCATAGAACATGGTCATAAACCTTCAAGACACAAAACATTTAGGCAACAACATAAGCATGGTTTACAAATCCACATCAAAGGCATTAACATCAAAAACCAACACATATGAGTCTAACAACGCTAATATAAAAACACATAACATCCCCATTGCTAAACTACCACTATTTACTAAGCCATACTTGAGAAACTACTATAAGCTTGGAAGCCCCTTTCCTTGCTCCTTGCTAACTCTACGCTAATGATCTGCATTGTCGAAAACGAGAGCGTAAGCTAGAAGCTTAGTGAGGGTGCTCTAAAACAAAAACAACGACAATGCAGGGTTCAAGCATATCATCATTAAGACAATTTACAAGCATACATTTGCACCAACATAGCAACATAGCTAACATCACGAGAATGCATGAACATGGCATTTTACCTCATGTTATGCTCAACAAGATATAAGAATTATCTTAACAACAAACCCACATGAACAAGTATATTGGCAACTATTAGCTTACTCGGATATGCGGATAACTTCCGTTGGAATTCTCACCCCCAACGTACTCAACAATAACATTACCTTCGGTGGGATTACACTCATCACCGGTCCTTGCATGGATGGGACTACACTTATCATCACATGCCCTACGGATGGGATCCAACTCATCATCACATAATAATATATAATTTCCGGTGGAATATTACATCACCGTACTCCTCCTTGATGACTATACGTCACCAAGGCCACACGCGAATTTGACTCAACCGTGTGCACACTCTCATCCTAATGATCGATCATTTATACCCGATAATTAACTAGTGCCAATCATACTTTCAAGTCACACCATGATAATCCATCATGTATTTCAACATATGAAACACCACATACATCAATGTATATAACAACATACATAATCAACACATGCTTTACAAGTCTACATCATGCTTATTAAGCAAAACTCATAAAACACACGAGAGATTAAGCTACCAACTTAACCTCTACCTTGGATTGGCCTACCAAGCACAATCCAACTCCACAACCATACACTTGAACCAATTTAAACCATTTTAAATGATTCCACTCACCGAACTTCCTTAAGCAATCCGAGAAAAGCTGAATCAAGCCTCCACACCTTCCGGAATCATGCATGAATCTTCCCCAACGGTTTCCCTTAATTCTAACCAATCAAAAACAATACATTACTCAACCGGGTCATCACAAATCACTTCCACAACCCCAAAATACAACCACAAGCCAAATTCCTACAATTTCAACCCAAACCCAACACCAAAATTCCCATTTTCATACTCCCAACAACCCAGCAGAAAACCAAGGATTCCAACACTCAAAACAACATTAAACACCTTCAAAACAACGTTCTAGTATTACTATAACACGAACCCAACTGTCTTTCACAAAACCACTCAAAAAACTCAAGTTTTGACCCTTTTAAAATACCCCCAAAAACCCATTTCGGGATTTTTGATAAAAACCCACCATTTTAAGTTATAATGTACCTTAGAGTATGATTAGATCATATCTTAACTCTACATATCAAAAACAAATTGATAAGCCATTAAAGTTTCATCCTTTTCTTCAAAACTAGAAAATCTCAATAATGGTGTTTTCCAAAAATAAAAACCATGAATGTGTTCGGAATAGAGAGGAGAAGTCAAAAATGGTCTTACCTTGTCGAAAACACTTGAAATGAGGGAGGGATTTTATTGAATAATGTTTAGGGGTTTGGGGGGCTTTTTTTACGTGAAAAAGTTTGGAGGAAGAAGATGAATAGTGAAAAACCCCCTTTCCACTCATCTTAATTCCTTTACTTTAAAATTTACCAAATTGCCATTAATAAAAGTTAAACCTTTTTAAATTTAAAAGCAATTCCCATTTTAATTAAAACAAGTCCAACGACTCGAACCCGACTCACACACTCAACTCCCGACCCTAAAACTCGGGTGTTACAGTACTAAAACAGTTCAACATAGAGAGAGACACTGCTGAGTAGCTGTCGCCGCCATATATGTCGCCCAGGATAGCAACTTAAGGAAGTGGTGAATTGGAGTGCGATTGGAAGAGAATAATTTTCTAAGTCTAATGAGCCCATTCATGCAAATTATTGATGTCGATAACGGTGGACTGAGCCGCCCAATGGGAGATTATCCAAGGCTGCTTAAGGTTACTTGTGCCACAAGGAGTCCAACTTCAAGTCAAAGAAGTCAGAATTCAAAGGATGCATTCAATGAAAAAGCTACTTTATCATAAAGAAGACTTCTACTCCAAGGAGGACTTAACCTAGGCCATGCCCTATATATATCCGATCATACCTTGTATTTTAGACAACTCATAGTTGGTATAGCTTAGGTTTCTCTTATGTTTTCTTGCCGCCACTATGTTCTAAATTCTCTAGGGTTTGGGTTATGTTGTAAAGTAGTTGTGAGAATGGTTATTTAAGTTCAAGTTTGTTTTTGCAATAAATTCAAGGTTTGTTTATTTCATGTTCTTCACTGTTTTCAATTGAGCCGGGAGATCGATTGGGAGCAATCCAATTGTTTGGTATTGAGAGAGTCAAACTTACGAAAGAAGTAAGCACGATCTCATCAATACCAGGTGTTGATCAATCCAGCCTAGACATAGGTTAGGGTTTAAGGCAACTAAAAAGGGACGAACCAAAAGTTGCTGTTTATTGCAAGATTCACGTCGACGAGTATTATCTGCAGCAGGCAACAAAAACATTCAGACTTAGACATAATCTGAATCATCATCGAAGCGTTCTATCGAGCATTGAAGGACTGTCGAGTTTGCCACCGAGCCAACCGTCCATTCCAATACCGAGGGAGCGAAAGCTTCGAAGCACCAATCTGCCATCTTCCGCCGATGCAGCAAAGTCTGGCAGCCCAAAGCAACTTAACCTATTCAACGCAGTTTCACACTACTGAGCATCATAACCTAACCCAATCTATCACCATGATCTCTTCTATCAACTACTTGTGTTTATTTACTTTTTATTCCTTTAAAAAACTAAAATTTACTTGTGCATTTAATTTTCCTTGTGCACGAATTGCAATTCAAATAAGTTGTCCAATCCTCGTGGGAGACGATATCTTTTATACTATAACTTGACAAGAGTGTGCACTTGCGCTCCTATTTAGAGAACACCCCAACGCTCTACATATGCTCACATTAGTACCAAGCAGAATATCATGCAAGTGCTATAGGGCCACTTCGACGGTGCAATCAACCAGTTATTACAAAATAAAGAATTTGAAGATGATCATTGGTCAGAGAAGCACTCGACAAAAGTATCATGTAACGATGTTAGTCAGAGAAGCTGCATTTCTTCGCCTCTGCGTCAAACTGATAAGGGAGGTAGGACCAAGGCTTTAAAGACTGATCGAAGAGGAACTGGGTGCTCAGACTGAGACGTATTTGTAGGGCCTTTGACATTCAATGGAAGCTACTTCTAGAGCAATATCTTAATGGTATTGATGACCCTTCACATACATACATACATTTGCATACATACATTTGCTTCCATGTTTTTGCTTTTTGTTTGTTTGTATTAAATAATGTTTTGATCATTGCAGAGACACACGTATAATAAAAAGATTAATTTGGCAAATTCCATTTAAGTAGCAAAGATCCCGTGCAAACACGATACTCGATCTATGACTATAGTAGACAGATTGACAAATTTAGAAGCAAACCACAAGAGTATCCAAGAACGGCTCGAGAAATTAGAAAAGAACTTGAAGGAAGAAATTGCGCAAGCACAGAAGAACACTGCCATCCAGATAGCTGCTATGTTGGGTTTTAGTGACCTAAAAAGAGGAAAGAAGGTTGTTGATATTTCGTTACCCCGGCCCGGGATGACTAGTCAGATATTTCCACCGAATGAGAGGTTCCAGATCCGCGTAACAAGAGGCTCTACCCGTATTCCAACAAAGTGAGGGATAAATAATGGGGAAAATCAAGGCATTAAGGTTCTTAATAAGGTAGCCAATAGGTCCAGAATGAATAAAAAGCTAGAAGATCAATTTAATAAGCTCGAAGAGATCATCTAAGCCATACAAGGAAAAATGTCTATGGTGGCGAAGACGCTAGAGATCTAAGTCTAGTGTCAGACTTGGTGGTTCCTCCAAAATTCAAAACTCCCGATTTTGAGAAGTATGACGAGACCACTTGCCCTTCAGAACACTTGACCATGTATTGCCGAAAAATATCGCCACACTTGGAAAACAAGAAATTGTTGATTCACCGCTTCCAGGATAATCTATCTGGGCCATCTATCTGATGGTATGCTCAATTGAGTCGGGTTAACATACACACTTGGAGAGATCTGTCAAAAGCTTTCCTCAAATAGTACGAGCATGTGACAAACATGGCCCCAAGCAGGATTGTACTGCATGATATGGAACAAAAGCCCAATGAGAGCTTCCACCAGTATGCCCAGAGATGGCGAGATGTGGCAGCCTAAGTATAACCTCCATTGTTGGAAAATGAGGCTACTCAAATGTTTGTGGAAACCTTAAATGGTACCTTCTACGATTATATGTTAAACCATGCCACCTAAGGTTTTACATACATGGTCATAAATAGAGAGTTATATTGGCAGCCATCAAGAGTGGGAGATTCGAACAAGGGGAATATGACAAACGCCTATAGAATCTCGTAACGAAGAAAACATTCGAGCTTAGCTGAAGTTCATCCATGCCTTCTTGGAATAATGCTTAATTTTCCCAGACAATTGGGGTCATACCTAGAACCAACCCTTCTGCTTTTTCCCGTGAGCATTAGGGATCTTTTGTAAGGGTTTCCATGTTAAATCTACTTGTTTAAAGATGCATTCTCATTTTTTTTCTCTCAAGTGGCAAACATTTCTCATTTTTGATTTCTTTTTATTCTTCATCCATTTCTTTTCAAACATACATCTTCTTTGCAGAGTCTCTATAATTGATTGTATGTATGATTCTTGAATCTAATCCCGATATAGAGGGGAAATAAAGTGTGTTCAGGTTTAATGGGGAGATCCCATAAACAAATTATGAGTGAATTTTGCTCTCAGGCATTGTTGTTAGAGTCCTTGAATAAAGTGATAACTCTAAAACATCTACCAACTAAAGATTCTTCTCTTTGTCGATGTTTGTGTGTGAAATGACATTTGGCATTCCTTCATTTCCCTTCACGAAAAGAAAATAAAAATCCATTGTTGTCTTCTTTGAGCCTGATATTTTTCTTTGATCAAAACCCTAACCAAGGATCACTCCTCATACTGGGGGGAAAAGAGGATGAAAAGCTATTTGCAAGCAAGGAAAATATGTCAGATCAAGTTGAGGATGAAAGGGACATGAAAAGAAGAAAAGAAAAAAGAGAAAAAGAGAAAAGAAAAAAGGAAGAGGAAGAAAAAGAAAAAAAGAAAAAGAAAAAGAAGAAAAAAGAAAAAGAGAAAAAAGAAAAAGGAAAGAAAAAGAAGGAGAAAAGAAAAAAAGAAATGAAAGATGAAGTACGAAGGAAAACTTGAAATGAATCCTTCAAATCAGACATGTGCCAGAAAAGGAAATGAACTCTAAGGTGAAAACCCAAAATGGGCAGTCTAGAGTGATACGGAGTAAAAGAATGAATATTTCATCAGGAAAGATTGATCCTTGGTTTAATCACCATTAAACATACATTTGAGCCTATAGATCCTTTTCTTGGCAACCTTAGCCTAGCCTACATTACAAGCCTTAAAAGACCATTTGGATCATACATAAATATTTGAGAAGAGGAAATTGTTCTTAGAACACGTTCCACCTAATTGAGTTAACCTTTTTTAGGGACTTCAAAACTTCTAATGTCTGATCGAGATTAGAAAAGTTGAAATTTTAAATTTGGGGAGTGTGTGAGTAAAAGAGAGCCACATAAAAGTGGGGCATAATACGGTTGATGGATTCATGAATCATTCATACTATGAATTTTGGGGCATCTGACTTTTCTCTTTTCCATGTTTTCCATGACTATTTTTACCGATTTGCTCATCTGACTATTTTGGAAAAAAAATAAAAACCCATTTATTTTGTCCTATAAAAAGAGTCCATTTGAATTAAATAAAGTGTCCTATAATAAACTCATTTAAATAAAAACCCACTCCAAAACATAATAAGGGGACCCATTTTAGTTTTAGGCCTAAACTAACCTATTTATTTTGTTTTTTTTTTCAGGTTTATTCGAGACCGTCAGATTTAGGGCTAAAATAATCAAGGACTTGGATCAAATAAAGAAAAAAGGGAAAAGGGGCCAACTCGCGCTGCCACGCGCGCGGGATTGGTTCCCCAAATCCCTTGTTCGAGCCAGTTGCCAACGTTGGCCGCGTCGTCTTTGGGCCACGACGGCCGATGAGGTTGGTGCCGGTCGACTTGCCTCAACCGACTAAGTCCAATGTTGTTGACCCCGTCCCTTGCCGTCACCGGTAGCTTGTTAATTTAGGGGAAAAAGGTTCGAACCCTAATTTAATTTGGGGACAAAATTCCCCAAATTCGAGCCAAATCAGATGAAATCTAGTTGGTTTTCAATAATTTAAATCTTTTTTGACCATTTGGGATGATTTCTTGGGACGAAATTGGGGATTTTGTCCCTAGATTACCATGTTTTCCAAGCCCTAAAACCCTATAAATAGTGATACTTTTTGCATTGTTGTGGACACACCAAAAAAATCATCCGAAAATCACCTAAAAATTCTCTGAAAATCATTTGAAAGTTGCTGGAAATTGTTCGCTTTTGGAGTAGCTCCGGTTCGAATTTTCGGGTTGGAAGCAAGTTTTTCCGGTAACAATTGGAATCAGTTCAAGTGGAGATAGTTCGCGATTTCTACACTTTCGATAATTTTTCTTTTCTTTTCTTTGTGCATTTTAAATTTATTTTTCCTGGTTAAATTTTTATTTCTTCATGTTTTAGATTGCAATTTGGTGTTGGAGATTGAATTTTGTGTTCGATAAAATTTTTTACTCATTGTTTGTGTTTTGTTTCGATTTAAAAAGATGATAGGAACTATTAAAAAATAATAAAACTCTATTCATGTTTAATTTATCTTATTCTAAAAAACTAAAAAGTGTTGTTAAATTAAAAAGTTTTTTTTAGAAAAAAGTTAAAAAGCCTAAGATAAAATAAGTTTGTTTTTTTAAAAGGTTTCTTAAAACATTAAAATATATTTTTAAAAGAAATAATAAACATAAAGCTTTCAAAATTCAAAGAATGTAAATCATGAGTAAATACCCTTTTAATAAAATTTTTATTCAAGAATAAAAGGGAAAAGAAGGTGAAATAAGAGAATAAATATTTTGTGGAAAATTTCAACAAAATAAAGGTTTTAAGAAACATTCTTCCAAGATATAAAAAAACTAGAAAATTTTTAAAGTAAAATAAAATATAAAAAGGGTTTTGAAAAAGCTTAAAAATAAATAAAAATAAAAATAGCTTTAAAACATAAAGATTTTGGAAAGAAAAAAGTTTTGAAGAAGCTTAAGAAATGAAAAAAATTAAAAAATAAAAATGGCTTTAAAACATAAATATTTTGAAAATAAAAGAGTTTTAAAAAACTTAAAAAAAAGAAAGGAAGGGCTTTAAAACATAAAAGAAAAACTTTCCAAATGAAAATAATTAAATTTTAAAACTAAAAAAGTATTTCAAATAAAAGAATAAAAAAATAAAATATCTTTTAAGCACAAAAACAAAAAAGTTTTTTATGATAGAAATCTTCTCAAAATAAATTGATTCAAATTACAAGTTATGAATTTTCTTGTTAGCCTTTAGTGATAGGTTGAACCTTAGGAATATGTCATTCAAGCTTAAATAGAGATTTCTTCATGATAAAATTCTCTTCACAAAAATAAAACACACTTAATAAAATTTATACCCTCAAATAGAAATAAAAAATTAGAGATTCTTAGGATTAATAAATTTTAAATTAGAATAAATAAAAATCTCCAAAAATCGATTTTTTGTTGTTTGAAAAGCAGAACGTAATTAATGCGGTGTCTTATCAAACGTGAATGACGGGTCAGCGCCAGAAGTGTTGGCAGTGATTGGAGTTCATTTCCCGTGCGATAAGGCTGTTAAAATAGATTTATATTCATTAAACGGACAAATAAGATCGAAACTTTTGTGAACTTGCAAATTTCAATTTTGAAAACGTTTTTGAAATCAATAAGGTACCAATTCTTGGGCGCTGTAGGGGTGCTAACCCTGCGTAACCGACCCCCGAACCTATTTTCTAGTTTTTATAGACCAAAACTGTTGTTTTAATAAAATAAAACATTTTATTAAAATAACTCCACTTTAAAGTGATCAAATCACACCTCTTCAATAATATTGTTGGCGGCTCCGTGTTTTTAATGTTTTCAAAAAGTCGGGTTTGAAAGGGTTGCGACACGCTCAAGGTGTTTAAGGCACAACAACACTCAAGTCAAAGCGTGTAAAAGAATCTTACCATAGGCTTGCAAATATATCACATGTCCACCACTGAGTTGGGCCGAATTACCAGATCAAAATGTCTTTGATTTTGGTTGTAACGGGGCTAGGGACAAGGATGATGAGAAAGATTTCTGGGCCTTTTGAATTGAAGAATTCACACTTTTTTATTTTTTTCAAGCTTAATGATATTTTGAGAGAACGAGGATTCAATATTTTCACACTTTTTGTCTGTTGTTTTTTATACTCCCTCCGTCCCAGTAAAACTGTCACATGTTGACATTTTCTGGTCAAAATTTTTTAACTTCGACTATAATTTATTTAAATATTTTAATTAATTAAAAATTATAATATATATTTAAAAACTAGTTGATTCAAGGTTTTTAAAATATATTTTTTCATATTTTTATCAATAATAAATTTTAAACTATAAGATGTCAAAGTTGAAAAAGTTTGACCCAAAAAAGTCAACATGTGACAATTTTAGTGGGACAAAGTGAGTATTTCTTTTTGAACAAATAAGACAATTTTTTCTTTTTCCTTGTTTTTTTTCAAAATTTTCTCCCTTTTCTCTTTTTTTAGTTTGCTTGAATTATCTCTAAGTGTAGTGTGTAGTTCTTCAAATTCGGGTTCAAATTGGGAAAATTAACAAGAAGGATCTGGCTTTAAATATGGTTAATTTCCAAACAATAAGCTTAGTGTCACGAACTTATTTCTTCAAGTTCAATCCGTGCGGCGCTAACACTCTCGACACGATGTTAGCAAGCCTTAATCTCGCAACGCTATGGCAAAACACAAGGAGCAAGAGAGTTTACAAGGAAAGAACCTTGTATTAAGAAATGGAAGCTTACAAGAGAACTTTACAAGTGTTTGAGTGAGTGACTACTTGAGTGATTTACAAATGAGAGGGGTGACCCTATTTATAGGCACCCACCTCCTCAATGGACGGTTAGGATCTATTTGATCCAACGGCTAGGAGTTTGCCTCCCAAAATATCTACTACAACATAGATATCTCTAGATAATTCCACACTTATCTAGTTATATCCTAAAAGGTCTAAAAGCTCTACCATATTCTAAGGTATTCTAGAATATTCTAGGGTTGTCCTTATAGATCTACCCTTGTCTAAAGTATTCTAGATTGTTCCGGAGATGTCCGGAGTTGTCCTGAGCTTTCCCGGCTTGTCTCGAGTCTTCTAGGTTCCTCCAGATAAACCTAGATGGTCGTGGAACTTTTTGGAAACCCTTAGACTTGTGTGGAGACGTTTGGGGCCCTCTAGGCCGTTCTAGATTCTTCCTTGGGTCTTCTTTGGCCGTAAAATGCCCAAGGCATCTCGTTTTCTCCTTGTTGGCCTTAGACCACTCGGGTGGGGCTCCTCGGGCGCGCAGCGCACCTAGGTGGGGCACCTTGGTTCTTCTCGGTGCACCCTTGCGGGTGTGCCCCTCGGTTGGCTGGGTCGCGACCTGGTGGGGCGTGACATCCTCCTCCACCCGATTTCGCGACGCCCTCGTCACGTCTTCGTGGAACATTGGTGTTGCTGGAGTGCTTCCCTTAACTCCTAGCTCGCCTCGCCTTTACCCTCGGCTTTTCGGCATTGTTGGAAGACCTTCCCTTTGAACCTTGACCCTCGGTAGTCTTGGAAGCTATGTTCTCCCCTCGAACATGCTTGGAGGCCTCCCCGGACACGGTCACCCCTTTGTCTTCATTCAATACCTTCGATGGCTTGGCCCTACGGACGGCCTTTTTGAGTTGAAGTGCTGAGAGCACTCCTGTCCCTGGCTTGGTGGCCCTTATTGTTGGTACCACGCATGATGGTGCACCCTCTGCGATGCACATGCTATTGGAAAATGGCATCGGGATTGCCTTGGCTTGCTCGAAGAACTCGAGCCCTAGGATGATTGGGTAGTCGTCTATTGGCACAATCGAGAAGTCCATGCGCCCTGACCATGTCCCAATGATGGTCTTGACTCCTCGAGCGAACCCTCGGATGGGTTTGGCAGTAGAGTTCACTGCCTTGACGGATCCTCCCCCTTTCACAACGCTAAGACAAGCCTCTTTGCTTCCTCTAAAGAAACAAAGTTATGGGACGCACCTGTGTCGAGCATGGCTCTCGATGCCTTTCCATTAACGGTGACATCCACGTATAGCAACCCCTTGGCTTGGGTCTTTGGGGCAGACTGGATTCCATTCAAGAGCTGTAGTGATCCCATTTGTGCACCTTGGCCCCTTTCGGCATCACTTCCCTCTTGATGCCTTGCTAGGATTGCACTAAGGGCTCGACGTTGTGGGCACTCCCGAACCCAATGATTTCCATAAAAAATGTAACAATTGCTAGGTGGTGATTTCTTGGCACCTTGAGAGTCTCTAGACCTACCTCGGTCCTTGACCCTCCATGAGGACGAGCCTTTGTGCTTCGATGTGTCCTCGTCTTTTTGACTCTCTTTACGTGGGCTCCTATCTCTTCCACCGTTGGAGCGACCACGCTTCTTGTCCCTCGGCTCGTTGTTGGACTCTTTGTGGGTGGAATAGTCAATGAGGCTCTCGGCCACGGCAATGGCATCGACAAGGGTTTGTGCTCCTCTTCGCCTTAGCTCGGCCTTGGCCCAACTTTGGAGGCCATCTATAAAGTTGAAGAGTGAGTCCTTCTCTGAGAGATCGGGGATCTCGAGCACCAAGCTTGTGAACTCCTTGACATAATCTTGGATGCTCCCCGTTTGCTTGAGCGATCGTAATCGTGCCCTTGCTTCTTCCTCGACATTCTCTGGATAGAATTGCCGTTTGAGTTCCCTTTTAAAATCGGAAAAAGTAGTGATAGTGCACGTACCTCTCTCGACATCGAGACGCCTTCTCCTCCACCAAAGCATGGCGGTGCCGGTGAGGTATAAGGTTGCGGTCTGGATCTTAGAGGCATCCTCCCTGATGCCAACGACTTCTAAGTATTGCTCCAAGTCATACAAGAAGTTATCTACTTCTTTGGCGTCGCGTGTCCCCGAAAATGTATTAGGTTTAGGCACCTCGACCCTCCTGGTCTCGTATGAGGTGCTTGGCCCGGCAGCCATGGCGCACTTGCACAACGCAAGGTCGCCTTGTAATGACTCTAGTTGAGCATACACGTTGGTAAGTTCACGTTGGAACGACTCACGTACCTTTGTGAGATCTCCCATGAGTGCGTCACGTACTTCACCCATTTCCGCGCGCAGAGTCTCCTCTAGCTTGATCTTCATGGCCCTCACGGCCATGTGGATCTCGGCATCCTCTGCCTCGAGGCCTTCAATCCGCTCTTGAAGGTCGTCCATGTGGACACCCATGCCCGATACGCCTTCCTCCACGCGAGTCAAGCGCGACTCCAAGCTAGAGATAATGTCTTTGGATTTGGCATGAGGCCTTGTCTCGGCTAGGTCAACCTTTACTTCTTGCCCACCTTGGTCATGCGTGACCTCGGTCTCGGATGGGCTAGCAACTTGGTTCTTGCTGGTCTTGGCCATGCTCCCAAGCGATCGAAACTTGCTCTGATACCAACTGTCACGGACTTATTTCTTCAATGTCAATCCATGCGGCACTAACACTCTCGGCACGATGTTAGCAAGCCTTAATCTCGCAACGCTATGGCAAAACACAAGGAGCAAGAGAGTTTACAAGGAAAGAACCTTGTATTAAGCAATGAAAGCTTACAAGAGAACTTTACAAGTGTTTGAGTGAGTGACTACTTGAGTGATTTTCAAATGAGAGGGGTGGCCCTACTTATAGACACCCACCTCCTCAATGGACGGTTAGGATCTATTTGATCCAACGGTTAGGAGTTTGCCTCCCAAAATATCTACTACAACCTAGATATCTCTAGATAATTCCACATTTATCTAGTTATATCCTAAATGGTCTAAAAGCTCTACCATATTCTAAGGTATTCTAGAATATTCTAGAGTTCTCCTTATAGATCTACCCTTGTCTAAAGTATTATAGATTGTTCTAGAGATGTCCGGAGTTGACCCGAGCCTTTCGAACTTGTCTCGAGCTTTCCCGGCTTGTCTCGAGTCTTCTAGGTTCCTCCGGATGAGCCTAGATGGTCGTGGAACCTTCTGGAACCCTTTAGACTTGTGTGGAGACGTTTGGGGCCCTCTATGCCGTTCTAGATTCTCCCTTGGGTTTTCTTTGGTCTTAAAATGCCCAAGGCATCTCATTTTCCCCTTGTTGGCCTTAGAGCACCCGGGTGGGGCTCCTCGGGCGCGCGTAGCGCACCTAGGTGGGGCACCTCGGTGCTTCTCGGTGCACCCTTACGATTGTGCACCTCGGTTGGCTGGGTCGCAACCTGGTAGGGCATGACATCCTCCCCCACCCGATCTCGCGACGCCCTCGTCGCGTCTTCCTGGAACAGGGGTGTTACTGGAGTGCTTCCCTTGACTCCTAGCTCGCCTCGCCTTTACCATCGGCTTGTCGGCATTGTTGGAAGACCTTCCCTTCGAACCTTGACCCTCGGTGGTCTTGGAAGCTATGTTCTCCCCTCGAACATGCTTGGTGGCCTCCCTGGACACGGTCACCCCTTTGTCTTCATTCAATCCCTTCGATGGCTTGGCCCTACGGACGACCTTTTCGAGTTGAAGTGCTGAGAGCACTCTTGTCCCTGGCTTGGTGGCCCTTATTGTTGGTACCACGCATGATGGTGCACCCTCTGTGATGCACAGGCTGTTGGCAAATGACATTGGGATTGTCTTGGCTTGCTCTAAGAACTCGAGCCCTAGGATGATTGGGTAGTCGTCTATTGGCACAATCGAGAAGTCCATGCACCCTGACCATGTCCCAACGATGGTCTTGACTCCTTAAGCGAACCCTCAGATGGGTTGGGCAGTAGAGTTCACTACCTTGACGGATCCTCCCTCTTTCACAACGCTAAGACCAAGCCTCTTTGCTTCCTCTAAAGAAACAAATTTATGGGAGGCACCTGTGTCAAGCATGGCTCTCGATGCCTTTCCATTAACGGTGACGTCCACGTATAGCAACCCCTTGGCTTGGGTCTTTGGGGCAGACTGGATTCCATTCAAGAGCTGTAGTGATCCAATTTGTGCACCTTGGCCCCATTCGGCATCACTACCTTCGTCGGCATCACTTCCCTCTTGATGCCTTGCTAGGATTGCACTAAGGGCTCGGCGTTGTGGGCACTTTCGAAACTAATGATTGCCATCACAAATGTAACAATTGCTAGGTGGTGATTTCTTGGCACCTTGAGAGTCTCTAGACCTACCTCGGTCCTTGTCCTTCCATGAGGACGAGCCTTTGTGCTTCGATGTGTCCTCGTCCTTGTGACTCTCTTTACGTGGGCTCCTATCTCTTCCACCATTGGAGTGACCACTCTTCTTGTCCCTCAGCTCGTTGTTGGACTCCTTGTGGGTGTAATAGTCAATGAGGCTCTCGGCCACGGCAATGGCACCGACAAGGGTTTGTGCTCCTCTTCGCCTTAGATCGGCCTTGGCCTAACTTTGGAGGCCATCTATAAAGTTGAAGAGTGAGTCCTTCTCTGAGAGATCGGGGATCTCGAGCACCAAGCTTGTGAGCTCCTTGACATAATCTTAGATGCTCTCTGTTTGCTTGAGCCTTCGTAATCGTGCCCTTGCTTCTTCCTTGGCATTCTTCGGATAGAATTGTCGTTTGAGTTCCCTTTTAAAATCAGAAAAGGTAGTGATGGTGCACGTACCTCTCTCGACATCGAGACGCCTTCTCCTCCATCAAAGCATGGCGGTGTCGGTGAGGTATAAGGTTGCGGTCTGGATCTTAGAGGCATCTTCCCTGATGCCAACGACTTCTAAGTATTGCTCCAAGCCATACAAGAAGTTGTCTACTTCTTTGGCGTTACATGTCCCCAAAAATGTATTAGGTTTAGGCACCTCGACCCTCCTGGTCTCGTATGAGGTGCTTGGCCCGGAGGCCATGGCGCGCTTGCACACACAAGGCCGCCTTGCAATGACTCTAGTTGAGCATACACATTGGTAAGTTCACGTTAGAACGACTCACGTACCTTTGTGAGCTCTCCCATGAGCGCGTCGTGTACTTCACCCATTTCCATCCAGAGTCTACTCTAGCTTGATCTTCATGGCCCTCACGGCCGTGTGGATCTTGGCATCCTCTGCTTTGAGGCCTTCAATCCGCTCTTGAAGGTCGTCCACGTGGGCACCCATGTTCGATACGCCTTCCTCCACACGAGTCAAGCCCGACTCCAAGCTAGAGATCATGTCTTTGGATTTGGCACGAGGCCTTGTCTCGGCTAGGTCAGCCTTTACTTCTTTCCCACCTTTGTCATGCGTGACCTCGGTCTCGGACGGGCTAGCAACTTGGTTCTTGCTGGTCTTGGCCATGCTCCCAAGCGATCGGAACTTGCTCTAATACCTACTGTCACAGACTTATTTCTTCAAGCTCATTCCGTACGGCGCTAACACTCTCGGCACGATGTTAGCAAGCCTTAATCTCGCAATGCTATGGCAAAACACAAGGAGCAAGAGAGTTTACAAGGAAAGAACCTTGTATTAAGCAACAGAAGCTTACAAGAGAACTTTACAAGTGTTTGAGTGAGTGACTACTTGAGTGATTTACAAATGAGAGGGGTGGCCCTATTTATAGGCACCCACCTCCTCAATGGACGGTTATGATCTATTTGATCCAACGGCTAGGAGTTTGCCTCCCAAAATATCTACTACAACCTAGATATCTCTAGATAATTCCACACTTATCTATTTATATCCTAAATGGTCTAAAAGCTCTACCATATTCTAAGGTATTCTAGAATTTTCTAGGGTTGTCCTTATAGATTTACCCTTGTCTAAAGTATTCTAGATTGTTCCGGAGTTGTCCCGAGCCTTCCGGACTTGTCTCGAGCTTTCTCGGCTTGTCTCGAGTCTTCTAGGTTCCTCCGGATGAGCATAGATGGTCGTGGAACCTTCTGGAACCCCTTAGACTTTTGTGGAGACGTTTTGGGCCCTCTAGGCCGTTCTAGATTCTTCTTTGGGTCTTCTTTGGCCTTAAAATGCCCAAGGCATCTCATTTTCTTCTTGTTGGCCTTAGAGCACCAGGGTGGAGCTCCTCGGGCGCGCGTAGCGCACCTAGGTGGGGCATCTCGGTGCTTCTCGGTGCACCCTTGCGGGTGTGCCCCTCGGTTGGCTGGGTCGCGACCTAGTGGGGCGTGACATTAGGCTCAAAAGTGGTTCTCTATTGGTCATATTTACCAAGGTAGGCTTTTTGGCTAAAGGTTCATACCTAAGTTCCTTAATCATCTCAAGTAATTTGATCCTTTGTGGTCTCAACATGTATAACATTGCAAGTTCTAGAAGAAACTAATCATGCTTGATAATCGCTCAATTAAAGAAAAATATGAAGCATAAATGATGTATCCTTATTAGGCTCAAATTTCACAAAAGTGGCATATGTTGTGTCCAATTTTATCCATCCAACTATCAATTCAATTAATCAAGAAACGATTTGCAAGCCTGAAAATTTCTTATCAATCATACTTTACTTCCCATATCAGTCTCACTTCTACTTTGGGATCCCAAATCTCAAAATTTTCAACATGTTGATTCAAAGAAAATTTTCACTGTGAAAGATATTTTTCTAAGTCATCAATAAGCATGAATTTCACATATTTCCTTCCTATTATCTTCGTCAAAACTAAGCAAGATTCCAAAAAAAAAATCAACCAAAAGCCTCAACCCCAAACTTAAACTGAACATTGTCCCTAATGTTCTAAAATCACCATGCATAAAATAAAGCAATAAAAGTTTTAGGGAAAATAATGCTTCCTTATTTGGCATGTGATGGTTCATGGCGTGGATGAGAAATGAAGTGTAGGCACATCTAAATCATAGACTGCTTTTGTTTTCCCTAAAGAACATGAGGTGCGTCTACATCCTTTTCCATGATTACTACTCATTATACCTAAAAAGAAAAAATGTAAAAATTTATAACAAATAATAATGAAAAAACCAAAAAATAAAAATTATGGGTTGCCTCCCATGTAGCGCCTTTGTTTAACGTCTTTGGCTAGACGTAACTCCCTGTTATTTCTTGTCATGGAAAGCTAGAAGATGTTTGTTGTGAGGTTTGTCTTTGATTGATTTAGACACTTATTTTTCCCATGGTGGATTCCAGAAAGGTTTATCGAGAGGCTTGGAGGTGCCCTCGACTTCCAAGAATATCTCAAGCGTTTCTCTTTCTTTTTCATCATTCTTTGTCTTTGAAAACCTTTAAAGGAATGGAGGTGAGATCATTATCGGATTGATTTTCGGTTTGTCTTCAACTTCCTTCTCAACTATTTCTTGGATTTTTGTTTCTTTCTCTAGGAAGGAAGTGTTCTAAAAATTTAACCGTCTCGTGGGTTTTGATGAACTTCCTTATCCCTTTTTGTTTTCCTTCGTTTCAGAAGGGGTTGGATCCTACAAGTTCTTGTCGCATCTCAAAGTAATAGAACTCACATTTTCTTTAGTATTTACAATGGTTTGTAAGGGTAACTTGAGATCCGGATTGACTAAGAGACGAGGTGATTTGACTTATCTGGGTTTCGAGGTTTTTAATACTTGACCTTGTCTCTTGTTGAAAATTTTCCAAGTTGTGGGCAAGCTTGTACACAAGCTCTTCTAAAAGAGCTTTTGTCGATGAATGGTTGCAGCTCGTGGAAAGTACCTTGTTGATTCGAACATGACATGTTGTCATAATTAAAATTAGGATGATTTCTCCACTCCGGATTGCAAGTATTTGAGTATGAATCATACTTTCTTTGACAATAAAATCCTCCAAAGGCGATGGTGTCATTAGTAGTGTCCTTTTGGAGTGTGGGACACATGTCGATAGGATGTCTAGTACTTGCGCAAACGCCATAAGGTTTGACTTGATGTGTATTACCTACAGACATTTGTTGAACAAGAGAGGTAAGTGTAGAAATTTGATTTTCAATATTGGAAATACTTACCTCATTAACCCTCCTAGAAGTTTTGTCTTGTATCGAGCCAAATTGTTGAGGATTAGCTGCTGTGACATTGATCAATTCTTTAACTTATCTAGGAGTTTTGTTTAATATGGATCCCCCACTTGCTACATCTAACATTTGTCTTTCTATATGTGTAACCCCCTAAACCCGACCCAAAAGAAATGGGCAAAATCTAGGAAGTCATACTTGAAAGCTTGTCCCTCAAGTAATAAATCTTAAGTTTAATAGTTTAATAAAACCAAAAAAGAGTATCAGTTGCAAAATCATTATCATAAAACGTCACATAATTTACAAAACCCAAACGTTATAAAATTTTCTGATAACATAATAAAATATTCAAATCAAAGTTCGTAGATGCATCCATTAAAGTAATCCCAAAATATAAGTCCCAAAGTCTGAAAACATAAAAGTTTAAAACACAAAGAATAATAATCCAAAAGTTTAATTAGAATAGTTCACACTGATAAAATATCCGAGTAAAACACGAGATGCTCCATGTACCGAGTCGCTTAAAGAGTCTGAGTATCTGAAAAAAAACTAAGGGATGTAAGCTAAAGAGCTTAGTGTGTCCTTAAGTGCAAAAAAAAAACACAAAACAAAACAATATTTTATTTTTCGTTAAATTCATTTCTGAAACAAAGTGTATCCGATAAATCGAAATCATAAATGTTATGATGTTCGATGCATGACTCAATACTTGACTGTCTGATATCATACAGAGTGGAGGTTGTCCTCGCCAGAGTGGAGGTTTCCCTAACATTTTCCGAACACTATTCCGATCCCATGACTCATAATATGATTTTTAAAACCATAAACCCAAACTCTTACGAGTGTCACATTTTCTGAAAATTAGATGCTTGATTTAAAAACACAGTTTATATATAATGCATGATGCTTCAAACAATCTCAAAACACAATTCAGATAATTAAATCAAGCAAGAATAAAACATTTATTTAAAACACCCCAAGAAACACACCTTTATCAGAAAATAGCTCTATTCTCGAGAAGGGCGAGCCTTACACTCTAATCTCACCAAATCAGGACCTACGAGGTAAAACTCTATATTAATATTTATTACTATCACTAAGCCACATAATAAAACACTAAGAACTGAACTAAAGATATACTCACATAAAGATCTCAAAGAACGTGTACGGTCGGTCTGTACAACTGGAGGAGCATGGAACTCGTCGGCCTCAGAGGGGATACCTGAACACGAGATTATTCTGAATCAAACTTATATTCCGATCGTTGAAATTATTAAGTGCAAATTAAATGTAAATAGCAAAATAGATCTTTCAAGATCTAATTTAACAAAACGGCCAGCAGATTCAGATTCAGGACGTCGAAAAAGGTCAAGAGGAAGGATGTCCGAAAAAGTCAACTCTTGGTCAACGGTCAAAGCCAAAATCAATTGGTCAAACTGGTCAAAGGTCAAAAGTCAGCTGTAGAGTCAACGGGTCAATGGTCGGGTCGGTCAACGGTTTACTTGGTAGTTCAGTTCATTGGGCTTACTGATCCGGTCTGGTTAACTCAGCTTAATGGATCACACTGATGGGCTCGGTTCAATATTTGTTGTTTCACACTTGATTCCTCCAAAACGGGCTCTCACTTTGGATACAGATTGCCTACACACACACACAAAACTCACTGATTTCACTTCTAATTTGTTAAACACATTTGGACTCACAAATGGGCTCATGGATTTTGGGCTTGACCAAACCCATCTACTCAACACACACAAACCATCTCAACATCAAAGTCCTCTTTCATCTAACATGAACTAGGGTTTCAGAATACCCAAAGATGGTGACAGTGGCAGAGATTCTGACGACGCTGAACCCAAATGTGCACGATGGCACTATTACGTCCATGAGAATATCCAAGGTTACAAACATAAATGAAATTCGAATCAACACAACTCATAGCTCAAATCATTGATGTAAAGCCAAAAATCATGGATTCAAAGCTTACTCAAACTCTGATTCGACAAGGAGAGGGGCGGTATGGACGGTGACGTAAGAAACAGATGAGAGGACAACGACAGCGCAAAGAGAAACCGTAAGGTTTCACTCACGTTCCTCACGATAAACGGTCGGTGGGGGTGGTCTAATTGTTGGGGTTTACTCGCAGGGCAATGGGGAACCCGTTGGCGGTGGTCGTGCGATCCACGAGTGGTGATGGAGGCTTTGTTGGAGCTTCACCGGTGCTTGGCCAGTGAGGAGATGGTGGGGGAGCTTTAAAATTGGGAGAAAACAGAGTGGGAGAGAGGGGGAGCGTAAACGGGGCAAGCTGCTGCAGCAACTCTCAAAAATGGGTTTCTAAAACTAAAAATGAGATTATATATCTCATTTAAAGGGTAAACTACAAGGCAAATCCTTGAAAGTTCTAGGGTTCACAAATAAGTCACCAAAGATTACATGATTGACAAAATGGTCACTAAAGTTCTAAATTTATTTCAAATTAATCTCTAAATTTTAATTTTCCCTAATTTAACCCACAATTCAAATTAGGGTTTCAATATTAAAATTCCCAAATTTTAGGGTTTTTAAATCTAAGGATTTCAAAATATAGGGTTTTCGAATTGGGAATTTTAGAATTCAGGTTTTTAATTTGGGGCAAAATTTTAGGGTGTTAAAACTTTCCCTCTCTTAAAGAAATTTCGTCCTCGAAATTTTCAGACTCAGCAGCAGATATCACAACTGACTAACACATTCAATAATTTCTTATTTTGAATTTAGAATCCATCATAACCAAAATAGAATTGAATACATCATAAATGTACCTGCTACATCATTGTGCATATCATCACATCCAACGCAAACTTCGGTCGAATATACTAAACTTGGTCGTTTAATCTCATATCCAGCTGACATATCACTCCGAGTAGGTCTACCTCTAATAGTTGTACCAGAAGCAGCTGATCTAAACTGCCCTCTAACTCGGTGAGGTGCCTGAACTGATACATGTGTCTGACTCTGAACGGATGAACCGGTAGGTGGTCGAGGACAATTCTTCAAGTAATGATCATGATGGTTGTTGATGTAAAGGATTTGTATTATTGATAATCCATAATATTTACAATTGAAGTATATATATGATTACAATTAAATATACAAGAATAAGGGAAATAAAATATTAAATACTATATATGGTTTAGATAAAGATAAGATTTTGATAAAGATAAGATTCGAATAAGATTGACTAAGATTTATCTTATCTTATATTTATCCTTGATACGTCCCCGCAAGATAGAGGATCCATCGGAGACACTAATCTTGGACCGAAAATTGATGAAGAAAATTCGACCAAGTGGTTTGATGAGAGTGTCCGCAATTTGAGCTTTGGAGGGAATGTGTTGAACAAGTAGTGAACCCACAACAACTAAGTCACAAACAAGGAAATAATCAAGTGCAAGATGCTTCATACGAGAATGAAAGACTAGATTTTTGCAAACATATGTGGCACTGAGATTGTCACAAAAGAGAGATGGCGGTTTTTTAATGCCACACCAATTTCTTGAAGTAGATGTTGAACCTAAAGCACTTCAGCAGTTGAATTTGCCACAACACGATATTTAGCTTCTGTGGAGGAGAGATAAATAGTTTTCTGACGAGCTGACTTCCAAGAAATAAGATTAGATCCAAGATAAATAGAATACCCAATAGTGGATCTACCGTCCGTAGAGGATCCATCCCAGCCAGCATCGAAAAAGGCAGTGAGATGAAGTGAAGATGCGGAGCGAAAAATAATGACATGGCATAATGTACCTTTTAGATAACGCAAGATGCACTTAGACGTTGTCCAATGTGCATGTTAGGGGAGACATCATGTAACACTCGAGTTTTGGGGTCGGGAGTTGAGTGTGTGAGTCGGGTTCGAGTCGTTGGGCTCATTTTAATTAAATGGGCTTTGCTTTAAAAGTTCAAATGGGCTTGATTTTCACTAATGACAAAAGTGTGATTTTTAAAATAAGGGCAAAAAGGTACTTTTCTAATTAAAAGTAAAAGATGATGAAAAGGGGGTTTTATTTCAAAGTGCTCATCTTCCTCCTTGGTCCCTCTTTCACGTCAAAACCTCTCCCTAAAACCCCAATCACTATTCCATTCATTTCTTCATCAAATTCAAGTGTTTTCATCAAGGTAAAATCATTTTCGACATCTCCTCTTCATTCCTAACACATTCATGGTTTTAGTTTTTGGTAAACACCATTGTTGAGATTTTCAAGTTTTCAAACTTTGGAGAAAAAGGAAGAGGCTTTAGTTGGTTTTTGTTGGTTTTTCATTTTATAAAGTTTATCTATGTTGAACTCTTGCCTTTAGATGTAATATAATTGAAAATGGTGGGATTTTATCAAAAATCCCGAAATGGGTTTTCATGGGTTATTTTAAAAGGGTGAAAATATGAGTTTTTGAGGTAGTTTAGTGTTGGAGAGTGGGGCTGATGTTATAGCATTGTTAGAGAGTTATTTTGAAGGTGTTTAATGGTGTTTTGAGTGTTGGAATCATTCGTTTTCTACTGGGTTATTGGGGAGTACGAAAATGGGATTTTTTTTGTTGGTAGCTTTGGCTTGAAATTGTTGAGAAATGGGTTGTGGTTGAAATCTGAGTAGTGACAGTGTTTTGTGATGATTTGGTTGAGTAATGTTTTATTTTTGATTGGTTAGAATCAAGGGAAACCGTCAGAGAAGCTTCGGGTTCGATTTTGGAAAGTGTGGAGGCTTGATTCGACTTTTCTCAGTTTGCTTAAGGAAGTGTGGTGAGTGTAATCATTTAAAATGGTTTTAAATTGGTTCAAGTGTGGTTGTGGTGTTGGAGTGTGCTTGGTAGGCCAATCCAAGGAAGAAGTTAAGTTGGTAGCTTAATCTCTTGCGTGCTTTATGAGTTTTGCTTAAAATGCATAATGTAGACTTGTGAGGCATGTGTTGTTTATGCATGTTGTTATATACATTGATGTATGTGGTGTTTGATATGTTGAAATGCATGATGGATTATCATGGTGAGGCTTGTTAGTATGATTGGCACTAGTTAAATTATCGACTATACATGATCGATCATTAGGATGAGTGTGCACAAGGTTGAGTCAAATTCGCGTGTGGCCTTGGTGACGTATAGTCATCAAGGAGGAGTACGGTGATGTAATATTCCACCGGAATATATATATATATTATTACGTGATGATGAGTGGAATCTCATCCGTAAGGGCATGTGATGATGAGTGTAATCCCATCCATGCAAGGACCGGTGATGAGTGTAATCCCACCGAAGGTAATGTTGTTGTTGAGTACATTAGGGGTGAGAACCCCAACGGAAGGTATCCGCATATCTGAGTAAACTAATAGTTGCCAATATACTTGAACATGTGTGGTTGTTGTTAAGATATTTGTTATATCTTGTTGAGCATGACATGAGGTAAGATGCCATGTTCATGCATTCTTGTGATGTTAGCTATTTTTCTATGTTGGTGCTTATGTATGCTTGTAAATTTTCTTAAGGGTGATTCGCTTGAACCCTGCATTGTTGTTGTTTTGTTTTAGAGCACCCTCACTAAGCTTCTAGCTTACGCTCTCGTTTTCGACAATGCAGATCAATAGCGTGGAGTTGGCAAGGAGCAAGGAAAGGGATCCCAAGCTTGTAGTAGTTGCTCAAGTATGGTTTAGTAAATAATGTGGTAGTTTAGCAATTATGATGCTACGTGTTTTGTATGAGCTTTGATAGACTCCTATGTGTTGGTTTTTGTTATTAATGCCTTGATGTGGATTTGTAAAGCATGTTTATGTTGTTGCTTAAATGCTTATTTGTTTGTTTAAGAGCATGTAAACCTTGATATGTAATGTTTATGTAAGTGTTTATTTCCTATGAATGAAATGGTTTGGTATGCATGCTTTTATGCAAGTTTCCTATCTAAATGTTTATCTTGTTTTGGTTGCCTTGATTGTTTGGTTAAGTAGCATCCCATGTTTAGTTTTGGTTGCTAAGTGATGTATGAGAGTTGGTGTGTTGCTAGTCGAGTCGTCAAATGCATCTAGAGTTGAGTCTTGTTGTGTTTTGCCGCTAAAATGCAGTTTGCAGTGCAGGGGGTACCAGTACGCCTAAGGGTTGTATCGGTACGGTCTTCGTTGTTTTACCATGAGAAGTTGACCATTGAGGGCGTATCGGTACAGTCTACTAGTGTATCGATACGGTCTCCCTGAGTTGACCTTGGGTTGTTGACCAAGTCCAGGCGTATCGATACGGTCTTCTAACGTATCGATACAACCTGTTGTAAAGGCGAAAATGGACTGTTTAAATTGCTTGTTTTGTATGCTTTGTATCGTCTCGTTGTCTTTCCGCTGTCACATCTCACATAGGATGTATTAAAGCATTTAGAGAAGATAATGTTTAAAAGAAATTTTCTAGGGTTGCTAATCGAAGGGGAGCCTTAACGGGTTTCACTTTGGTTTTTCCCGTGTAACCTACTCGGACTGGTCAATCGTCCAAACCGGGATGAGGGGGTTACATTTGTTGGTATCAGAGCCTGAGGTTTCTGAGACCTCGGGTAGGTAAGTGAGGTATGTTTGAAGTGTTATGCTGTTTCTATGTCTTGGTGAATGTTTTGCCATGAATGCTTGTTGTTTGATTGTTCTCATGGTGTTTGGAAGCATGATTGTTGTGTTGAGGCGTAGTATCGATTTCCCATTGCTATTATTACTTATCTGAAAAGATTTTGTAAAGGAATATACTTGAGCACGTTGGACTCTTGCATTTGATAACTTAATCCTTATGTGTTTGTTTGTTGTAGTTGTTATCTGGCAAACTGTGAGATGAGACCTAGAGGGAGGCCTAGGCTGGTTTATCCGGAACCACGGGCAGCAGCTTCGGGAGGTGAGCCGGTTGTTGAGGCGCATGCTCCTCCACCCCCTCCTTCTCCTCCTCGTCAAGAGGGAGGTGAGGCGAGAGCCGAGGGTGTAGGACCTCAGGTTGGCCAAGGACCGGCCGGTATAGATTTAGCTCCACTAGTTCAGGCGATAGCCGGGGCTTTTCACGCAGCAGTGGCTGGGGGTCAGGCAGTGGCACAACCTCGGGGTGAGGGCACCGATTTTCCGCTATAGAGGCTTCACAGTTTAGGAGGTGAAGAGTTTCGAGGGTTGGCACTCGAGAGATCCGAGACTTGGTTTGACAAGACTGCCCGTATTCTGTCACAGATGGGTTGTACTGGGGCACGCAGGCTTGGGTGCGTTGTTTCGTTGCTTCAAGGTGATGCCTACACTTGGTGGGTTACCATTACTACGGGTATGCCAGAGGCCGAGATCATTTGGGAGTTCTTTGAGTCAGCTTTCCACAAGAAATATTTGGGTCCCCGTTATCTCGATGAGAAGAAGAAAGAGTTTATGGCATTGCTTCAAGGGAACTTGACAGTAACCGACTATGAGATACGATTTGTCAGGATGAGCTAGTATGGATCCGAGCTTGTTCCTACTGAAAGGGAACGTTGTGACCGTTTCCGTTACTGATTGAGTGAAGAGATAAAGAGGTACACCTTGGCTACTGACTACATAGATTTTGATGTCTTGGTCGCTAGGGGCAAGGACATAGAGCACAGTTTGGGTTTGACCAAACGTTCTGGAGGTTCTAGTTCCGAAAAGAGGTCTGGCGACTTTGATAGAGGTGATGCCAAGAGGCATTGAGACAATAGGCATCGCTTTGACCATAGACGTGGTGGTGGTAACCACGGTAGGGGCCATCTGGGCCAGAGAGCTGGTGGGCGTTTGCCCGAGAGTGCTCAGTGCGGGAGGAATCACACCGGTGAGTGATGGGGGAACGATCACTCATGTTGGAACTGTGGATCTAGAGATCACATTAGGCGTGATTGTCCACATCAGGCTGGGTATGCACCAGTTCAGGCTCAGGCTCTTGGTAGAGCTGTTGATTATCAGAGAGGCCGTGGGCACAATCGAGGTAACTTCCAGCCGAGAAATGATGGCCAGAGGAACATAGCGCATGTAGTTGCAGTTCAGCCATAGGGCGGAGGTCAGGCTAGAGTTTATGCTCTGCGCGAGGGGCAGAACGACATGAATGTGATTGCAGGTAACTTCTCGATACATCTCTGAGTTTGCTTTCTTTGATTGACTCCGGGTCTACGCATTCTTATATTTTGAGTGAGCATGCAAAGATGTTGAATTTACCTTGTGAGGTACTAGAGGTAGGAGTTAGTGTTACTAGTTTTTTTGGAGATACAGTAGTGGTTAGGAAGATGTACAGAAGGTGTCCGTTAATGGTTCAGGGGCATGTATTTCCAATAGATATGATGTAGTTGCCGTTTTATGGCTTTGATGTAATTCTAGGTAAGGACTGGCTTACAGAACATAGAGCTAGGATAGATTTTGAGACTAAGAGGGTTTTCTTGAAGCTTACGGATGATTATGAGATTGTGGTAGTAGGTGAGAACGTGAAGTTCTTATCGAATGTTGTTTCAACTTTAGAGGCTCAGAGGTTAGTTGAGTTGGGTTGTGAGGCGTACTTGGCCTACGTGATGAATCCGAACATGAACGAAGTTAGACCTCAGGATATCAGAACAATGTGCAATTTTCCGAGTGTGTTTCCGGAAGAATTGTCGAGTTTACCGCCTGGTAGAGAGGTAGAGTTTGCTATAGAGACATATTCAGATTCAGCTCCTGTTTCGATTGCTCTGTATCGTATGGCACCGAAAGAACTGAAAGAGTTGAAGACTCAGTTGCAAGAGTTGTCATATAGAGGCTTTATCTGTTCGAGTTCTTTACCTTGGGGCGCACCGGTATTGTTTGTAAAGAAGAAAGACAGTAGTATGAGAATGTGCATAGATTATAGGCAGTTGAATCAGTTGACAGTGAAGAACAAGTATCCTTTGCCGCGTATTGATGACTTGTTTGAACAGTTGAGAGAGGCATCGGTCTTTTCAAAGATTGACTTGAGATCCGGTTATTACCAATTGAAGGTGAAAGAGGTTGATGTACCGAAGATAGCTTTTAGGACTAGATATGGTCACCATGAGTTCTTAGTTATGCCGTTTGGGTTGACGAATGCACTGGCTGCTTTCATGGACATGATGAATAGGATCTTCCATCAGTATTTAGACCAGTTTGTGGTTGTTTTCATAGATGATATTTTGGTGTATTCGCGTACCGAGGAAGACCATGACCGGCACTTGAGGTTAGTTTTGCAGACTTTGCTAGACAACAGTTGTATGCAAAGTTGAGTAAGTGTGAGTTTTGGATCCGAGAAGTAGTCTTCCTAGGACATGTAGTGTCAGCCGATGGGATTAGAGTCGATCCGAAGAAGATAGAAGCCATCGTTGAGTGGAAGCAACCAAAGTCTGTGACAGAGATCCATAGTTTCCTAGGCTTAGCCGGTTACTATAGGAGGTTTGTGGAAGGTTTCTCGAAGATAGTTGCTCCTTTAACGAAGTTGCTTCAGAAGGATGTTCAGTTTGAGTGGTCAGATGCGAGACAACAAGCCTTTGAGAAATTGAAAGAAGCTTTGACCAATGCACCGATCATGATTCAGCCAGAGTCGGGGAAAGAGTATGTAGTCTACAGTGATGCTTCGTATGTAGGGTTAGGTTGTGTTCTCATGCAAGACAGAAGAGTGGTGGCTTATGACTCAAGACAGTTTAAGACTCATGAGCGTAACTATCCAACACACAACATAGAGCTAGCCGCAGTTGTATTTGCCTTGAAGATCTGGAGACATTATTTGTATGGTGAGAAATGCACAGTGTACACGGATCACAAGAGTCTGAAGTATATCATGACACAACGAGAGGTGAACCTTAGACAACGTAGGTGGCTAGAGTTGCTTAAGGACTATGATCTTACGTTTGAGTACCATCCGGGTAAAGCAAATGTAGTGGCGGATGCCTTGAGTAGGAAAGTAGCCGTTGAGTTGAGAGCCATGTTTGCTAGTTTGAGTTTGCTCGGTGATGGTGGTTTAGTGGCCGAGCTTCAGGTTGGACCTACCTTAGGCCAGTTGATTAGAGACAAACAACTCTTAGATAGGTCTTTCGCACCTCACATGCAAGATATATCCGAGGGTAGACCATCAGACTACAATTTCAGTGTTGATGGGGTCTTGTGTTTCAGAGATAGAATAGTTGTGACGGATGACAGTGATTTGAGACGTACGATCTTGACCGAAGCACACAGTAGCCCGTTTGCTATGCACCCTGGTAGTACGAAATAAATCTGGAAACTGTCTGGGTTAAAATTGAATTCTGGAAATGTTAAGGGTTATTTTGATGATTATAAAATTTGGAAAAAATTGTTGTGAAACAAGGGAACTTAGAAATGTATGGTTAGTATCATGTTTAAGGTGATTAATGACATGGAATTAGTGTTTAAAGTCAATAATATGGTTAAATGACTAGTTTGGACTAATCTGGTAAAATGGTTAATTAAGGGACCTTAATGCCCTGTTTTTGAAGAAATTGGAACTTGATAATAATGTTATTAAATGTGTTTAAGAGTGCTTAAAAACTCAAAATCAAATGTGTTATGGATCATAGGTTAAATGGTCACTAAAGTTACATATTGTAAACAATGGACAGATTAGGTCACTATAAATGCCCTGTATTAAAGCATTAAAATGTATTGATGTAGAAATGGGAAAATATGAGCCATACATAGAATTAAAGATGTGTAAATAAGCTTTCTAGAATGGTAAAGAAATCTTATTTTGGAGTTGTGTGTAAAATGTTATGGACATATTAGTGTAAGGTGCTCAAAATTGCCAGAATAGGGGCAGTTTCATAATGCATTGAGTTTATATTGGTTTATATGATTGAATATGATTGGAATGAATTCTAATATGTGTTTTATGTTGTTTACTGGTTGTTTAAGACCAAATTGAAGAGGAATTATTGGAAGAATCAAGGCTGGGCAAGAAAGCAAGAAGGGAAAAGGCTTGTTAATCAAAGAATCAAAATAAGCAAAGGAGTATTGTAAGTGTGGTTGCCTTTAGGATTAAGACTAGTGTCTTAACCTCTTCTTTAAATTGTTTGTTGAAATCACAATATGCATGAAATGAATCTACGTTATATTGGTAAATTAAAATGGAATTGGAAGAAGGCTAAAGGAAATGAATTAAATGATTATGAAATGCTAGTTGTTAGTTACAATTAGCTAGTGTTTTGAAATGGATTGAAGCGTGAATCTTGTGGCCTTTGAAATGGTTGATTGTATGATGTTATGCTACTATTTTTGAAGCGTGAATTGAGTGAAATGTTGTGTAATGCTTGCTGGAAATTAGTGGTTGAATAATCTTACATGAATTAATCAAAATGTGAACATTAGATTATCATATGGCCTTGTTTGATGTTTGTAAACAACTTGGTTGTTTAGTTTAAAGACTTAAAAGACTATATAAGACCTTGGTTGATTAGTGGTCCTTAGGTAGAAGGGCATTCCTTAGAGTCATTGAGCTCATTTACATGATCAGGATGGTGGTTTGTAACCTATAAACCTGCAAGGTGGTTAGTCACCTTATTATATGATTGGTGGTAAGTCACCATTGATGTTTATGCATCCTTTATACGATTACATGATATGTGGTGTTGAGACACCTTGATACTTTGGGTATCCAATGTTATACGTTATACGATTGACTTGATTACCTAGTCTACTACTCAACCAAGGCAAAACAATAAGATCTTTGAATAAGACTTACATGAAAAGTTAAATATTATAAGTGACATGTTATATGTTATATGTCTTGATATGTGATTTGGGTAGTGGCCCATAATGGATGACATGAATTTGGTTACATAATTGCGTGTTATGTTACATGGAATTACATGATAAAATGAGTTGAATGAATGCACAATGGTGCTAAAGCCTATTCGAATGAAATGAAGGAAATAGAATGAAATGTTTGTTTGACATGGTTGAATGTAACCATTTGTGAATTGTTTTGATGTGTTTTGATTGAGTATTAAGTTGGATTGGTTGCTTGTATTGAAGCATGGCTATTTTCAAGTGTATTTGATGTTACTTCAATGGCAAGTAAACTAGCTATGCCTACTTATGCATGAAGTAAATTAGGTAAGTAAACTTTGAAGCCTAGTTAGGTAACTTTACAAGATTAAACAAGACTTTAAAATGAAATGGCGAGTTATAAGAATCACCTCACTAAGTACATAGTGTGCTTACCACCTCTTATTTCCTTCTTCCAAAACAAACATGTTTTAGATCTCTGAAAGCTATCTGACTTTGATCCGGGAGCAACACAAGCAAGGAAAACTAGTATGATATTAGCTTTATCTTTAACTCCTAGAAGGTGGCTAGTTGCATATAGTTTGTAGACATAATGTTAAATTCATGAGATAACTTGTTTTAAAAGTAAGTTATGTATGTAAGACACTTGATTTTGGGTATGTAAATAAAGCTCTAAAGGTTTGGTTTGATATGTTTGATGATCATGGTTGTTTGGTTAACATGTTTGATTTAATTCGCATGCTTACAAGTAACGAAGGGTTAAGTTAGTAACTTGAATTAAAAGTTAAACAAGATGTTTGTATGTTCTTACATGAGTGTCGATTGTACATTAGGCTAACAAGGGAAGTAGTTAATTAAATTATGAACACATAGTTTCATGCTAGTATAATATTAAAGTGATTCAAATGGTAATTGGGAATGTATTCATGTTAATTATATGGTCGAACGCTTCTTATTCTATTGGATGATTGTTTAAGAGATTTGAATATTTATATGATAGATACATGTTGGATAATTGGTTGTTTGGTTCTAATTAGATTTGTCGAATGCCTTAGATAATTTTGGTTACTGTTTAATAATCATATGATTGGTATATGATAAGTTAAGATAAGGAAAATTTTTAATTGGCCCACTTAAATGTCTAAAGCCGGAGATTCAGAAGAGATTCAAATTTCAGAAGTTGAATCAAGGGGTTCAGAGTGGTTTGTTAAGCGCGAATTGTAAGTTTACTAAGAGTTTCAACTTTGATACAATAATTCAATAAGGTATATTTTAGAAGAGGTCAGGAAGTTTTATTAATTTACTTAACTACCCTCCAACCGTACGCCAACATGCATAGTCCCAGAATAGTATCCAAAAAGACTTACCCTAGGCCCGTCGGGCGTAGGAGCTTAAAGAAAGTCTTACCCTAGGCCCATTGGGCGTAGGAGCTTAGGTCCAAAAGGACTTACCAGCGCTGAGCCTACAGATCTTCATTCATATCCCAAATAATATACCCCAAATAATTTCAGTTTATATTCAAAAGATAGTATTACAGAAAATAGATATCAAATCTATTTTTATACCAGAAGACAAATGTCAAAATTATTTTACTATTATTTCGTATTCAATGTCATATATCAGATATATTTTTCATATAAAGGTCAGAAACCAGGGAATTGCTTTCCTTTCGTATTACAATGTCATACTTTTAAATTTTAAGCATATGGTCTTGGTTTAAAACAGAAAGTATTTACAGTTACATGGTACACGCTTTATTACCCAATTCATTTCTCAGAGGTACTTGATAGATATCAGAAAGATGACCTTCGACAATTTTGGACTGATTTTAGAACGAGGTTCCTACGAATAAGGGAGTTCGATACGACAGATCGAAACATCGGAAGTTGATGCATCAGAATAATTGGGATTTCAAATATATCGTGAGCAAAATTAAATGTTTCGGCCTACAAGGGTATTAAGGTCATTTTGACCTTCAGGATAATCTGGTAATTTGAACCAACAAGGTATAAATGGTGATGTACAAAATTTAGGAATTCTAGTTGTTCATCAAGTTTCCGAGTCCCATGAACTAATCGAAACCCATTAACACAATGTTTAATATCTCACTGGATAGGTACACTTCAACCATTCATTTCTCAGAACTTACTACAGAGCATAACAACAATAGTTCGCCTTCACCAATCGTCCACTAAACTTATTACCAGAAATCAAGCATATATTCGAGCGGTATTTTCCAAGTATTCAAACATGTGCATTGTACCTAAACTCATTCCAAAACATCGAATGTGGCTTAGGAGAACATATCACTCTCACCATTAACTATGTACTTTCTCCAAATAAATTGCACGTGCATTCACACGGTATTCTCCCACTATCATCATAGTATCTGAATCGACTAACTGACATGAGTCGTATTTTACCACTTTTGGAGCCATCACATTTGTTTGTCTTTATTGGGATTTCTAATTCCATGTTTTAGAAGTATTCTCTGACATCTTAGTATTCGAGGGTATTTCAGACATTACGATGCTCGAAAATGTTTCAATTATTCAGAGTTTCTCGAATCTTCCATCTATTCATTCGTTTCAGACCTCGAGGAAAATATCAGTCTTTGGGGACATTGTGACTCATTTCAGCCTTATTAGTATATTCAATCCTTTTTAGTCATTTCAATCAATTCAATCCTTTTCCGCCCCATTGCTCAATTCATACATACGAATATTTTTCCGCAAATTCATCTTCGTCGAATTATTTAGAATTCTAGCAACTCAAGTACTTTACAAACTCGAGGGTTTAAGTCTTGTTACCATGACATTTCAATAATATGAGGTTTTCAAGTGTATCATATGTCTTATCGGATCAAGTATAGCTTCATGAGTTATTTTTATAGATAGGGTATTTTCGTCATTCATCAATCGAATTTTTGACATTTCTTTTTAATCAAAAGGATAATCAGACTTAAAGATTAACCAACTAATTAATCGTGAACTGAACTCGGAAGTCCATTTCAATTTATCAAATCTCTTATTCGAATATTTATCTTGACCATTATTATTTTTATCTCATAAATGATCAACATAGGCAGAAATAATCACATGCTCAAACATGGTCATGCAAACATTAACCGAATACCAATATGTTACTAAAGCATGTAGAAGGTAGTAATGTATTACCTTGAATCCTTGGTATATCGGTTGACCCTCGAACAACATTCGAACACTCTTGAACCCGAATTCGACGCCCCTCAATCATTCGTATTCAAGGAATTGTGAGTACCTTCAATCACACAATATCCTATTTCAGTTCTTATTTATAAAGCTCTTAACTGAATAAATAAATACATAAACAAGTTCATGTTCAAGGTCAGATTCAGAGGCTTTCAGGTTAGAATTTTGCGAAACAGGCTTCAAAATCGGATTGACGACGTCAAAAAATATGAAATGGGAGTTTTCGGAAAATTTGACTTTTTGGGTCAAAGTCAACGCTGACATTAGCAGTCAACGCTGACGTCATCGGTCAACTAGGTTGACTCGGCTAAGTCAACTCGGGCGAGTTGACTCATTGAGTTAACTCGGTCAATGGGTCGGGTTGGATCGATTCGGGTTGGGTACGGGTCAGAGAGACTGGTCGGGTAGACGGGTCTAGGCTCGATTCAGGTTTGGGCTCAGATCGGGTTGGCCGGTTCAGACTGGGTTAGGCTGGTTCACTTACCCAAAAAAAATTATGGTGGCCGGACAGCCACCGAAGTGGTAACTGAAGGCCCAAAATGCACCGTTTCTGCCAGAAAACAAGAGCCGATCACACAGGGAAGTAAACCAAACCCAAAATATCACATTACAAGCCAAAATCTTACCAGAAAACCCCTAAATTTTAGATCTGGCCAGAAAATCGCGTAGCTCCATCAAGGCTCCGGTCCGCGTCAGACTAACGATCGGTTGATTGGGGTTTGCTCGTCGTGACGTGGGGAACCCGGATTCGGTGGCCTTCTCACGAACAGACGGTGAACGAGCCTGGTGAACGCGAGAAACAAAGACGCCGAACACAAGGGTTTCCGTCGAATCTTCAGCCGGGTCCATACAGCAAACGACGGTGTTACGCTGCGAGTGGCGACCAGGGCTTGAGTCGCGGTGTGCCGAAGGTCACAACGACACTGTCGGTGAGAACCACAGCGGCACGGTGGCCGAGATCAGAAGAAACAGGGGGCGACGCTTGGGTTTCTCGCTGAACCTTCTAAGGCTTTTTCACAACGAACGACGGTGCAATTGCACGCGTGACTGGCGGCTGTGGGTTCGGAGTGAGACAATGCGCACGTCGGTGGTGGCAGTCTCGTGTACGGAGTAACGGTGACGACGATCAGGCGGTGACCGATGTTGGTGCTTGGGAAGATAAGTAGTCCAGGGAGAGCAAGGGACAAATAACCAGATATTTTTCACCCTTTTTTCCACAATTATCCCATGTGGGATTTAATTTAGACCCATTTTTTTGTCTTCAAGAACCACAGATGAAAACTATAACCAAGAGCTTGTATAGCTCAATTGGCTGGGCACATGGCTTATAAGCCTTAGGTTGCAAGTTTGAGCTCCCATACAACCTTTATTTCGCGGGTTTTTTTTCAACATCCAAATGGTAATGGGGTTATTTCAAGCCCAAGTTCTTAAACATTCAATAAATTCCAAACTAACCTCTCAACTCTGAATCATTTTCAAACATGTCCTTGAAATACAATTACATTATTCAAAAAAATATCCCCACTTTTGGGGTGTTACATAGAAGATATGGCCAAATTTAGGAAGTTACAATTAAAAGCTTTATCCTAGAGAAACAAATTCAAATTATAATATATATTAAGATAGAATAAAATAAATTATTTCTGATAATAATAATAATAAAAGGTATCTCAATCATTATAAAATCTGAATGTTAAAATAATAACCTTATAATTTAAATAAAACATTCGAATTTAAAGTATGAAAATGCATGCTAAAAATAATAAGTCTCAAATCCGAAATTACGTTAAAATCTCAAAATAATCTTAATAATAAAATATTCTTGAAAGTAAATAAGTCCATACTAAAGATAAAATAGAATCGATAAAATAAAGAGATCCTCCAAGTACCAAGTCGCCTAGAGTCCAAGATATTTGTAAAAGAAAATTGTGGGGAGTAAGCTAAAGAGCTTAGTGTGTCTCTAATGTGCAAGAAAAACCACAATCACTAACACAATAATTTTCTATAAAATCTTTAAGTTAAAAAATAATGATGGTTCACAACACAAACGATTTAATTTTATAAACAAAATGCAATGCACTCAACTAAAACTCACCGATCACTAAGAGGAATGTTCCCCAAAACTCCTCATTACATCCACCAATCTGTATGTGGTCGAAACCACAATCTTCCACCGCACAAACTCAACCCATGCACACAACGGTATAAAATCACAATTCTCAAATTTCAACATAATCCTATAGTGTAATCTGAGTTCATAGTTCACAAAATCATTATTTAAAATAAATCTCTATCTCAAGTATGAATGCATAAAAAGTTCTTTATGCAAAAACACATATCATGTAAAATATCCATAAATTGTAAAACATCACACAGTCAAACTATTTATGTACCACAGTAAGAAACACACCTTAAACAAACTTATACTCAATTTTATCGAATGATTCGCCTTTCACGATCTTCAAATATTAATATTATTATCACTATACCACCAACTAAGTCTAAAACACTAATTCAAATATTAATATATAGGTCTAATTGATATTGAAAGACTTATTTTAAAAATTGGTCGCCAAGACTGAACGACTATCGCGCTAACGAAGGGAGATGTTAATTCCATCGAGGCAGAACTAGGGCGTTGCTTGCGGCATGACTGATTTGGCTGAGATTCGCGCAAACAAAGGGGTGATGAGGGCCTCATCATGAGGCGGCGCAGGACAATAAATATTTAATGTTTCATTGATTTCTAAAGAAGGGTTCCAATCCCATATATATATTTGAACATAACCAGTTCGATAATAGGGCATAATAATTAAATAATATAGACCTTTATAGTTTTAAAGATTCTTATATAATAATAAAAAATAGTACATTTTAATAATAGATTACAGATTCATAAATAGATATAGATATAGACGAGTCATGGGAATTGACTCCAAAATAATAAATGGGTAAATTACGAGGTAAGCCCTTTCTATTTTTTATTTTCAAAATAGAGCATGACATACGTTCCAAAATCTATAGGTAAGTCATGGAACTTCTATTTTTTTCATATTGGTCTTGAATCTCAATTTTCAGTTAAAAACAAATCGATTAAAATTTTCCAAAAATCAGGGTTTTAAATTTAGGCTAAAATTTGGGGTGTTACAACTCACCCCTCCTTAAAAAAAAATTCGTCCTCAAAATTTTTAAACTTTGCGGCAAATTCTCTAAAGTATGGATGTCATGGTAGGAGCTTAAAAGGGCATTTCAGATCAGATTAAACACAAAGTTTGCAAATAGACTTTGATTTTAGATTGATAGTGACGAGTATGATAATGATCATTCGTTCGGTTAACTCAAGTTCATGTCCTTGATCAGAGTTCGAGTTATGATCATCTCTAAAGGATAATCAAAAGAACGTATCACATGGATTCACGTGGTTCAGAAGTATCCTTATCGATATCGCAAGGTGAAATAAGTTACGGAAAATTCTGCGTCTTGAGTAGTAGTCACTAACTAACGAGTATTCAATGTTCTTAGTACTGAACTCATATGAAACATGCTCAAGTCTAAAACTCCTACTAGGTGGCATAATAAGGTCTATCTATAGGAGACACCAACACTAGGATTAAATTTGGTACTTGAGTCTCTCATTTAAAACACGTTGAAAATAATAAAGTAAAAGTTATGTAAAATCGTAATAGGTTCTTCAAAAAAAATCATTTACCCCAAAAATACTTTAGATGCATGCAAAAATAAAAAATGTTTTGAAAATATATGTTGTGAGCCTCACAGTCCGAGGGTTTGAACTTAGCTGTAACCCCCTTAACCCGGTCTAGACGGTTGACCCGAATTAAGAAAGTCACACGGGGAAAACCAAAGTCAACCCGAAAGTCAACCTTGATTAACGACCCTTTTTTTTTCTTTTTAGTCTTGTCTAGATGCACATTAACCTTAATTGTGATCATACAAACAACATATTAAAAGATCACAAACATCAGAGATCAAACAGGGACCCAATTGAACAAATTACAACTTTAGGGACCAAATTGTAAATTCTGATAAATTAAGGGACTTAACCCAAATTAAAGTTACCATCTTGAAATTAGTCAGGTTTCATACTTCTCTGTGAAATTTCAGCTCAAAAGGACATCCACAGCTCATGCAATTGATCATACAAGATTTAGGACCAAAACGCAAACATTTCAAAACATATAACTACCATGTCAGCCCCCTAACGGTCGACCGTTCCGAAACAGGCTAGCCCTGTTCCGAAACACGGGCCGTTCCGAAACGGGTTCCGGAACATGGCCTCGGCAGAGGCTAAACCGTTTCGAAACGGTGCATACCGTTTCGGACGCCTGGGTTCATGCAAGGCACCCGTTCCGAAACGGTACACCCCTGTTCCGAAACGCCTGCACAAAAACCAGCAAACAAGCATACTAGATCACGCAATTGGACACTCAAACATGCTCCAAACATCACCAAACTTTACCAGCATGCAATTAAACATATATAAAACATAAGAGCATCATCAATTCAACAAAATAACATCACATGCAAAAAGCCCCAATTTAAAGGTCATGCTTCCAACACAAGCTATCTACTCAAGCCATCAACTTGCAAAACAAGCATATAAGGTTCAATCCAAAAACCAGCAACATCAACCATATTCAACATACTTAGGGAGTCATAAACACCTCCCAAAACAAATACATTGGTCCCCCATTGCCAAAACATACAAAAGCTAAAACACTTATAAAACCTTCATACATTGAGCTTTACTTGTACTTGTTTGCTTGCCTCCTCTTGCTGCCCTCAATGCACTCTAATGCTCTGCATTATTGAATCAAGAAAATGAGAGAGCGTAAGCCAAAGCTTAGTGAGGAGTGCTCTTTAAAAACCATTCAATAATGCATTTAAAACCATTTGTAAATCATGCTTGTAAACAACCTTTACACATGCTCAAAGCATACTTTAAATCAAGCAATATCATGCTTCCACGTTTCATTTAAACAAGCATCTCATGCTTCAACATAAACATTAAATCATGCATCTCATGCATCTCATGTACTATACATGTCATATTGGCTCAAGTGATACATTTCATTTAGAAATCAAGTTCAACAACTTTCCCCAAGGACTTTTAAACACCTTGGACCCCAAGGACTTTTAAACACCTTGGCCATGGACTTTTAAACACCATGAATGGACCACACAAGGACTTTTAACCACCTTTGTGTCCGTAGCTTGAATTACCCCAAGGACTTTTAAACACCTTGGCCCCAAGGACTTTTAAACACCTTGGCCCCATGGACTTTTAACCACCATGGAAAGGAGCACCTAAGGACTTTTAACCACCTTAGTGTCCGCAACAAGATTCATCCAAGGACTTTTAACCACCTTGATGATCTTAGATAACAAGGCTCACTCAAAGACTTTTAACCACCTTAGTGACCTTCACTTTTTCAAACCATCACTTGCCAATACACACTTTATACATCATATAATCCACTGTTTTAAAGCATTTAAATCAAGCCATTTCATCATGCATTTCAAAGCATAAAATCATCATTTAACAATGCATAAAAACAAGGTACTCCTACCTAGAGTTACCTTCAACACATGGCTTTTATCATCAGCATAAATCATGCTAAAACATCAGCAATTAACATGCTAAAACATGCTTTCCAAAACAGTAGCAAAACATGCAAAATCATCATTTCACATTTCATCAAAACATGGCCACCACTTTAAGAGAGTAATCCGAAAACTTACACTTGAGCTTAGCAAAGTTGTTTAGACTTAAACTAAGCTCCCAAAACCTTCAACCTTTGGTTTAAAAGCTGAAAATCCATTTTTCACTCACCGATTTCCACTTTGCTTCAAGCCAAAGCACCAAAACAAGCCTCCGGATCAACAAATCTTGGATCCTAGGATGCCTCCCCTGTTTCAACACATTAAAGCAGAGGATTAATGCATCATCATGCATTAATTGCTTCAATGAAAGCATCTAAACTCGCTGCTCTCACTAAACCTCCATTTTCGGCCACCAAACACAACCGAAAATGCATCCAAAACACTTCTAAACAAAGCCCAGCCACAAACCAGCAAAACCTCACTTCCATCAACATCAAAACACATCTAAAAACAACCTATAAGCATCCTTATACCTCCAGCAACACCAGATCCACAAGATCACCACAAAAGCTACCTTAAAACACAAGCTAAACTTAGGAAACCCAACCTATCCGAGATTGCATCAATCAAGACTCATTTCCACATCAATTTAATGATCATTTAACATCAAAAACACATCTCAAAACACTGATTTAACAGATCAAACGAAAATCAAGTGAAATCATCAAAATCTTGCATAATTAGCCAAGATCCATAAATCAACCTTTAAACCTTTAATCAATTATCAAATTAGGATTGAAAACTTTAGGAATTTCATTAAAGAACTTGAAGTTCAGAGGAGAAGGACGTTCTTACCTCCAAACTTGAGTTTCTCCTCTTTTTGGAATTGAAAAGCTTGATGAAACTTGAAGCAATTGATGAGGTTTTGAAGACACAATGATTTGCAATCAATTGAGAGTTGAAAGAATGATTTTAGGTGAGAAAATCAGAACAAGATCTCTGGAAATTGGGTGTTTGGGTTGAGAGAAAAAGATAGAGAGAAAATAGGTAGTTAAATGAGAAAATAGCTAAAATTGGATTTTCCCTCCTTTTGATTCTTTTAAAATCAGAATTATGAGTTAAAATATCTTAGAAAAATCTGGAGAAACTCCCTTTGGGTAAATAGCTCCTTAAAGATTCAAAGTTTCAACCCTTTATAAAATAGCCACCAAACTTTCAAAAATTACATTTTGGTCACTAGCCAAAATGTCACACTTCCGAAACTCATTTTCCAAAATTGATTTCACAGTTCACTTAATTATAATAAAAGATGATTTTAGAACATTTTTCCATAATTTTTATGCAACCCGAACTAGGCTTTCCTAATTTAACCTCTTACGATTCGAACAACACTTTGACCAACCGGTCAACGCCCAAGACTTCCAAGCCCAAAACCGGGGCGTTACAACTCTCCCCCCCTTAAGAAATTTCGTCCTCAAAATTTACCTGAAGGAAAGAGATAAGGAAACTGCTTCAGCATATCTTCCTTCCGCTCCCACGTGGCTTCCTCAACACCGCGATGCTTCCACAGCACCTTCACCAACTCAATGGTCTTGCCACGAAGAACCTTGTTATCTGAATCCAGAACCCTCACCGGTTCCTCATCATAGGTCAAATCCGGATTCAATTCCACTTCCTCCACAGGCAACACATGCGAAGGATCAGATCGATACCTCCGAAGCATAGAAACATGGAACACATCATGAATCTTCTCCAGCTCCTGAGGTAACCTCAACCGATACGCAACAGGACCCACACGCTCAACAACCTCATACGGTCCAATGTATCTAGGGCTCAGCTTACCCTTCCGCCCAAACCTCATCACCTTCTTCCAAGGCGAAACCTTCAAGAACACGCGATCACCCACCACAAACTCTATCTCCTTACGCTTCAAATCCGCGTAAGACTTCTGCCGATCAGAAGCAGCCTTCAACCTCTCACATATGAGCTTCACCTTCTCGGTGGTACCTTTCAACAAAGCAGGCATCGAAACCAACTTTTGACCAATTTCAGCCCAACACAGAGGAGTCCTACACTTCCTCCCATACAAAGCCTCATAAGGTGCCATCTGTATACTCGCCTGAAAACTGTTGTTGTAAGCGAACTCAACCAAAGGCAGATGCTTCTCCCAAGAACCTTGGAACTCTATCACGCAGCATCTCAACATATCCTCCAAAATCTGAATAACTCGTTCAGACTGACCATCCGACTGAGGATGATAGGATGTACTGAAATGCAACCTTGTACCCAGAGCTTGATGCAAACACTGCCAAAAACGCGATGTGAACCTCGGATCCCTATCCGACACGATCGACTTAGGCACACCATGCAACCTCACAACCTCAGCAATGTACAGCTCTGCCAGCTTATCCAAAGAGAACGTAGTATGCACAGGCAAGAAATGTGCACACTTCGTCAGGCGATCCACAATCACCCAAACAGAATTCTTCTTCGACGGAGACAAAGGCAAACCAGATACAAAATCCATGGTAACCCTCTCCCACTTCCATTCAGGAATTTTCAACGATTGCAACAAACCAGAAGGAACCTGATGTTCAGCCTTAACTCGCTGACACACCAAACACTTGCTTACAAACTCCGCCACATCCTTCTTCAACCCTACCCAATAGTACTCATCACGAAGATCGCGATACATCTTTGTACTACCAGGATGCATAGCAAAAGGACTGCTATGACCTTCAGCTAGAATAGCATGCCTCAACTCAGCATCTGCAGGCACTACTATCCGACTACCAAAACACAACACTCCATCCTCATTAAAGCAGAAATCCGAAGGTCTACCCTCCGCGATATCCTGAACATGAGACACCAAGGAATCATCCAACAACTGCTTATCCTTGATCAACTGAACCAACGATGGTTTCACTTGCAACTCAGCAACAAGACCACCATCCTGCGATATACTCAAGCTAGCAAACATAGCTCTCAGCTCAACAGCTACCTTTCTACTCAAGGCATCCGCAACAACATTAGCCTTTCCAGGATGATACTCTATCGTCAGATCATAATCCTTGAGCAACTCCAACCAACGCCGCTGCCTGAGATTCAACTCCTTCTGAGACATCAGATACCTCAAACTCTTGTGATCCGTGTACACAGTACACTTCTCACCATACAGATAATGCCTCCAGATCTTCAGAGCAAAAACCACTGCAGCCAACTCAATATCATGCGTAGGATAATTGCGCTCATGCACCTTCAACTGCCGCGACGCATAAGCCACAACCTTACCCTCTTGCATCAGCACACACCCCAAACCAACATAGGATGCATCACTGTAGACTACAAACTCTTTCCCTGATTCAGGCTGAATCAAGATAGGAGCTTGAGTCAAAGCCATCTTCAGCTTCTCAAAAGCTTGCTGCCTCGCTTCTGTCCACTCATACTTAACATCTTTCTGCAGCAACTTCGTCAAAGGAGCAGCAATCTTGGAAAAACCATCCACAAACCTTCGGTAGTATCCTGCCAAACCAAGGAAACTACGAACCTCCTGAACAGACTTAGGAACTTTCCAATTCATCACTGCTTCAATCTTCTGAGGATCAACACGAATCCCCTCAGCTGAGACCACATGCCCAAGAAAAACAACCTCTTTAAGCCAAAACTCACACTTGCTCAGCTTAGCATAAAGCTGATTCTCCAACAAAGCTTGCAACACGATCCTCAAATGCTCTTCGTGCTCTTCCTCAGTACGCGAGTACACAAGGATATCATCAATGAACACCACAACAAACTTGTCCAGGTATTCATGAAAAACACGATTCATCATGTCCATGAAAGCAGCAGGAGCATTTGTCAAACCAAACGGCATCACAAGGAACTCATAATGCCCATACCTTGTCCTGAAAGCTGTCTTAGGCACATCCACATCCTTCACCTTCAATTGATAATACCCTGACCTCAAGTCAATCTTAGAGAACACAGCAGCTCCCCGAAATTGATCAAAGAGATCATCAATCCTCGGCAAAGGATACCGATTCTTGATAGTCAACTTGTTCAGCTGACGGTAATCAATGCACATCCTCATCGTGCCATCCTTCTTCTTCACAAACAAAATAGGAGCACCCCAAGGCGAAACACTCGGCCGGATGAAACCACGATCAAGCAACTCTTGCAACTGCGTCTTCAGCTCCTTCAGCTCTTTAGGTGCCATTCTATAGGGAGTAATGGACACAGGAGTGGTATTCTCATACAGCTCAATACCAAACTCCACCTCACGATTAGGAGGTAAACCAGGCAACTCCTCAGGAAAAACATCAGGAAACTCCTTCACATCCCTGATATCCTGCACCCTCAGCTCCTTCGAACTAGGATTCATCACAAAAGCTAGAAAAGCTTCACAACCTTGCCTCAGCATCCTGCTCGCCTCCAAGGTAGAAACAACATTGGCAAGAAACTTCACATTCTCACCAACCACCACCACTTCATAATCATCCGCAAGCTTAAGCGAAACCCGCTTATTCTCACAATCCACAACAGCACGATGCTCAGCAAGCCAATCCATGCCAAGGATCACATCAGAACCATAAAAGGGCAACTCCATAAGATCAACAAGAAAGGCATGCTCTTGAACAACCAAAGGACACCTTCTATAAAGCTTACGAGTCACAACAGTTTCACCAAAAGAACTAGTGACTCTAACACCAACATCCAAAGACTCAACAGGCAAACCAAGCAACTCAGCATGCTCACGAAGAATGTATGAATGCGTAGATCCAGAATCAATCAAAGAAAGCAATGACAAGGATTGCAAAGTAAAGGTACCTGCAATCACATCAGCATCATTCCTTCCTTCGCGCTGAGCATACACCCTCGCTTGGCCTCCACCCTCAGGTTGAATAGCCACAACATGAGCTACTCCACGCCCACCTTCCTCTCGCCTCTGAAAATTACCACGGCCGCGCCCACGACCTCTCTGCGGTGCTGCAACAGCAGGAGCACGCTCTTGACCACCAGCCATCCTCGGACAATCACGCCTCAGATGATCAGCTGAACCACAGTTCCAGCACTCATAACCAGCTGCTATCACAGGAGCTTGCACCTCCCTCCCAGCACGAGGACAGTCACGCTTCAAGTGACCACGAGAACCACAAATCCAACAAGCACTAGAGTCAGCTCTAGCATTGCCACCCCTAGCAGGTGCACCTCCACCTCTCTTAGACGAGGACTGGAACCTCTGATCACGCCCTCTCTTGTTCCGACCACCGGAACTATACTCAGCAACTCTCTTCCCAGAACTAGCTCCAGCACCCTTAGCAGACAAACTCAGGTTCATCTCGATGTCTTTGGACCGACTAACCAGCACATCGAAATCATTGTACTCAGCTGCCAACATATAGGTCTTAACTTCCGTCACCAAGCCATAACGGAACCTTTCGCACCTCTCGCGCTCATCAGGTACCAACTCCGGTGCATACTGGCTAAGACGTACAAACTGTACCTCATACTCAGCCACACTCATGCTCCCTTGGGTCAGAGACATGAATTCACGCTTCTTTTCATCCAGATATCTAACTCCCAGATATCTCCTCTTGAACGCATGCTGAAAGAACGTCCATGTAACATCAGCATCAGCCATCCCAGAGATTGTGGTCGTCCACCACGTATAAGCATCACCTTGCAGCAGTGACACCACGCATCCCAGCTTCTGCACATCAGTGCAACTCATCTGTCCCAAGACACGCTTGGTACTCTCCAACCATGCTTCCGACCTTTCAGCCGACATACCCCTAAACTCAGTCCCACCAAGACTGCGCAAACGTTCCAAGGGTAGTCTAGCACCAGCATCTCCTTGATGCCCAGCTCCTTGAGCTCCAGCTACTGCTGCTCGAAAAGCACCCGCAATAGCTTGTACCAGCACATACATGTCAGGCATCGCTTGCCCCTGACCAGCTCTAGGTCCTGCAGCTCCAGCACCAGCTGCCTCAGCTCCAGCTCTTTCCCTCTCCGCACCACCACCACCTGGTGGAGGAGGAGGTAACACAGCACTACCAGTGTGCTCATCATTCACATTCCCCTCCGGGGTCGTAGCTCTCGCGCTACTCCTTAACTCTCTACGTGGTGCCATACTATTACCATGCATAACAATACAAAATAAAACAAGTCAGGACCAGCAAGGTAAGCAAATTCCAAGTATTCAAGCTCAATTTCTTTCAAAAACAACATCATCTCTTTAGCTTTTGTTTGGCAATGGGTACCCTCATCATGCATCATCACAACATGCATCACATACACATCATCATATCATATCACTGAACATGCTTTCACTCAACAAGCATACAATCCAAACCATGCTTCAATCATGCATACACACATTCCCAATTACTCGAGAACTCAGCTCTGATACCACCAAATGTAACCCCCTTAACCCGGTCTAGACGGTTGACCCGAATTAAGAAAGTCACACGGGGAAAACCAAAGTCAACCGGAAAGTCAACCTTGATTAACGACCCTTTTTTTTTCTTTTTAGTCTTGTCTAGATGCACATTAACCTTAATTGTGATCATACAAACAACATATTAAAAGATCACAAACATCAGAGATCAAACAGGGACCCAATTGAACAAATTACAACTTTAGGGACCAAATTGTAAATTCTGATAAATTAAGGGACTTAACCCAAATTAAAGTTACCGTCTTGAAATTAGTCAGGTTTCATACTTCTCTGTGAAATTTCAGCTCAAAAGGACATCCACAGCTCATGCAATTGATCATACAAGATTTAGGACCAAAACGCAAACATTTCAAAACATATAACTACCATGTCATCCCCCTAACGGTCGACCGTTCCGAAACAGGCTAGCCCTGTTCCGAAACACGGGCCGTTCCGAAACGGGTTCCGGAACATGGCCTCGGCAGAGGCTAAACCGTTTCGAAACGGTGCATACCGTTTCGGACGCCTGGGTTCATGCAAGGCACCCGTTCCGAAACGGTACACCCCTGTTCCGAAACGCCTGCACAAAAACCAGCAAACAAGCATACTAGATCACGCAATTGGACACTCAAACATGCTCCAAACATCACCAAACTTTACCAGCATGCAATTAAACATATATAAAACATAAGAGCATCATCAATTCAACAAAATAACATCACATGCAAAAAGCCCCAATTTAAAGGTCATGCTTCCAACACAAGCTATCTACTCAAGCCATCAACTTGCAAAACAAGCATATAAGGTTCAATCCAAAAACCAGCAACATCAACCATATTCAACATACTTAGGGAGTCATAAACACCTCCCAAAACAAATACATTGGTCCCCCATTGCCAAAACATACAAAAGCTAAAACACTTATAAAACCTTCATACATTGAGCTTTACTTGTACTTGTTTGCTTGCCTCCTCTTGCTGCCCTCAATGCACTCTAATGCTCTGCATTATTGAATCAAGAAAACGAGAGAGCGTAAGCCAAAGCTTAGTGAGGAGTGCTCTTTAAAAACCATTCAATAATGCATTTAAAACCATTTGTAAATCATGCTTGTAAACAACCTTTACACATGCTCAAAGCATACTTTAAATCAAGCAATATCATGCTTCCACGTTTCATTTAAACAAGCATCTCATGCTTCAACATAAACATTAAATCATGCATCTCATGCATCTCATGTACTATACATGTCATATTGGCTCAAGTGATACATTTCATTTAGAAATCAAGTTCAACAACTTTCCCCAAGGACTTTTAAACACCTTGGACCCCAAGGACTTTTAAACACCTTGGCCATGGACTTTTAAACACCATGAATGGACCACACAAGGACTTTTAACCACCTTTGTGTCCGTAGCTTGAATTACCCCAAGGACTTTTAAACACCTTGGCCCCAAGGACTTTTAAACACCTTGGCCCCATGGACTTTTAACCACCATGGAAAGGAGCACCTAAGGACTTTTAACCACCTTAGTGTCCGCAACAAGATTCATCCAAGGACTTTTAACCACCTTGATGATCTTAGATAACAAGGCTCACTCAAGGACTTTTAACCACCTTAGTGACCTTCACTTTTTCAAACCATCACTTGCCAATACACACTTTATACATCATATAATCCACTGTTTTAAAGCATTTAAATCAAGCCATTTCATCATGCATTTCAAAGCATAAAATCATCATTTAACAATGCATAAAAACAAGGTACTCCTACCTAGAGTTACCTTCAACACATGGCTTTTATCATCAGCATAAATCATGCTAAAACATCAGCAATTAACATGCTAAAACATGCTTTCCAAAACAGTAGCAAAACATGCAAAATCATCATTTCACATTTCATCAAAACATGGCCACCACTTTAAGAGAGTAATCTGAAAACTTACACTTGAGCTTAGCAAAGTTGTTTAGACTTAAACTAAGCTCCCAAAACCTTCAACCTTTGGTTTAAAAGCTGAAAATCCATTTTTCACTCACCGATTTCCACTTTGCTTCAAGCCAAAGCACCAAAACAAGCCTCCGGATCAACAAATCTTGGATCCTAGGATGCCTCCCCTGTTTCAACACATTAAAGCAGAGGATTAATGCATCATCATGCATTAATTGCTTCAATGAAAGCATCTAAACTCGCTGCTCTCACTAAACCTCCATTTTCGGCCACCAAACACAACCGGAAATGCATCCAAAACACTTCTAAACAAAGCCCAGCCACAAACCAGCAAAACCTCACTTCCATCAACATCAAAACACATCTAAAAACAACCTATAAGCATCCTTATACCTCCAGCAACACCAGATCCACAAGATCACCACAAAAGCTACCTTAAAACACAAGCTAAACTTAGGAAACCCAACCTATCCGGGATTGCATCAATCAAGACTCATTTCCACATCAATTTAATGATCATTTAACATCAAAAACACTTCTCAAAACACTGATTTAACAGATCAAACGAAAATCAAGTGAAATCATCAAAATCTTGCATAATTAGCCAAGATCCATAAATCAACCTTTAAACCTTTAATCAATTATCAAATTAGGATTGAAAACTTTAGGAATTTCATTAAAGAACTTGAAGTTCAGAGGAGAAGGACGTTCTTACCTCCAAACTTGAGTTTCTCCTCTTTTTGGAATTGAAAAGCTTGATGAAACTTGAAGCAATTGATGAGGTTTTGAAGACACAATGATTTGCAATCAATTGAGAGTTGAAAGAATGATTTTAGGTGAGAAAATCAGAACAAGATCTCTGGAAATTGGGTGTTTGGGTTGAGAGAAAAAGATAGAGAGAAAATAGGTAGTTAAATGAGAAAATAACTAAAATTGGATTTTCCCTCCTTTTGATTCTTTTAAAATCAGAATTATGAGTTAAAATATCTTAGAAAAATCTGGAGAAACTCCCTTTGGGTAAATAGCTCCTTAAAGATTCAAAGTTTCAACCCTTTATAAAATAGCCACCAAACTTTCAAAAATTACATTTTGGTCACTAGCCAAAATGTCACACTTCCGAAACTCATTTTCAAAAATTTATTTCACAGTTCACTTAATTATAATAAAAGATGATTTTAGAACATTTTCCATAATTTTTATGCAACCCGAACTAGGCTTTCCTAATTTAACCTCTTACGATTCGAACAACACTTTGACCAACCGGTCAACGCCCAAGACTTCCAAGCCCAAAACCGGGGCGTTACATTAGCTCTGATACCACTAAATGCAACTCCCTAAACCTGACCTAGAAGATATGGCCAAATTTAGGAAGTTACAATTAAAAACATTACTCCCGAGAAACCATTTCAAATTATAATATACGTTAAAATAGCATAAATAAATTATTTCTGATAATAATAAAAGATATTTTAATCATTATAAAAATTGAATATTAAAATAATAATCTAATAATTTAAATAAAATATTCGAATTTAAAGTATGAAAACGCATGCTAAAAATAATAAGTCCCAAATCTGAAATTATATTAAAATCTTAGAATAATCTTAATAACAAAATATTCCTGAAAGTAAATAAGTTCATACTGAAGATAAAATAGAATCGATAAAATAAAGAGATCCTCCGAGTACCAAGTCGCCTAGAGTCTAAGATATCTGTAAGAGAAAACCATGGGAGTAAGCTAAAGAGCTTAGTGTGTCTCTAATGTGCAAGAAAAACCACAATCACAATAATTTTCTATAAAATCTTTAAGTTCAAAAATATTGATGGTTCACAACACAAACAATTTAATTTTATAAACACAATGCCATATACCCAACTATAGCTTACCAATCGCTAAGAGGAAACTTCCCCGAAACTCCTCACTACATCCATCAATTGGTAAGTGGTCGAAACCACAATCTTCCACCGTACAATCCAACCCATGCACACAACGGTATAAAATCACAATTCTCAAATCTTAACACAATCATGTAATGTAATCCGAGTTCATAGTTCACAAAATCATTATTTAAAATAAATCTCTATCTCAAGTATGAAAGCATAGAAAATTCTTTATACAACAACACATCTCATGTAAAATACCCATAAATTGTAAAACAACATCACACAGTAAAACCATTTATATAGCACAACAAGAAACACAACTTAGCCAAGCTATACTCAATTTTGCATAGTGATTCGCTTCCACGATCAGAACCACTAGGTCTAACTATACCAGTACCTATGAGAATAATTTCTATGTTAGTACTATTATCACTATGCCACCAATTAAGTCTAAAATACTAATTCGAATATTAATATATAGGACTAATTGATATTGAAAGACTTATCTTATTTGAAAAATCGGTCGCCAAGACTGAACGACTATCGCGCTAACGAAGTAAGATGTTGTTAATTCTATCGAGGCAGAACTAGGGTGTTGCTTGCGGCATGACTGATTTGGCTGGCATTCGCGCAAACAAATGTGTGATGAGGCGGCAAAAGAGAGTAGGGGTGTTCAACTGAGTACCCGAAATTTTCGGGTAGTGAAACCTCGGCCCGCTACCCAGCCCATACAAATTGGGTACTCGCAAATCGGGTATTCGCAAAATACGGGTATCGGCTTCACTTTCTTATATATTTTTTAAATTTATTTTTTTGAAATACATAGGAAACACATAAAATTTCATGATATATATTTCAAACACAAAAGTTATTAACTTGGGATTAGTTTTAAGAGAGAAATATTTGGATATATATATATATATATTAAAGTTTATCGACGAAAGAAGGTGTTAAAAATATTAATCTCAAACATGATTTTTCTTTCGAATCTCATATTGAAAAATTAATATAATTATTTTTGAAAATTTTAAAACTTAAAAGTATAAAATACAATTATAAAAAGAAATTAGAGATTTAAAATTAATTTTAGGGGAAAATAGTAAGAAACATAAAATAAAAATAAAAATAAAATTTAAAATATATAAATTTTAAAATTACCGGGTCGAGTACCCGATTATAAAAAATTTCGGCCCTGACCCGACCCGACTACCTGGGAAAAAATGCGGGTCGGGTACCCGGCCCGAAAGTTCGGGTATTTTCAAATAAATACCCGATAAGTTTCAATTGGGTCGACGAGTCAGGTAGTTCGGGCCAAGTATTTTTGAACACCCCTCGAAGATAGTAAGGATTTAATGTTTCATTGATTTCTAAAGAAGGGTTCCAATCCCATATATATATATATATATATATATATATATATATATATATATATATATATATATATATATATATATATATATATATATATATATATATATATATATATGAACATAACCAATCTGATATATTAATAGGGCATAATAATTAAAAAATATACACATTTTGTTGTGAATAAAATAACGAAGAACAACAAACAAGTATAAAAGAATAAAGAGATGAGAGAAAGAGGGAGATTCTTATTATTATCCAAACTAGAATTGTGTACAATGCCTTCATCTATTTAGATATAAGAAGTGCATAATACATTAAACTCTAATTAATAGAGATACTATTTCTAATAATAAATAAATCAAACTCCTTAGATAAAGTTCTAATCATGATAGACATCATATTCATAATACTCCACCTTGGATGTCTATGAAGATAATGTGCCTCGTTAAAACTTTACTAAGATAAAAACTCAGTGGGAAAAATTCTTTAGTGAAGGAAAAAAAGCACACACATCTTTGGTACACATAACATGTTGCGTCATTAAAAACCTTACCAGGAAAACTCATTGGGACAAAACCTCGGTTAAGGGAAAAAGAGTGCAACGCGTATTTACTCCCCCTTATGAAAACATCACAGAAGATCTTTGAATCTTCATAATTCAATCTTGAATATTATTTTTCTAAATATCGTGAGGGATGAAACTTTAGAGTAATATGTTCCATGATGTATCCACCTTTCAAATTGAGATATACATCTTACATTATCTTCACACAATATAACTTTGTATCATATCTTGTGAAAGTAAATCCACCTATATTTTGGATATGTTGGGTCAATGGTCTTAGCCAAACATATTTTTGGCTTGCCTCGTGCATAACAATTATTTCTACGACATTTGAGGAGGCATCAACGAATGTTTGAAGATCTAAAGGTTGATCTTTGTACATCCATGAATATTTCTTGACCAACTAATATATGGTGCCTCAAGACTAAGAAAAGATATAATTATCTTTATTCACATCTAATAATCTTACAATAGATATGCTTTATCCATATTGAATCTTCTTTAAGATTCTTTCAACTTATGTCCATTCATAGACAAAAACACATATTTAAGTGCTCAATCTTTAGGTCGAGACAAAACCACATCTCAAGATTCTTTTTCTCAAATACTTTAATCAAATGCTTTGAAAGTTTGTCACGAGTTTCCAATTTGAAGCTCTTCAGGAGTTTTAATGAAATTCAAATTATCATAATGAATCTTGATCCAAAACTCTTTTATAAAATACATAAGGAAATTTGATCATTCTTGCAATATTTCCTCAATTAGTACTCACTAAGGCGATTATACCAAATGTGCCAAAATATTCAATGAGACATGTCTAAATAAATTTTCTCAAAAATTTCCAAATGCTTATAGCATTTTAAATCCTTTAAGGATAAATAGGGATCCATAAATAATTAGACGCATGTAATATATTTCATAACTGCCAAATTAATTGTATCCACCGTGAAGTATTTAGAATTCTTCATAAATTATAACCTGTCATATTTACGACTACTTATTTGTGCCTCACTTGCATTACACCTTTAGGTGTTTGGAATGTTGGTCCAAATATTTCTCTTTTAGAAGTTCAAAGCGTCTTTCTATATTGGTCAATTCAATATCTATACTTCTTGATAGATTTCTATACAAGATCCTCGTTTTCTTTCTTTCTTTACTTCTATACAAGTATTCTATTTAAAACTATTTTTAAAATCGTTGTCGACAACTTTTAAATTTTCTGGTTCCATTCTCGTAGTGACATAACTCATCGAGATCTCTTCAAAATTTCAATCTTTATTTCAGGTACTTGAAACTCTTCAAGAGTTTTATAATTAGTTATGTCTTGTGTCTCATTAGAAGCACTCGCCTCCAATATATGACCATCTCATACTACTTTCTATTTACGAGAATCTTGATCATTGGAACCAATTTCAACTATCATGCTTCATGCATGATTTACATCAATTTGCTCTAACATGTAATTTAAACTTAGAGCATTTTAGCTGGTATATGAGACTTGATTACTCTCATTAGGTTAGTAAATATGTCTGGCAGTTTACATACAATAACTTGAATTATCTTATGAACTTTTAGTTAATATTCAAGGATCTAGATAATAATAATTCACTTTTCTTATTCATCCAGCTGATTATTCTCTCCCCCTGGTGTTGAGAAAAAAGCATCTCATAAATGATTCTCCAATTAATGTTTAAGAGTTTAAACATAAAAGGAGACTCGTACTCAATATATATTCTCAACCCTTTTTATTTACCCATTTTATGCGTTGTGGTGGAGCAATTCATATCGCACATTTAAAAATTATAATATGAGAAATGTATGGATTCTGACCAAAAACCAATCATAACGGGGAGTTTATTATAATTCGTTGGCTTGATGCGTATAAGTGTTGCTATATGGAAACACCATATAAATAATAACTCTTTTGTTCTCATAGTTTAGCTATTAAAGAGGAGGCATGTAATTGAAAATTTGCTAAATTGTATTTTTCATAATCAATAGGCTTCGTATCAACTAATATAGCCTAAAATATAAACCCACTAGCTTTTGCAAGACGAATGGTCCAATTGCATAATCTGAATCTTTTTATAATTAATCTCACAAACTTCTGGTTGTAAGTTGATAAAACAATGTAGATGCATCTACTACAATCATATAAAACTTTCCACATTTGCAGATATATGAGCCCATATTTCATTCAGATATGCAAGACATGCAGTCTCAGCTTTAGTACAAGAACTTCAAGTTCTTTAGGTAAGTGGGATCTTAATCATTTTCTTTGAGAACAACAACACAAAAATTTCGTGTTTTTTCAATAAGTGGAATTTAATCAGTTTCTTTGAGAACAAGCACCATAAGAACTTTAGGTTATTTTAATAAATGTGCACATAATCTCAATAACTTTCACATCATTATTGATTAGGATGGTTTAACCGATCATACCAACTATATACAAGTGTGTATATACATTTCTGAATTTCGTAAACTTCTGGTTTACCATAACATGTGATTCAATCTCACTCGTACATGTCAAGTACGACCATCAAAATTGTTCCTTTGAATAGGAATATCTTTAGCTCTTTTAGAGCTTTCAATGGAAAATATCTTTTGGTAGCAATATATAGCTCTTATAGAGCTTTCAACTGACCTTTTGGCTACCGAACTTATATTTACATTGGCTTATTTCAAATGCCAATTGATAACCTAAGCTATCTATAATTCTCAAAGGGATATTTTTGTGAACTCATATTGCTCTCTTAAAATTTCCACTTCTAGTGGTGACGATATTATTACCATTAGCAGTAATTATTGCAATATTCAAAATTATACAATTTTCATAATGTGCTTTCTCTCAAGAATTTATTGCTCTTCCAGAGCATCAATATTTTCAGTACTTTGAGATATAATACTCATATTATTCTCTTGCATTTAAATGGGAAAATATATCTTATGCATATGTTGAGCATAAATCGTCACCATAGATAAATATAAATATAAATATAAAACGTAAATAATTAATGTGTGTAAAGTAAATAAACATAAAATCAAAATAAAAAGATAAATAATTCTCTTCAAAGTTATGAGAATAAGAACGTCCAAATGAGTTGGACCAACAATGTCCAAATAAAGTTGGACCAGTATCATCTTCGTCATGTTTCATAAACAAAATTTGCTTATATTTTCTTTCCTTTTGTAACCCCCTCGTCCCGGTCTGGCCGGATGACCGGTCCGAGTGGGCCACACGGGGAAAACCGAAGCGAAACCCGTTAAGGTCTCACCTCGGTTAGCAACCCTAGAAAATTTTTTTATTTATCTTGTCTAAATGCATTACCATATCCTATGTGAAACACGTAAGCAGAAACAAGAGCAAAACAAAAACGATCATCCAAACATCACTGGTAGAACAACCCATTTTCTGTAATTAAGCAGGCCGTATCGATACACCTGTCAAGGGTATCGATACGCCTTGACCAAAGTCAACACCCAAGGGTCAACACAGGAAGATCGTATCGATACAGCCCTTGAGCGTATCGATACGCCCTTCACAGTCAACATCTCGTGGTCAACAAGATAAACCCGTACCGATACGCTAACACACCGTACCGATAAGGTAATAACTCACCAAAATCTCAGAATTCCAGTGAGCAAAAACCGTATCGATACACCCTAGTGTATCGATACGCCAGCCAAAACTGAGTCCTACAGGCAAAAGCGTATCGATACGGCCCTCAGGCGTACCGATACGCCCTGCACTGCAAGTCTCCCAAACTCATCTAAACAATACAAGACTCGAACCTAGATGCGATTTAAGACCTCCTAAGACACATCCAAGCATTCATACAACATCTAACAATCAAAGTCTAATTGTTGCGTGTAAAATAGTCTATCGCAATTATAGTGCAAGTATACACGACGCAAGTAGTAAAGTGATACGAAGTATCGGATATCGTCTCCACAGGGATTGGGCTAATGACTTCACCTTATTTCACTGCACAAAGTAAAAGTAATAGTTTGAGAGAATTGTCACGAAAATAGTAAGGAAAACGCAAATAAAAGAAGTAAGATTTCAAGATAGAGAGAATGGGCTGGTATTGAGTTGCTCGGTAGTGCAGGTATTGAATTGCTTAGGATCTCCAGTTCTGTCGTCGCACCCGTCGCCGACAGCACCTGTCGCGGCGTCTGTCCGTTAGCTGTCGCGGCAGCGAACACTAACTCCGTACTTCAAGCTTGGCAAGAATCCCAGATCTGCCTTGCCCTATCCCTAGGCACAAGTCTGTCGGCGATCACGTCTTTGATGATACCTCCCGGCGTGAATCGAAGGATGAACACCGATGTGTATGAATTCTTCTTTAGCCACTTAACCTCGCCCTATCCCTAGGCACGAGATGGTTCAACTATGAACTAGAGAACGCGCTCTTATCTCTTTCGTATACTTAACTCTCCCGATGCTAAGTAAATGGATAACCTCACAATGCTCTCCCGATGCTCTTGCAAGATATTAAAACCAAGATAAAAGAACTTGAAGTTTATTTTATTGAACTTGAAAAAATCCTAAAACAAAGCAACCCTTGCAACTACTTTACAAAACAACCCGTAGCCCTAGGGGGAATTTAGAACATATCGGTGACAGGTAAACGGCAGGGTTTAGATTTCGGTTATGGGGTAATCCGTTATGCCCTAGGTTTAATCTATGCCCTTTATATAAGCTTTGGGCTCAAGTTATCTAAGGTAACAAGGATTACAACTTTAATTAAAAGTAAGATTCTAATAAAGACTAAATCTCTAAAGTCTCCTACTTTCCAGCCGCATCCTTGCTTTTAGGGATTTCCTCTCCTTTGAGCTTTGACTTGACATATCTTTTGATCCAGGGCTTGGAAAAATATTCGGCTTCCACACGACAGACGAGCAGATTTTTCTCTATCTATCGAGGTCCACTTGACTTTTCCTCTTCATGAGTCTGCTGTCACCATGCTGTCACGACAGGTCCATGACAGGTTCGTCTTCTTCAGCTGCTTGTCCAGTTCAGCTCTCCTGCTTGTCTGTCCTGCGCCTGCCTTCAACGTCTTCTGTGACAGATACCTGCAAAAATAGCCATCTTTCAGTAGAATCCGTGCCTTTTATATAATTGTGATGTTTTATTGAAAACTAACCTAAATGCAATGCAATGATGCTTGAATGCAGCAGAAATGTGGGTTAAAAAGGGTGTAAATAATAGAACTTTTACGCACTCAACACACCCCCAAACTCAAGTTTTTGCTTGCCCTCAAGCAATGAAGACTTAAAAGAAAACTGAAAATTTTTGTGTTGGCCTTCAAACAATGATCTGTCCCTTACCTGTCGCTCATTCTCTATGGTGGCAGCAACCTGTCGGAAGGGTTAGGATCTGTCCGGAATCTCCCTATAGCTCTCGTGCAGTGTGTGCATGCTTGTGAACAGTTATATGCTAAGACTCTCTTAGTTTCACTAGAATATTCAACTCTTTAACTTGAATTTTTATGCCAAAGTTTATTTTCTTGAAGACACATTTTTATGCTTCTTTTTCTTCTATTTTCAAGCTAAGTTTTTCTAGAGCCAGTTTCGGGCACCTCTAGTTAGCTTCCTAGAGCCGGTTTCGGGCACCTCTAGGTTTTTTTTTTTTATTTTCTTTTGCTAAACTTCTTTCCTAGAGCCAGTGTTAGGCACCTCTAGGGGCTATCCAAGTTCTAAGCTTCCTATTCTAGGTTGGCTAAAAGAAATCTAAGCAATATAACAGTCACAAAAGTGTTTAAGTTTTCAGAACTATAGAAAGGCTCTAAACTTTTCCTTAACCTGTCCTAAAGATGCTGCCACGACAGAGCCGTCATGACAGGTAAGTTAACTTCACAGTTTTAAGCCAACAGTTTAAATTTTCTGATTTTTTTGATTTTTTTTTAAAAGATAAAAGAAAATAAATAACTAATAAGACACAACAATTAATCAAAAGATGTGTTAAAGACTCCATTAAATATGGAGGGTTGCCACCCCCAAACTCGAGGGTTGCATTGCCCTCAATGCAAAATGACACAAAAACAAATAAAGAAAAACACGATAAATAAAAGTACATCACAAATATATAAGGGCAGGCAGCAATAAGAGGAGAAAAAGAAATAAAAACTTAGATTTTATTCGCTGTCCTCGCTGCTGCTGCTGACGCGGATCTGATGGCGGCGTCTGCGTTGGGGAGGTGGCTGGACAGGTTCCGGAACAGGTTGATCAACAGGTTCATCAGCCTGTTGAGGTGCAGGTTCTTCCTCCGGTTGGGGGACAGGGTCGTCAGCAGGTTGAAGGGCAGGTGGCTCCACTAGTCGGACATCAGAACTGCTGCTGCTGTCCCAGCTGCTACTCGTGATGGCTTTGGACAGCTTTCTCTTGTTGGCCACATGCTTAATACGTTTTACCCGCGTGAAGGCGCTGTCCAAATTCCTCCGGACAAGAGGGCTGTCATCAGTGGCAGCTCGCTTGGTGCCTCGAGGGGAGGTGTCTGCCGGTGGGCTGTCGGCTGCTGTCGGGGAAGGTGTGGAGGAGGCAGATTCTCCGTGGGGAGAGACAGGTGGTGTGGGAGTGGGGGAGGGAATATTGAAATAATGGGCGGGGAAGGTGGGGAAAATGACATCCGGAAAATTCAAAGTATTGGTAATGAAATTTACCGTTGCATTGGAGAAGTCACGGATGAAAGTCATCAAACCCATCTGGCGCTCCTCTATCCTCAAGATGGCAGTAAGGATGTGGACGTTCTGATCTGCCGGAGCGGTGTTGGTGGCAGCTTCTGGGGCAGGTTCGGTGGCAGGTTCATCATCAGACTCAGCAGGAGGGGCGTTTGGATCGAAGGCGTTGAGGGGCGATACGACGATGATCTCCATGAGGCTGGAGATGTTGCTGTCTGTCCAGCCGCTGCCCTTCTTGATTTTGTCTGAAGGGTCCTCCGGTACGGCAGCGCAGCGGCAGAGGGCAGTGATGGTGAAGGGCAGGCAGAGTCGTGAATCTGATCGGAAGGCACAATCGAGAATGCTGTCCCGCATGTACCTGCCCACATTGATGGGCCTGTCATGCATGATAGAGTGGATGAGGGCCAACCGCTGTCTGTTGACTGTCGTATGGTGGGACGAGGGCAGGATACGCTTTTTGATAAAAGCATTCCAGAGTTTTGCCTCAGGGAGTAGCTGCGCCCTATTGACGGAGTTGGGGTTCTTCTTACTGGTGCTCCATGTCGTTCCCGCCTCTGTCAACTCCCTCATGACAGCATCATGTCTGGCAGCGTCGAGGGTGTCCCAGAATTGTTGATGAGCATCGTCATTGGGGCCAAAGAAGAGGCCGAATACATGGTTGATGCTGCTGGCGGTGAAAGGAACTGTCACTCCTCGGACGATGACAGATGTCGCCGTCTTACTTTCGATCGCCGCATAAAATTCCCTGACCAGAGTGTCGTTAAGCTCTGCCGGCTGCTCGGCAAAGTCCTCCCAAAGTTGTGCTGTTATGGCCTTCATAATGAACGGCCGGAGTCTAAAAAGAGGGGCATCTCTGTTATAGATGAAGCTCCGTTCCTCCCATAGTTCCTTTTTAGCGAACGGGGATGCTGCTGTTGAAGAAGAAGCGGCAGCAGCGTTCTGACGGGTTTGTCGTGAAGACATTTTGGTTGCAAGGGCTGAAAAGAAGAAAGAAAGTAGATAAAACTAGAAGGGAATAACAAGAGAGAAAATCAGAAGTGATGAAAAATGAAAAGGGGAAGGGGTTTATATAGCGGTCGAGTAGCTGCCCATTTAATGCCGTAACGGCAGGCGGGAATAACGGGGCGGCAGATTGGATATTGCGTGTCTGACGCGTCTGACACGCATTAATGCGTCTGCTGTGCGTCTGCCGCACGCTTCTTCGTTTGCTGTGCGTCTGTTGACAGCCTGTCAAATCCGTCTGCGCCGGCAGCCGAAACGACAGGTTACCATAAATGGGCTTTATTGGGCTGGTGGATGAGCGGTGGGCTTTGACCACTTCTTCTTTCTCACTTGACTCCTTTATTTCCTAAAAACTGAAATTAAAAACAAAACATTATTTGAATAAAATAAATCTAATTCCTAATAAATAATAATAAATAATAAAAATAAAATAAAAATAAAAATTAGGTTAAATTAGGGGTGCCTTGTGGGGCATCACCTAAGGTAACCACTTCCTGTATTCCTGGGGCTTCAGTCCCCCGATAATGCTTGAGGCGTTGTCCATTGACTTTGAATTGGTGCCCGTCCTTTAATGATTGAATTGTAATGGCACCATGGGGAAAAACTTGAACCACTTGGAATGGACCAGACCATCTAGATTTAAGCTTCCCTGGGAAGAGTTTCAACCTAGAATTAAACAACAATACAAGCTGCCCTGGGCAGAACTGACGTGGCAGCAACTTCTTGTCATGCCACTTCTTTGTTTTCTCCTTGTATATTCTTGCGTTGTCGTAGGCCATCGTTCGTATTTCATCGATCTCATTCAAATCTAACAGCCTTTTCTGGCCTGCCTTGTCCAAGTCCATATTTACTGCCTTGATTGCCCAATATGCCTTGTGCTCTATCTCGACAGGCAGGTGGCATGTTTTCCCATAGATCAATCGGAATGGAGACATGCCCAATGGAGTTTTGAAAGCTGTCCTGTATGCCCATAATGCATCATTCAGAAGTAGAGACCAATCTTTCCTAGTTGGTTTAACCATCTTTTCAAGAATGTTCTTCACTTCCCTGTTGGAAATCTCAGCCTGTCCATTGGTCTGTGGGTGGTATGCTGTCGCGATCCTGTGCTTGACACCATATTTTCTCAGGGCGGCAGCAATTACCCTGTTGTCAAAATTTCTCCCTTCATCACTGATAATCGCCCTAGGGATGCCAAATCTAGAAAAGATGTTTTTGTGCAAAAACTTTTGGACCGTTTTGGCATCATTCTTTTGAGTTGCGATTGCTTCTACCCACTTGGAGACATAATCTACTGCTAGGAGGATGTAAAGATTTCCACACGACGATGGAAAAGGTCCCATAAAATCAATCCCCCAAACGTCGAAGATTTCGACTTCTAAAATATTCTGCAGTGGCATCTCGTTTCTCCTCGAGATATTACCTGTCCGCTGGCACCTGTCACAGTTTTTGTAAAATTCCTGTGCGTCCTTATACAGTGTCGGCCAGTAGAACCCTGACTGCAGCACCTTGGCAGCAGTTTTATTGCCTCCTAAGTGTCCTCCATATTGTGAAGCATGACAGTGATGGAGAATGTCTTCTTGTTCTTCTTGTGGTACACATCTTCTTATAACCTGATCTGTGCACATTTTGAAAAGAAGAGGTTCGTCCCAATAATAATGTTTAACATCATTTTGAAACCTCTTCCTGGCTTGATAAGTAAGATCAGAAGGTAATATTCCGCTGACTATAAAATTAACGAAATCTGCATACCAGGGAAGGTTAGAAGACTTACCTGCCGCCATGGCTGTCGCGACAGCTATTGCGGCAGCAAAGAGCTGCTCATCTGGGAAGGTCTCTAGTATGTGTGTTTCATCTAAAGGTAGACTTTGTCCCTTCTCCAACCTCGACAAGTGATCTGCCACCTGATTTTCTGTCCCCTTTTTGTCTTTGATTTCAAGGTCGAACTCTTGTAATAGCAAGATCCATCGTATCAACCTAGGCTTTGCATCCTTCTTTGCGAACAAGTTCTTAAGGGCAGAATGATCGGTGTGCACTATTACTTTCGTTCCAAGTATATAAGAACGAAACTTGTCGATGGAGAACACCACAGCTAATAGCTCCTTTTCTGTGGTGGTATAATTCACTTGGGCATCATTCAATGTTTTGCTGGCATAATATATGACATGAAACAGCCTGTCCTTGCGCTGCCCAAGTGCTGCCCCGACAGCATAGTCACTAGCATCACACATAATTTCAAACGGTTGCGTCCAGTCTGGTGTCTGTACTATGGGGGCTGTCACTAGCTTTTCCTTCAGAACCTTGAATGCTTCAGTACATTCTTCATTAAAGTCAAAGGGTCGGTTCTGCTCTAAGAGATGACATAGGGGTTTCGTGATTTTTGAGAAATTTGCAATAAATCTCCTATAAAAACCAGCATGCCCTAGAAAACTCCTAATTCCCTTGACTGTGGTTGGCGGTGGCAGCTTCTCAATTACCTCTATTTTGGCCCTGTCGACTTCTATCCCACGGCAGCTAATCTTATGGCCTAAAACTATCCCTTCATCTACCATAAAATGGCATTTTCCCAATTAAGAACAAGATTAGCTTTTTCCCATCTTTCAAGTACCTTTTTAAGGTTGCCGAGGCAGCTCTCAAAATCGTCTCCAAAGACGGAAAAATCATCCATGAAGATTTCGAGGAAGTCCTCTACCATGTCGGAGAATATTGCCATCATGCACCTTTGGAAGGTGGCAGGTGCGTTACATAGGCCGAACGGCATCCTCCTAAATGCGTATGTTCCGTAAGGGCATGTGAAGGTCGTTTTCTCTTGGTCCTCCGGTGCAATAGCAATTTGATTATATCCTGAATAACCATCAAGAAAACAATAGTAAGGTTTACCCGCTAATCTATCAAGCATTTGATCAATAAAGGGTAAAGGAAAGTGGTCTTTTCGGGTAGCTTTGTTAAGCTTCCGATAGTCCATACAAACCCTCCAACCGGTCACAGTCCTGGTTGGGATTAACTCATTGTTTTCGTTGGTTATCACGGTCATGCCTCCTTTCTTGGGAACACATTGCACCGGGCTTACCCATTTGCTATCGGAGATGGCGTAAATAATACCAGCATCTAACCATTTAATTATTTCTTTACGCACTACCTCCTTCATTGCAAGGTTTAACCGCCTTTGGGCATCAATAGTCGGCTTATGATCTTCCTCCAGGAGGATTTTGTGCATACAGATTGCCGGACTAATGCCCTGAATGTCTGCTATCGTCCATCCTATCGCCCTTTTATGCTGCCTCAACATGTCGATCAGCTGTCGTTCCTGTTCCTGCGGCAGCTTAGCAGAGATGATTACGGGCAGTGTGTTATCACAACCAAGATAAGCATATTTAAGCTGCCCTGGCAGGGGCTTAAGTTCTAAGACAGGTGGTTCAACAGTAGAGGGCTTTTGGATTAAATGGTTATCCGAAGTGTAATTCAAGGGTTCGAATAACTTACCTGGACGATGGTCTAACCAGTTTACCTCCTCATGACCTTCAGTATCAGATGTATTGGATTCAGAGGAGTCACTGTCGTCGGTGCTGTCGTCGTTGCTGTCGTGACAGGCTTGTAGATGGCTGTCGCAGCAGTGACCAAATTTTATATCTCGGCAGCCCGTCCTGATGCAGGGTTGATCAAAGGTCACCTCAATGATGGCCTTGCATTCCTCATCCACATCAGCATGTTTCATTGCTTGGAGAACATTCAACTTAATTTCTTGATCGTTTACGCGCATGGTGAGTTCTCCTTTCTCCACATCAATCAATGATCTTCCCGTGGCTAAGAAGGGTCTCCCTAGGATGACTGGTGCGTTCTCATCTGCCTCACAATCTAAAATAAGAAAGTCAGCGGGAAAAATAAGTTTATCCACTCTTACCAAGATGTCTTCAATTTTTCCCTCGGGGTGAACGTAAGAGCGGTCGGCTAGCTGTAGGGTAACTGTCGTGGGCCGCGCCTTGCCAATACCTAGTTTCCGAAAAACAGATTTGGGCATTAGATTAACACTAGCACCAAGATCACATAATGCCTTACCCACAAATTTATCGCCGATTACGCAAGGTATGAGGAAGCTCCCCGGATCCTTCTTTTTCTGGGGTGGTTGCCGATGAAGAATACTCATGCAACCTTCTTGCATCCTTACCGTTTCAAATTCCCCAAGTTTAGATTTTTTAGACATGACATCCTTGAGAAATTTAGCATAACCGGACATCTCCCTAACAGCATCTAACAACGGAATATTGATATGAACCTGTTTAAATATATCATAAATCTTTTTAAGTTGAGATTCATGCTTAGCTTGTTGTATCCGTTGCGGAAAAGGTGGTGGAGGACGGTAATCAGCAATGCGTCCTTCCCACTGCATGCGAATCTGAGGACGATACTCATCTTTTTTTTCCTCTATCGCTTCTGCTGTTGTGACAGGCTCATCGGCAGCAGTCTGTTTATCACCTGTCGGGGCAGCTTCCTCGGCAGGTTTATCCAAGGCAGGTTCCTTTTCTGTTTCAGCTTCTTTTTCCGGCCCTGGTAACTTTTTCCCACTCCTAGTAGTAATTGCCTTACATTGCTCATGTGGGGGTGGTCTAGCATTTTCAGTATTGCTAGGAAATCCTCCATTCTGCCGTGGCTTAATGTGCTGCGACACCTGACCCATTTGTGTCTCTAGAGATTTCAAGGTAGCCTCATGATTTGTCATTCTCATCTTGGTTTCATCCATAAAGTCTTCCATTTTCTTGACAAACTTATTAATGTTCTCCATATACGTACCAGTCTGAGACATAAAGGTGGCCAGAGTCTGTTCCAATACACTACTCGTGGCAGGTGGTGGCTGCTGTTGCTGCTGAGGTGGCAGGTTCTGCGGCAGATGCTGTCGCGTCAACAATCTAGGACCCCCCTGATTCTGATTATGTGCTTGTGGATTCAGGGCATTGTTTGGGTTACTCCAGGAGAATTTGGGATCCTTCCTCCAATTAGGGTTGTAATTGTTGGAATTGTAGTTCGGCTTGTAATTTCCAACATATTTTCCCTCTTCTATATTTATGGGGCATTCATCCCTACTATGATTTCCCTCACAAGTAGCACAAACTTCCTCGACAGCAAATCATTGTAATTCATCATCATTCAATAATTTTTTCATTGCTTTAGTAAGGAATGCTACCTGTGATTTCATAGTGCTGTCGGCCTCATAGTCCTTGACAGCAAGTACCCGTTTACCTCCTCTTCTAGTGGTTGGAAACTGCTCCTCATTCTTAGCCAGATGTTTCAAAACTTGCAGGGCCTCGTCCGGATCTTTATCCAATAATAGTCCATTTGCTGCAGAATCAATTCGAATGCGAGTTTGTAAGTTAGCAGCATTATAGAACTTAGTTACCTGATTCCAGACGGGAAATCCATGCATTGGGCAGTTTCGTAGAAGAGTTGTAAATCTGTCCCAGGCCTCGTGCATTGGCTCGTCATCTTCCTGTTGAAAAGTAGCAATTTCATTACGTAATCGCTCAGCTAAATGTGAGGGATTAAAACGAGACAAAAATTCACGAGTTAAATCTGCCCAAGTCATAATAGAACCCGGTGTAAGTTTATTCCACCAAGTTTTAGCTCTGTCCCTCAATGAATGGGGAAATAACCGAAGCCTCAGTATCTCCGGACTAACTCCTGGTAGTCTAAACGAACCACAGATCTCCTGGAACGTTTTGAGATGCTCTCTAGCATCTTCTGTCGCAGAACCACTAAATTGCCCGGCGTTGTTGATCATACTAAACATGACAGGTTTAAGCTCGAAGTTGTCAACATCAATATCTGGCAGCGTGGTCTCCAGCTCTACATGATCATTCAGCATGTAGTCACGACATGACCGTCGTCCACCTGCCGCAGGCGGGTCACCGACAGGCGGGATTTCTTCACCGATACGCTGATTACGGGCCATCTGCTCTAGCTCTTTCTCAAGGTATTCTTTTCGGTCTAAGAGGTGGCGAATCTGTTTCTTGAGATTAAAGGAACGTTCGATCTCCGGATCTAATTTATACTCAGGATCTTCACCTCTTTTCGATCTGCGCATAAACAGAAAAACCTTGTGAAAAGCAAGAGTTAAAAACGCAAAAGAAAAATTAAAGAAAAATAAAAAAAACAAGAACAAGAACGAAAATAAAAACAAAAAGTGCAAGGAAAGGAAGGTGTAGTTATGTTGCCAATCCCCGGCAACGGCGCCAAAAACTTGTTGCGTGTAAAATAGTCTATCGCAATTATAGTGCAAGTATACACGACGCAAGTAGTAAAGTGATACGAAGTATCGGATATCGTCTCCACAGGGATTGGGCTAATGACTTCACCTTATTTCACTGCACAAAGTAAAAGTAATAGTTTGAGAGAATTGTCACGAAAATAGTAAGGAAAACGCAAATAAAAGAAGTAAGATTTCAAGATAGAGAGAATGGGCTGGTATTGAGTTGCTCGGTAGTGCAGGTATTGAATTGCTTAGGATCTCCAGTTCTGTCGTCGCACCCGTCGCCGACAGCACCTGTCGCGGCGTCTGTCCGTTAGCTGTCGCGGCATCGAACACTAACTCCGTACTTCAAGCTTGGCAAGAATCCCAGATCTGCCTTGCCCTATCCCTAGGCACAAGTCTGTCGGCGATCACGTCTTTGATGATACCTCCCGGCGTGAATCGAAGGATGAACACCGATGTGTATGAATTCTTCTTTAGCCACTTAACCTCGCCCTATCCCTAGGCACGAGATGGTTCAACTATGAACTAGAGAACGCGCTCTTATCTCTTTCGTATACTTAACTCTCCCGATGCTAAGTAAATGGATAACCTCACAATGCTCTCCCGATGCTCTTGCAAGATATTAAAACCAAGATAAAAGAACTTGAAGTTTATTTTATTGAACTTGAAAAAAATCCTAAAACAAAGCAACCCTTGCAACTACTTTACAAAACAACCCGTAGCCCTAGGGGGAATTTAGAACATATCGGTGACAGGTAAACGGCAGGGTTTAGATTTCGGTTATGGGGTAATCCGTTATGCCCTAGGTTTAATCTATGCCCTTTATATAAGCTTTGGGCTCAAGTTATCTAAGGTAACAAGGATTACAACTTTAATTAAAAGTAAGATTCTAATAAAGACTAAATCTCTAAAGTCTCCTACTTTCCAGCCGCATCCTTGCTTTTAGGGATTTCCTCTCCTTTGAGCTTTGGCTTGACATATCTTTTGATCCAGGGCTTGGAAAAATATTCGGCTTCCACACGACAGACGAGCAGATTTTTCTCTATCTATCGAGGTCCACTTGACTTTTCCTCTTCATGAGTCTGCTGTCACCATGCTGTCACGACAGGTCCATGACAGGTTCGTCTTCTTCAGCTGCTTGTCCAGTTCAGCTCTCCTGCTTGTCTGTCCTGCGCCTGCCTTCAACGTCTTCTGTGACAGATACCTGCAAAAATAGCCATCTTTCAGTAGAATCCGTGCCTTTTATATAATTGTGATGTTTTATTGAAAACTAACCTAAATGCAATGCAATGATGCTTGAATGCAGCAGAAATGTGGGTTAAAAAGGGTGTAAATAATAGAACTTTTACGCACTCAACACTAATCATACAAGACACCCAAATTGGACATACATCACTCAACAAGGAAATCATACATTTTAGCAAAAGATGGCACTTAGGCATTCAAGGTTTCATGCTTCAACAACCAAACACATAAACATCCTCAAAGGGCACATTGCCAACAAGCATGGTAAGCAATTCAAACATGATTTACAATCCAAGCATGGCATCAACAAGCCAATCAAAAACAACATAATTAAGGAGTCTAAACATGCTCCCAAACAACCAACAATAGCACAAATAAACAACACCTATCCCATTGCTTAACCATTACAATCTACAATTTAAAGTTCATACTTGAGCTGACCAAGAGCAACCCTTGGAGACCTTTCCTTGCCTTTGCCACCCACAAGCTACTGATCTGCATTGTCGAACAAAAAGGAGCGTAAGCATAAAAGCTTAGTGAGGGTAAGCTCATAAAACAAACCTTCGACAATGCAGGGTCCAAGCACGAGCTATTTCCAAAATGAAATGCATGATCTTACCTCCGATCCGCAAAAGCCAAAATAAATATGATGCATGAACATATAATCAACATTATGTCATGCTCAACATCTCATAAGCTCAACTTACCACGATACATAATTCAAAGCATTCACCGTATCATATGTCAATTCATAAAGGGCGTCACATTCGTATCATATAAGCATATATGCATAATCCCATATTGGCACCTAGCTATGACTCGAATACGCGGATAACATGTTGGAACACATTTCCAACATAACCATTACCTGCGGTGGGATTACACTCATCACCGGCTCTCGCGGAGGGGATTCCACTCATTCTCACGCCCCGTCGATGGGATTCCACTCATCATCGACTAATATAAATATTTCCGGGCGTACCCGTACTCCTCCTTGGTGCCTTAACGCCACCAAGGCCACGCACGTTTTGACTCTCGTGTGCACACTCATCCTAATGATCGATCATTGTACCCAAGCATACTAGTGCCAATATTAATTAAAATCCACAACATCTCACCACATCAAATTCAATATAATTTCCGTGCCTAGCACGTACTCACCATGATTCTCAAAATCATGCAACCACCTCATAATCTCATTTCACAAACCAACACTACATGTATTTCACCCAAACAATTATCACATCATATATCCACATTATATTTGTCATCAACATGCATGTGATCAATGCATTAAGTCATACTTCAACATACATGTATATCACACTATACACAAATCATCATATCATAAGCATCACGAGGCATATACAGTAATTAAAGAGTGCATCCGAGGTCTCTAACTAAAGTTTAGGATTAGGCTACCACCCTAATCCTAACTCTAGGTGGGTCTACCAAGCCCAACCTAGTTCACATGCTTGAACCAACCACTTAAGACCATTTTAAAAACATTAACCACTCACCTCTACCTCCAAGCAAGCATCACCTACAAGTTTCCGGATTTCTTCCCGAAGCTTCTCCAACGCAAGTTCTCGCTTCTAAACAACCTCAATACAATTCAAATAATCCTCAAATCAGCCCAACATCAAGATACCAACCCGGAATACAATTCAATTACAATTTACCATGTTGCAAGCCATGAACAAACCCCATATTTTGCAATCTCGGACAGCCCCAATACCTCTTCCAAAATTCATGTTTCCAACACCCATTGTACCCACAAATGATCCCAAATCAATCCCTAACCCTAGTACTATCAATAGCCTACCAAATTCCACCTAAAACAACCCCCAAAACTCACCCAAAACCCTCCAAAAACCCCCATTTTCGTACTCCTATTTTACCTAGCAGAAAATCATGTTTTTAAACACCCAAATGACATCTAAATGGTTCCAAAACATCCTCCTAGCATACATAAACCATCAGCCCTCTAATTACAACCTAAAACCCACCAAAAATCAAGTTTTTGACACCTTAAAAATTGTCTCAAAAACCCATTTCGGGTTTTCACCCAAAATCCCCCATTTCAACATATTAAGTGTATTTTCATGAGATTAAACCAAAACCCAACATAATAATTCAAAATCAATTGAAAAACCCAATAAAAATCCATTCTTTCTTTAAACTTGAAAATCACAAAAGTGGGTAGTTTCGAAATATAAAACTATGTAAATGTAGAGGATGAAGAGGAGAGTTTAAATATGTGATTACCTTCAAAAACGCCCTTAAAATGAGGAAGGAATCAAAGAGGATAGTAACTAGGGTTTGGGGGGTGAGTTTGGTGCTCTTCATGTTGGAGAAGAAGAAATGGGGAAAGATTATAACATTTATTTTTGTTCTTTTTACTTTTTAAAAGTTGTCTCCCTTTTTCAAAATATTTGGGTGAAATCACCAAAGTGGTCCCTCATCTTTATTTTAAAACCCAATTAGGTCAAGCTTAGGCCAAATTGATTTAATTTAATTTTCACCGACTCGGACCACTAACCCGACTAACTCCTAGCCTCAAAACACGGGTGTAACAACTCTCCCCCACTTAAGGAAATTTCGTCCCTAAAATTTATCAGACAAGAAGAGTCACTGAAACATGCTTCTCCGCACTTTCCTTTCCTTCTCACTACAACATCTTAACCAACTCGAATGACTTACCACATGTAACGCCCCGGTTTTGGGCTTAGAAGTTTTGGGCGTTGACCGGTTTGGTCAAAGTGTTGTTCGAATCTAAAAGGGTGAAATTAGGAAAGTCTAGTTCGGGTTGCATTAAAAATATGGAAAAATGTTCTAAAATCATCTTTTAATATATATAAGTGAACTGTGAAATCAATTTTACAAAATGAGTTTTGGAAGGGTGACATTTCGGCTAGTGACCAAAATGTAATTTTTGAAAGTTGCGTGACTGTTTTAGAAAGGATTGAAACTTTGAATCTTTAAGGAGCTATTTACCCAAAGGGAGTTTCTCCAGATTTTTCTAAGATATTTTAAGGTTTAATTCTGATTTTAAAACAAAAGAAAAGAGGAGGGAAATCATTTGGCTATTTTGTAACTAACTTTCTATTTTCTCAATTTTCCTTTCTCTCATTTTCTCTCAACCCAAACACTTTCTCTCCAGAGATTTCTTTCTGATTTTGTCACCTAAATCTCTCCTTTCAACTCTCTTTTGATTCCTAATCAACATATCAACAAAACCTCACCATTTGCTACTTGATTCATCAAGGTTTTTGGTTCTAAAAGAGGAGAAACTCAAGTTTGAAGGTAAGAACGTCCTTCTCCTCTAAACTCTCAGTTCTTTACTGAAATTCCTAAGTTCTCAATCCTTAATTGATGTTTTATAATTGGTTTTTAAGTTGTATAAATGAATCTTGGCTTAAAATGCAAGATTTGGTGATTTTTGATGAATTTTCGTTGGATCTGTTTAAGCTGTGATTTGAGATGTGTTTTTGATGATTAATGAATGTTATTTTGATAAGGAATTGAGTTTTGATTAATGCAATCCCGGATAGGTTGAGTCTCCTAAGTTTAGCTTGTGATTCTTGGTTGTTTTTGAGGTGATCTTGTGGATCTGTTGTTGCTGGAGGTATAAGGAGGTTAATAGGTTCTTTTTAGAGGTTAAATGATGTTAAAGGATGTGTGGTTTTGATGGTTTATGGCTGGGCTTTGTTGAGAAGTGGTTTGGATGCATTTTCGGTTGTGTTTGGTGGTTGAAAATGGAGTGTGGATGAGAGCAACGAGTTTAGGTGCTTTCATTGAAGCTATTAATGCATGATGATGCATTAATCCTCTGCTTTGATGTGTTTAAAACAGGGGAGTCATCCTTGGATCCAAGTGGTGGTGATCCGGAAGCTTGATTTGTGCTTCGGCAAGAGGCGAAGTGGAATCGGTGAGTGAAATTTGCTTTTCAGCTTTGAAACCAATGTCTTGGGAGCTTAGTTTAAGTCTAAACAACTTTACTAAGCTCAAGTGTAAGTTTTCGGAAAAACTCTCTAGTGGTGGCCATGGTTTGATTGTTATGCAATGTGGTTTGTTGCATGTTTTAAATTCTGTTTTGAAAGCATGATTTAGCATGGTTATTGCTGATTTTGTAAGCCATATGTTGAAGGAAGCTCAAGGTAAGAGTTCCTTGTTTTTGAGCATTGTTAAAATGTGGTTTGATGCTTATAAATGCATGATGTTTATGGCTTGGTTTAATGCTTTAAAACAGTGGATTATTTGATGATAATGATGTATATTGGCAAGTGATGTTTTGAAAAGGTTAAGGTCACTAAGGTGGTTAAAAGTCCTTGAGTGAGCCTTGTGGTTTCTAAGAACTTCATGGTGGTTAAAAGTCCATGATGATTCTTGTTAAGGTCACTAAGGTGGTTAAAAGTCCTTGAGTGAGCCTTGTTACTTAAGAACATCAAGGTGGTTAAAAGTCCTTGGATGATTCTTGTTAAGGACACAAAGGTGGTTAAAATTCCTTGTGTGGTCCTTGCCATGGTGTTTAAAAGTCCATGGGCCAAGGTGTTTAAAAGTCCTTGGGGCCAAGGTGTTTAAAAGTCCTTGGGAAGAACACTAAGGTGGTTAAAAGTCCTTATGTGGTTCTTGAGAATTATAAGATCACAATGGTGTTTAAAAGTCCATGTGTGAGTCTTATGTTGATCTTGTTTTTAAAAGATGAAACTTATCACTTTTGGCCAATATGACATGAATTGATATGGAAGCATGTAATGCTTGTTTAAGAATGCTAGTGAGCATGTATATATGATGTTTTGAAGTATGATTTATAAAGCGTTTTATAAATGCATTATTGAATGGTTTTAATGAGCATTCCTCACTAAGCTTTTGCTTACGCTCTCTTTTGTTTTCTTAAACCAATAATGCAGATCATTAAGGTACCTTGAGGGCAGCAAGGAAGGCAAGCAATCAAGTGGAAGTTAAGCTCAACGTATGGAAAGGTTTTCTTATACACTTTAGCTTTTGGCATTTGGCAATGGGGGACCATTAAGGATGTTTTTGGGAGATGATTTGAACTCCTTAAGTATGTTTAATGTTGTTGGATATGCTGGATTTGTAATTGGTCTTCATGTGCTTGATTTTGAAGGCTTTTTGCTTGAATGGTTGCTTGTGTAGGAAGCATGCCTTAGATTTGGGGCTTTTCTTTTATGATGATAATATGTTGATTGGTTGATGCAAATATGTTTCTTATATGTTGAATTTCATGCTGGTAAAGTTTGGTAGCATTTGGAGCATGTATGGTTGATCAATTGTATGTTTAAGGAAGCCTTTTGTTGCATTCTGTGCAGGGTGTTTCAGAACAGAGGCTGCCGTTTCGGAACGGGTGCCTTAAATCAACCCAGGCGTCCGAAATGGGGGACACCGTTCTGGAACGGAAAGGCCACTGCTAACCCGTGTTTCGGTACGCGTTGCGGAACGGCCCCGTGTTTCGAAACAGGCTCTACCTGTTTCGGAACACGTGACCGTTGGGGGCTGACATTGGTAGTTAAATGTTTTGGAATGTTTGCATTTTGGTCCTGAATCTTGTTTGTGCAATTGTATGAGTTTGGTAAGTCCTTTTAAGCTGAAACTTTGCAGAGAAGCATGAAACCTGACTAATTTCAAGTTGGTAACTTTATTTTGGATGAAGGCCTTATAATTTACAGAATTTACAATTTGGTCCCTAAAGTTGTAAATTGTTCAATTGGGTCCCTGGTTGATCTCTGATGTTTATGATCTTTTGGTATGTTGTTTGTGTGATCATAATTAGGGTTAATGTGCATCTAGACAAGAGTAAAAATAAAAAAAGGGTCGTTAATCAAGGTTGACTTTCGGGTTGACTTTGGTTTTCCCCGTGTGACTTTCTTAATTCGGGTCAACCGTCTAGGCCGGGTTAAGGGGGTTACATTTAGTGGTATCAGAGCCAGGTTCTCGAGTAATTGGGAATGAATGTGTGCTTGATTGAAGTATGTATGCCTTGTATGCTTGTTGAGTGAAAGCATGGTTAGTGGCTTGTGATTTTGATGCAATTGAGTTATATGCTGTGGTGTAGCATGTTGTGGGTACCCATTTCCAAATCAAAGCTAATGAAATGATGTTGATTTTGAATGAAATTGAGCTTGAATACTTGGATTGCTTACCTTGCTGGGCCTGACTTTGTTTATTTGCATTGTGATTGCATGGTAAAAAGTATGGCACCACGTAGAGAGTTGAGAAGTAATGTGCGAGCTACGGCTCCTAATGAGAATGAAAATGAGGAAAACGCGGGTAGTGCGGTGTTACCTCCTCCTCCACCTGGTTGTGGTGGTGCTGAGGGAGAAAGAGCTGAAGCTGCAGCTGGTGCTGGAGCTGCTGGTCCTGAGGTTGGTCAGGGGCAAGCTATGCCTGACATGTCTATGTTGGTACAAGCTATTGCGGGTGCTTTTCGAGCGGCAGTAGCTGGAGCTCAAGGAGCTGGGCATCAAGGAGATGCTGGTGTTAGACTACCTTTGGAGCGTTTGCGCAGTCTTGGTGGGACTGTGTTCAGGGGTATGTCTGCTGAGGGTTCTGAAGCTTGGTTGGAGAGTACCAAGAGGATCTTGGGTCAGATGAGTTGCACGGATGTGCAAAAGCTGGGTTGTGTTGTATCCTTGCTGCAGGATGATGCTTATACGTGGTGGATGACCACTATAGCTGGAATGGCTGAAGCTGATGTGACCTGGACATTCTTTCATAATGTGTTTAAGAGGAGATATCTTGGTGTGAGATATCTTGATGAAAAGAAGCGTGAATTCATGTCTCTTACCCAAGGGAGCATGACTGTGGCTGAATATGAAGTTCAGTTTGTTAGACTCAGTCAGTATGCACCTGAGCTGGTACCTGATGAGCGGGAGAGGAGCGAAAGGTTCCGTTATGGTTTAGTGACGGAGGTGAAAATGTATGTGCTGGCCACTGAGTATGATGATTTTGATGTGTTAGTGGGCCGAGCCAAGGATATTGAGATGAACTTGGGTTTATCTGCTAAGAGTGCTGGTTCAAGTGCTGGTAAGAGAGCTGCTGAGTATAGTTCCGGTGGTGGACGGAACAAGAGGGGACGTGATCAGAAGTATCAGTCCTCAGCCAAGAGGGGTGGTGGTGCACCTGCTAGAGGAGGCAATGCTAGAGCTGATCCGAGTGCTTGTTGGATTTGTGGTTCGCGTGGTCACATGAAACGTGACTGTCCTCGTGCGGTGAGGGAGGTGCAAGCTTCTGTTGCGGCAGCTGGTAATGGATGCTGGAATTGTGGATCTGCGGATCACTCGAGGCGAGATTGTCCTATGTTGGCTGGTGGCCAAGTGTGTGCTCCTGTTGTTGCTGCAGCGCAGAGAGGTCGTGGGCGCGGCCGTGGTAATTTCCAGCGGAGAGAGGAAGGTGGTCGAGGAGTGGCCCATGTTGTGGCTATTCAGCCAGAGGGTGGAGGTCAAGCGAGGGTGTATGCTCAGCGGGAAGGGGGGGAATGATGCAGATGTGATTGCAGGTACCTTTACTTTGCAATCCTTGTCATTACTTTCCTTGATAGATTCTAGATCTACGCATTCATACATTTTGCGTGAGCATGCTGAATTGCTTGGTTTGCCTGTTGAGTCTTTGGATGTTGGTGTTCGTGTCACTAGTTCTTTTGGTGAGACTGTTGTGACTCGAAAGCTTTATAGAAGGTGTCCTTTGGTTGTTCAAGAGCATGTTTTTCTTGTTGACCTTATGGAGCTACCTTTCTATGGTTTTGATGTAATCCTTGGTATGGATTGGCTTGCTGAGCATCGTGCTGTTGTGGATTGTGAGAATAAGCGAGTTTCGTTGAAGCTTGCGGATGATTATGAAGTTGTAGTGGTTGGTGAGAATGTGAAGTTTCTTGCCAATGTGGTATCTACCTTGGAGGCGAGCAGGATGCTGAGGCAAGGTTGTGAAGCCTATCTAGCTTTTGTGATGAATCCTAGCTCTAAGGAGTTGAGGGTGCAAGATATCAGAGTTGTGAAGGAGTTTCCTGGAGTGTTTCCTGAGGAGTTGCCCGGTTTACCTCCTAATCGCGAGGTGGAGTTTGGAATTGAGCTGTATGAGAATACGACTCCTGTGTCCATTACTCCTCATAGAATGGCACCTAAGGAGCTGAAGGAGCTGAAGACGCAGTTGCAAGAGCTGCTTGATCGTGGTTTCATCCGGCCGAGTGTGTCACCTTGGGGAGCACCGGTTTTGTTTGTGAAGAAGAAGGATGGCACTATGAGGATGTGCATTGATTACCGTCAGCTGAACAAGTTGACTATCAAGAATCGGTATCCTTTGCCGAGGATTGATGATCTCTTTGATCAATTTCGGGGAGCAGCTGTGTTCTCTAAGATTGATTTGAGGTCAGGGTATTACCAGTTGAAGGTGAAGGATGTGGATGTGCCTAAGACAGCTTTCAGGACAAGGTATGGGCATTATGAGTTCCTTGTGATGCCGTTTGGTTTGACAAATGCTCCTGCTGCTTTCATGGACATGATGAATCGTGTGTTTCATGAATACCTGGACAAGTTCGTTGTGGTGTTCATTGATGATATCCTCGTGTACTCGCGTACTGAGGAGGAGCATGAAGAGCATTTAAGGATTGTGTTGCAAGCTTTGTTGGAGAATCAGCTTTATGCTAAGATGAGCAAGTGTGAGTTTTGGCTTAAGGAGGTGGTGTTTCTTGGGCATGTAGTTTCTGCTGAGGGGATTCGTGTTGATCCTCAGAAGATTGAGGCGGTGATGAACTGGAAGGTTCCTAAGTCTGTTCATGAGGTCCGTAGTTTCCTTGGTTTGGCGGGATACTACCGGAGGTTTGTGGATGGGTTTTCTAAGATTGTTGTACCTTTGACGAAGCTGTTACAGAAGGATGTTAGGTATGAGTGGACGGAAGCGAGACAGCAGGCTTTTGAGAAGCTTAAGGCGGCTTTGACGCAAGCTCCTATCTTGGTTCAGCCTGAATCAGGGAAAGAGTTTGTGGTCTACAGTGATGCGTCCTATGTTGGTTTAGGGTGTGTGCTGATGCAAGAGGGTAAGGTTGTGGCTTATGCATCGCGGCAGTTGAAGGTGCATGAGCGCAATTATCCTACGCATGATATTGAGTTGGCTGTGGTGGTTTTTGCTCTGAAGATCTGGAAACATTATCTGTATGGTGAGAAGTGTACTGTGTACACGGATCACAAGAGTTTGAGGTATCTGATGTCTCAGAAGGAGTTGAATCTTAGGTAGCGGCGTTGGTTGGAGTTGCTCAAGGATTATGATCTGACGATTGAGTACCATCCTGGAAAGGCTAATGTTGTTGTGGATGCCTTGAGCAGGAAGGTAGCTGTGGAACTGAGAGCTATGTTTGCTAGCTTGAGTATTTCGCGTGATGGTGGTCTTGTAGCTGAGTTGCAAGTGAAACCATCTTTAGTACAGCTGATCAAAGAAAAGCAGTTGCTGGATGATTCTTTGGTACCGCGTGTTCAGGATATCGCGGAGGGTAGGCCTTCGGATTTCTGTTTTAATGATGATGGTGTGTTGTGTTTTGGTAGTCGGATAGTAGTGCCCAATGATGCTGAGTTGAGGCGTGCTATTCTGACTGAAGGTCATAGTAGTCCTTTTGCTATGCATCCTGGTAGTACCAAGATGTATCGTGATCTTCGTGATGAGTACTATTGGGTGGGTTTGAAAAAGGATGTTGCGGAGTTTGTGAGCAAGTGTTTGGTGTGTCAGCGAGTTAAGGCTGAGCATCAAGTTCCTTCAGGGTTGTTGCAACCGTTGAGAATCCCTGAATGGAAGTGGGAAAGGGTTACCATGGATTTTGTATCTGGTTTACCTTTGTCACCATCAAAGAAGAATTCAGTTTGGGTGATTGTGGATCGCCTGACGAAGTGTGCACATTTCTTGCCTATGCATACTACGTTCTCCTTGGATAAGCTGGCGGAGCTGTACATTGCTGAGATTGTGCGGCTGCATGGTGTGCCTAAGTCGATTGTGTCGGATAGGGATCCGAGGTTCACATCGCGTTTCTGCCAGTGTTTGCATCAAGCTTTGGGTACAAGGTTGAATTTCAGTACATCCTATCATCCTCAGTCGGATGGTCAGTCTGAGCGTGTTATTCAGATTTTGGAGGATATGCTGAGGTGCTGCGTGATTGAGTTTCAGGGCTCTTGGGAGAAGCATTTGCCTTTGGTGGAGTTTGCTTATAACAATAGTTATCAGGAGAGTATACAAATGGCACCTTATGAGGCTTTGTATGGGAGGAAGTGTCGGACTCCTCTTTGTTGGGCTGAAACGGGTCAAAAGTTGGTTTCGATGCCGGCTTTGTTGAAAGGAACCACCGAGAAGGTGAAGCTCATTTGTGAGCGTTTGAAGGCGGCTTCTGATCGGCAAAAGTCTTACGCGGATTTGAAGCGTAAGGAGATCGAGTATGCGGTGGGTGACCGTGTGTTCTTGAAGGTTTTGCCTTGGAAGAAGGTGATGAGGTTTGGCCGGAAGGGTAAGTTGAGCCCTAGGTACATTGGACCATACGAGGTGATTGAGCGTGTGGGTCCTGTTGCGTACAAGTTGAGGCTACCTCAAGAGTTGGAGAAGATTCATGATGTGTTTCATGTTTCTATGCTCCGGAAGTATAGATCTGATCCTTCGCATGTGATGCCTGTGGAGGAAGTGGAATTGAATCCGGATTTGACCTATGATGAGGAACCGGTGAAGGTTCTGGATTCGGATAGCAAGGTTCTTCGTGGCAAGACCATTGAGTTGGTGAAGGTGCTGTGGAAGCATCGAGGTGTTGAGGAAGCCACGTGGGAGCGGAAGGAAGACATGCTGAAGCAGTTTCCTTATCTCTTCCCTTCAGGTAAATTTCGGGGACGAAATTTCTTAAGGGGGGGGGGGAGAGTTGTAACACCCCGGTTTTGGGCTTAGAAGTTTTGGGCGTTGACCGGTTTGGTCAAAGTGCTGTTCGAATCTAAAAGGGTGAAATTAGGAAAGCCTAGTTCGGGTTGCATTAAAAATATCGAAAAATGTTCTAAAATCATCTTTTAATATATATAAGTGAACTGTGAAATCAATTTTACAAAATGAGTTTTGGAAGGGTGACATTTCGACTAGTGACCAAAATGTAATTTTTGAAAGTTGCGTGACTGTTTTAGAAAGGATTGAAACTTTGAATCTTTAAGGAGCTATTTACCCAAAGGGAGTTTCTCCAGATTTTTCTAAGATATTTTAAGGTTTAATTCTGATTTTAAAACAAAAGAAAAGAGGAGGGAAATCATTTGGCTATTTTGTAACTAACTTTCTATTTTCTCAATTTTCCTTTCTCTCATTTTCTCTCAACCCAAACACTTTCTCTCCAGAGATTTCTTTCTGATTTTGTCACCTAAATCTCTCCTTTCAACTCTCTTTTGATTCCTAATCAACATATCAACAAAACCTCACCATTTGCTACTTGATTCATCAAGGTTTTTGGTTCTAAAAGAGGAGAAACTCAAGTTTGGAGGTAAGAACGTCCTTCTCCTCTAAACTCTCAGTTCTTTACTGAAATTCCTAAGTTCTCAATCCTTAATTGATGTTTTATAATTGGTTTTTAAGTTGTATAAATGAATCTTGGCTTAAAATGCAAGATTTGGTGATTTTTGATGAATTTTCGTTGGATCTGTTTAAGCTGTGATTTGAGATGTGTTTTTGATGATTAATGAATGTTATTTTGATAAGGAATTGAGTTTTGATTAATGCAATCCCGGATAGGTTGAGTCTCCTAAGTTTAGCTTGTGATTCTTGGTTGTTTTTGAGGTGATCTTGTGGATCTGTTGTTGCTGGAGGTATAAGGAGGTTAATAGGTTCTTTTTAGAGGTTAAATGATGTTAAAGGATGTGTGGTTTTGATGGTTTATGGCTGGGCTTTGTTGAGAAGTGGTTTGGATGCATTTTCGGTTGTGTTTGGTGGCCGAAAATGGAGTGTGGATGAGAGCAACGAGTTTAGGTGCTTTCATTGAAGCTATTAATGCATGATGATGCATTAATCCTCTGCTTTGATGTGTTTAAAACAGGGGAGTCATCCTTGGATCCAAGTGGTGGTGATCCGGAAGCTTGATTTGTGCTTCGGCAAGAGGCGAAGTGGAATCGGTGAGTGAAATTGGGTTTTCAGCTTTGAAACCAATGTCTTGGGAGCTTAGTTTAAGTCTAAACAACTTTACTAAGCTCAAGTGTAAGTTTTCGGAAAAACTCTCTAGTGGTGGCCATGGTTTGATTGTTATGCAATGTGGTTTGTTGCATGTTTTAAATTCTGTTTTGAAAGCATGATTTAGCATGGTTATTGCTGATTTTGTAAGCCATATGTTGAAGGAAGCTCAAGGTAAGAGTTCCTTGTTTTTGAGCATTGTTAAAATGTGGTTTGATGCTTATAAATGCATGATGTTTATGGCTTGGTTTAATGCTTTAAAACAGTGGATTATTTGATGATAATGATGTATATTGGCAAGTGATGTTTTGAAAAGGTTAAGGTCACTAAGGTGGTTAAAAGTCCTTGAGTGAGCCTTGTGGTTTCTAAGAACTTCATGGTGGTTAAAAGTCCATGATGATTCTTGTTAAGGTCACTAAGGTGGTTAAAAGTCCTTGAGTGAGCCTTGTTACTTAAGAACATCAAGGTGGTTAAAAGTCCTTGGATGATTCTTGTTAAGGACACAAAGGTGGTTAAAATTCCTTGTGTGGTCCTTGCCATGGTGTTTAAAAGTCCATGGGCCAAGGTGTTTAAAAGTCCTTGGGGCCAAGGTGTTTAAAAGTCCTTGGGAAGAACACTAAGGTGGTTAAAAGTCCTTATGTGGTTCTTGAGAATTATAAGATCACAATGGTGTTTAAAAGTCCATGTGTGAGTCTTATGTTGATCTTGTTTTTAAAAGATGAAAATTATCACTTTTGGCCAATATGACATGAATTGATATGGAAGCATGTAATGCTTGTTTAAGAATGCTAGTGAGCATGTATATATGATGTTTTGAAGTATGATTTATAAAGCGTTTTATAAATGCATTATTGAATGGTTTTAATGAGCATTCCTCACTAAGCTTTTGCTTACGCTCTCTTTTGTTTTCTTAAACCAATAATGCAGATCATTAAGGTACCTTGAGGGCAGCAAGGAAGGCAAGCAATCAAGTGGAAGTTAAGCTCAACGTATGGAAAGGTTTTCTTATACACTTTAGCTTTTGGCATTTGGCAATGGGGGACCATTAAGGATGTTTTTGGGAGATGATTTGAACTCCTTAAGTATGTTTAATGTTGTTGGATATGCTGGATTTGTAATTGGTCTTCATGTGCTTGATTTTGAAGGCTTTTTGCTTGAATGGTTGCTTGTGTAGGAAGCATGCCTTAGATTTGGGGCTTTTCTTTTATGATGATAATATGTTGATTGGTTGATGCAAATATGTTTCTTATATGTTGAATTTCATGCTGGTAAAGTTTGGTAGCATTTGGAGCATGTATGGTTGATCAATTGCATGTTTAAGGAAGCCTTTTGTTGCATTCTGTGCAGGGTGTTTCGGAACAGAGGCTGCCGTTTCGGAACGGGTGCCTTAAATCAACCCAGGCGTCCGAAACGGGGGACACCGTTCCGGAACGGAAAGGCCACTGCCAGCCCGTGTTTCGGTACACGTTGCGGAACGGCCCCGTGTTTCGAAACGGGCTCTACCTGTTTCGGAACACGTGACCGTTGGGGGCTGACATTGGTAGTTAAATGTTTTGGAATGTTTGCATTTTGGTCCTGAATCTTGTTTGTGCAATTGTATGAGTTTGGTAAGTCCTTTTAAGCTGAAATTTTGCAGAGAAGCATGAAACCTGACTAATTTCAAGTTGGTAACTTTATTTTGGATGAAGGCCTTATAATTTACATAATTTACAATTTGGTCCCTAAAGTTGTAAATTGTTCAATTGGGTCCCTGGTTGATCTCTGATGTTTATGATCTTTTGGTATGTTGTTTGTGTGATCATAATTAGGGTTAATGTGCATCTAGACAAGAGTAAAAATAATAAAAAAAAGGGTCGTTAATCAAGGTTGACTTTCGGGTTGACTTTGGTTTTCCCCGTGTGACTTTCTTAATTCGGGTCAACCGTCTAGGACGGGTTAAGGGGGTTACACCACACAACATTTTCTATCTAACACTAAGATCTCAACCGATTCTTCAAGGCATGTCGACTTCAAACTCAACTCGATCTCTTATACAAACATAGCGCATAACAGATCTGACTCACACTCCCGAATTATAGATACACAGACACATCACAAATCTCCTTCTAACTCTGGTGGTAACCGCAACAAATAAACAACAAAACTAACCCGATTCACCAACTTATACAGCACTGTTTAAAAACTTGACCGATAACTTTCTCTGACTGATCCTCAGACCTTAACATACAACCAAACACTCTGCATACGTCTTTAAAAAAAATCTAGGGGAAATTTTGGATCTCTATTACCCACCTCCATTAAGAACCTTCCATGGATGTAACAAACTAGAAGAAAACTGAAACTCGGTCTTGACACGCTGGCCATTTACACACTTACTCTCATACTGAACCACATTATTCATCAACTCAATCCAGAAGTGCTCCTCTTCAACCCACAATACGTCTTCATACTACTCAGATACAATACAAACAGACTGTCGTGTTCTTCGGCCAAAGCAATATGTCTCAAAACACTAGGTCAATCGGTACAACTATTCTGTCTCTGAAATACGAAACTCTATCATCTCTGAAACTGTATTCTGAAGGTCTTCCTTCCGCTATGTCTTGCACGTGAGGTGTCAAGAATCTGTCTTGCAACTGTTTCTCTTCAAACATTCTGACTCAAAGTAGGTTTAACATGAAACTCAGCCACAAAACTACTATCATTCGGTAAACTGAATTCGACAATTACATCTCGCAACTCTACTACTAATCTATCAAAAACATAGCTCGGAGCATCGGTTACTACGTTGACTATCTTCGGATGGTACTCAATCTTGATATTACAGTCTTCAAGCAGCTCTAACACTTTATGTTGTTCAAGTTTCAACCCTTCCTAAGTCTTCAAATATTCCAAGTTCTGATGATACGTACATATACACTGTGCATTTCTTACTATGCAGCTTTGTCTCTAAGTCTTCGAAGCAAATACAAGTGTAATTAACTCTAAGTCTAGTGTCGAATAACTCCTCTCTTGGTCTCTCAACTATCTCGATGAACAAGTCACAATCTTCTGTCTTGCATAAGCACACAACCTAACCCTACATGTAACGCATCACAATAGTTCACAAATTCTTTCTCTGACAAAGGCTGGATCAAGGTCGAAGTTCTCTTTAGAGTTTTTTTCGGTTTGTCAAGGGTTCAATGTCTCGCATCTAACCTCACAAACTGAACATTCTTCTGTAGCAATCTGTCAAAAGAACAGCTATCTTCGAAAGGCTATTTACAACTTCCGATAGTACACTGCTAGACCTAGAAACTATAGGTTCCTGTCACAGTCTTCAATTTCTTCCAACTCACATCTTCCTCTGTCTACTTAAGATTTGTTCTAATACACTCGGCTAATCTACATGTCCTAAGAGAACATTTTCCTTGACTCGGGGTTCGCGTTGGCTCAACTTGGCATACAACTGATTTTCTAATAGAATCTACAGTACTAACTCCTGAGCTTGTCATGGTCTTCTCCGGGACTTGGATATATCCGTGTATCATCTATGAGAACTACTACAACTGATCAAGAACTTAGGAAAATATTCTGCTCAGCATCTCTATAAAAGTGACTAACTCACTAGTCAAACAAAGCGGCATAACTCGGAACTCAAAGCGATCATATCTTGCCCCTAAAGCTGTCTTCGGTACATCAACTTCTCTCACTTTCAACTGGTAATAGTCGGATCCCAATTTAATCTTCAAATAGACTGAAGCACACACTAACTGATCAACAAATCACTGACACTCGGAAACGGATGCCAATTATTCATTGTCACTTGTTTCGACTGTCGGAAATCTAAACACATTCTCGTATTGTCTTCTCTCTTCTTCACAAAGTGCATTGTCATACTCTAAGATGATGTACTAGACCTAAAGAATATAAGGTCCAACAAGTCTCGAAGTTGATTCTTCAACATTCTCAATTCTGTCGGAAACCATAAGGTACCGAGCAAACTAAAGCGGGAGCAATTCAGTGACGGTATCAATAATAAACTCTTCTTCTCTGTCAAGATACAAACCGGAAATTCTTCCAAACACTTCTAGGAAAAGAAAACACAAACTATTCTAACATTCTGTGGTTTAATCCTCATTCAAAATCAAATCCATCACAATGGCTAAGCAAGCCTGTCAACTAACTCAATCAATCCTTGACCTCTGAAGCTGGATCAACATTCAATAAGAAGTTCACATCCTCACCTACTACTACTACAGTCCCACTGAAATCTGCAACTCCAAGGCAACTCTCTCTTTGTCTCAATTACACCCTAACTCGATGTTCTACAAGCCAAACCATCTCCAAAAGTACCTCGACACCATAATAACAGACAAGCACTTTACATTTACTAAAAACACGTAACTCTGAACCACCAACAGACATCTTCTGTACAATTATCTGACCACCACTATCTCACTAAAAGGTCTAGTCACGTGTGTCCCTACGTCTAGATCTCAACAAGTACGTCTAAATTCTTTGCATGCTCACACAACCAGACGAATCCGCAGAAATTGCAACTTCGCAAGTACACAGCTGTTAGTCTTCGGTCCTCTTGTTCTCAGACTGGTTCTTCAACAAAATTTGACTCTTCTAGACTGTTCTTAGAGCATTTCGAAACTTCAAAAACGCAGTTCTGAGTACACACAGACAACCATGCTGGAAAACAACTCAGACGTACATTGGCCCAATCACACAAATCGATTCCCACTCATGGATACTGACCGGCTGTCCTATACTAAAACCGTAGGCCGAACCCCAACGATCACTAACTGGCATTTCCGAGTCTCAGATTACTCACACAAAACCCTTACCTTGATCTTGCTAGAAGAACCAAGGTATTCGCACTTAGCTCTAACACTTCACCAGGCATATTCAAACTGGCATACTTGCTAACGATATACAAAAGCACGGGTTTGGAATCAACTGGAGGAAACAACTTAATACTGTACCAGGGGTTTATCTGTTAAAACATCGACACCACTCTGGCTCCCACTCATAGACCTTCACTTCTTTTTACCGACTAATGCCAGAGTTGATCACATCGTCCCTCATCCACAAGAATCAACCCACATACACATCGTCTCAAACGGACAAATTGTACCTCAATTCCGGTACAACCATGCCTACCTAACTAAGGTGATGGACCCCCTCAACATCGTCCACCCTTTTCAGAAACTACAACTTCTACTTACCGAAAAGCAATAAATCAACAACAACAACAACAACAGTAAATTAACATACAAACTGGGTCAGCAAAGGAAAGGGTCCAAGTGGCTCAAGTATGATTCCCTCACTTAAAAATCTCTTTTTCGACGTAATAGTAGCAATGGGACTCTACTAAACATGTTTCAAAAAAACCAACACACATACACGCTCAACCAAGCATATAATTAGGCTTACTTGCTAAACAAGCAAACATATACGTACGATCAAACAACATACATTCTCAACCAAACAATCATACATCACAGCATACACGGATAACGAGCAACATACTTACATGGCAAGCAATCACCGTGCATATCAATCATAAAACACAACTTACCTCACTTACCTGCCAAGGTCTCGGAAACCTTAGGCTCTGATACCAACAAATGTAACCCCCTCGTCTCGGTTTGGCCGGATGACCGGTTCGAGTGGGCCACACGGGGAAAACCGAAGCGAAACCCGTTAAGGTCTCACCTCGGTTAGCAACCCTAGAAAATTTCTTTTATTTATCTTGTCTAAATGCATTACCATATCCTATGTGAAACACGTCAGCGGAAACAAGAGCAAAACAAAAACGATCATCCAAACATCACTAGTAGAACAACCCATTTTCTGTAATTAAGCAGGCCGTATCGATACACCTGTCAAGGGTATCGATACGCCTTGACCAAAGTCAACACCCAAGGGTCAACAAAGGAAGATCGTATCGATACAGCCCTTGAGCGTATCGATACGCCCTTCCCAGTCAACATCTCGTGGTCAACAAGATAAACTCGTACCGATACGCTAACACACCGTACCGATACGGTAATAACTCACCAAAATCTCAGAATTCCAGTGAGCAAAAATCGTATCGATACACCCTAGCGTATCGATACGCCCAGCCAAAACTGAGTCCTACAGGTAAAACCGTATCGATACGGCCCTCAGTCGTACCGATACGCCCTGCACTGTAAGTCTCCCAAACTCATCTAAACAATACAAGACTCGAACCTAGATGCGATTTAAAACCTCCTAAGACACATCCAAGCATTCATACAACATCTAACAATCAAAGTCTAATCATACAAGACACCCAAATTGGACATACATCACTCAACAAGGAAATCATACATTTTAGCAAAAGATGGCACTTAGGCATTCAAGGTTTCATGCTTCAACAACCAAACACATAAACATCCTCAAAGGGCACATGGTCAACAAGCATGGTAAGCAATTCAGACATGATTTACAATCCAAGCATGGCATCAACAAGCCAATCAAAAACAACATAATTAAGGAGTCTAAACATGCTCCCAAGCAACCAACAATAGCACAAATAAACAACACCTATCCCATTGCTTAACCATTACAATCTACAATTTAAAGTTTATACTTGAACTGACCAAGAGCAAACCTTGGAGACCTTTCCTTGCCTTTGCCACCCACAAGCTACTGATCTGCATTGCCGAACAAAAAGGAGCGTAAGCATAAAAGCTTAGTAAGGGTAAGCTCATAAAACAAACCTTCGACAATGCAGGGTCCAAGCACGAGCTATTTCCAAAATGAAATGCATGATCTTACCTCCGATCTGCAAAAGCCAAAATGAATATGATGTATGAACATATAATCAACATTATGTCATGCTCAACATCTCATAAGCTCAACTTACCACGATACATAATTCAAAGCATTCACCACATCATATGTCAATTCATAAAGGGCGTCACATTTGTATCATATAAGCATATATGCATAATCCCATATTGGCACCTAGCTATGACTCGAATACGCGGATAACATGTTGGAACACATTTCCAACATAACCATTACATGCGGTGGGATTACACTCATCACCGGTTCTCGCGGAGGGGATTCCACTCATCCTCACGCCCCGTCGATGGGATTCCACTCATCATCGACTAATATAAATATTTCCGGGCGTACCCGTACTCCTCCTTGGTTCCTTAACGCCACCAAGGCCACGCGCGTTTTGACTCTCGTGTGCACACTCATCCTAATGATCGATCATTGTACCCAAGCATACTAGTGCCAATATTAATTAAAATCCACAACATCTCACCACATCAAATTCAATATAATTTCCGTGCCTAGCACGTACTCACCATGATTCTCAAAATCATGCAACCACCTCATAATCTCATTTCACAAACCAACACTACATGTATTTCACCCAAAAAATTATCACATCATATATCCACATTATATTTGTCATCAACATGCGTGTGATCAATGCATTAAGTCATACTTCAACATACATGTATATCACACTATACACAAATCATCATATCATAAGCATCACGAGGCATATACATTAATTAAAGAGTGCATCCAAGGTCTCTAACTAAAGTTTAGGATTAGGCTACCACCCTAATCCTAACTCTAGGTGGGTCTACCAAGCCCAACCTAGTTCACATGCTTGAACCAACCACTTAAAACCATTTTAAAAACATTAACCACTCACCTCTACCTCCAAGCTCAACTACCAAGCAAGCATCACCTTCAAGTCTCCGGATTTCTTCCCGAAGCTTCTCCAACGCAAGTTCTCATTTCTAAACAACCTCAATACAATTCAAATAATCCTCAAATCAGCCCAACATCAAGATACCAACCCGGAATACAATTCAATTACAATTTACCATATTGCAAGCCATGAACAAACCCCATATTTTGCAATCTCGGACAGCCCCAATACCTCTTCCAAAATTCATGTTTCCAACACCCATTGTACCCACAAATGATTCCAATCAATCCCTAACCATAGTACTATCAATAGCCTATCAAATTCCACCTAAAACAACCCCCAAAACTCACTCAAAACCCTCCAAAAACCTCATTTTCGTACTCCTACTTTACCTAGCAGAAAATCATGTTTTTAAACACCCAAATGACATCTAAATGGTTCCAAAACATCCTCCTAGCATACATAAACCATCAGCCCTCTAATTACAACCTAAAACCCACCAAAAATCAAGTTTTTGACACCTTAAAAATTGTCTCAAAAACCCATTTCGGGTTTTCACCCAAAATCCCCCATTTCAACATATTAAGTGTATTTTCATGAGATTAAACCAAAACCCAACATAATAATTCGAAATCAATTGAAAAACCCAATAAAAATCCATTCTTTCTTTAAACTTGAAAATCACAAAAGTGGGTAGTTTCGAAATATAAACTATGTAAATGTAGAGGATGAAGAGGAGAGTTTAAATATGTGATTACCTTCAAAAACGCCCTTAAAATGAGGAAGGAATCAAAGAGGATAGTAACTAGGGTTTGGGGGTGAGTTTGGTGCTCTTCATATTGGAGAAGAAGAAATGGGGAAAGATGATAACATTTATTTTTGTTCTTTTTACTTTTTAAAAGTTGTCTCCCTTTTTCAAAATATTTGGGTTAAATCACCAAAGTGATCCCTCCTCTTTATTTTAAAACCCAATTAGGTCAAGCTTAGGCCAAATTGATTTAATTTAATTTTCACCGACTCGGACCACTAACCCGACTAACTCCTAGCCCCAAAACACGGGTGTTACACCTTTATAATTCAATGATTGTTGATTTTTCAACGTACAACACGTACGAGACCAATGATTTATAACATCGCATCGGTAATAAGATGAACTTCATTAAAATGATCTTTATCACTCTTGTCATCCTTATAACCTCACTACCGGTGGGTAGAAGTATTCTTAAAATGACCATATTTTTCATGTCTATATTCATAGCCTCGACCACGACCACAACTTCTAATGTGATTTTTATTCCTTCCATAATATAATCTCACATTCACTTCAGGGAATGGAGCAGAGCTAGTGGGCCTTTGAAACCTTTTTCATATATCCTTATCACAGAGAACAAAGATTTAATCCTCGTACGCGACATTGTTAAATAAGTCCACAAGATCCTTTAAAAACCCCCATTTGAGACCAGTAGCCTCGCAGAACGGGATGCCCAGCCAATATACTTGGATTATACCGAAATTATGTCTCTAATTGAATAATGATTTACCATGTTTGAATTCACTTCAGGGAATGAAACAGTTCCAATAATCGCATGGAATAAACATCATGCTTGCATTCACTTCAAGGAATGCCCATCATTGATATTTGCATGGAATAAACATCATGCTTTGCATTCACTTCAAGGAATGTCTTCCATAAAAAATTTTGGATCAAGACGAATTTTCGTAACTTGAAATTGGGAGAAGTCTATGGTCGAGTTTTTCGACGAAGAAGAAATATTGCTTCCGAGCAAATATAGACTTTATAACAATCTTTTTATAGATTGAAATTCACCATGATTTTTCACACATTAAAATCATAATTTAAAGAGAGAAAAAAAAATAAAGTTTATTAATAATAATTTTCCTCTCGAGGACAATGGAGACATAGCAAATGACCGAAACAACTTCTCATAATTTCTTTGCGTCACGTCTCTTTCCAAGCCATTTAAGCATATCATGTAAAACTTAAAATATTGTTAAATAAAAAAAACATCCACCATATTATATATCATGAATCCATAAAAAATACTTATATGTAAATATACTCAAGATAATCATCTTCTCCCCCCACGATCTCCTTGATATGGATTTAGGTCTCTTGAGAGATCAATTTTTTAAGCGAGAATGGATTCGATGCGATTAAGCATGCTTCCATTCTTTTCAAAAAAAATTAAAATTAAAATATAAATAGAAAGACAATCAATAGCTAAAAAATGAGAGAAAAAAAACTTATCTTTCGTTTCATTCTATAATCAAATTCATTCTTTTCGGTAATTTCTTTTGGATTCGAACGATGAAGATCTCAGTTGATTAGAGTCTTGTGTTGATAACGTGTTGTGAATAAAACACTGAAGAACAACGAACAAGTATAAAAGAATAAAGAGATGAGTGAAAGAGAGAGATTCATATTATTATCCAAACTAGAATTGTGTACAATACCTTCATCTATTTATAGGCATAAGAAGTGCATAATACATTAAACTCTAATTAATAGAGATAATATTTCTAATAATAAATAAATCAAACTCCTTAGATAAAGTTCTAATCATGATAGACATCCACATAGATAAATATTCATAATACCTTTATAGTTTTAAAGATTCTTATATAATAATAAAACAATAGGATATTTTAATAATAGATTACAGATTCATAAATAAATACAGATATAGACGAGCCATGGGAATTGACTCCAAAATAATAAATGGGTAAATTACGAGGTAAGCCTTTTCTAATTTTTTTTATTTTCAAAATAGAGCATGATATATTTTCCAAAATTTATAGGTAAGTCATGAAACTTCTATTTTTTCATATTGGTCTTGAATCTCCATTTTTTTCAGTTATAAACAAATCGATTAAAAATTTTCAAAAATTAGGGTTTTAAATTTAGGCTAAAATTTGGGGTGTTACAGGACACGTAGTGGAGCAAAAGGGAAGATGTGAGGAACAAAACGAATATGGTGAGAGACATAGATTTTGTTAGTGTTCGGCTCTAGGCATTTATAAGGAGACTACGTCACAGAGTATCCAAGGAAAACACATTCAACGGGCCGTGGCTCAAGTTTATGCTTCGTGTATGGTCGCAGCCAAGGAAAACACAAACATCTGAATGGTTGAAGCTTGTCATAGTTTGGTGCTTGATGATGAAGTAGAAAGTAAGGTGATATATTATCCAATATCGGTGTTGGCATCCGATTAATGAGATAGACAGCTGGTTGAGAAGCATGAGACCAATACTTTGTTGGGAGGGATGCAAAGTGAAGTAGAGAGAGTTCAGTCTCCACTATGTGACAATGTCTCCATTCAATAGTCTCGTAGTGTTCCGGAGTATGAGGCGGTGAAGTAAAGTGGGAAATACCTTCCAAATTTAAATTGGGCAAGAACTTAACAAACTCACCTCTATTATTAGATAATAGAGACTTAATAGTCTGATGAAAAAAACATTCAACAAGCCTTTTAAACTGAGGAAATATTGCCGCAACATCATATTTCTTCTTCAACGAGTATAGCCATATATACTTCGTAAAGTGATCAACAAACACCACATAATATGAATATCCATCATAAGACATATGTTTGGTGCTCCAAACATCAGAATAAACAAATTCAAGAGGTAGAGAGCTTGACATAATATTTTGACCAAATGACAATTTATAACTCTTATTAATAAGACAAGAAGAACGATGAAATTTTGTCAAACTAGTTGAGTCATAAGATATATTACAAGTGCATAATATAGAGGCTAAGACTTTATCAGATGGATGACCAAACTTGTGATACAGCTGATGCACGGACAAGCTATTGACGGAGTTGACTTGAGGATAAAAGGATTGTGGATCATAGTATACACCACCAATTTTATTGCCTCGAAGAAGAGGAGTTCCTGTGGGCCGGTCCTTAACAAGAAATTAAGAGTCAAAGAATTCAACAAACACATGATTAGTATAACATAATTTAGAAACCGACGCCAAATTTGTATGTAACTGAGGAACACATAAGACATTTGTAATAGAAAGAGGCTTGGTAGCCGTGCGAACAATGCATCGTCCAATATGAGATATAGGTAGAGAGTTACCATTACCCAAATGAACTGTATCAAGACCATCATAAGAGGAGGTATTCTGAAGAGACGCAGTGGTCATTGTGGTGTGATGCGAGGCACCACTATCCAACATCCTAGGAACATGATCTGATGATGAAATATCGATAGCAGTGTTGACAACCGGTGAATCACACGGTGGCTGCCTATAAAAGTTGTTGTTGTGAAGAAATCGAACAAGCTTACGACAATCCCAAACAATATGCCCTGACAAATTACAGAACTTGCACACAACTTCTTGTCGTCTAGAATGGCTAGATTGAGGAACAGGACTACGACCGCCACCAGAAATCGAATGACTAGAGCGACCACCCTTCCCTCGAGAGCGGTTGGTGGGATAACCATGATTTGAATTAGCCCGCTGTGCAGAATATGTCATGGCAAGAGGTGTTGTTTGTTCAGATTCTTAAAGAAGTCTCTCATGATCAGTTAAGATCTTAGACAACTCTAGCATGATTTTCGATGTGTTATGCACACGAAGGGCAACAACTATTGGATGATAATCATCACCTAATTGATTGACAATAGAAATCAAGAGATCTGTATCACAGACAGGACAGTTTGCCAAGGCAAGATCAGATGCAATAACTTGCTTGTCGTTGATGAAGTCGGAGATAAACCTGAAACCACGTGGATTGCGAGCCAATTTGGACTTGAGAGCAAAGATGCGACTAGGAGATACTCGGGCATAACTTGCGACTAGAGTATCTCATACAATTTTAGCGGGGACAACGAATGTAATAAGTGGTTGAACTTGATCATCACAACTACCAAGAAGAGCACTGATAAGAATTTGATCCCGACGATACCATTGTAGATATTCAGGATTAGCAATTGTTGCCGCGAATCAGTAAACTAAGATTGGGAAGGCTGCAAACCATCAATATAACCGATTAGCCCAAAACCAAAAAGAGTAACCTCCACTTGGCGACGCTAAACATAAAATTTTGCGACATAAGTTTGATTGGGAAGTTGGTCAGTGCATTAAGATGCACAAGATCGTTGGAAATAGAAGACGGAGCCATGAAAGGAAATCTAGTTTGAAGAAGAGCAGAAGAGGGGGGAATTGAGTAGAGAAATTCTACCTTGTTAAAAAATTGAGTAGAAGAAAGAGCCATGAAATAAGATTGACTAAGATTTATCTTACCTTATCTTTATCCTTGATTGTTGACAAATATTTGAACAAGGTGATGATGGTATTCCTATGGTTATCATGTGTATAGATTACAATGTAATTACCCAAAATTCGAACCAATTTTAGAGAAAAGAATTAGAAAGTTCTGAGAAAGAGATGAGAAAGATGAGAGAAAAATAGGGATATAAGACTCGGTTCATTTCATCGGTAGAGTGGTTACAGGGAAAAACAAACCCTTTAACCCTAACGGTCACAAAGGACCTAGAAACGACATTGTTTCTACTCTATTACAGCTGGCCTGATGCAGAGCGTTTCATTAAAATAGAAATAACGAAAAATTAAAATGTAAACGGTAAGCATCCCTTACAATACTCCCCCTTAACAAAATCCTTGACCTCAAGGATGAAAATTTGGGAATTGTTGCTGGAGCTTGTAAAAGTTCTCCCAGATGGCATCTTCTGGGAATGAATTTGTCCACTCAACCAATACCTCAATAAGAACCCTATTCCCCTTCTTGACCATCCTCATGTCTAATATCTTCACTGGTTCTTTTGTAATTGTACCATCCAACCCAATCACTGGTAAATCGGACTGCACAGGATCAGCTCCCACATGTTTCTTCAGTTGAGATATGTGAAACACAAGATGAACCCTAGACCCTACTGGCAAGTCCAATCTATAAGCTACCTTCCCCACTTTTCCAATCACTTGATAGGGACCAAACCACTTAGGAGCTAGCTTTTGACAAACCCTCCTTTGCACAGAATGTTGCTTGTAGGGTTGTAGCTTCAAATATACCCAGTCTCCATTGTTCAATTCACAATCAGTTCTTCTTTTATCTGACTGTTGTTTCATTCTCTCCTGAGCTCTCTTAAGATAGAACTTCATCATCTTCACAGCTGCCTCCCTCTGTTGCAGGCTTCTATCCACCTCAGCTACTGGAGAGTCACCAGCTAAATAGGGTAAATGAAGACCTGGTTCCTGCCCATATAATGCCATGTGTGGAGTAGTCTTAATAGAAGAATGGTGAGATGTGTTGTACCATCATTCAGCTAAATACAACCATGAGCTCCACTCTTTCGGTTTCTCCCCTGTCATGTACCTAAGGTAAGCTTCTAAACTCTGATTAACCCTTTCAGTTTGACCATCTATTTCCGGATGGTAAGCTGTAGATGGGGTGATGGCCACACCTAACTTCTTAAACAGTTCCCTCCAAAATGTGCTCATAAACACCTTATCTCGATCACAGACTATGGTTTCTGGTAACCCATGCAATTTAAATACATGCTCCATGAATGTTTGAGCAATATATATAGATGTGTAGGGATGAGCAATGGCAATAAAATGTCCATACTTGGTTAATCTATCAACTGCCACAAAAATTACCTCCCTACCTTGAGATTTTGGAAGGCCTTCTATGAAATCCATGTTGATGCACACCCAAGCTCTTTCTGGAATCGGTAGTGGTTGTAATAGCCCTCTAGGGTGTTGTAAATCATGCTTGTTTTGCTGACACACCCACACTCCCTTACCAGCCTTTTCATATCCTTCCTCAATCCCTTCCAATACACCACTGCAGCAGCTCTTTTGGTGGAAGAATGTGCCCATGAATGACCTCCCATAGGACTACTATGAAAGAACTTCAGAATTTCAGTTCTCAGATCCTCAACCTTCCCCACCACCAGTTTACCCTTCCTCCTCAGTCTCTGACCATCCCAAGAATACTTAACCTGCTATCCACTCCCCTCCTCCAATTCATCTATCAATTTCCTTAACTTCTCATCAGATTTTCAAGAGCCAACAATTCTCTGCATTGTGTCAGTTGTTGTTGTGCTAACTATCAATGGATTACATTCAGCAAATAGAGGGTTTCTAGATAATAAATCTGCCACTTTGTTGTGAATACCCTTCCTATAGCATACCTCATAGTCAAAACCCATCATTTTAACTACCCACTTTTGATGTGAAGGAGTAATGGCCTGTTGGCTAGATAGGAACCTCAAATTCTGATGGTTAGTCTTGATTCTAAAATGTCTCCCTAACAAATAAGAAGATCGTTTTTTACTGTCATCAACACTGCAAGCATCGCCTTGTCATAAATGGATAAAGCCTGGTGTCTAACCCCTAACCCTTTGTTAAAAAAAGGCCAAAGGCTTCCCTTTTTGAACTAGCACAACTCCCACTCCTAAAGCTGATGCATCTGCCTCAACTGTAAACTCAGCATTGAAGTTTGGCAATGCTAGCATTGGGGCAGTTTGCACAGATTTCTTTAAAGACTCAAAAGCTTCTTGTTGTTCATCACCCCACTTCCAAGCACCCTTCTTTAACAGGTCAGTGAGTGGTTTGGCCATAGTGCCATACCCTTTTATGAACCTTCTGTAATACCCTGAGAGTCCCAGAAAACCTCTCAGCTCTGTAACAGTTTTGGGTGTAGGCCAATTCAAAATGCACTGAACTTTGTCTTGCTCCATGGATATGTGACCATCAACAATCACATAGCCTAAATACTCCACTTGCTCAGCTCTAAAGTAACATTTACTTTGCTTTGCAAATAAACAGTGCAACCTCAATAGCTCCAAGACTTCTCTCAAATGACTTAAATGATCTTCCCACCCCTTAGAATACACTAGAATATCATCAAGAAACACCAACACACTCTTCTTCTATAATGGTTTAAACACCCTATTCATCAAGTTTTGGAAGGTTGATGGGGCATTGGTAAGGCCAAATGGCATTACCAGAAACTCATAATGCCCTTCATGAGTTTTAAAAGCAGTCTTAGCTATGTCAGGCTCCCACATCCTGATTTGATGATAGCCAGACCTCAGATCCAACTTAGAGAAAAATTTGGCCTCACCCAATTCATCCAACAGTTCCTCAATAATGGGCATTGGGAATTTGTCCTTGACTGTGAGTTGATTGAGCCTCTTGTAGTCCACACACATCCTCCAGCTCCCATCTTTTTTCTTCACTATTACTACAAGAGAAGCAAAAGAGCTGTTATTGTTCCTGATCACTCTAGTACCTAACATTTCTTTGGTAATTTTTTCTATAGCATCCTTTTGGTACACTGGATATCTATAGGGTGGAATTTTCATTACAGCTTCCTCATCCATCAAAGGAATCTTGTGTTCTTGTCCCCTGACTGGTGGCAACCCCTTTGGTTCTCTAAAAATATCCTCAAAGTCCCCTTTGGTTCTTGTGTTCTTGAATATCCATCTGTGAATCCATCATCAAACAAGTTGTGTAGGGTCCAACTACTGACTTCATCATTTTTAAGCAAGTTTTGGCTTCAATCTCACTCACAGGTTTCGGATGCAACCCCAATAAGTTTCTAGTTTCACCTTGATGCTCGAAACTCATTGTCAAAGCTCCAAAATCCCACTGAATAGGTCCTAGTGTGACAAGCCATTGCACCCCAAGCACCACATCACATGTAACCCCCTTAGCCCGGTCTAGACAGTTGACCCGAACTATGAAGATTACAAGGGGAAAATTAAAGTCAACCCGAAAGTCAACCTTGATTAACGAACCTTTTTTATTTTTAAACTTCTCTAGATGCGCATTAAACCTATGTGAAAGGCCAAGAACCTTGGAAGAGAAAAACACAACGATCGAAACGTTTAAGGACTCAATTGCAAGAAATACACTTTTAGGGACCAAAATGTAAATTTTGGAAAATGAAAGGGCTTTCAAGATTTTAGTTTTACCAAACCTCAATTAATCATATTAAAAGCCTCTCTGCCAAATTTCAGCTTAAAAAGACATCTCAAGCTCAAGCAATTGCAATTACAACTTTCAGGACTAAAATTTAAAGCATGCAAAATCTGTCCAACGGTCACCCGTTTCGAAACACTGACAGCCGTATAGAAACACCCGTGTCGTACGCTCGTATTGAAATGGGGTTGACCGTTTCGATACGCGGGTATGTTCCGAAACTAGTTCAGAAATCGACACCTCCAGTAGCCAAAGTGTTTTGAAACACCTCTAGTCGTTCCGAAACGCCCAGGCCATTTCATGCACCCGTTTCGAAACATCCGAGGGTGTTTCGATACACCCTGCCCAGAAACAGCAGAAAACTCTAGTTTTACACATCCAAACACCATCAACCATACTTTAGACCATTCCTCAGCATATCAACAACATGCCAAGCATTATAACTACCAAATTGCATTAAAAACTACATACAAATCAAACATTAGGTGCACCAACTCATTTATCACATCCAACGCATGATCTTGCTTTTAATCAAAGAGCATAGCATATCAACTTATGAAGAAGAAGATTCAAATGTGGCAAAGCGATCAACAACAAGGTTCAAACCATAAACCGAACATGGTCAACATTCACAATCTCATTACACAACGACATAAAAGATTCTTACCCCCCATTGCCTTTATTATCTATAGCTATAAACCAAGACATACTTCTCAAGTGGAGATCTTCTTGAATCCCTTGCTTCTTGCTGTCCCAACTTCAAATATATGCATTGATGGACAAAAAGGAGCGTAAGCACATAATGCTTAGTGAGGAATGCTCAAAACCAAAACACCATCAATGCAGCGAATCATAAAACCCTCTTTAAATGTGGATACAATTCAATAAATCAAAGCATTGTTCGAAAACCTCCTTTGAAACAACATTGCTTTAAATCATGCGTTGCTCGATATGAAAACAAACCTTTAACTTTGAAATGCTAAACAACTCACCCCAAACCACATTTTTACAAATACTATCATTTAAACCTTTCCATGCATGATCGCTTCATGCAAAGTTTAACTCAATTTCCTTGGAAATCACTTCCACTTCACACCACACTTTTCTCATGCTTGATGATCATTTCAAAGCAATATACCTTTTGAAAACCATTTGTTCTTACTATCTAATTCGTGCATTCAACAATGCAAAACACATGAACTACAAAAGCAACATTTGCATTACATGCCTTTTTAAACAAGCCTTCACAAGACTTCAATGCACTAAAGAGATTCTATGCACATATGCACCATTCACAATAGAAGATATACATTTGCTCATGCTTAACAAGTATCACTTGCATTCTTGCATCATTTACATATTTCCCATGCAACCTTGCATCATTTTCAAGCATCTCTCGCTTCATTACATTCAAATACATTATATTGTCTTTCAAGTGATAGTTCACGAACCATTTCAACACAAGACACAATCGGATACGCGGATTACAAGCGTTGTCCCACACGCTTCATACACACTACCGGCTTACAAGGTGGAGTTTATCTGTACAATCACAACCCCTCAACACCCGTGATGGAGTTTAACGGTACAATCACAACCCCTCAACATCACTCATCGGTAGTTGTATAACCCACTAACAAGAGTACGGGACACATAACACAAGATCCACAAACAGACTTCTAACCACCGTTGTGACCTTAACAAGATCCACACACGGACTTTTAACCACCGTTGTGACCTTAACAAGATCCACACACGGACTTTTAACCACCGTTGTGATCTTACCTCTCTCGCTAGGATACTTGGATGGAGTTTACGGTACAATTACAACCCCTCAACATCCAAGGCGACTTTATTCACGGTGCACCCAATCCTATAGCCGGCTAACTATATCCGATTAAAAGTAACCAAAACCACTTACATCACTTGCCAATATACATCAAATACCATCATCAATTCACTTTTTTAAAGCATTAAACAAAGCCATTAAACACCATGAATCACCATGCATCATTACCAATTTAACAACATGCCAAAACAAGGATCTCTTACCTTGAGCATCCTTCAAAACATGGCTTTCAAAACCAGCATTAACCATGCTAAAACATGCTTTCAAAACAGAATTTAAACATGCAAATTATAACCAATGCATCAAACCACTTCATAGCACAACCAAGGGAGTTTTTCCGAAAACTTACTCATGAGCTTAGCTAAGTTGTTTAGACTTAAACTAAGCTCCCAAAACCTCCAAATAATTGTTTCAAAGCTGAAAACCCAACTCCACTCACCAATTCCGTTTCGCAAGCTCGCCGAAACGCCGATCAAGCCTCCGGATGAACACCACAAGTATCCGAAGATGTCTCCCCTATTTTAAACACATCAAAGCAGAGGATTAATGCATCATCATGCATTGAAATCTTCAGCCAACACACTTAAACTCGCTGCTCTACTTAAAGCCAACATTTCAGCTAACAAACACAACTGAAATCACCACCAAACTCTTCCAAAACTTAACCCAGCCAAGATCCATCACTTCTAACCATTTCTAAACATCAATCAACATCCAAAATGAACCTAAACTCTTCCTTATACCTCCAGCTATAACAAAACACCAAGATCACCCCAAAAACCACCATTTTCATAAGCAAAAACTTAGGAAACACAACCTATTCGGGATTGCATTGATAAAACCTCATTTACACATCATTAGACATCCAAAATACATTTAAGAATCATCTCAAAATAGAGCCCAAACAATCACAACGAAATTCTTCAAGATTTCCTCCAAATCTTGAGTTTTAAGCCAAAATCAAGTTCATATCATTAAAACCATTTATAAAACTTAAATTAAGGATTGATAACTTGGGAATTTCAGTAAACAACTGAGTATTTATAGGAGAAGAACAACTTTACCTCTAAATGGTGATTTCTCCTTGATTTGAGCCAATTTTCTTGAAAATCCAATGAACAAATCAAAAGGATTTGATGTAAGATGGATTAAGAACTAATTGATGTTTGAAATCTCATCAATTGGAGTGAAAATCAATGGAAAAGTTGCTGGAGAAAAGTGTTTAGATGAGGAAGTTTTGAGAGAAAAAGAAATGAGAAAATTTTAGGAAAAGTTAGTTATGATTTTATCAAAAGGTAGTTTCTCTTCTCTTCTAATTAATTAAAACATTAATTAATTCACTCAAATTAAAGAAAAATCTGGAGAAATCATTTTTGGGTAAATTAGCTCCTTAAGGATTCAAAGTTTCAATCCTTACAAAACAGTCACCACTGAACTTCTCAAAAATCGCATTTTAGTCACTATTCCAAAATATTGTATTTCCAAACCTTATTTTGTAAAATTGATTTCACCACTCTCTTATATATATTAAAATAGGATTTTTAGATATTTTCCATATTTTTAAAGCATCCCGAACTAGGCTTTCCCTAAAACCTCCTTTTATATTCGAACCGAAAATCAGATCGGTCTGATTCAGACCCTAAACTTCTAAGCCCAAAATTGGGGTGTTACAACTCTCCCCCTCTTAGGAAATTTCGTCCTCAAAATTTCAACCTGCAAAAGAGCACGATACCAAACTTCCCAAAGCAACACACAATGTAACACATGAGACTTAACCACCACTGAACATCCTCCACCCAAAACACCACAAAAATCAACTCCTCCTCAAATCAAACTCACACTATACCCAAACCCAACACCACTACTTACGGTTCAAGACTTCTAGAACACTCAAATGTTAGCCTCAGCTTAACCTTTCACACTTCTGAATTGTGCAAAGCCCCAGCAACCCGAAGAACCTTCAAATCTTCACAACATACTCTGTCTTATCTCATAACTCCCTCAACAAAACTTGCACACACGGTGACACCAACCCATCCAGTTTCAGCCACCATGTGACCCACCACCTTCGTTGCTCCTAAAACCCCTTACAAAACTGCTCAACTCCTTTCAAAGATTACCACAACAAGCACAAATTTCTTAAGCAACAACTGCTTACTCAAACTTCTCAATATATAAATAACATCCCTTCACATCCACCACTATCACCACCATACTCAACTCATCAAAACTACTCACACAATATTCGAAACCCATGCCACAAGACTCCAACCTAAACTCTACCAGCTGATCCACTTACCTCTAGCGGACTTAAGAAAGGTTTACTTATATTCAATAAACAAACCAACAATGGTCCTTGAACTTACATTGCCTTTCCACTTCAATCTTTGACCATAATACTATCCTTACCTGGATACCACCCATTCCATAAGAACATATTAAGATTACAAAACCTCTACTCATCCCAAGCCAAACCTCATCTACAGCTCTCAACACAACCTCCTCACAACTCCTCTAAGGTTGCTACGAACCTTCACCTACATAAACAACCCTCCTATTGCAAACATCAACGCCAAAACGCCTCAACACACCAGAAACACATACACTAGCCTACAACATCATTTAACACAAAGAAACTACCACACCTATTAGCTATTCACAACCACCTCGAACGATTCTAACTTCAACCGGTAATCTCCTCACCACCACACCGCTAAACTCTTTAAGCACCAAAACATCGTTCTTCCGCCAACATGCTAGATCGCACTCACTACTACCGACAACTTGCCTACCACTTTCCACCACTTCTAGCATCCACCTAACACCAAAACAACACTTAAAAACCCACCATCCAACCTAATTCTACCACAACACTAATGGACCCAACTAGCTATTAGCAAGTGTGAACGTTCGTATGCATGGTCACCAATATGCCCTATCAATGCCTGTGTACATGTATGCAAAACCTCTAATGTCATGTCGCATGTATGCATGTACCAACATATATATATAATATATATCACATGGTTTTTACTGTGCATGTATGTCGGTTCACACTTACCAATAACATCCTCAAAATCCGCCTAAGAACAACCTCTTTACCTCACTTCTAACTTGTCCAGTTCTACTACTCTAACAATCTGCTAGCTACAAAATACTTCACTAATACCCTCTTCACACTAAAGTTGTTTCCAAAACAACACCGGCTACTACCCCAACTTGCTAGCTATAAAACCTTACCCACTACGCAAGGGAAACCAAACCGGAACCCACAAAGATAACTAGGGCAAAGATTACTTAGCGAAGTTACCTGCATTCACCTCATTGCCCCGGAGCTCCAACAGACAAACTCTCTTCCTACAGAACCGTTATTCTCTGAACGTACTGCCGCAGCATCAACCAATACTTTTAGGTCATCACTGTCACCCTGGGTAAAGAACCCTGACTACCCCGAGCTAACTCCAAACAATTCCGCCTCAAATGTCCAACAGACCCACAATTCCAACAAGATTCATCCCCAGAACACCTCACACCTTTCTGCCTTTCTTGCCACCTCCGAACTCTGTCTCGGTCGCGCTCACGACCCTTCTGAGACCCTTTTGCAACCACTGAAGCTAATCTCACCACTTGAGGACAATTCTGCTTCACATGCTCCATAGAACCATAGTTCCAACAAACTCTCACGCCCCAACAACCTCCAACGTGACACCTTCCACAACGGTCACACTTCGGCAACCGAGCTACCACTCCTTGGTCATACTGCACTTGACCCACGTTTGCACTACCACCCAGACTTCGATTCACGCAAACCCTTCTATCACGTAGCTTCTTAGGCTGACCACTCTCGAGGTCAGTACCCGCAGCTCTTTTGCTTATACTTATCTCACCAGCAAAATCTGAAGCCATATCCCCGCGTTGCTTCACCCCTGAGAACTTCTCTCCAAGGTATCTTTCATTAAAGGTAGACACAAAGAACTCCCAATCTATATCGTGGATATTCGTTGCCACCGCCACAGATGTCCACCAAGCACAAGCATCCTCCAACATTAACGAGACAACATTCCCCAGCTTACAGGCGTGGTCACACCCTTCCTGATCCAAAATCGGAATTACACTGGCTAACCAAGCCTCGAATGCCTCAGGTGTCGAACCATGATACTCCACAGCTCCCAAATCATATAAATGTTGTTTTGACAAACTCGTATGTCCCACAGTCGGCACGTCCACAAGCCTCACTTTCACCACGGCCTGAGATGTTCCCGACACCTCTTGAACCACATGTGATGAACCCTTCATCACCGAACCAGCTTTCTCATTCTGCCTTACTACCTCAACTCCAGACACTGTCGACCGAAGCGGTACACTCCCACCAAAAAGTGGATTACACCCCTTAACAACCTGCTCTAAAGCAGCAACCATCGTACCCAACTGACATTCTCCCATCGATTCCATTGTGCTATTATTAACAAAGCAATGATAACAAAACAACAAAACGATCAGGCCAACTTCAAGCAAGGATTCAAGACTCCGACATAACACAATAGCTATAATAATGAGGCAATGGGTATCCCGAATTTCCCCTTTTATACGACATAACAATCAATAAAAACATTGATATCACAGACATCGGGCATATTAATCAGCAAACTTCAATCATGCTTTCATCAAACAACATTCACCCTCAACAGCATAATATCATCATATCATACCCATCAAATTTTCACTGTTCTGAAAATCAACTCACAACACCAGCATATCACCAATACATGTTCACAATAGCTTTCAGAAGCATTGTAACCACAAAACACGATAAAAACATCAACAATTCACTCAGAAACGTATTTTTCAACAGACTCTCAACCACATATCAAAACAAACATCAAACACTTGTTATAACAACTTACCACAAACTTACCATCGCCCCATATATTCGCAACTTAGCTCTGATACCAACAAATGTAACCCCCTTAGCCCGGTCTAGACAGTTGACCCGAACTACGAAGACTACACAGGGAAAATCAAAGTCAACCTGAAAGTCAACCTTGATTAACGACCCTTTTTTCTTTTTAAACTTCTCTAGATGCGCATTAAACCTATATGAAAGCCCAAGAACCTTGGAAGAGAAAAACACAACGATCGGAAACGTTTAAGGACTCAATTGCAAGAAATACACTTTTAGGGACCAAAATGTAAATTTTGGAAAATGAAAGGGCTTTCAAGATTTTAGTTTTACCAAAACTCAATTAATCATATTACAAGCCTCTCTGCCAAATTTCAGCTTAAAAAAACATCTCAAGCTCAAGCAATTGCAATTACAACTTTCAGGACTAAAATGTAAAGCATGCAAAATCTGTCCAACGGTCACCTGTTTCGAAACACTGACACTCGTATAGAAACACCCATGTCGTACGCCCGTATCGAAATGGAGTTGACCGTTTCGATACGCGGGTATGTTCCGAAACTAGTTCAGAAACCGACACCTCCAGTAGCCAAAGTGTCTCGAAACACCTCTAGTCGTTCCGAAACGCCCAGGCCATTTCATGCACCCGTTTCGAAACAGCCAAGGGTGTTTCGATACACCCTGCCCAGAAACAGCAGAAAACTCTAGTTTTACACATCCAAACACCATCAACCATACTTTAGACCATTCCTCAGCATATCAACAACATGCCAAGCATTATAACTACCAAATTGCATTAAAAACTAGATACAAATCAAACATTAGGTGCACCAACTCATTTATCACATCCAACGCATGATCTTGCTTTTAATCAAAGAGCATAGCATATCAACTTATGAAGAAGAAGATTCAAATGTGGCAAAGCGATCAACAACAAGGTTCAAACCATAAACCGAACATGGTAAACATTCACAATCTCATTACACAACGACATAAAAGACTCTTACCCCCCATTGCCTTTATTATCTATAGCTATAAACCAAGACATACTTCTCAAGTGGAGATCTTCTTGAATCCCTTGCTTCTTGCTGTCCCAACTTCAAATATATGCATTGATGGACAAAAAGGAGCGTAAGCACATAATGCTTAGTGAGGAATGCTCAAAACCAAAACACCATCAATGCAACGAATCATAAAACCCTCTTTAAATGTGGATACAATTCAATAAATCAAAGCATTGTTCGAAAACCTCCTTTGAAACAACATTTCTTTAAATCATGCGTTGCTCAACATGAAAACCAACCTTTAACTTTGAAATGCTAAACAACTCACCCCAAACCACATTTTTACAAATACTATCATTTAAACCTTTCCATGCATGATCGCTTCATGCAAAGTTTAACTCAATTTCCTTGGAAATCACTTCCACTTCACACCACACTTTTCTCATGCTTGATGATCATTTCAAAGCAATATACCTTTTGAAAACCAATTGTTCTTACTATCTAATTCGTGCATTCAACAATGCAAAACACATGAACTACAAAAGCAACATTTGCATTACATGCCTTTTTAAACAAGCCTTCACAAGACTTCAATGCACTAAAGAGATTCTATGCACATATGCACCATTCACAATAGAAGATATACATTTGCTCATGCTTAACAAGTATCACTTGCATTCTTGCATCATTTACATATTTCCCATGCAACCTTGCATCATTTTCAAGCATCTCTCGCTTCATTACATTCAAATACATTATATCGTCTTTCAAGTGATAGTTCACGAACCATTTCAACACAAGACACAATCGGATACGCGGATTACAAGCGTTGTCCCACACGCTTCATACACACTACCGGCTTACAAGGTGGAGTTTATCGGTACAATCACAACCTGTTGAGTGGATCGAAAGATCGATATAAACCAAGAGGGGGTGAATTAGATTTTTAAAGATTGTGTGGTGGAAATTGCAAATTAAAAATATTGACAAGGGATTTTAGAGTGGTTCAAGTTCCAAATGAACTCTACATCCACTACCTTAGCTTCACTAAGGATTTGCAACAATTCCACTAATTGCTCTTCCCCTTTTCTAGGCTAAGGAGGCAACCCTTACAATTTCGGTTAAATTTTCTACCCAAAATTTAACCCAATCCTCACAACAAGATAACAAAGAATTTGATGGATAATAGAGTATCTCTCAATACAAATTGTAGCCCAATTACAAGCACTCAACCCAATTGAACAAGATAAGAATGAAAATTACAATTGGGGTTTTTAGACAATATGGGATTTTTGGACAATTGCTTGGATTTGATGTTTGGATGTTTTCTTTGGGATCAATAGTTGTTGCTGGAGATTTTAGAGGTCCCTTTTATACCTTCTCATTGAATTCTAGCCGTTGTGGTTGTTGCACTCATCAATAGAGCCGTTGGGGATGTTATCTCACCTCCATAAATGCAGTCTGCAACAACCCGTTTTGAAACGCGGGGTACCTGTTTCGGAACAGACTAAAATAGAAAGAGCCGTTGGGGTGCATTTAAGAGCCCGTTTTGAAACGCTTTAGAGCCGTTTCGAAACACTTTTGCCACTGTCAAGGGTCGTTTCGAAACAGTCTTAGCCCGTTTCGAAACACCCTAACGGTTTCAGAAAATCAGTTAAAAACAATTGTAACGGTCATATTTTTAATTCAAAATTAAGAACAGTTTCGAAACGCTTGGCCTCGTTTCGAAACGGTTTTGCTACTGTCAAGGGTCGTTTCGAAACTGATTGAGCCCGTTTCGAAACACCCTATTAATCTTTGAAAAATAAGTTAAATAATATAACAACTGTTATAGTTTTCAAATCAAAAATGAAGAACAGTTTTGAAACGTATGAGACCGTTTCGAAACGGGTACAAGTGTTCTAAAGTCGTTTCGATAAACGTTTCGAAACAGGGGTTGACAGTGATGAAAACGTTTCGAAACGCCTTAGGCCGTTTCGAAACAGGGACTTGAAAATCACTGTTTTGGCTTTAAACACTTAGAAAAATATTTGAAAACTTTGTTTTTAACTTTGGCATAATCTTAAAATCGTATGGGGATGTTTTGAGGACTTAAAAATTCGTTTTGACATTTTCAATTTAGTCCTTAGGTTTTTAGTTATATCAAAATTAAAATATTGGTTTCACAATCTCCCCCTTTTTGATATAACAAAACCAAAGTTAGAATTTTTAAGAATTTTGAAAGTTTTGAAAATATTCTAACTCCCCCTTAATTTAAGATAGGTTTTTAAAGTTTAAAAATTCTTTAACTTTGAAATCCAAGTTGTAAAACTTAAAAAAACCTTTTAAACATTTTAAAACGAATTTTTTAGTTTGTGGCTCTTGAATTTCTTTTCCCCCTTTTGGTTAGATCAAAAAGAATAAAGAAAGCTCATAGAGAAGACAAAGGATTAGTACCAATAAGCATTAATAAGCAACAATAATATTAATTCAGAATATCAAAATATCCAAAACATAAACCAACATTAAGTTCAAAATAAAATCCCAAACAAAAGATCAAAAGCATAGGTTCTTAAAACATAATAAAACATAAAGATGCAATCTTAAACCTAAAGTGCATAAATAATATGATATGATATGATATGATAGTCCTAAGCCTCGTCATCATCATCGGAAGTCTCATCGTCGCTCTTGACTTGAGAACGGTGAAACTTCGTCCATTGCCCATAAAGAGTAGAGAAGGACAAATCCAAGTTTGAATGGGAAGTCTCAAGAGTTTGGAGGCGATCCTCGACATTTTTCAAGCGAGTGTCCATGGCATCAAAACCCGAAGCAATGCGAGTATCCAAAGCATTGAACCGCTCGGTAATAAGAGCCGTAATGGCTTCATTGTTTCCAACTTGAACTTGCGGTTGAGGAGCAACGGGAGGAGGAGGAGCTTCTCTATCAACTCTTTCCCAAACATTATTCAAATAACGAAACCCGGATTTGCGTAGAGAGGACTCACCAAGCTTGCACTTATGAGGTTTCGGTGAGTCGTAGGTACAATCGATACCAAGGTCATGAAAGATGTAGCTCAAGATTGTGCCATAAGTAAAAGACTTCAACTCATTTGTGTCAATAAGCTTAACATTATTGACCATCTCGACAAAAATAATCTTAGGAACATTAGGGCGCTCACCTCTACGGAAACATTCAAGCCAAAAGTGATCAACTTGACGGATATGAGAGTATTTACCTCCGGAAGGTCGAAAGAACCACGAAACCATCAAGTGAAGAAAGCGGTCGTGCACATCCAAAGTAAGTGCCGGACCGGTGAAAGTGCCAAAGTGACGTTCATCCTCAAGACCTTCATCTTTAAGTTTAAAAGTTGACTCCAAGAGAGCAATATCAACAACAAACTTTTTACCCAATATGAAAGATTCAATTCCTATAATCTCAGTTTTGGTTTCATCATGAATAAAACGAGCATTAGAGTAAAAGATGAGTACCATATGTTTGTAGCGAATATCCGAAATGCTCAACAAAGGAAGAAGATTCCATTCACTCAAACGCTCGAGGTAACGGAATAGGAATCGCTCGGAATTGAGGAAATCAAGGTCAATGACACGTTCTCGACGAACTTCGAAATCCTTGACATAAGAGAAGCGAGCTCGCATCTCGTTAGTTCGAAGGGACTTCTGAAAAAGTAAAGCTAGATTCGGACGATTGCTCGAATCACCGGTTTGAACGGCCTTACGCTTTTTGTTAGCTTGTTCCGCCATCTAAAAATATTAAGCAAGCATGTTTTGAAAATTAGGTGTATGCATTGATATGTAAAATCAATCCAATAATAAATCCCACTTAGGTTTTGAAAACAAAATTAAAACAAACAAAAAAAATAAAAATAAAAAACAGTAAAAGAAAAATACGACTGAAAAATTTTATATTCGAATCAAAAATTTTGAGATTTTGAAAAAAATTTACAAGATATGGAGAACCCACACATGAAAACATATAAATTATACAAAAATAAAATTTTCTAACCCAAGATTCGAACATAAATTGAAAGAAAAAAGGAAAAGGAAAAAAATACCTTAGTTTGGGATTTTGGATGATTTGATGAAAATCCTTGCACAATGTTGATGAAACTTGCTTAGACTTGAGTTTTAGAGTAAAACCCCTCACAATTTTGTGAAAAACAAAGAGTTTGAGAGGGTATTTATAGAGAGGGAGGCGGTTTAGGGTTTTAGGGTTTTTTAAGAGTTTGAGTTAAAATAGGATTTTAACATTAAAAGCCCTAAATAAAGCTATCCGCGATACCGTTTCGGAACGGTCAGGACCGTTTCGAAACGAGATGACTAGGGTTTGACCGTTTTGAGACCTTCAGCTGACTGTTTCGATACGGTGTTGACCGTATCAAAGCCCTGTTGACTCGTATCGAAACACGTTTCGATACACCCCTTGGCAGTAGCCAAAACATTTCGAAACACTTTAGAGGCGTTTCGAAACGCCCTTCTCTCAGACATGGATTTAAGGTATCCGTATCGAAATAGGGTCACCCGTTTCGATACACCTGGGCCTGGAAGTGCAGATGAGGCTCTAAAAGTGCAAAAAATGATTTTTTTCTTAGGCCTAACATGCATAAATGTCATGAATGAGCAGGCAAAACATATGCAAACATAAACATACTCCCCCTAGCTATAAGCATGGATGAAATTAGGAGTCTAAACACATAAACATGGCATTTCACAAGATCAAGCAAATTTAAACACAAAGGAGGTCCTAAAAGGTCAAGATAGGCTAGCTAGACCTAACTCTCTCCTAAGGGACCAAAAACGCTCTTTGTCTAAAGGTTTTGTAAATATGTCCGCTAATTGATTTAAGGTGTCTACATACTATATAACCACATCTTTCTTAAGGACATGATCTCTAATGAAATGATGCCTTATTTTTATGTGTTTGGTTCTAGAGTGTTGGATGGGATTTTTTGTTAGACATATTGCACTAGTGTTGTCACATTTTAGGGGTATGGTTTCAACTTTAATTCCATAATCTAAGAGTTGTTGCTTCATCCAAAGGACTTGAGCACAACAACTCCCTAAGGATATGTACTCGGCTTCGGTGGTAGATAAGGCTACACTATTTTGTTTCTTAGAGAACCAAGATATGAGCATACTACCTAGGAATTGACAAGTTCCTGAAGTACTTTTCCTATCGATTTTGCAACCCCCATAATCCGCATCCGAAAAAGCATGAAGGTTGAAGGTAGAGTCTCTAGGGTACCAAAGACCTAAACAAGGAGTATCTCTAAGGTACCTAAAGATTCTCTTAACGGCTATAAGGTGAGACTCTCTAGGAATAGCTTGAAACCTAGCACACAAGCAAACACTAAACAAGATATCCGGTCTACTTACGGTAAGGTAAAGCAATGATCCAATCATAGAACGATAAAGCTTAGAGTCAACACACTTACCTCCTTCATCTTTGTCAAGCTTTGTAGATGAGCTCATAGGTGTGGCTTGAGGCTTTGCATTCTCCAAGCCAAACTTCTTGAGCATATCCTTTATGTATTTTGCTTGGTTGATGAAGGTGCCATCCTTCTTTTGCTTGATTTGGAGTCCCAAAAAGAATGAGAGCTCCCCCATCATGCTCATCTCAAATTCACCTTGTATTAACTTAGCAAACTCTTGACAATGACATTCATTACTAGAACCAAAAATAATATCATCAACATAAATTTGAACTACTAAGATGTCATTTTTATACATTTTTATAAAAAGTGTAGTGTCCACCTTACCTTTTTCAAATCCTTTTTCAATTAAAAAGTTTGAAAGTCTTTCATACCAAGCTCTAGGAGCTTGTTTTAAACCATAAAGAGCTTTGGTGAGTTTGAAAACGCGATTTGGAAATTTTGAGTCTTCAAAACCCGGTGGTTGTTCCACATACACTTCTTCATTTATAAAACCATTTAAAAATGCGCTTTTAACATCCATTTGAAAAAGCTTGAAATTATGATAACATGCATATGCAAGCAACATCCTAATGGCTTCCATTCTAGCTACGGGTGCATAGGTTTCATCAAAATCTATTCCCTCTTCTTGAGTGTAACCTTGTGCTACTAGTCTAGCTTTATTTCTTACAATGTTACCACTCTCATCTAGCTTGTTCCTAAAGACCCATTTAGTTCCTATTGTAGATTGATTACTAGGCCTATCAACTAATGTCCAAACGTTACTTCTCTCAAATTGATTTAACTCTTCTTGCATAGCCATAATCCAAAAGTCATCTTTCAATGCTTCTTTAATATTCTTAGGCTCTATGCATGAGATAAATGCTACATGATTCATTAATCTAAGAGAAGATCGAGTGGTTACCCCCTTGGATGGATCACCCAAGATTTCACCATCTTTGACATAGTTCAACTCCCTTGGGTAGCTCACTTCCTTTTCCTCAAGAGCCAAGTCCTTCAAGGCTTCAAGAGGTGGATCTTGTGTGTCCTCTTCTTTTGTTGGAATCTCATCCTCCTTTGAAGTTTGTCCTCCATCAAAGGCATTTATGATTCCTACATCATCATCATCACAAGAATCCTTCCTAGGAAGGAGGTTATCATCGAATACAACATGAATAGATTCTTCTACTACTAAAGTTCTTTTGTTAAATACTCGATAGGCTTTAGAGGTTAAAGAGTAACCTATAAAAATAGCTTCATCACTTTTTGCATCAAATTTACCTAAGTTGTCTTTTCCATTATTTAAAACAAAACACTTGCAACCAAAAGGGTGAAAATAGCTAATGTTAGGCTTTTTAGATTTTAAAATCTCATAAGGTGTTTTTTTTTAAAATTGGCATAATCATTACTCGATTTACAATATAGCAAGCGGTGTTTGTGGCTTCCGCCCAAAAATATTTAGGTAAATTGTTTTCACAAAGCATAGTTCTAGCCATTTCTTGCAAAGTTCTATTTTTCCTCTCAACTACCCCATTTTGTTGAGGAGTTCGAGGAGCCGAAAAATTATGGCTAATACCATTTTCATTTAGAAAATCTTCAAACCCCAAATTTTGAAACTCGGTTCCATGATCACTTCTAATATGTGAAATTTTAAGTTCAAGATCATTTTGGGTTAATTTTGAAAATGTGATGAATTTTTCCAAAGCCTCATCTTTAGTACTTAAAAATAGAACCCAAGTAAATCTAGAAAAATCATCAACAAGTACAAAAGCATAAGACTTACCACCCAAGCTCATAGTCCTAATTGGCCCAAATAAATCCATATGGATAAGTTGTAAGCATCTACTAGTAGAAACATCATTAATGGATTTAAAGGAAGATCTATGTTGTTTATTCTTTGAGCATGCATCACAAATTTTATCATTTGAGAATTTTATCTTGGGTAAACCTCTAACTAGATTAAGGGAGACTAGTTTTTCTAAAACACTTATGCTAGCATGTCCTAGTTTCCTATGCCACAACCATGCATCATTTTCATTTTGTGCAACTAAGCATGCATGAGATGTATGAATGTCATCTAGATGCACCATGTATATGTTCCCTATGCGATGACCTATGAGCATAATATTATTAGATTTAATGTCTACAATTTTGCATCCATTTTTATCAAATAAAACATTAAATTCTTTATCACACAATTGACTTATGCTCAATAAATTGTGTTTAAGACCATCGACATATAAGACATTTTCAATGAGAATAGTAGAGTGATTACCTATGGAGCCAATACCTTTAATGTGGCCTTTGGAGTTGTCACCAAATGTCAGTACTCCTCCACTCTTTGGCTTTAGATCCATGAATCTACTCTTGTCTCCGGTCATATGCCTTCAGCATCCACTATCAAGGTTGGCCTTGTAGCAACGCTCCTCCTACAAACAAAGATATTAAGCTTTTGTTTTTAGTACCCAAATCATTTTGGGTCCATGAGTGTTAGCTCCCAAAACCTTGGTTCCCTTAGGAATCCAAGATGACATAGCAATAATATTATTAGATTTTACAAGTTCCTTAGGAACCCATACACTTCTAATTCTTTTAGCTCTACTATGTCTAGGATAGCTACCTTGTTTGTAGTAGTTACTCTTTTTCTTAGGTTGGTGTGTTCTAGAGGATTCACCTATTTCATGCTTGACACTACCAACATTTTTCAAAGACTTTTTGAGCTCATTTAGCTCAACCAACATCTTTTGGTGTTCACTATTACATTGAGACAAAAGATTATTAAGATCAACATTTTCATCTTGAAAGAATTTTAGTTCATCTTTTAACCCTAATATTTTTTCTCAAATTTTGAATTAGCTTGAGTGAGTGAATCATTTTTCTCATTTAGTTCCAAAATAATATTTTTGTTCCTAATGACCGAATCTTTATATTTCTCAACTAATTCATCATAGACCTCTTGTAACTCATCATATGCATCATTCAATTCTTCATATGAAAAATCTAAAGTAGATGAGTTAGAGGTTACCATGGAGGAATCTTCCTCAAGTGCCATGAGGCAAAGGTTAGCCACTTCTTGTTCGTCATCCTCCGATGACTCCTCATCACTCCAAGTAGCAAGCTTGGCTTTGAGCTTCTTCTTCTTCTCAAAGCCCTTCTTCTTGAGTTGAGGGCACTCATAACGTATGTGGCCGGGTTGTTTGCACTCAAAGCAAATGATATGATCCCTTCTTTCTTCTTTGTTCTTGCTTTTGAAGTCCATCTTTCTTTGGATTTTTCTTCCCCGGTTGGACCTCATAAAATGTGAGAATCGTTTGGCTATCATAGCCAATTCTTCGAGTTCATCCTCCTCACTAGACGAGCTCTCTTCATGTTGTGAAGCTTTAGCTTTGAGAGCTATTCCCACCTTCTTCTTCTTCTCAACCTCAAGCTTCTTTACCCTTTTTTTCTTCTTTCTTCTTCTCATCTTCCCTTCCTTGCTTCATGATCTCATGAGTAAGGAGAGAACCCACAAGCTCATCAAGCTTCAAAGTTTTCAAATTCTTAGCTTCAATGATAGCGGTTCTCTTCCCATCCCAAGACTCGGGAAGTGAATAGAGTAGCTTCAGGACAAGCTTGTCTTCCGGTATGATTTCTCCAAAACCCTTGAGCTCATTGACAATAGTGGAGAATCTATCAAACATCTTGGACACCGTCTCATCGGGCTCCATTTTGAAATTCTCATAACTAAGATTGAGAATTCCAATCTTAGTTTCTTTAACATCGTTGGTGCCCTCGTAGGTAGTCTCAAGAGTGTCCTACACTTCTTTGGCACTCTCGATGGATGAGACCTTAGAATAGATGTCCGGACCAAAAGAGCAAAATAGCATGTGGAGAGCTTTATCATTGACTTGAATCTTTTTCCTTTCTTCTTCACTCATCTCCATCTTTTTCTTTAAGACCATCTTGCCTTCACCATCTTGCTTCAATGGAATATAAGGGCCATCTTCAATGACATCCCACACTAGGTAGTCATTTGACTTGATGAAGAGACGCATTCTATTCTTCCAAAAAGAATAGTTACCACCATTAAAGAAGGGAGGCTTTGTAGTGGATTGAGACTCGTACATGCCCAAACCGGAGGTTGAAGCCATCTCTTGATATATGATGATCACACTCTTCCAAGGAACTCCTCTTGTGGTTGTTAATCCTCAAAGAGGTAGGCTCTGATACCAATTGTTGAGTGGATCGAAAGATCGATATAAACCAAGAGGGGGTGAATTGGATTTTTAAAGATTGTGTGGTGGAAATTGCAAATTAAAAATATTGACAAGGGATTTTAGAGTGGTTCAAGTTCCAAATGAACTCTACATCCACTACCTTAGCTTCACTAAGGATTTGCAACAATTCCACTAATTGCTCTTCCCCTTTTCTAGGCTAAGGAGGCAACCCTTACAATTTCGGTTAAATTTTCTACCCAAAATTTAACCCAATCCTCACAACAAGATAACAAAGAATCTAATTGTTAATAGAGTATCTCTCAATACAAATTGTAGCCCAATTACAAGCACTCAACCCAATTGAACAAGATAAGAATGAAAATTACAATTGGGGTTTTTAGACAATATGAGATTTTTGCACAATTGCTTGGATTTGATGTTTGGATGTTTTATTTAGGATCAATAGTTGTTGCTGGAGCTTTTAGAGGTCCCTTTTATACCTTCTCATTGAATTCTAGCCGTTGTGGTTGTTGCACTCAACAATAGAGCCGTTGGGGATGTTATCTCACCTCCATAAATGCATTCTGCAACAACCCGTTTCGAAACGCGGGGTACTTGTTTCGGAACGGGCTAAAATAGAAAGAGTCGTTGGAGTGCATTTAAGAGCCCATTTCGAAACGCTTTAGAGCCATTTCGAAACACTTTTGCCACTGTCAAGGGTCGTTTCGAAACAGTCTTAGCCCGTTTCGAAACACCCTAACGGTTTCAGAAAATCAGTTAAAAACAATTATAACGGTCATATTTTTAATTCAAAATGAAGAACAGTTTCGAAACGCTTGGCCTCGTTTCGAAACGGTTTTGCTACTGTCAAGGGTCGTTTCGAAACTGATTGAGCCCGTTTCGAAACACCCTATTAATCTTTGAAAAATAAGTTAAATAATATAACAACCGTTATAGTTTTCAAATCAAAAATGAAGAACAGTTTCGAAACGTATGAGACCGTTTCGAAACGGGTGCAAGTGTTCTAAAGCCGTTTCGATACACGTTTCGGAACAGGGGTTGACAGTGATGAAAACGTTTCGAAACGCCTTAGGCCGTTTCGAAACAGGGACTTGAAAATCACTGTTTTGGCTTTAAACACTTAGAAAAATATTTGAAAACTTTGTTTTTAACTTTGGCATAATCTTAAAATCGTATGGGGATGTTTTGAGGACTTAAAAATTCGTTTTGACATTTTCAATTTAGTCCTTAAGTTTTTAGTTATATCAAAATTAAAATATTGGTTTCACACAACCCCTCAACACCCGTGATGGAGTTTAACAGTACAATTACAACCCCTCAACATCACTCATCGGTAGTTGTATAACCCACTAACGAGAGTACGGGACACATAACACAAGATCCACAAACAGACTTTTAACCACCGTTGTGACCTTAACAAGATCCACACACGGACTTTTAACCACCGCTGTGACCTTAACAAGATCCACACACGGGCTTTTAACCACCGTTGTGATCTTACCTCTCTCGCTAGGATACTTGGATGGAGTTTACGGTACAATTACAACCCCTCAACATCCAAGGCGACTTTATTCACGGTGCACCCAATCCTATAGCCGGCTAACTATATCCGATTAAAAGTAACCAAAACCACTTACATCACTTGCCAATGTACATCAAATACCATCATCAATTCACTGTTTTAAAGCATTAAACAAAGCCTTTAAACACCATGCATCACCATGCATCATTACCAATTTAACAACATGCCAAAACAAGGATCTCTTACCTTGAGCATCCTTCAACACATGGCTTTCAAAACCAGCATTAACCATGCTAAAACATGCTTTCAAAACAGAATTTAAACATGCAAATTATAACCAATGCATCAAACCACTTCATAGCACAACCAAGGGAGTTTTTCCGAAAACTTACTCTTGAGCTTAGCTAAGTTGTCTAGACTTAAACCAAGCTCCAAAAACCTCCAAATAATCGTTTCAAAGCTGAAAACCCAACTCCACTCACCAATTTTGTTTCGCAAGCTCGCCGAAACGCCGATCAAGCCTCCGGATCCACACCACAAGTATCCGAAGATGTCTCCCCTATTTTAAACACGTCAAAGCAGAGGATTAATGCATCATCATGCATTGAAATCTTCAGCCAACACACTTAAACTCGCTGCTCTACTTAAAGCCAACATTTCGGCTACCAAACACAACCGAAATCACCACCAAACTCTTCCAAAACTTAACCCAGCCAATATCCATCACTTCTAACCATTTCTAAACATCAATCAACATCCAAAATGAACCTAAACTCTTCCTTATACCTCCAGCTATAACAAAACACCAAGATCGCCCCAAAAACCACCATTTTCATAAGCAAAAACTTAGGAAACACAACCTATTTGGGATTGCATTGATAAAACCCCATTTACACATCATTAGACATCCAAAATACATTTAAGAATCATCTCAAAATAGAGCCCAAACAATCGCAACGAAATTCTTCAAGATTTCCTCCAAATCTTGAGTTTTAAGCCAAAATCAAGTTCATATCATTAAAACCATTATAAAACTTAAATTAAGGATTGATAACTTGGGAATTTCAGTAAAGAATTGAGTATTTAGAGGAGAAGAACAACCTTACCTCTAAATGGTGATTTCTCCTTGATTTGAGCCAATTTTCTTGAAAATCCAATGAGCAAATCAAAAGGATTTGATGTAAGATGGATTAGGAACTAATTGATGATTGAAATCTCATCAATTGGAGGGAAAATCAATGGAAAAGTTTCTAGAGAAAAGTGTTTGGATGAGGAAATTTTGAGAGAAAAAGAATTGAGAAAATTTTAGGAAAAGTTAGTTATGATTTTATCAAAAGGTAGTTTCTCTTCTCTTCTAATTAATTAAAACATTAATTAATTCACTCAAATTAAAGAAAAATCTGGAGAAATCATTTTTGGGTAAATTAGCTCCTTAAAGATTCAAAGTTTCAATCCTTATAAAACAGTCACCACTAAACTTTTCAAAAATCGCATTTTAGTCACTATTCTAAAATGTTGTATTTCCAAACCTTATTTTGTAAAATTGATTTCACCACTCTCTTACATATATTAAAAGAGGATTTTTAGATATTTTTCCATATTTTTAAAGCATCTCGAACTAGGCTTTCCCTAAAACCTCCTTTTATATTCGAACCGAAAATCAGACCGGTCTGGTTCAGACCCTAAACTTCTAAGCCCAAAATTGGGGTGTTACATCACATGTTTTCAAAGGTAAAACAAAAAAAATTAGTGATGAACATGTAGTTTCATGTACCCCACTGCACTTCCTTACACCATCCCACAGTTTCCAACTGTCCACCATCTGCTACTATCACTTTCACAGCACACTTCTTTTCCAGTTGCAAGCCACACTTCCTATCCACTGAGTAATTCAGGAAGTTGTGGGTGCTTCCTGAGTCCACCAACGCTACTAGTTCAAGTCCTCCCACTGAATTTTTTATTCTCATGGTGGCACACCCAACCATTCCCCACATAGCTTGAAGGGATAAGACATGCTTATCTCCCCTCCCAGTTCCTGTAGGTTCCTCATTCTCCTCTTCACATTTAAGAAACACTTCAACCTCCCCCTCATCTTCTACACCTTCAACCAGGAGTGTATTTGGCAGTGCACCAGAAACAGAGTCCTTTTCTTCTCCTATCATCAATATCTGTTGAAGATAAGATTTTCCCAAAATTCTTAGTACCTATGACACTGGGAACTTTCGAGGACAAGGGTTGACTTGCCCCTGGGGAGACACTCCTAGAACTATAGGTTGTACTAGGAACACTAAAAGGGCTTCGCGGCACAAAACTAGGGGTCTTCACAGGTATAGATAAAGCAAGCAACACATTGTTTCTCGAGTTGGTAACATTGTTATTTTTTTCTAAGCGGGAAAGAAATCGTCTCCAAATGTTTAGCCATATTATACGCATTAATCAAAGTGGCAGGTTGCAACAATTTCAGAAATTGAGATATCTCTAACCTGAGGTGATTTTTAAAGACATTGAGCACATATTCATCAGGTAACTGAACTTGGTTCAACAGCTGCACAAACTCTTCATAGAATTGATCCACCGATTTCGTTTGCCTCAGGGCCACCAGCTCTGCAAATGGGTCCTCGAACCCCCTGGTGCAAAGCGCTCCTGTAGCAACTTCACATATTGATTCCAGCTGAACTGACTTAGGTTTCGAGTGTTCTTGGTGATGAATTGGTGCCACTGCAGGGCCCTTCCTTCCAAGTGTAGCATTACCAGCCTGATTTTACAGTCTTCAGTGACCCTTTCAGCCTCGAAAAATTGCTCCAATTTCAACAACCACCCCTTGAAATCAGTGCCATCAAACTTAGGGCAAAGAAGTCGATAAGCAAAATTCTGTACCATCGTGGTACCCTCTCTGTGAATATTACCTCTAGGTAATGGAGCGTTTTTTACTACAACATGTTCCTCCTCATCCACGATTATCGCTTCGACCGAAGGTTGTTGTCCCGGGCTATTAACTGGTTGGGTACTTGGGTGAGGTCCCAAAATCCCTTTGGCTGACTCTGCCGTCTCCTGAGCTTGAGCACCCGTCGAATCCGTAGTGACCGCCTTCCCCAAAGCAATCCCTATCAGCTTTTGAAGTTCAGACAAAATAGCGGTATGCATCTCGGTCATTCGCTCCTCCATTTTTGAATCCATCCGGACAATGTCGGCTTTCACCGTGGAGATCTCATATTGAAGCTTGGTAGTCTCTTGTTGCCATTGTGGTACCTCAATTGAGGAATCCATAGGGCCTGTGTCAGTTTGTTGTGCGGTGAGCGTGAGCTGGGCCGCCTGACTTCGAGTGAGTACGCCGTCGACCATTTTCCCTATATCAGATAGAAGCTCTAATACCCTTGTAATTACCCAAACTAATTCGAACCAATTTTAGAGAAAAGAATCAGAAAGTTCAGAGAAAGAGGTGAGAAAGACGAGAGAAAAATAGGGAGATAAGACTCAGTTCATTTCATCGATAGAGTGGTTATAGGGCAAAACAAACCCTTTAACCCTAACGGTCACAAAGGACCCAAAAACGACACCGTTTCTACTCTATTACAGCTGGCCTGATGTGCATCGTTTCATTAAAACAGAAATAACGAAAAAATTAAAATGTAAACGGTAAGCATCCCTTACATACAACATATAATTAATTATTGGACGATGATTTTGTTGATATTGTTGCAGGAGCTGGGGGTGGATATGGACAAGTTCATCACTCACTCCGTGCCTTTCGCCGACATCAACAAGGCATTCAAATACATGCTCCAGGGCATAGGTCTGAGATGCATGATTCATTTGGATGCTTAAGGAAGTAGTGTTGCTGCTGCTGCATACTGCACCATCCCTAGATCAGAAGTCTATCTTGTATTGTACTGTGTGATCTTTTTGTGTCCATCTTTCCCAGTTATCAAGAGTGCTCTTCTCAATATAAAACTCTGGCTATGTTGAGAGAATAAATAACGTTGTAATAGTAACTTGGTTTGAAGTGGGTGATAACACACAATGACATTAAGGGGTTATTTACTTGATAAAAACAAATTAAGGAGTTATTGTGCGTATTATGATTTTTATTTATATTTATTATACAAATTAATAAATTTCCGAATTACCATTTGGTAACATCGTGATATGACAGGTGGAGCCAACTAATCTAAAAATTGTTAGATTTAATATTCAATGTTTGTCAAATGAATTGTTGTAATTTTGAAGTATGAAGACTTAATTGGATGTAAAAATGTTCATGTGCTAAATTGATTTGTTTTTCAAAATGGATTAATGTACCCTTAATCTGATAAACTTTGGTGGAAGAATTTAAAAGATGAAACATATTTTGCACAATCATTGAAACGATTAAACATTGAACAATACTTGATAGTTATGTTATGCTTACCTTTTTTTTTAGTTTCGCAAGATATCCATTTGAATGTGTTCAATGATCCATCTTCCGCATTATGTTGGTTTATATCAGGTAGACGCCAACCACAAATATAAAATATTAATTATTAAATGAATGTAAATAACATTGTTATAATGAACACAGAACGATTAGCCTTGTGTTCCAGCTAGCGACGATGATCAGAACTTGAGAAAGCTTCTCTTTCCTCAAGGGCCTTAGGGTTTCCCCCCAATCTCGAGCCTCGTTCGACCTTCTCAGACTTCACAATGTCTTCAGTCACATGAACATCATCCTCGATACCTACAATCACCGCCTGTGGCCCATGGGGACCAGGGACAATGGCCTCCTTCACTTTCAGATGTTCATCGACATGAAAAAGGTCTGTTTCTTCGACTTTCTTCTTTCTGTTGAGGAAACAATATAGAGCGACTGCAGCGCATGCTAGGAGGAAAAAGCCACCACATGAGAAAAACAGGATGATTATAACCCTATGGCTGATTGATGAGGCCATTGCAATGTCAGAAGGAGATGCTATGGAAATGTTGAAGTTTGGTGCAGAAAACGGGAGCATTGGGAGCCTTTTTGTAGTGAGAGTATCCAAATAACTTGGCTCTCATCCTAAGTGATGGGGGGCTTGTTTGCATTGCAAAACACTACTTTAACTTTCCTTGTTTTCTGCTGAAGCTAATATGAAATCCAAACTCTTAAGAGAAGACAGGTCATCTGCTTAAGGTAATAGAAAATGGTACCAAAAACCCAGAGCATCAGATTGTAAAAATTAGTAAAAGTGCATCACATCCAACAAAAACAAAACTAGGGTCCAATACTGGATCTAGCTTCTTGATGCTAAGACAACCATAAACAAATCTGTAGAAACTTCAATCATCTTTTGTCACAAGGACTTTACAGCAAGTATTCTTGTTCATCTTGATGCAGACAAGGACTTTACAGCAAGTATTCTTGTTCATCTTGATGCAGAGAGGGGCCTACATGGCCAAGTAAAAGGACTGCATGTTCTTGTTCACTGAGAGGTTATTCCATTCCATCCTTGGAGAGCATCATTGATAGGAGAATTTCGTTCCATGTATCAGGAACTCCAGGTAGACACCAATGGCTGCAATCAGTTATTGACCGATCATCGCTCCAAGTCCCCACATGAGCATCACTGCGGAAAGCCCCCATGGGGGTTACATGTAATACTGTCACGGGAGTTGTCATTTTCTTTACGACATCGATTATAATGTCAGAAATCCAGCTACGGTCTTTCCCTTTAGTTTTCAGCCAAGGGCGTCGAGTCACTTCACAGGAATTACGGTTTCGGCCTCTGGTACAAGCACAGGGATTACCATTAGTTAAGATCTGCAACAAGGCACACTGCTTAAAAATCTAGAGAAGATGCATGAATTAGCAACAAGAGAAACGCAGCTTGTTGTATGGACAGTTTCAAATATTAGTTTGCTTAGACATTATATAACATTCTAAAGGAAAATATATGTTGATTGGTGAATTGAACACTATATATATATATTTTTTTCATTTTATTTCTCAAATTGAAAATTATTTACCCAAATGTGCTTGTTTTCGATTCTGAGGGCAGAAAACTTTTGATCAACTTCGCCACCCTAGAAATACTCATTGGACCTCGCCACTCAGCCCCCTTCTGATTATTAGTTCATGCTTTGTTTTGGAAAATGATATCCCTCTTCATCTTCACCGATTGACTTTTAATTTCTGGGGTTTGGCTACATATCAACTCACGTAGTATCATGGTATTTCATTTTCAGGACTCCAAATTCTAAAAGCCAATGAACTTCATGACTCACCAGCTTGTGATCTAAAATTTGCATCACCATGGCTGAAAGTCGGAAACAGGCATGACATTCACCAGCTTTTGTCTTAGTAGATCAACCATGCAACTTCAGCTATAGAATCTTATCTAAATTCTGCAAGAAACGGCTTCTTTTTCTAAAGTGAAAAAATTGACAAAGATTTAGGAGATATCTTAATCCAAAATCATTCTATTCCATGGAAACAGAGCCTGACCTTTCCACCCACACCTGGAAAGGTCAAGGCAAAAAATGGCTGCCCTCGTCACTCACAGGTGGCGAGATCAGCCCCAAAAATCCCTCACAGCCTTACTGCCCCTACACCACTAGGTCCTCTACCCCGAAATAAGAATAATTCAGTAAGTAACTCTCGAGCATCTTGTATTTTGAGAAATTTAAAAAATATATAATTAAATTAATAAATCAATTTTTAATCGAAGTCAACAATATTATAGAATTCTACTTTTCCTTTTGGTCAAATATAGAATTTTAATAGAAGTCAGCAATATGTATGATCAGTTTTAATTTCCCTTATCAATGGTTCTTTTTTCTCCTTTTATACTTGTACAGCTGGGATTTCATGTTTTCTTTGGATAAAAGCTATGTTACTCCGACATGGATGTTAGTGTTGAATACGGGTAAGTTTTCGACATGGGAATGTCCAAGTTTTTTGAGTTTTTCAATGTCCCCATACCCATATTGGATATATGACCGATACCATACAAATATTCCACATATCACAGCTATACAAGCAGCAACGCGATATTGAACGACTTCAAGATAACTCCTAGCTTAATAAATTTTCCACAATTATTGGGTGATAAATAACAATATTAGAAATAAAAAGATAATTGGTAGAAAGAAGAATGGCTTACATCCAATGCGAAGACTCAAAAGTCCGGAAGAACACCCTAGTTCTGTTTCTGTTGACTGAAGTCTCAAGCCAAGATGCCCAAGTCTCTAATGCAGTTCTAAAGGCACTTGTGATTCCCATTCCAAGCTTTAGTGATTGACCTGCCTGAAAATAGCAACCCCTGTCCGGGAAATCCTGTTAGGAAATTTTTACAAAAAAAAAAAAAGAATCATGCATACAGATTCGTCAGTTAGTCCTAAAAGCAGAAGGTGAACAGCTCCATGATTTGTCAATATATTAGAACACAAAGAGGCACAAATTGTCCAATAGATATAAATTCAAACATGCAGAACCCTATTTTCCTATAGGTTGGTCAACATAGAAATAGATGAAAAGATAAACACAAACACATTACACTATATTATTGTAAATTTACTATGCTTGTGCATTTGATTTTGATGAATTGCCGATAAGAAATATCTTCACGCTAAAACAAGATTTCAAAAAGAAAAACAGAGGCTAAGTTTTAATGCATCACATTAGTAAGCCTGATCCGTAGATCTTAGAACATTAACAGATGCAAGTAAACCTTAGTGAAACTAAATGAACTAAAAGTACAAACAAAATTTTAAGTGGAAAATTTATGACAAGTGCACCGAAGAAAACCAAATAAGCAGATAACAGATAGGTAGATAACTTACATATCGAAAAGCTTAGTTGGTGTCCACCAATGGCCTGAATTAAATATCAAGAAATCGGAATCAATCCACTCGTTGCTCATATCTTCCAGCTTGTCAAGTCTAACCGTCGATTTAACCCTCTTAGGTGCACGTCTTGGTGATGAACCAGGCTGCACTAGGAAAACTGACCGATAATAGTCGATCCGTAAGTTGTATGAACTGAACAACACCCCTAAAAACCTAATTCGTTTAGTGATCTTATTTCCATTAATTTCATAGACATCCCTCCTCTTATCCTGCACACCTTGCATGAGCATGCATATCATGGATTCCCACTGCGTTCTGCTCAGTGAATCCCCGACAAAAACAATCCGTTTCCCACGAAGCTTTCCAAGGATCTCGTGCACGTTAAACCTTGGAATTTCGCAGTTTTTAGGCTTCCATCTCCATTTTTGATAACCCCCATCTCTTCTTCCATTAGCCAGGCAATCGAACCCACGCTCGGCAAAAGGGCATTGTGTGGCATTATATAAAGGATAGCTTTCATCAGGGATCCAATTGCCATAAAAAACATTGCATTTGGGAACTAAATCACCAGATTGGTGAACTCTATTAGAACGAACGGGAGGCTGATATCTTGGAAAGTAGAAAAAATGTGTGCAAACCATCGCTAAAAAGAACCATAAAAATAAACCAATAACAAAAAGTGAACTGATTGATTTAGAAACATAATGTTTACAGCGACTCTTAGCAAATCTGTCGCTAAAACTCGAAACCCTTTCATGAAATTTCCTCAACTTGCTTGGTGAACAGTGTTCAACCTCAAATCTACTAAACATCTTAACTATTGTTTTCCGAAATGTACACTCTTAACCAAAAAGAATCTAGCGGTTAATCAGAATACAGAAACGAGCCGACAATGTAAAGCTAAGTAACCCATTAGCAGCATCAGTAAATCGAAAGGAACAACACTTGGAGTTGAAGATCCCACATTTTTCTCAAGAAAATAAGAAAAGATAGCAATCTTACAGTTGTTTTCGCAACGCAACTGGGCATTTGCAAACTCAAAGCTTTTGGGTTGCAGAAGAAGAAAGCAAAGCAAGGTAGTTGAGAATAATGAAATACAGATGGAAGGTGAGGGCATTTTAGGGATTCACTTGGTAGTCCTGAACATGATGTAAGAGCCACAAAACATTTATTACTAAAATAAGGGTAAGCTATCACTAATCTTTTTTTATTTGAAATATTCGAGATAACACTATCTATTATTAAAATATTGCTATATAAATATTTAAAATAAACTGTTGAGATGATCAACCGAATTAAAATAGTTAAGAGGGGTGAATTGGCAATTAAAATTTTAAAAAGATGAAATTGAAATGATAAAAATGAAGAACAAGAGATTCAGAGTAGTTCAAGCTTTTAACAAGCTCTACATCCACTACTTTAGCTCCCCACCAAGAATTTCAAACAATTCACTAGTGAAGGCGTCTCTCGTTTTTAGGCTTAGGAGGAAACCGTTACAAAACGATCAAGTTTTCTACCCAAAGATTGATTAAGATCACTCTTTTACAAGGATGTTGTGGCAAACTAAAATTGACCTCTTAAATAGGCTTATATGTTGCCCAATTACAAGTGAACACTCCCCAAACTTGAAATAAAGAATTACAATGAGAAATTACAAGTTGGGTACAAGGGTTTGACTCTAAAAGGCCCAAAGAGATTGAATTTTTGCTTGAATGCTTTCCACTTGATGAATAGTTGTTGATGTACCTTTTGAGTCTTACTTCTTTATCCCTTCATTGATTTCTAACCGTTTGGGTAGCTGAGATCATAAATATAGCCGTTGGAGATCATTTTTCTTGCAATAAATGCACTTTTGAAGCAGGGCGTATCAGTACACGGTAGTCCCGTTTTGGTACATGTAAGACAGAAACTAGCCGTTGCAAGAGTAAATGCAAGGGCGTATCGATCCACATGAAGCCGTTTCAAATTGGTATTAGTGTAAAATGAGGGTCGTATCAAAATGGCTAAGCCGTATCGGTACAATTGCTCACCAAAATCTGAGGAAAAAGTCTTTGGAAAAAGGCATCGGTACGCTTCAAGGGAGTATCGGAACGGAAAACTTATTTTTATAAAGGTGTATCGAAAAGGACGTAACCGTATCGGTACGGGTTAACTAAATTTTGAAGCTTTAACTGACATACAACGTTCGAAAAATTTAATGCAAAGATTTTAAAAATCTTAAGACCTCATATTGGTACGCTGACATGTCGTACCGAAACAGAGGATCGGTACGCCTCAGTCCTGTACCGAAACTCATAAGTATAAACCTAGGTTGAAGGTCGTATCAAAACGGGTAAGCCCGTATCGCAACACCGTATCAAAATGTGGTGAGCTGTTTTGAAACGATGTGTTCAATTAAAAATTCAGTAGCCAAATTCCGTATCGAAACGCTATAAGGCGCATCGATACGCTTGGGCGATTTGGTTAAGTTTGGCTTGAAACACTTAGAAAATTTTGGGGTTTAAGTTTTGACTTTGAGTGAGACTTTTGTGTACTTAAAAATTTGTTTACTTTTGTAAATTAGTCCTTAAATAATTTGTTATATCAAAATCAAACATAAGTTTTACAATCTCCCACTTTTTGATATAACAAAACCAAAATAAAATTTTAAGTAGTTTGAATGATACTCCCCCTTACTTTAAGCTAGATTTTGAAAAACTTTAAAAATTTTGGCTCTTTAAGTATTCTCCCCTTTTTGTTAGATCAAAATCAATGGGATAAATATAGGTTCATAAAGCAAGATCTAAACATTACAACAATGTGAAGCAAACAGCAAAATTATAATTAAGCATTTAAAGCATAAAGGTTCAAAGCAACATAAATCCAAACTTAAATCCTAAAAACATAAATCAAAGCATAGGTTCAAAGCAAATAACATAGGTGCATAAAAACTAAAATCCTAACATGTAATGAGATGCAAAAGCCTAAGACTCGCTCCCATCGTCGTCATCCTCTTCATCTTCATCATTGGCTTGTTCTGATTGAGATTGGAGCCATGCACCATGGAAAGCGGTGAGAGAGACGTCCATTGAGTTTTGTGAGTTTCAATGGAAGTGACTCGATTTTCAATGGTAGTCATCCTCTCCTCCAAGGATGCGAATCGAGTGTCGGTGGCGGTAAAACCCGAACTCATATTAGTGCTCAAGGAAGTAAATTGCTTATTTAGATAGGCCATAAGAGCATCCATAGAAGGTTGGGCCATCGGAGCTTGAGGAGCCTCTTGAGAAGCCACCGGATCGACTTCAACTTAAAGAGGAACCTCGAGACGAACCCAATCTCCATTAATATAATAGAATTTGGAATGACCTAAGGAGCGCTCGTTGATCAGATCGGTGAGAGGCTAAGCATAGTCTTGCGAGCAATCAATTTCCAACTTCGCGAACAAATAGCTCAAAGCGGTGCCATATGTGAAGGATGAGACAAGGGTGGTGTGGCGATGTTGCACAAAGTAGACAATCTCCGCAAACATAATTTGAGCTAGATTCGGGTGCTTACACTCAAGAAAGCATCAGATCCAAAAATCATCGACTTGTCGGATCGTGAAGAACTTCCCACCAGATGGACGAAACCATCAAGTGATCATGAGGTGAAGGATGCGATCATAGGCATCAAGGAAGGTGAAGGAGCCGCTAAAGACATGGCCTAAGGAGTTTTCATCATCTATCCCTATGTTCTCAAACCCAAAAAAATGGTTAAAATGGTTTGGTCAATCCTAAACTTCTTCCCCATAAGATAGGATTCAATGGCTATAACCTCTGTTCTATCGGGATTGTAGATACACCAGGCATTGACATAAAAAATAATGACAAGGTTACGGTAAAAAAGTCCAGGTTTACTAAAGGCATAAATTTCCATTGATGCAATAAACCAAGGTATTTGAATTTAAAACGCTTAGAATTCAAAAAGGGAATAGAGGTAATACGCTCACGACGTATCTTATAGTTTTGGTATTGTTTGTAGTGAGCCATACTGGCAGAACTTTAAAAACACTTTTTGGATGATAAGGGTGAGGTTTGGTCTTCTGCCATCATTGTCGAAAGATTCTCCAACCTCACTAATTCTTGGTCTCTTTTTAGGAGCCATGTAAAATCCTAAAATTAAAATCAAACCAAAAACGCATGTATGCATAAATTATCACATTCGATCCAAATAATTAATCCAATGATCAAGGTATTTCAAAAACATATACAATATAGTTTTAAAACATATACAAGTATAAAAATAATTTTTGATAAAAAGAACTTTTAAAACAGTTTAAAAAAATATTCGATATAATTTTATATTCGAATAAAAAAAATTAGTTTTGAAAATTTTTCTACAAAATCTTTGAAACACATGTTATATCACTACACCAGACTCATTCTACATCGGTGCTTCTCGTGGAGTTTTCTTAACAAACGCCGTTAATATTTAACTAATGTCGGCGTTTTGAAGTCAAACGCCACAAAATGGAACATTTAGCGGCATTTTAAAATAAAACGCCGTTGTAGTAAAAGAATTAGTGGTGTTTTTGTGGAAAACGCCACAATAAGTCTGATAGTCGCGGAGTTTATTATTAAAACCACCTCAATAAGTATACTTTTCGTGGCATTTTATACAAACGCCGAGAAATGTCATGTTATGGCGGCGTTTGGTAGTATAAATGCCGCAAGTGGTATTGTTTTAGTGGCGGCTTTGTGTAAAACGCCGCGATAAGTCCCTTTTTGGCAAGCGTCGCAATAGGAAAAAAATTAAAACTCCACGTTTAAGTAATTATATCAATTACCCCCCAATTCTATCATGCAAAAGAATCCCTAACTTCTACTGCTCCCTCCTCGTCGTACTACTCATCACTATCGACCAAGCGCTTGCCTCACCGCCACACCTCAAGCAAGCGGCGTTCACCTTGCCATCTCACCACAAGCAAGCGTCGTTTGTCTCGTTGTCACAGTAGTGAGCAAACATCGTCGTTCGGCTTGCCGTCACACCAACAAGCAAGCCTCGCGTGTTTTCCAGGTTTGTTCCTTAATCTTTGTAATGAAATGGTTGAGAGATTGTTATATATTCCAGGTTTGATTAATTTAAAATTCTTTGACTCTTCATCTTGTTATTCTATGTATGAGAGACTTGGTGACAATATTGGTTATATATGTATGCAATTTTAGGATCGAGAGCGCGTTGGAGTTGCTAGTAGACAGAAATAGAAGTTTACTTGCACAACCGGGTCGAAGAGCTTTGCTCATATAGCTAATGAGGAGGTATTGTTTTTTATTGATTGATTATTTTTTAATCTACTACTTTTTCTTAAGTATTAATTTTCATTATACATTGTAGCAAGTTAAGACCGACACTAGCATTGGACGAGTACAACTCTTCGACATCACACACACAAAAAAAGATGGCTCTACTATTACTCCTGAAAGCTGCCGAAATTATGGTATAGTTAATTGGACACAAAATCTGATATTGTGCTATTATTTATATAATAGTATAACATTTTTATATTAAATAATGTTTGAACTTGTTTTCTTAATTGATTATTAGGCAAAGTTGAAGGATAAAAGGATGGATTATGAAGCTACAACTTCAACCAATGGTTCTGCTAATGTGGATGAGATCAACAATCAAATTATTGCTGATGTTTTGGGTCCTGAACGATGTGGTCAGGTTCGATGCCAAGGATCATTCATTACCCCAAAAAAATATTTTGGTGTTAACTAGTCTCAATACATGCCATCACAGAGCCAATCTTCCCAGACAGAAGTTAATCGTTTACAACAACAATTAACTCAATTTAAAGCCGAAGTAGAAGAGATGGAAGCAGAGAGAGCAGCTAGAGAAGCAGAGAGAGTAGCGAGAGAAGCGGCATATAAGAATCTCAAAAATAAAATCCAAAAAATGATGGTGACGTTCAAGCAGAATCAACCGCATAATCCACCACCTTAGTTGATTTATTAGGTTTGTTCATGTTTTGTTTATTCTACTAAACAATGTTAAACACATTTTACTTTAACGTTGAACCACAATGTTGAATTACTTTTCACTTTGATGTTCTAGACTTGAATTTATTTTTGTGTTTAAGTTTTTCTATTTAATTTCTGTAATTATTTCTCAGCTTTGTTCTTATTGGATATGCTACAGGTTAAATTTGGATAGTATATATATATATATATATATATATATATATATATATATATATATATATATATATATATAAATAACTGGGTGTAGCAGTAAGATTCGCGGCATTTTCCTTGCAAACCGCCACTATAGAACATTACCCTATTGCGGCGTTTTCAGCACAAACGCCGCTAGAGAGTAAGTTTTCGCGACATTTTACAAGGCAAACACCGCTATTGAACATTGCCTTTTTGCGGCGTTTTCTGTACAAATGCCGCTATAGAACATTGCACTATTGCAGCATTTTTATCTCAAACGCCGCTATAGCTAAGTCACTAGAGGCTTTTAAAATATCAAACGTGTAACCTCCTCGTCCCGGTCTGGACGATTGACCAGTCCGAGTAGGTTACACGGGGAAAACTGAAGTGAAACCCGTTAAGGTCCCGCCTCGGTTAGCAACCCTATAAAAGTTTTCTTTAATTATCTTGTCTAAATGTATCGTTAGGTCCTAAGTGTGAAAACGATAGCGGAAAAAGAGGACAAGACGATACAGACAGAACGTAAGGTAATTTAAATTTACCATGTGCCAAGTTAATCCGGTTTCTTACATACGTGCCCAAACCAAACATTAACGAATACAAACAAGGCTCACAAGAAAGCATACAACAACCCGGACCCAAGCCCAACACTTGAGGACCTTTCAAGATGCCAAAAGCCCAAATTACAGGCCTGTGTTTCGAAACAGGCTTGCCCGTTTCGATACACGGGCCCCAGTTTTTAAAGCCAGACCAGCCGTTATCGATACGGCCCACCTCGTTTCGGTACGGGGTCCTTTTCGCCTAGACGTTCCGAAACACGTTCCGGAACAGGCCTTCATAGTAGCCAAACCATTTCGGTACGCGTATCGGAATAGGGGTTCAAAGTTTCAAACCGTACCGGAACGCGTTCCGATACGGGTATCCCTAGAACCACACTCGTTCCGAAACAACCTTACTCATTCCGAAACGCCTGCAGTCTGTGTGTTTCTAAAATCAGATTTAAGCATCTCCAAATGACCCAAAACCTCAAGAAGCAAGATACATCATGCCTACACGAACTCTAGAGGCATACACCCTACTACAAGCATGTTCGAATACTAAACATACATGAAAAGGCCATTCATAAAGGAAATCAAGCATTCACCAAAATACATTGCATAGCAAGGTCTACATGCCTTTAAACAAAACACATAAACAATATAGAACATGGGCATAAGCCCTCAAGACACAAAGCATTTAGGCAACAACATAACATGGCTTACAATTCACATCAAAGGCATTAACATAAAAAATCAACACATATGAGTTTAACAACGCTCATACAAAAACACATAGCATCATCAATCCAAGCATGCTAGAACATCAATAAGCCAAACTAAGGAGTTGAACTCCTACTCCATACAAGTCTAATACCCTCATTGTCTAGGCATTATCACAAAGACTTAAACCATACTTGAGCTACTTGAGAACTCCGAAAAGCTCCTCCCTTACCCACTTGCCTTCCGAAACTCTAACGATCTGCATGTTCGAAAAAGGAGAGCGTAAGCTTGAAAGCTTAGTGAGCGAAGCTCAAAAAACTCATCAACAATGCAGTTTTCAAAACACATTTCTTAATTGAAAAGCAAACCATTTAAATTCATGAAAAGAGGCACAAACAACACAATTACATGGTTTGCACATGCACAACCAAAACATTGTAGGACCACACATCACCGTTCGACTAGTAGTTTTCCGATGGGACCACACATCACCGTACTCTTCTACTAGTCACTACCGGTGGGACCACACATCACCGTAGTAACGAAAACCATCACGTGAGGTTCGACACCAACAACGACTACATAAAATCATCAAACAAAAGTAAAAGAAATCCACAATTCACAAAATATCTCAACAATTGTTCATACACCAATACTTAACAATCAAGGTAAAATTTAGCAACTTACACTTGGGTTTAGGTTAGCCCTCTAGGCTCCACCCAAACCCCCGAGGACCCTTTTCGAAATCAAGTTCAAAACATTTCTACTCACCGATTAAACCCAAACGGAAGCCGAAACACCGATCTCAAGTCTCCAAATTCCCCGGAATCGTGCTCGAAGCCTCTCTAACGGTTTCCCTTGATTCTAACCAATCCAAAAACAATACATTACTCAACCAAATCACCACAAAATACTGTCACAACCCCAAACCACAACCACAAGCCAAATTCTTACAATTTCAAACCAAAGCCAACACCATAAATCCCATTTTCGTATTCCCTAATAACCCAGCAGAAAACCAATGATTCCAACACTCAAAACACCATTAAACACCCTCAAAACAACCTTCTAGTATCACTATAACACCAACCTAACTCCCTTTCACAAAACCATACCAAAACTCAAGTTTTGACCCCTTTAAAATACCCCCAAAAACCCATTTCGGGATTTTTGATAAAAACCCACCATTTTAAGTTATAAGGTGCCTTAGGGAAAGATTAGATCATAACTTAACTCTACAAATAAAAAACACATCAAAAAGCCATTAAAGTTTCATCCTTTTCTTCAAAACTTTGAAAACTTAAAAATCTCAACAATGGTGTTTTCTTAAAACTAAAACCATCAATGTGCTAGGAATGAAGAGGACAAGTCAAAAATGGTCTTACCTTGATGAAAACACTTGAGATGGTGGAGGGATTTGATGGAATAATGTTTAGGGGTTTTGGGAGGTTTTAACGTGAAGAGCCAACGGAAGAAGAACATGGGGATGTTTTGTAAAGGCACTCCTTTACTCATCATTTTCTTTTCCCTTCATTTTATTAATTACCAAAATACCATTAATGATAGTCAAACCTTTCAAAATAAAACCAAAGTCTGTTTTAATTAAATCGAGTCCAACGACTCGAGCCCGATTCTCACACTCGACTCTCGACCCCTAAACTCGGGTGTTACAACTCTCCCCCACTTAAGGAATTTCGTCCTCGAAATTACCTTACTGAATGAGATATGGAAACTGCCTTTCTATATCCTCCTTCCTCTCCCAAGTGGCCTCGTCCACTCCTTGACGTTGCCACCTCACTTTAACCAACTCAATCAACTTACCACGCAACACTTTGCTGTCTGAGGCTAAGATCTCAACTAGTTCCTCATCATACGTCAAATCCGGATTCAATTCAATCTCTTCCACAGGCATAACATGCGACGGATCTGATCTATACTTACGGAGCATCGAAACGTGAAACACATCGTGAATATTCTCTAGCTCGGATGGCAAACGTAACTGATAAGCAACCGGACCAACTCGCCTCAAAATCTCATACGACCCAATGTACCTCGGACTCAACTTCTCTTTCCTGCCAAACCTCATAACTTTCTTCCACAGAGAGACTTTCAAGAACACTATATCTCCCACGGAATACTCAACTTCCTTCCTCTTCAAGTCGGCATAGGACTTCTGCCTATCCGAAGCTGCCTTCAAATGATCACAAATCAACTTCACCTCAGTAGTGCCCTTAAGCAAATCGGGCATCGGTACAAGCTTATGTCCGGCTTCGGCCCAACAAATCGGAGTCCTACACCTTCTACCATACAGAGCTTCACACGGTGCCATCTGAATACTAGCCTGATAACTGTTGTTGTAAGCAAACTCTACTAACGGTAGATGTTTCTCCCAAGACCCCTGAAAATCGATGATACAACACCTCAACATGTCCTCCAACACCTGAATCACTCTTTCGGACTGACCATCTGACTGCGGATGATACGAAGTACTGAAGTTCAACCAAGTACCCAAGGCACGATGCAAACACTCCCAAAATCTGGCTGTAAACCTCAGATCTGGGTCTGACACAATTGATTTCGGTACCCCATGCAACCTCACTATCTCCCTGATGTACAGATCAACCAACTTATCTAAGGTATAAGTAGTATGAACGGGTATGAAGTGAGCACACTTAGTAAATCTATCGACTATCACCCACACTGAATTTTTCTTCGATGGAGTCAACGATAAACTTGACACAAAGTCCATGGTGATACGTTCCCACTTTCATTCCGGAATCTTCAACGGGTGTAACAACCCTGAAGGAAACTGATGCTCGGCCTTAACTCACTGAAAAACCATACACTTACTCACAAACTCGGCCACATCCTTCTTCAACCCAACCCAATAGTACTCTTCCTTTTAACCCACAATACATCTTCGTACTACCCGAATGCATAGCAAAAGGACTATTATGTGCTTCATTCAGGATAACACGTCTCAACTCGGAATCTTCCGGAACGACTATCCTATGCTTGTAACATAGGATCCCATTCTCACCAAAACAAAAATCGGTAGGCCTATCTTCGGCTATATCTTGCACGTGAGGTGCCAAAGACTCGTCTCGCAACTGCTTCTCTCGAATCAACTGAACTAACGAAGGCTTAACCTAAAGCTCGGCTACCAACCCACCATCCTTGGACACACTCAATCTCGTAAACATAGCTTGCAACTCAACTGCCACTTTTCTACTCAAAGCATCAGCCACTACGTTTGCCTTACCCGGATGGTATTCTATCGTAAGGTCATATTCCTTAAGAAGCTCTAACCACCTACGCTGTCTAAGGTTCAACTCCCTCTGAGACATCAAGTACTTCAAACTCTTGTGGTCGGTATATACGGTGCACTTCTCACCGTAAAGGTGGTGTCTCCAGATCTTCAAAGCAAACACTATTGCGGCTAACTCTATATCATGGGTGGGATAGTTCTTCTCGTGAACTTTCAACTGCCTCGAAGCATAAGCTACCACCTTACCTTCTTGCATAAGCACACAACCTAAACCTACATATGATGCATCATTGTAAACCACGAACTCTCTTCCCGGTTCAGGCTGGACCAAAATAGGAGCTTCAGTCAAAGCTTTCTTCAACTTCTCAAACGCTTGTTGTCTTACTTTCGACCACTCATATGGGACATTCTTCTGAAGCAACTTAGTCAAAGGAGCCGCTATCCTAGAAAATCCCTCGACAAATCTTCGATAATATCCCGCCAAACCTAGGAAACTACGGATTTCTATCACTGACTTCAGTTGTTTCCAACTCACTATGACATCTATCTTCTTGGGATCCACACTAATCCCCTTAGCCGAGATCGCGTGACCTAGGAAGAATACCTTCCTAATCCAAAACTCACATTTGCTTAGCTTGGCATACAACTGATTCTCAAGCAAGATCTGAAGCACTAACCACAAATGCTCATCATGCTCCTCCTCGGTCCTAGAGTATACTAAGATATCATCTATGAACACTACCACAAACCTGTCAAAAAACTCGTGAAACACTCGGTTCATCATATCCATGAAAGCTGCTGGAGCGTTAGTCAACCCGAAAGGCATTACCAAGAACTCATAGTGCCCATAACGTGTACGGAAAGCTGTCTTCGGTATGTCCACATCTTTCACCTTCAATTGATAGTATCCGGACCTCAAATCAATCTTCGAAAACACTGAAGCACCTCTCAACTGGTCAAGCAAGTCATCTATCCTAGGCAAAGAGTACTTGTTCTTCACCGTCACTTTGTTCAACTGCCTATAATCTATACACATCCTCATACTACCGTCCTTCTTTTTCATAAACAGGACCGGAGCACCCCACGAAGAAATATTGGGCCTAATGAAACCTTTATTGGACAACTCCTGAAGCTGTGTCTTCAACTCTTTCAACTCTTTCGGTGCCATTCTGTACGGAGCAATAGACGCTGGTGCAGAATTGGAATACATCTCAATAGCAAATTCAACTTCTCTATCTGGAGGCAAACCCGATAACTCTTCCGGAAAAACACTCGGAAAATCACATACTGCCCTGATGTCTTGCGGTCTAACCTCACTCATATTCAGATTCATCACATAAGCCAAATAAGCCTGACAACCCGAATTCAACAACTTCTGAGCTTCCAAAGCAGAAACAACAATGGACAAGAACCTAACGTTCTCGCCAACTACAACAACCTCAAAATCATATGTAAGCCTCAAGGAGACTCTCTTGGTCTCAAAGTCAACCTTAGCTTTATGCTCTACGAGCCAATCCATGCCCAATATCACGTCAAAACCATAGAACGGTAACTCCATCATATCAACCGGAAACACGTGACCCTGAACCATCAAGGGACACCTCTTATACATTTTCCTAACTACCACTGTATCACCAAAAGAGCTAGTAACATTTACACCTACCTCTAACCACTCACATAGTAACCCTAATGACCTTGCATGCTCACCCAAAATGTATGAATGTATCGACCCCAAATCTATCAAAGAAAGAAAACTCAAAGATTGTAACGAGAAATTACCTGCAATGACATCCGTGTCATTCCCAGCCTCTCGCTGAGCATATACCCTAGCCGGTCCCCCACCCTCGGGCTGAACTGCCACCACATGAGCTAAGTTCCTTTGACCCTCGTTCCTTGGCTGAAAGTTACCATGACCGCGCCCACGGCCTCTCTGAGGCTCAAAACCCCTAGCTGGAGCCGGTCCGCCCCTACCCAGGTGTGGACAGTTACGCCTCATATGATCTTGGGAACCACAGTTCCAACATGGCCCAAAGTGATTTCGCTCTCTAATCTCGAACTTTTCTGAATTCTTAATAGAATGTCTGCAGCTAATCTAGCCCGAGACAATGAAAGTCTCAATGGATCATCAAGTGACAACAGAGATAGTGTTGGAATGCAACCCCCCGTTCAACCCGAACCACATCGAGAACATGTCTTTCAACAACCATAAAATCCAACACTTCAAACAGCTAAACGAGAATGTCTCCTTAGTATGAAGAAGATGTTTGACCAACTGGTACTGAACATAAGACGAGAACAACCAGCCCCGGTTGTTGTTGCCCCGATCAACAAGCTCGCGTAACATCGAGCTTTTACATTCACCGGTGAAAACGAGTTGAAGCCGGAGGAAGCCGAACATTGGCTCGAAATAACGACTCAAATCTTGACAAAATAACTTCAGTGCTTTGACGAGCATAAACTTGATTGTGCAATCGCGCTATTAGCCGATGACGCTCTAAGCTGGTGGGAGACCACGACTTTGATCGCCCCTGCCGATTCAGTCACGTGGAAATTCTTTGTTAATGAGTTCAAGAAAAAGTACATCAGCGAACAATACCTAGCTGATCGTAGCAAGAAGTTCTTGTATCTGAAGCAGGACAATCGGCCGATTGAACAATACATTGCTAATTTTTGCAAATATTGCAAGTATGGCTTGGAGTACATTAAAACCGAGAAAGATAAGTGCAAAATGTTCATTGATGGGCTGAGCGATAAATTAAGTCTGATGTTTACCGCCCTCGGTATTACAGACATTCAAACCCTTGTGAATCGAGTCAATGCCACCGAATCTAAAATGAGAACCGCGAAGAAACAGAAGAGCGGTTATCGGGTTGACAAGAAGCGAAAGGCGATGATAAATCCCAGTGGTCGAATAAACCTAAACATCAGAAAGAAGCCTCCTCCACCTATATTCATGTTACTCGAAGTAACTATCCATCTAAAGCTCAACACTTGAGTAAGATGGCCATTCCAGTTGTCTCTATTAATAGAACAGGAAATACGGAGAAAGTTCCTACTTGAAAGTTCTGTCAGAAGCAACACTTCAGCCAATGCGGAATCCAGTCCAATCTCTGTTTCGCTTGTGGTGGTGATGACCAATATATCTGGGACTGCTCGAAGAGAAGTAATCAATCTTTTGCTTAACATTCTAATCCAAGCTCTGTGCCATTTGGCCGAAACAAGAACCCGAGACAAGCTCAATCGGGTAATCAGAGAAAAGGCAAGGCTGCCCATTCGAAAGCTCTTACTCACCAAGAATCCCGAGCCCCAGCTCGTGCCTACCACATTTATGGCAAAGAAGAAGAAGAGTCTCCCGACGGTATTACGGGTACGGTTGAACTAAACCATAAACATGTTTATACTTTAATAGACTCGAGATTAACACATTCATTTATTTGTTCATATCTGTTAGATGAACTAAACTTGAAGCCTGAAATAGTAAAATAAAGCCTTGTAGTTTCAAACCCGATAGGAGGAAACTTGCCAATTAACTTGATCTGTAGAGAGTGCCAAATCACTATTCGAAATGTTCCTTTCTCTTGTGATTTATATGTGTTACCCTTATATGAATTCAATCTAGTTTTAGGACTAGACTGGTTGGGAAAACATGAAGCCTGGGTACACTGTTAAAACTGAAGGTTATACTTACGAGGTTTAGGAAAAGAATCCGTTCTTTTGATAGATAAGAAATCGACCTCTATTTTCGCCGCTGTGGCACTACAAGATGAGCTTGATTTTGGTTTACTTGAAATGCATGTTATATATGAATTTACCGATGTTTTTATCGAGGAACTCACTGACCTACCTCCAACTCAGGAAGTTGAATTCAAGATCGAAGTTCAACCCGGAACTAATCCTGTGTCCATCACACCTTATCTTATGGCACCTGTTGAACTGAAATAGTTGAAGAAGCAAATCCAAGAACTAGAGGACAATGGATTCATCCGACCCAGCATATCTCCCTAGGGTGCTCATGTCCTGTTCGTGAAAAAGAAAGACGGTACGATGCGACTTTGCATCGATTACCGGCAGCTTAACAAAGTAACCATAAAGAATAAATATCCTCTGCCAAGGATCGAAGATTTGTTCGATCAACTCAAAAACGCAGTTGTATTCTCTAAATTTGATCTCTAATCCGGTTACTATCAAATGAGGGTGAAAGAAGATGTGCCAAAACTGCCTTACGAACTCGATATGGAAATTATGAGTTCCTAGTAATGCCATTCGGGTTAACGAATGCCTCTGCTGCATTCCTGGATTTGATGAATCGGGTATTCAAGCCATATCTCGACAAGTTCATTGTTTTGTTTATCGAAAACATCCTTGTTTACTCTCGGAACAAGGAAGAACATGCTGACCACCTATGGTGCTTCAGACGCTCCGAGATCACCAACTATTCGCCAAGTTCACTAAGTGTGAATTTTGGTTATCCGAAGTCTCATTCCTCGGACACATCATTTTTTATGATGGAATCAAAGTCGACTCCAAGAAAATTCAAGCTATTCTTGATTGGAGACCTCTGAGAAATGTGAGCGAGGTCCGATGTTTTCTCGGTTTAGCTGGGTATTACCGAAGATTTGTGAAAGGGTTCTTGGTAATTTCTGCACCGCTAACCAAACTCCTACGAAAGAAAGAAACCTTCGAGTGGTCGGAAAAGCAGCAACGAAGCTTCAACCAACTCAAACAAGCTCTAACACATGCCCTGATCCTTATTCAACCCGAATCGGGAAAAGAATTCGTTGTGTATAGCGATGCATCACACTCAGGCCTTGGTTGTGTTCTGATGCAAGAAGGCAATGTGATCGCATACGCCTCCCAACAACTAAAGCCACATGAATTAAACTATCTTACACACGATCTCGAGCTTGCGGCCATTGTGTTCGCACTCAAAATTTGGTGGCACTACTTCTACGGTGAAATATGCAAGTTATTCACTGATCAAAAAAGTTTAAATTATCTGCTCACTCAGAAAGATTTGAATCTAAGACAAAGAAGATTGTTGGAATTACTCAAAGATTATGACTTGATCATCGATTATAATCCCGAAAAAGCAAATGTAGTTGCCGCCGCTCTGAGTCACAAACCGAACCTTGGTAAGTCATTTGAAAATTCATGAAAATCCAAAAATGTTCAATTTTAAATCCATACAAACCATTCGAATTCTTTCTTGATTATCAAGGAGGAATTCAAACACTTCCTTGTCTAGAAAGGAAGCCTTCAAATGATATCTTATATCCTAAGTAACGTCCTCGATTTGTTTGTTTGTAGCTTCTTTGGCTATCAACGCTCATTTACGACTGTACAAGGCTCGAAATTATCTGAATGAACTTCAAATTCAATCTACTCTAATCACTAGGATCAAAGAACTCCAACAAGTTGATCCAGAACTTCAGAAAATCAATTCTAAGCTTGAGTCTTATCCCGACTTCTCTGTTAAGTTGGACGACCTTCTATACATCAAAGATCGTATCCGTGTCCCTAATGATAAAGAATTACAAGATGAAATCCTACAAGAAGCGCATCAAAGTTCTTTTTCGATCTACCCTGGATCGGTTAAGATATACAAGGATCTCAAGCCCTTGTATTGGTGGCCGGGAATGAAAGTGGCAATCAACAATTTTGTAGCGAAATGTCTAAACTGTCAACGGGTTAAAGTCGAGCACCGTGTCCCTACTGGTTTGCTTCAACCTCTTGAATTTCCACAGTGGAAATGGGAACGAATCACAATTGACTTCGTATCCGGTCTTCCTTGCTCCCCAAGAAAATGTGATGCTATTTAGGTAATCGTAGATAGATTCACCAAGACTGCCCATTTCATTCCAATTCGTATGAATTATAGTCTGGAAATTCTGGCCAATCTTTACATTCGGGAAATCATTCGTTTGCACGGAGTTTCTATCTCAATTGTCTCCGATCGAGATCCCCGATTCACATCTCATTTTTGGAGGACTCTTAAACGAGCTCTCAGCACAAAGTTGAACCTGAGTACGGCTTTCCATCCGCAAAGTGATGGAAAATCAGAGTGAGTAATACAAGTTCTTGATGACATGCTTCGAGCCTGTATCATCGACTTCGGAAAGAACTGGGAAAAATCATTATCGATAGTCGAATTCGCTTACAAAAATAGCTTACAATCTTTGATTCAAATGGCTCCTTTTAAAGCGTTGTATGGCAGAAGATGCCGAACTCCCCTTTGTTGGTCCGAACTTGGAGATAACAAAGTGTTAGGACCATAATTGTTTCGGGAAACCGAAGAACAAGTTCAGATCATTCACTCCCGATTGAAGCAAGCATTCAATAGACAAAAGTCATACGCTGATCTGAAGCGTAGGGATATCCAACATGAAATCAGAGACAAGGTGTTTCTTAAAGTCTCCCCTTGGAAGAAAGTATTTCAATTCGCCAAAAGTTGAAAGCTAATTCCTCGATTTATATTCGATGCTAGATTGGTTGATTTACCCTTGTTAGGAGGGAAGTACACTTGGGGGAATAATAGAGAGGAACCTACCTTTGTTAGATTGGATAGGTTTCTTCTCTCGCCGGAATTTTTAGAAGCCTCTCCAAATGTTGTACAAAAAGTTCTGGCAAAGTCGTTGTCTAACCATAATGCGATTCAGTTGTTTGAAGATGCTAAAGATTGGGGCCCTAAACCCTTTCGTTTCTTTAACTACTGGAAGAATGAGAATGGGTTTGAAGAAATTGTTCTACAGGCTATTGAAGGGTCGAAAATAAAGGACTCTAATGTGAAAATAGGGGAGCTGCTCAAAAACTCAAAATCAGCAATCTTAAAGTGGGCTGATGCTAAAAAAACAGATTGACGGCAATAGCATTCAGAGTTTGGAGCAAAGGTTATCAATTTTAGAGAGTAATCTTCAAAATGGATTGGTGGATACTTCTTGTTTCTCTTCAATTTTAAAGATCAGATCAGAATTATGGTCAGCTTATCAGAGGGAGGAAAGTAAATGGCTTCAGAAGTCTAGGCTTAGATGGTTTGCGGAGAGGGATAGAAATACACGATTTTTTCACCTCACCACTGCTATGCGCAACCAAAAAATGCAATCAATTGTATCAAAAGTGGGGACATTGTTATCACTGATCCTACTCTGGTCAAGAATTACATCAAGGAGCACTTTTGTGCCGCTTACAATAATAAAAAGAGTCTTGAGGTTGATGAGCTACATCTAGAATTTAGGAGGATTAATTCTAAGCAAGCTTCTTTCCTTGAGAAGTGCTTTTCGGAAGAAGAAATATGGCAAGCCCTTTCGTCTATTGATAGTAACCGTGCCCCAGGCCCTGATGGCTTTAATATGGGTTTTTTTAAACAGTTCTGGCCTGCATTGAAGGGTGATGTTTTGGTTTTCTTTGAAGATTTCTTTAGGGGGAAGAAGTGGGAGATGGGTACTAATTATTCCTTCATCACTCTAATTCCGAAAATTAATAACCCTGAGTCCCTGGATGAATTTCGGCCAATTAGCTTAGTAGGCGGGATGTATAAATTGTTATCGAAGGTTTTGGCATGCAGGCTCAAACTTGTGATGGGAGACCTTATCGGGGAGACTCAATTTGCTTTCTTACCTGGAAGACAAATTCTCGATTGTTCTCTGGTTGCTAATGAAATTGTGGATTTTGTTAGTAAAGCTGGTCTCAAAGGAGTGGCATTTAAAATAGACTTTCAAAAGGCTTATGACACGGTAAGTTGGGAATTTCTCACCTTAATTCTTAGGAAATGTGGATTTGTAAGAAGTGGTGTGACTGGATTTATAAATTTATTTCCTCTACTTCTATTTCAATTCTAGTGAATGGCTCCCCTACTGAAGCATTTTCGATATCTAGGAGAATTAGACAAGGATGTTCACTTTCCCCTCTTCTGTTTAATTTTGTTGGTGAGGCTCTACATTTGTTATTAGATAAAGATGTTCATATGGGATTATTCAATGGTTTTAAAATTGGTCGAGCTGAAAATATTGTTGATATTTCCCATATTCAATTCGCTGACGACCTGTTGATTTTTTGTGGTGGGGAAGAAAGACGAGTTCGAAATGTGAAGAGGGTCCTCAGAGTATTTGAATTTACTTCAGGTTTAAAATTGAACTTGAAGAAAAGTAGGTTGTTTGGAATTAATATTGTTGAGGATGCACTGAAAATATGGGCCAATAGTGTTGGTTGCTCCTGGGATTCTTTTCCGACAGAATACCTAGGTTTACCTTTGGGATCCAATCGGAATTCTTTTGCTTTATGGGAGCCTGTCTTCAACAAATTTTCATCTCGGCTGGGAGGCTGGAACTCTGTCTCTCTTTCTATTGGTGGTAGACTAGCTTTAATTAAATCTGTTTTAACCAGTTTACCCACTTATTATTTGTCTTTATTTAGGATGCTGGCAATGGTTGTCAATCGTCTGAATAGTATGATGTCTGCTTTCCTTTGGGGTGATGGTAAAGACAAATCCAAGATACACTGGATCAACTGGAATAAAGTCTGCACTCCTATGGTGAATGGTGGACTTGGAGTGATCAATCTGGAAATTATGAATCGCTCCTTATTGGGGAAGTGGGCTTGGCGCTTCGGCAATGAAACTTCCAAACTTTGGAGAAGGCTGATTGATGCAAAAACTCCAGGTAATTCACCAAAGCTTCTTCCGGATCTTGTTCCCCCGAGAGCTACTTCATGGATATGGCGAGGTATTATTAATTCCTTCTTCTCTAAAGATAACTTTGGGAATCATATTAGAACTAATATGGTTATACATGTTGGAGATGGGAAGTGTGTGTACTTTTGGTCGGATGTTTGGGCTTGTGATATTTCACTAAAAGAAAATTTTCCTAGAATATATAATATTGCACTAAACAAATCTGGTTTTGTATATGATTTTGGTAATAAAAGTTTGGATGGGTGGAGTTGGTCTATTCCTTTACGTAGAAGACTATTTGATTGGGAGCAACCTTTATGGAATGAGTTGATGATATTGCTGCAGAATTTCAAATCTAGTGCTATTGATTGTGATTGGGTAAGTTGGAATGGTTCTAATGACGGGTCTTTCTCTGTTAAGTCCATGAGAAATCTGATAACTAAAGACTTTGAAAGAAATCCAGCTTGGAAAGATCTAGTTTGGTGCGGGTTCGCTCCTCCAAAAGTGGAGGTTTTTTATGGCAGCTTCTTTGGAACCGGATTCCGGTTCGATCGGAGTTAGTTAAGAGGGGTGCGAATTCTATTGAGTCCATGTGTTGCCCTCTATGTTCAAGTCATCTTGAAACTATGTTTCACTTATTTTTCAATTGCTATGGTTTTTGGCAGATTTGGGCTAACCTATGTGGTTTAATTGGTGTGTCGACTGCTCTGTCGGGGGACCCGTGGTCCTTTCTTCTATTTTGGAAAGACATGGCTAGTTCTAAGAATCTGTATTGGTGTATGTATGTTCCTGCGGCAGTCATTTGGTCCATTTGGTTATTCCGTAATGAGGTAATTTTCAAGAAGAAGTCGGTGGATTGGTTACAATTGGAATTTCTTGTTAAGTTTCGTATTGCTTCGTGGTTAATAGCCAAATTTCCTTGTGATTTTCTAAGCATCGACTCCTTAGTTTCCGACTTGTCTTTAGCATCGTCGCTGCCGATGCACAGGAAGAAAATATCCAAGCCACAATGTTGGCAATTGCCTCCGGCAGGCTACCTAAAACTAAATGTTGATGGGGCAACTTGTGTGAAGTCTGGGCAAAGTGGAATAGGAGGGGTACTCAGGGATGAAACTGGTTCGATTTTGCTGCAATTCTCAGATCATTCCAATCTGTCTTTCCCTGCGCTGGTGGAACTCGAAACCTTAACTGTTGGGATTGAGAAATTTCTTACGTCAAGCTGGGCTGAATCTCATCACTTGATCATTGAAAGTGATTGTGCTACTGTAGTGGATTGGCTTAATGAATCGCTTGAACCTCCTGCTTATATTGCGGTGGATGTGTCCAGGATTGCAGGGATTATTATGCAAAAAGGTATGTGCCTAAGGCACATTCCTAGGTCCTGCAATGTGTTGGCAGATTCTTTTTCCAAGCAAGGAATAGGATAAGCTATGTGGTTTTTCATTTGTTAGGGTGTTGTAATGTTGCGTATTTACTGGGTATGAGGGTAAACATTGTAATCTATTTTAATTAATATATATATTTTAGTGGGGTACTCTTTTCCCCCTTCACTAGGAATGGGGTTTTTAATGAGGCCCATGACTTTTCAAAAAAAAATTCCTCGATTTATCAGACCATTTGAAGTGATTGAAAGAATTTGTCTTGTAGCTTATCGACTCGCACTTCCTCCCGAGTTCGATAAGATACACAATGTCTTCCATGTCTCGATGTTACGGCGATATAGATCTGACCCAACTCACATTCTTGAGCCTGAAGAAGTCGAACTTAATCCTGACCTTTCTTACGAAGAAGAGCATATCTAGATTCTTGATCGAGAAGTCAAAAGACATCGAAACAAGAACGTTCCCCTCGTCAAAGTTCTATGTATGAATCATAACGTAAGAAGCAACGTGAAAACCTGAGGACACGATGAAAAAGCTATATCTTCATCTGTTCGATTCAGGTAAGTTCGAGGACGAATTTCTTTTAAGGGGGAGGAGTTGTAACACCCTAAAAACACCTTAGTTGAAATCATAAGAAATTGGAAAAGAAAGTGTAAACATTTTTTTACACTTGAACAAGGATTAAAACGAATCAGGGATTTATAGCCAACAAACTAAGTTTATATCACACTTGAATTTACAATTGAAATAAACATAACATGAATGTATATACATAAGCATATGATGACGATAGAAATTAATATGTAACATATGTATATATGTTACATATTAATTTTTATATTGAAATAAACGTATAAGATAATGGGATTCTATATTGGATTAACATTATAATATGATTTATAACATGTTAGTGGAAATTATATTAGATTAAACTAATAATAGATTAATATATATGTGTATGTGTGTGTGGCTGATTACATAATTATAATATGTATATAGTGGGATTTTATGGATCTAAAACAAATGGAAACAAATGTCCCACTAACTCTATTCAAAGGGACACCCGACTAATTGATGAAACACCATCAAACATTCATTCATCTTCCTTCTTCATTCACTACAAACAACTGAAACAACATAGAGAGAGGGGGCTGAGAGTTGAGAGTTTGAAGGCTTAAAGGGCTGGAAAAATTAATAGGAATGCATGCATGTTCTTATCCAATCTATATTAAGATTGTGAAGAATACTTGGAAGATACAAGAGCTTGACATTCAAATAAGAAGAGCAAAGGAATAGTGATCAAAGATTCAAACTAGCTTGGAGTATTGCGAGTGTAGTTATCTTAGGGTTAGGATTAGTATCCTAACCAATGTTTTTATGATTATTTGATAAATTAATATGAAGCATGGAATGAATTTAATAAAGGTTTGGAAAATTTAAAAGGTAATGGAAGAAGGATTAAAGGAAATGGATAGAACATTACATGTTTAGTGCTAGTTAAGAATGTTAGTAATCTTTGTGGTTTACTATGATGTATTGGCTTGTTGACTTTCATGAAATGGATTGATATGTGATCTTATGCCACTCTTTTTTTATGTATACTTGAGTGAAATATCATATTAAGTTTGCTGGAAATTGTATGATTGATGAATTGGTATATGTTTAGTGATTTTGTAACATGTATTGGCTAAATGACCTTGTAACATGTTTGTGGAATACTTGGTTGATATGGTGTAAAATTTAAAAGACTTAATAAGTCCTTGGTTGACTAGTGGTCTTTAGGTAGAAGGACATGCCTTAGAGTCTGAGCTCTACTGATTTGGAGGTGATTAGTCACCTATTGATGCTACGAGCATCTATTGTTACAAGTTACAAGTTGAATAGTGTAGTTAGACACCTTGATACATTATGTATCTACTGAGTTTTGGTGCTTTGAGCATGTACTGTTATATGATGGTACTTGGTACCTATTGACTTGATTGTCTAGTCCACCAAATTATCCAAGGCAAAACGTAAAACACTTATAATAAGACTTTATATGATACGTGAAATGGTGAAATGTTATATGTTCATATGTTACATGGATTGTTATGTTTAAAATGGATAGTGACCCTATTTAAGTGATATGAAATGTGGTCAATGATATGATATGATTCTTGTTCTTTGATTTTATTATTCAATGGTATATTTGTTTGATATGGCTTATGAGTTTGTTTATATAACTTGATTTCATGAAATGAATGAAACAAGCTAAGTCTTCCTAAGCATGAAATGAACTAGCTAGCTGTAACTTGCTTGGTGTTAAGCTTAGCTAGGTAACCTTGTTTATATGAATAACACACTTAAAAGATTGAACTAGTAAATTATAGGAACTGCCTCACTAAGTACAATTTGTACTTATCACTCTTCTGTTTCCTTCTTCGGAATAACATGTCTATGATATCCGAAAGCTATCTATTTTGATCCGAGAGCAATCACAAGCCAGAACTCAAGTATGATATATTTTTGCTTAGACTCCTAGATGGTGGCATAGTTATACGTGTTAGAGTTATATCACATGCATTTTAAAACCTTTTATATGATAGTTTGGGTTTGTATATAAGCCATGAGTAACTATGTTATGTTGGGTTGAACAAATGTGTTTGAAGTATGTTGGGTATGTTTTGGAGATGTATATATATATATAAGGTTGATGTGTGATCAAGTCTTTGATATGAATCTTACATATGCTATGTGATGTTAATGTGTTTTGTTAAATGATAGATTGATATTGAATATGATTGAAAGGTTGAATGATAGGTAACTTGTATCTAGATCTTACCTTGGTTTACATGTATGTATTTGAATGATTTATGATATAGAAGATTGTATATGTTAATGATTCAAGAATATAGGTATGTATATTACATATAGAGGTTTAATTTGAAATGAAATTCATTGTGGATTGCTAGGTTTCCTTCGAATGCCCTAGGTTGTTCATAAATCCATTCGAAACTAATCCTTATATGCTTTAGGTTGATTCGAATATGGTATTGGACATATACATATGTTTGATTTGGTTAAGTTATGTATAGTAGTAGTTTGGTTATTTGATAATGTAATGGTAACATGAAAATGAGTTGAATTTTGTTCTTGCCAAGTATTATATGTTAGTTTGAATATGACATAGGGATCATGTAGATTGTTTTGTTCTTATATGGTGTTAGAATAAAGAAGCATGATTAGAGGTGTATACAAGTTAATAGAATGTTAAAATAAGTTACAGGCATGTTAGTTTGGAAAGTTTTTTTGTTGGCTCGCCTATATGTGTTATTTGTGTATTTTTTGTTATAGTATCTTATATGTGTTATAAGTTGTGCGACTCTGATTTGTTGATGTTATATGAGTGATTCTATGTTTACATGTTATGACTACTTTGTTATATGTGTTCTGTTTGAGTAACGCCTCTCGCTCCTAACTCGGGCGTGAAGTGTTACAGATGCCCCAAACATTGATGCCACAACCAATAAGCAGTCTGAGTGTTATTTGAGAAGAAAAAACTTGAATAAGAACTTTAGGAGAAATAGAATTACAAAAAGAAGTGTGAAGAGAAGAGGAAAGCCGAAAGCAATACAAGCCATTTTCAAATCTCCCTTGCAACAGAATTACATGTTATCCCTTGCAACAAAATAGCTGAAATTCTACAAAGACATTGTTATCTTTAGTAAATCTTGAAATAGATAGAAGATTTCTGGTAATTTTTAGTGCACAAAGCAGATTATCAAGAGATAATAATCGAGATGAAGATGAAGGCAGAGTTGTTTTACCAACATGTGATATACTGAGAGTAAAACCATCACCTAGACAAACTTTTCCATTACATGTATATGGTCAAATATGTCCATTGTATTGTTGATTCCTTGTGACATGGTGCGTGGCACCTGAATCCGAATACCACATCTCATCAGTCGAAATTAGGCCTTGAGGAATCAAATAGTTAACTTGAATTTTATCTCCAGTGATGTCAAGATAAGTATCAACTTGTTCAGTGTCAACGTTGAAAAATGGTTCATAGCATTGATCTTTAGTGTCAGAAGCATATTGACAAATGTTTGCCTGAGTACCTTCAAAATCTCTAGTACGCTGCGAAGAAATTCCTTTAAAGTTTTGGTCAAATCGATGCCAACATTGGTCAACCAATTGCCCAATCTTGTCGTAGAGCTGACATTGAGGGCGTGAACGGCCTCAATATCTGCCCCCATATTGTTGAACTGGTGGTCTAGAACTGGAGTTGTTGTAAAATGGCTGAGATGGGTCACAATTAGTATTACTATGACCTGATGCCTTCTCGTTGTTGTTTTGAGCCAAATTAATGCCAATAGATTCCCGCATCAGATATAGAAGTCTCGTTCCAGCATCTAACAACACCAAAATGACAGATTCAAGTGTATACGGTTCATGGCTAATCGTAATTGCCACTAGAAATGGTTCATACTCCATAGGCAATCCATTGAGCATAGTTGCAATTTTTTCAACCACAACAACCTGGCTGCCGCTAGTGGCCAATAGGTCACAAATCTCCTTGATTTGAGTTGTGTAATCATGAATCGTCATGGCTCCTTTCCTCGGTGCTCTCAATCGATAATGCATATTCATAATTTTTTAGTAGGAAACTTTAAAAAAAAGTTTAGTTATCGAAAACCAGATGGTGGCTGAAGTTTCAGTACCAACTAATTAAGGAAGTACATTAGGGCTTATAGTGGAAAGAAGCCACGAAGCTAAAGAATTATCCTCTTTCTTAAAAAGACGAAATGCAAGATTAAGAACAACTTGACAAGAAGATCCATGAATTACCTTAGGAGGAATTGGAGTATTCTCATTTAGGTAATCTTCAAGTTCATGTCCTCGAATCATCATCAGAACTTGTTGTTTCCACATAAGGAAGTTTTTATCATCAAGCCTAATGTTGACTTACTTGTTCGCAAATAGAGGCCCATTAGGATCAGAGTTGTTGATTGTTGCTCCTTGTTCGCTGATCAAAATGTTGGTAATTGTGTCGTCTGTCTCCATTGATTACAGCGGTGAGACTTCAACCAAAAAAAGAGAACAAGAGAGAAACCTTACGGAACTCATGAAAAACACTAAATCAAAGATAAATTAACAAACTACGGCTCCAATTTCGGCTTTAACACTATATTGAACATAAATTCGATGACCAAAAACTAGATCAGAAAAAGGAAAACAAAGGAAAAACAAAACGAATGAGAAAAAGAATTATGAAAGTGAAGAGAGATTGACAGATTATACTAAATGTAGGCCAAAAGAGTAGTTGGCCCAGTTCCCTTAAAGGGTTTATACAGCCCAACTGTTAAACAGAATGAACACTAGAAAGTTCATCTGTAAAATAACAATTTTGGGTCGTTATTGTAACAGCCTTGATAACCAACATAACAACTTGCAACTGACGGCTGAAGAGCCCATATATCTCAATACAATCACGCAAGACCCCCCACAACTAGCCGGACGCGGCTTACCCTTGTTGAACCATCCACGTTGAATTCTAACACACTCAATAGGGGAGGCGACCAACATGTCCGACGACGAACTTGCCCACACACCATACATAAAGTAATAATAATAGAAAAAAGCTTTAATAAAAAAAGATATAATTTATTTTCTTTTTAATACAAATAAACTTTTTGAATTTTCGAGAAATATAAAATGTTTTAGAAATTTGAAACCAAATATTTTATGGATAAATTACCTAGCAAGTCACTAAACTTTTCTAGTGTTTTCAACTAGCATTTAAACTTCTTTGAACATAATTTTTTAAGGTAACCACAAAAAATCATAAAAATTTACAAAAAAAATATAACGAGCTGCTCGCAAACTTATCGAGACGAGTTAAACTTTGTTCGACTCGTTCAGATCTCGAGTCGAACGTTGACCGAGTTTTGACCGAGTCGAACTCGAGCTGTTTGTGAGCTGCTCAACTCAATTACCACCCCAAATGTTAAATAAGTGAAAATAGAAATATTGAATAAAAAATTCCCATGTACCAAAATGTAATGAGGTGCAATTTTTTGGCCAAAATATCATTTAATCTTAAAATAATTAATAATTAATTATTTAAATATTATTATTGTATATATGATATTAAAATATAAATACTTTCAATAATATTCAGAATAAGAATATTGAAAATTACATTAACAAATAAATTTACATGATTTTTATTTTTTTAAAGAGAAGTTAGGAGTTTTGTTAATATAATAATATGACTCAAATGAAGTTAAATTTTGATTTAAAAAAATATATCTAAATTTTGGTTCAAGTTGAGCATTTTTTATGAAATATTACAATTTTGGTAGTTAGATCTATCCAAAGGTCAACTTCATCACCTTGGTTTATTGAAAAAAAGTAAGTCAAACAAAAAAAACTTCATGGTCCTAACCTAAATAATTTTATTTTAAAAAACATTTACGCATAAGGTATTAAATGTTTTTGAACTTTTCAAAACGTGCATCAATTAATTCAAAAAATTTAGTCAATTAAGCCCTCAAAATAAAAAATTATATCAATGAAGTCCTCCAATTAAAATATTATTAAATAACCTTTTGATAAATGTTAACTGATAAAAACTTTATTTAGCCATTCATGTCACGTAGAAGTTGTAGTTTTTGTAAGGTTTAAGTGGTAAATAAGTGCTTAAAGTATACTCTTTTTTTATATAGGTGCTTAAAATATTTTTCGGGCCAAATAGATGCCTAACGTTTTCAAAGTTACTCAAATAGGTGCCCACCGTGACTGTCCGTTAAAAAAAGTTCCGTTGCCCAATAAAAGTCTAACACATGGTGTAACCCCCTAGACCGGCCTATGCAGAATGACCAAGTCTAGTAAGGCACATTAAAGTTTAAAACTCAAATGGAAAACATGTTTGCAAACTAAGCGTTAATTTCGGCAGCATAACGGCAGAACTTAGTGAAATCTATCAAGTTAACTAAACCTGTTTAATACGTCAAACAACAATATTTTCCCAAATTCATTCACCACATAAACATCATAAATATTATAGGCAGTCATGATTACTTAAATAAACCCATCATAGGATAGTTACCAAAATAAGTATTAGTTAGTATTTTAAAATACTCTTAGTTTAATACCATACATAACAAAATATAGGCACATGTCACCCTGAAAATACAAACGGGGGATAGAAACATTACAATAAAAAAAGAATACCAAATGTGTCGATCCTCCAAGTGTCAGCTACGGGATGGCCTATCCAAAATATCTGAAAGGGGAAAGAATTTGGGGCGTGAGCTAGAAAGCTCAGTGTGTTCCAACAGTGCAAGTAAAACAGTTGCATCAATAAATAGTAAATCATGTTATGAAAACATATCATGAGAATGCATCAAAGTTTTCATGCAACCTATCTACCCTCCAACCGAACACCATGATACAGTTCCCCAGAACAGTATCTAATACTGGCATTAACCCAAGCCCATTGGGCGGGGTACCATCCTAAGGTTATACCTTAGAATACGGGCGGCCCTAGTCGAAACTTAGGAACCGAAAATGGGCGGACCTGGCCGAAGCCTAGGATCCGAAAACGGGCGGACCTGGCCGAAGCCTAGGATCCGAAAACGGGCGGTCTTACCAGCTGGATCAGGGCTGAGCCGATAATCTCCACATCATACTCCCAAGTACCTCTACTAATTACTCCAGGTAGTAACATAGTATGCAACAATAAAAGTCATGGCAAAGTTCAACAACATATTTCTACACTGATAACCGTAAATCATAGGCATGCTTGTCATATCAAATGCTAGAGCATAATTCAACATATGGCACAATCGTATTTCTTTCATAAACAGAAAACATGCTAGCTTTTCACAAAATCAAGTTTAGCAATCATATACCCATCGTATGTTTTATTAAATCATGTGAAGCATGTAAAACAGTAAATGTGCAACAGTCATATAGCACACAAGGAACACACCTCAAAAGATGAGATCGGTCAGCCAAAAGGTTTATCTAGCACCGGAATCACGCTCCGCTACAGTACTGGAACCTAAATAGACAAGGATTATGGTTATAATCAAATTTACACCTTGATTCGTATTAAAATACTAAGTTTAGGGTCGTACGAGTGACGATAGGATCACGAGGCGGTACGGATCGAGACGAGCTGGGCTGGGCGTAGGCACGATCGGGAGATCCACGAGTACCTATTAAATCATGAGATCAATATCAGTCCTTAATCATCAGTTTATCTTAATTGACATAACTTATACATATGCATGTTCGGGTTCAACGTCCAATTTGGAAGCTTTCGGGTTAGAATTTCGCGAAACGGGCTTCAAAATCGGACTCAGGACGTCGAAAAACATAACATAGGGCTTTTCGGAAAAAGTTGACTTTTTGGTCAAAGTCAACGCTGACGTCAGCGGTCAAAGTCAACGCTGACGTCATGCTGACGTCACTGGTCTAAGGCTGACTCGACGAGTTGACTCACTGAGTTGACTCGGACGAGTTGACTCACTGAGTTGACTCGGACGAGTTGACTCACTGAGTTGACTCGGACGAGTTGACTCACTGAGTTGACTCGGACGAGTTGACTCACTGAGTTGACTCGGGTCAATGGTCAACGGGTCGGGTCAACGGGTCGGGTCAACGGTCAACGGGTTGGGTCAACGGTCAACGGGTCGGGTCAACGGGTCAACGGGTCGGGTCAACGGGTTGACCGAGTTGACCGGTCCAGCCGGTCCAGCCGGTTCAAACCGATTCGGTCTATGCGGACCGACTCTTACCTTTAAACTTCGAAGATTGCTGGACGGTCACCGGGACCTCGCCGGAAAAGCTATCTCGCGTCGTTTTCTGCCGGAAAAACTCTCAAATCATCAGACCACCATTTTATTACATCATTTGGAACGAAATAACACTGGTACGAACCAAAAACTCACCGGATTAGTCCTTAAAACTCGAACTCGTCGGAAAATTGACGTAGCTCCGATGACGGAGCAAACGACGACGAACGGTCGAATGGTGACCTGGGTTTTGACCGGTCGGCAATGGGGAGTCCGACGGCGGTGGCGACGTGGCCAACGGGCGTCGAACGGCGCCGGAGGAACGAAGGCAAAAGTCGACCAATTTAGACCTAGGTTCGCGAACCTTCAACGGTCGATTGCCGGCGAAAGGAACGGCGATTGGGCGCGTGGGTTGAGGGGTTTTGCTCGGGGTTCGACGGTGAACACAATAACGCCGGCGGTGAGCGTCACGGCGCGGCGGTAAGGGCAGATCGACGGTGGCCGATTTGGTTCAAGGGGGAGGGATGTGAACGGTGGTGGGGGCGTTTCTGGAATAATTGGGAAAAAGTTCCCAATTAAATATACTAGATAGGTTAGGTGGGATATTTTTAATTATTTTATTATATATTATTTTTGGATCAAAATAAGAGTTATTTGGGGTGACTTATGACCAAGAGCTTGCCTAGCTCAATTTGCTGGGCACCCAGCTAAACATCCTTGAGGTTGTGGGTTCGATTCCCACAACCCTCACTCCCTTTTTTTTTATTAGAGTGTTACAATTCTCCTCCCCTAAAAAGAAATTTCGGCCTCGAAATTTACCTGAATTGAACAGATGCGGGAATTGCTCCTCCATTGACTCAAGGGTCTCCCACGTAGCCTCTTCCGGACCACGGTTACTCCACTGTACTTTGACCATAGGAATACGTCGATTCCTTAGAACTCTCTCGTCTTGATCCAAGATCTGAACAGGTTCCTCCTCGTAAGACAAATCTGGTCTCAACTCCACATCCTGTACCTGGATAACATGGCTCGGATCTGGGTGGTACTGCCTCAACATAGATACATGGAACACATCATGAATACGGCTAAGCTGAGGAGGTAACTCAAGCTGATAAGCAACAGGCCCGACTCTCCTCCGAATACGGTACGGTCCGATAAATCTTGGGCTCAATTTGCCTTTGCGCCCAAATCTCAAAACTTTCTTCCATGGAGACACCTTCAGGAAAACCTGATCACCGTCCTCGAACTCAATGTCTTTCCTCCTCCGATCAGCATAGGACTTCTGTCTATCAAAAGCCTCTTTCAGACGGCTGCGGATCAATCTGACGGTCTCCTCGGTCTCTCGAACCAACTCAGGGCCCAAAGTCTTCTTCTCATACAACTCTGTCCAACAGATGGGAGTACGACACTTACGGCCATACAGAGCCTCATATGGTGCCATGCGGATACTAGCCTGATAGCTGTTGTTATATGCAAACTCAGCCAAGGGCAAGAAATCCTCCCAACTACCACGGAATTCAATCACACAACCTCGTAGCATGTCCTCAAGAATCTGAATCACCCTCTCTGATTGTCCATCTGTCTGCGGATGGAAGGATGTACTGAAATTCAGACGGGTACCTAAAGCACTGTGCAAGGCCAACCAGAATCGAGAAGTGAACCTCGGATCCCGATCAGAGATGATAGATAAAGGTACTCCATGTAGTCTGACGATCTCAGAGATGTACATTTTAGCCAGCTTCTCCAAAGAGTAAGTGACTCGAACTGGAATAAAATGAGCTGACTTGGTGAGTCGGTCAACAATCACCCATATCGAATCCTTTTTAGAAGGTGTCAAAGGAAGCCCTGTAACGAAATCCATCGTGACACGTTCCCATTTCCACTCAGGAATCTTAATAGGCTGCAACAAACCAGAAGGATGCTGGTGTTCTGCCTTAACCTGTTGGCAAGTCAAACACCGAGATACATAATCTAAAATGTCTTTCTTCATACCTTCCCATCGATATCTCTGCCTCAGGTTTTGATACATCTTGTCCCCACCGGGATGCATAGCATAAGGGCTGTTATGAGCCTCACTGAGAATAGCCCGCTTCAACTTGGCATCATCTGGTACACAATAACGACCCTTGAAGCACAAGACTCCATCCTGATCAAAGGTATAGATAGAGGTAGATCCCTGCTCAACCTGCTGCATGACAGGGAGTAAGGAACTGTCTAGAAGCTGTTTGGCCTTAATTTCCTCGGCCAAGGTCGGTTTAACCTGAAGCTCGGCTAATAAACTGCCATCACTGAATATACTCATCCTGGCAAACAAGGATCTCAAGTCTGATATAGCCTTACGACTCAAAGCATCAGCAACAACATTAGCCTTCCCTGGGTGGTACTCAATCACACAGTCATAGTCCTTGAGGAGCTCAATCCAACGGCGTTGTCTAAGATTAAGCTCTCTTTGTGTAAGGATGTACTTCAGGCTCTTGTGATCTGTGTAGATATAACACTTCTCTCCGTAGAGATAGTGTCTCCAAATCTTCAGGGCAAACACTACAGCGGCCAACTCTAGATCATGGGTAGGATAATTACACTCATGTGGCCTCAACTGACGAGACGCATAAGCTATTACCTTCCCATCCTACATCAGAACACAACCAAGCTCAGAACGTGATGCATCACTATAAACCGCAAAATCCTTCCCAGACTCGGGCTGCGTCAAAACTGGAGCTTGCGTTAGAGCTGTCTTCAACTTCTCAAAACTATCCTGCTGAGCATCTGTCCAGATGAATGGAACATCCTTCCTCAACAGCTTCGTCAAGGGAGCGGCAATAATAGAAAAGCCCTCGACGAAATGCCTGTAATACCCAGCTAAACCCAAGAAGCTGCGGATCTCGAAAACATTCTTGGGTTGCTTCCAACTCACAATGGCCTCTATCTTGCTCGGATCAACCTGAATACCCCGAGCTGATACCACATGCCCCAAAAATGTCACCTCACTGAGCCAAAATTCACACTTGCTCAACTTGGCGTACAGTTTGTGCTCTCTAAGAGTCTGCAGAACAATCCTCAAATGCTCAGCATGTTCTGCCTCAGTCCGGGAGTAGACTAGGATGTCATCAATGAACACCACCACAAACTGATCCAAATAAGGCCGGAACACACGGTTCATCAGATCCATAAAAGCGGCAGGAGCATTAGTCAGACCAAACGGCATCACCAAAAACTCGTAGTGCCCGTATCTGGTGCGAATGGCGGTCTTTGCTACATCAGACCCCTTTATCTTTAGCTGATAGTATCCGGAACGAAGATCAATCTTCGAGAAAACTATAGCTCCCCGGAACTGATCGAACAAGTCATCAATCCTGGGCAAAGGGTACTTATTCTTGACCGTCAACTTGTTCAGCTTACGGTAATCAATGCACAGCCTGAGAGACCCATCTTTCTTCTTCACGAAGAGAACAGGAGCTCCCCAGGGCGAAGAGCTGGGTCGAATAAAGCCTCGGTCGAGGAGCTCTTGCAACTGTATCTTCAGCTCCTTAAGCTCCTTAGGAGCCATACGGTAAGGGTTCATTGAGACTGGTGTAGAGCCCGGATATGTCTCAATCTCAAACTCGACATCCCTATCCGGAGGTAATCTAGGTAATTCCTCGGGAAAGACATCAGGAAACTCATTAACAGTGCGAATCTCCTCAATCTTTGACAAAGAACCCTTGGTATTCAAGAAACAGGCGATGAAAGTCTGATAGCCCTTCCGGATCATCCTGTCGGCAGCCAGAGCAGATACCACATTAGCTAGATACCCTCGGCGCTCACCAACAAGAACCACTGTACGATCATCAGAAGTCTTCAAAACTGCTCTCTTGGACTCACAATCTAGATTAACCCGGTGTTCAGTCAACCAATCCATGCCAAGAATCAGATCGAACTCTTCAAATGGTAGCTCCATAAGGTCAGCTAGAAAGATTTCCCCTTGTACCTCGAGGGGACATCGCCTGAAAACCTTATCTACAACCACAGACTGGCCCACTGGACTCATAACGGTAATTGCACTCTCGGTGCTCTCAACTGGAATCTGAAGATCTCGGGACACAGATCTCGATATATAGGAATGGGTAGAACCATTGTCAAGCAATGCAAAGTATGGAACAGAAAATATAGTGAATGTACCTGCAATGACGTCTGGCTCATCTCTGTCATCACGACGTCTAGTGGCATAAACAAGTGCAGGCTGTCTGGCCTCAGTCATAACCGGTCCCCCACTCTGATGTGATCGGCCTCTACTATCAGATCTAGCAGAAGATCCATGAGCTCTACTCTGATAACGCCCTGAACCCGGTGTCTGGACAGATGTCTGTGAACGGGCTGGAGTCTGGGATCGAGCAGGGGTCTGAAACGACGATCGGTCTACGGAAGGTGGGTGTGGACAATCTTTCTTGAAATGATCAGTGGATCCACATCTGAAGCAAGCACCCGACATCTTCCTGCACTCCCCTCGATGAAGCTTACCACAATGCTCACATATAGGAAAAGCGGACCCTGATGAATCACCTCGACTAACCGATGAGCCCTGCTGTACCGTGGGCCTATAACTCGAACCACCTCCCTGATACATGGTGCGAGCCCTCTTATCAGAGCGTGCGTGAGACTCTCCCTGTCTAGAAGATCTCCAAGATCGATCTCTGTCTCGCCCTCGATCCTTGCCTCTATCTCGACCTCCATCTCTAGTACTCTGACTAGCTGTCAAGATCTCCATCTGTTCTGCAGTCTTAGCCCGATCCACTAAATCTTCGAACACCTGATCATGGTGGGTAGCCACTCGATCACGTATCCCAATGCGGAGGCCATCCAGAAACTTTTCACATTTGTCTTTCTCAGTAGCAATCAAGCCCGTACCGTATCTCGACAACTCTAAAAATTGTATCTCATACTCAGCTACTGTCATGGTACCCTGCACCAGGTCTTTAAAAGCCTGGCGTCTCTCTCTCAAGAACCGCTCGCCCAGAAAACGGTTCCTAAAGCGCTCCTTAAAGAAATCCCATGTCAGACGATCAGAAGGAACACTACTCATAATGGACTCCCACCAGGTGCGGGCATTCCCATTCAGCATAGATACAACACCCAAATACTTCCTGGATGGCTCAAAACCCAACTCACCCATACGTCTCTCGATATCGTATAACCACTCCTCAGCCTCGGTCGGTGGTCCACTAAGAGATCCCGAGAAGGTCTTGATCCCGTTGGCAATCAGGGTCTGGGAGATAGGAACTTCAGGTGTGACTCCAGACGCTCTGACTACTCCCTGAATCAACTGGAGAAACTGTCTACTCAAGGAATCATCTGTAACTCCAGTCATAGGCTCGGGCCCAGAAACAGTAGCTCCCCTGACCGGAGTAGTCATGCCAATACCAGGAGTAGGCAATGGAACAGTGGGAGTAGGTGTAGGAGCAGTCGGGACAGATGTCGGAGTAGTCGAAGCAGAAGCAGCAGCAGCAGCTGAAGGACCACTAGGGGTAGGAGGCTCTACAGATGTCGGAGGGTCAACTGCGGCTGTAGCAACTCTAGAGGCAGGTGGATCAGCCACTAGATCGTCTATCGGGTCTGCAAATCTAACAGGTCGACCACGCCTTCGAGCGGGTCGACGCCCTCTTCCGGTGCTCATCTCGGAGAATCTCTACAAGGGATAAAACCTAAGATCAGTTTATGACACTGGAGAATCGAACACCATTAAACATATAGAATTGGGTGACATGGCCTCTTTTTACAATACTTGTAAAATATTCTAAAACGGTATTTTAAAAGGACTTAACCACAGTCCGAGGTTTTAAAACCAAAAGCTCTGATACCACTAAATGTAACCCCCTAGACCGACCTATGCAGAATGACCAAGTCTAGTAAGGCACATCAAAGTTTAAAACTCAAATGGAAAACATGTTTGCAAACTAAGCGTTAATTTCGGCAGCATAACGGCAGAACTTAGTGAAATCCATCAAGTTAACTAAACCTGTTTAATACGTCAAACAACAATATTTTCCCAAATTCATTCACCACATAAACATCATAAATATTATAGGCAGTCATGATTACTTAAATAAACCCATCATAGGATAGTTACCAAAATAAGTATTAGTTAGTATTTTAAAATACTCTTAGTTTAATACCATACATAACAAAATATAGGCACATGTCACCCTGAAAATACAAACGGGGGATAGAAACATTACAATAAAAAAAGAATACCAAATGTGTCGATCCTCCAAGTGTCAGCTACGGGATGGCCTATCCAAAATATCTGAAAGGGGAAAGAATTTGGGGCGTGAGCTAGAAAGCTCAGTGTGTTCCAACAGTGCAAGTAAAACAGTTGCATCAATAAATAGTAAATCATGTTATGAAAACATATCATGAGAATGCATCAAAGTTTTCATGCAACCTATCTACCCTCCAACCGAACACCATGATACAGTTCCCCAGAACAGTATCTAATACTGGCATTAACCCAAGCCCATTGGGCGGGGTACCATCCTAAGGTTATACCTTAGAATACGGGCGGCCCTAGTCGAAACTTAGGAACCGAAAACGGGTGGACCTGGCCGAAGCCTAGGATCCGAAAACGGGCGGACCTGGCCGAAGCCTAGGATCCAAAAACGGGCGGTCTTACCAGCTGGATCAGGGCTGAGCCGATAATCTCCACATCATACTCCCAAGTACCTCTACTAATTACTCCAGGTAGTAACATAGTATGCAACAATAAAAGTCATGGCAAAGTTCAACAACATATTTCTACACTGATAACCGTAAATCATAGGCATGCTTGTCATATCAAATGCTAGAGCATAATTCAACATATGGCACAATCGTATTTCTTTCATAAACAGAAAACATGCTAGCTTTTCACAAAATCAAGTTTAGCAATCATATACCCATCGTATGTTTTATTAAATCATGTGAAGCATGTAAAATAGTAAATGTGCAACAGTCATATAGCACACAAGGAACACACCTCAAAAGATGAGATCGGTCAGCCAAAAGGTCTATCTAGCACCGGAATCACGCTCCGCTACAGTACTGGAACCTAAATAGACAAGGATTATGGTTATAATCAAATTTACACCTTGATTCGTATTAAAATACTAAGTTTAGGGTCGTACGAGTGACGATAGGATCACGAGGCGGTACGGATCGAGACGAGCTGGGCTGGGCGTAGGCACGATCGGGAGATCCACGAGAACCTATTAAATCATGAGATCAATATCAGTCCTTAATCATCAGTTTATCTTAATTGACATAACTTATACATATGCATGTTCGGGTTCAACGTCCAATTTGGAAGCTTTCGGGTTAGAATTTCGCGAAACGGGCTTCAAAATCGGACTCAGGACGTCAAAAAACATAAAATAGGGCTTTTCGGAAAAAGTTGACTTTTTGGTCAAAGTCAACGCTGACGTCAGCGGTCAAAGCCAACGCTGACGTCATGCTGACGTCACTGGTCTAAGGCTGACTCGACGAGTTGACTCACTGAGTTGACTCGGACGAGTTGACTCACTGAGTTGACTCGGACGAGTTGACTCACTGAGTTGACTCGGACGAGTTGACTCACTGAGTTGACTCGGACGAGTTGACTCACTGAGTTGACTCGGGTCAATGGTCAACGGGTCGGGTCAACGGTCAACGGGTCGGGTCAACGGGTTGACCGAGTTGACCGGTCGAGCCGGTTCAAACCGATTCGGTCTATGCGGACCGACTCTTACCTTTAAACTTCGAAGATTGCTGGACGGTCACCGGGACCTCGCCGGAAAAGCTATCTCGCGTCGTTTTCTGCCGGAAAAACTCTCAAATCATCAGACCACCATTTTATTACATCATTTGGAACGAAATAACACTGGTACGAACCAAAAACTCACCGGATTAGTCCTTAAAACTCGAACTCGTCGGAAAATTGACGTAGCTCCGATGACGGAGCAAACGACGACGAACGATCGAATGGTGACCTGGGTTTTGACCGGTCGGCAATGGGGAGTCCGACGGCGGTGGCGACGTGGCCAACGAGCGTCGAACGGCGCCGGAAGAACGAAGGCAAAAGTCGACCAATTTAGACCTAGGTTCGCGAACCTTCAACGGTCGATTGCCGGCGAAAGGAACGGCGATTGGGCGCGTGGGTTGAGGGGTTTTGCTCGGGGTTCGACGGTGAACACAATAACGCCGGCGGTGAGCGTCACGGCGCGGCGGTAAGGGAAGATCGACGGTGGCCGATTTGGTTCAAGGGGGAGGGATGTGAACGGTGGTGGGGGCGTTTCTGGAATAATTGGGAAAAAGTTCCCAATTAAATATACTAGATAGGTTAGGTGGGATATTTTTAATTATTTTATTATATATTATTTTTGGATCAAAATAAGAGTTATTTGGGGTGACTTATGACCAAGAGCTTGCCTAGCTCAATTGGCTGGGTACCCAGCTAAACATCCTTGAGGTTGTGGGTTCGATTCCCACAACCCTCACTCCCTTTTTTTTTTATTAGAGTGTTACACATGGCAGTATTAAACTTTTTTTTTTTATTTTATTTTATTTTTAAAACCAATAAATCAAAATTGTTAAAATATCTTAAAATTTTCAAATAATCCCTAAACCATCCCAAATCTGGCCACTACCACCGGTGTTGGTCGCATTTCCGGCGGCGGGCTGAAGCACTCTCCCCTTGCCGAACGACTCACACACTGTTCATCGCCCGTTATGCCTCCGTTCGTCGCGAATTATTTCAATGAACCCTTTGACAATTTTGGCGTTTAGCACGGCGTCGGTCGATTTCCAGCGACGAGGTGATGGGATAAATGCTCGTGATGGTCCGACGAAGGATGTTGTGGGCGGCGGTGTGGCAATCGGCGACAAAATCAAGTTAAATCCGGATTTGGGTTTTGGGTGTTAGGGATTTCAAATTTTGGGGCTAATTTGTGAAATAAAGAAAAATATTTTATTTTTATTATTTTTTATTTAGTTTTAAATATAATTTTGGAATTTTAAGAAGCAGAAATGTGTCATTTAACGGTGAAAATTAACGGATGTTGACGGTGGGTACCTATTTGAGTAATGTTGAAAACGTTAGGCATTTATTTGGCCCGAAAAATACTTTAAGCACCTATCGAAAAAAAGTTTGGGGACTTATTTGCCACTCAAGCTTTTTTTAATAAAATTCTTTAATAAAAAATTGTAAAAGAAATTATAAAATTCATTTAAAATTTTACAAACGTTTTAAATTATTAAAAATTATAAATAGTGAAAACTAAGAAAATGTATTACAAAAATTATAAATTTTTATTAAACATTATGAAAATGCATCAGTGAACGTGTTAAAATCGTTTATTAAAATTACTAATAACTGTACAAATTTTGATCGCAATTAATCTAATCGTTAACAAAATAATTGTAACCGATTCAACCATAGACAACATACACACCAATTGTACCATCGTATCAAAAACCAAGGGTAATATGTAGGTTGCTCTGAATGGGGTGTTGTAAGAGACTCCAAATTTGCAAATTGAGCAACGAATATGCTTGAATTTTGGACTACCTCATGCAATCTACAATGGATTATCAGTAGGTTGTCACTTGTCACACCACACATTAAGAGTTTCGTTGAGCTAAACACCCATGTCCTGAAGCACTGTTGTGAACCACAACATCTGCAAGGTTTCAATATATAGGCTCTGTTCAGCAAAGATTGTGAGATGCCCGTTGGCTTTCAACGTCCATTTTAAAAAAAATTCAATTTTCCAGCAATAGCAAAACGCCCGTTTGAGCATTAAATCAGACAGAGAAACATCTGTTCAACACGCTGCTGGTGCTCATTCAGCATTGCTTCGTGATTGGGCACTCCAACGCCCGTTGGAAAAGCATTGTTGAACACACCCTTAGCCTCCGTTGCAGACCGTGACACTGCTCTTTACTTTCTTGAATTCCATAAGGCCACGTGATGCCCATGAAACACACAATATACATATACAGAGTGAATTCCTCTTCGATTTTTTTATTTTCGATTAGTTGTAATCGATTTGATTATTTGATACTTCAAAATGATATTAATTTCGTAATTTTTTTAAAAAAAATAAAACTCTAAATCGATTTTGAAATATAAAATTTGTGCTTGTTTACACAATAATTGTCACTATCAATACTTGATTTCACTAAAAGTTTTTCTACTCTCTAAAACATAATTACAATTGTGTAAGATAGTTCTAATTTCTCAACGTATTTACACGGTATATATTTGTTCTCCAATGTTAATACGTCTCTATCTATAAACCATGTTTGTTTGCATAACAATTATTTCGATCAATATATTATTACACCGATATATAATTTTAAATTATTAAATTAGTCAGTGTACTACTAAGATTAGATTTCTAGATCTACTTCCGACAAGAGTCAAACGGAGAATTAAAGCAAGAATTTAATGATAAAAAAGCGATCAGACTTACTTAAAATTGATTTATGGAGTATGGTACCATTTTCCCGATAAAAAATATGTTTAATACGTCAAAAAAAGCATTTTGTCCTGCAATTTGATTCGGTCAACATTCGAATTCGGTTTGAGTTTTTAACGAGTCGAGCTGAGATATTTGATACTCGAGTCGAAAAGTTCGTGAGTTACTCGAAAATATAATATATTAAACTTTTTATTTTTTCAAAATTAAAGTGAATTAAAAGGTATGATGTTGGATATTATTATTATTATTAACATTATTATAGAAGGCTTGTGTTATTTCTTTTTACACAGCTTGTGTATCAACATATAATCTATATTATTATTATTATTATTATTATTATTATTATTATTATTATTATTATTATTATTATTATTATTATTATTAATGAGAGGAGAAAAATCGTGAGTTACTCAAGTCCGACTATGTCAAAGCTCGGTCAATGTTCGACTCGAACTCAAATTCGACTCGAATTCTTAATGAGTCAAGTCGAGCTCAACACTACTAAACTCAAGCTCGACTCGAATTTTTACCAAACTTAGTAGAGTTCAGCACTACTCGAACTCCACTCGGCTCATTTACACCCGTATTATGATAACTATGAGATGATACAAGAATTATTCAAATCTGTCATGACACCATGAAGTTCATGAAGCCTTGTCCTAGTTGCAAATCAAGCAGTCGCGGAGATTCCTGTCTCTCCCAAGATCTCATCGTTAGAGAATAACAAGAATATTCACAGTTTAGGCTTCTAATTGTTTCTTGTTTGTATAACGAATTGAGTTGAAGAAAACACAAAAGCTCAATTCATGTAAATGGCCGATATGAGCACCACATGTCCATGTCTAGATTTAATAATGCCAACGTGTCTAATTACAAGTAAAGTTAAATAATTAAAATTGAAGTTAAATATATTTGTGTAAAACTTCATTTCTAAAAAATTAAATGAGATTAACCTTGTTAATGACACTTCGAAAAGAGGTGCTAGATGTTCATTGAATTCGCTTTAGAACTTTAGAAGGTTGATCCAGAAAAGAAAGAAAAAAAAACAGACTTGATTATTCAGTATAAATCTTACTCAGAAAAAAAAAACCTTGATATCTGGACATGTCAAATGTGGCCCGAATGAGCTAAAAAGATGCTAAAATAGTCCAAAACTGGCTTCCCAACCAACATCAAAACATATAATGAAAATTCAATTTTGAAAATCTTTTGAAACATCTCAGATTGAAAAGTTTCAGATCAACTTGGAGGCTTATTTGGAGTCGACTATAGCTTTTTAAAATTATTTCGACTCTATTTTGTCTATTATTATTATTATTATTATTATTATTATTATTGTTATTATTATTTATCTAGTCAGTTTTTTAGATTAAATAAATTTTTTTCTTTGTATTCTACTTTAGTTTTAGGATTTTATTAAGCTATAAAGAGGTTCACCTCCGTTGTAAACAACATCAAGAATTTAATTCAATACATTTACATTTTTTCTTCAAAAAATTCCTTTTAAGAATTTTCTTTTTATTTTAAAAGGGGTGTACATTTCAATTTAAGTCTAGTCTGTCTAAGACAAGATCTCTTATGTCATGTGATTTGAAACAATTTTTTTCTACTGCTTCTTTGATACATACAACATAAAAATTTATCCGAAAAATCTAGTGTGCCATATCCAAGTTTATTTTTCTTGTTCTAGTTCTTTATTTTATTTTATTTTATTTCTTTTATTTTATCTCATTCCTATTTATTTATTTGCTTTCTTTTACTTCGTGTCTTTTTATTGTTTGAGTCTTTGAGAAATTTTCTGTTAGATTTAAAATTTCAGATTACTCGATATTAATTTAATTTGATCGAAGTTTATGTGCTTCTCTATCAATAGGGGTGTAAATAAACCGAACTTCAACGAATAAGGTTTTGTTCGTGTTCGTTTATTTATTTTTGAAAGTGTTCGTGTTTGGTTAAATTTTTAATATCATGTTCGTGTTTGTTTATTTATTTTTGAAGGTGTTCGTGTTTTTGTTTAGCGTCCACGAACATATTTATTTAACGTTCATGAACATGTTAATGTAACGTTCGTGAACATATTCGTTTATAGTCAAAATGGTGAAATTACATACACAACCAGTACTTAAGCTCCTTAGGCTTCACAATTTGAACTTCAAAGTTCACATTGTGTTCAATTTAGTCCCTATCTTCACCAATATTTAAAATGTAGAAAAATAGAAGAAAAAGAGGAACATGGTAAACGAGTCGATAAACGAGCTTGTCTGTGAACATAAATGAACCAAGAACACATTTGTCCGTGGTCGTTTGTTTACTAAATGTACATAAAAATTTGAGATAACTACATATTTAGTACCCTTCCTATTCCCGCGTTACTATTTAAGTACCCCACCTATTTTTTTTGGTAAAATGATACTTAACGTTACGTTTTGTTTCTATTTTGGTACCCCACCATTAAAGAATTAACAACATGCTGACTAGTAGAGAGAAAAACACACGTGACATGCTGACAAGGAGAGAAGAAACCACATGTGGCATGCTACCATGTCATTTTCTCTCTCCTAGTTAGCATGCCATGTGCGCTTTTTATGATTTAGTCGACATGGCATGCTGACTAGGAGAGAGAAAATGATGTGACAGCCTGTCAAATGTGATTTTCCTTTTCCTAGTCAATCCGCCATTAATTTTTGGGTAAATTATACCGTTGACCACCAATCTTTAGGTAAAGTATTAAAATGACCACCTTAAAAAAAATCGCGTCAATTGACTACCTAAACTATTAAAATGGAATCAATGTGACCACCAGCCGTTAATGGGCTAACGGAAGGTGACGTGGCAGTTAAAAAATTAAAGGTATAATCACACATTTGGTCCTTACATTTACACATTTTTTCAATTTAGTCCTAATTTTAAACTAATAAAATAAATTAATTAGGTGGTGACACGTGTCAACACCTTATTGGAGGAATTTAATTATTTATATTTGATTAATAAATTATTTTCCTCCTCCAATCAGGTGGTGACATGTGTCACCACCTATTTAGAGGAGAAAAATAAATTCAACCACACATGCTATCCAAGGGAATCAAACCTAGGCAATCTAGGTACAAAGACAGTGGCTTAGAAATCTAACGAGCCTGAGAAATCTAAGCTCGACTCGGCTCGTTTAGAACTCGAGTCGAGTTCGAGCTTGATTCGAGCCCAATCGAGTTAAGTGTTGACCGATCTTTGATCGTATTGGACTCAAGTAACTCTTCATCTATCATGTCTCATTTAAAGTCCTATGAAGAAAAAACTTTGATACACATATCTTGTAAACTCAAGCTTGTTAATTTTAGGGTTTAGGGTGTTAGTTTAGGGTTTAGAGTTTTAGATTGTTGGGTTTAGAATTTATTATTTAGATTTTTAGGGTTTAATACTTATGTTTAGGGTTTTAAGTTTAAGAATTTAGATTTTAAATTATAAAAAATAAAAAAAATTACTATATTATATTTTCGAGTAGCTCGTGAGCTTTTCGAGTCGGGTATCCAGTAGCTCGGCTCGGCTCGTCAAGAATTCGAGCCGAGTTCGAGTTCGAGTCGAGTCCAATCGAGCCGAGCTTTGACCGAGCTTTGACCGAGTCGAGCTCGAGTAGCTCGCGGTCTGTCTCGTCTCATTTACAACCTTAGCCACTACACCAAGCACAATTTTGTGCTTTAAAACACCAAATTCAATATATATCTTTTTCCAATCAGTGTTCTCCGCCCTTCCCTGGGTTCTCATCGTCTTCATCTTCATCATCTTCATCCTCGTTAAATATACTGCCTTGAGGGAGTTTGATGAGATCCAAATCTCTATCATCTTCATTAAGGAATTTGGATTTCTCATATCCTTTGGTGTGGCGATGTTTAACCAAAAGCCAACGTAACAGCCTGTCTTCCTTGTTCAAGTACTGCAGCTCCTTGTTGATGTTGGGTGTGGCCATCATTGTCATCTGCATGAGATTACCCTGTACAATACATGATCTGAAACTATTGAAGAATATCACAAGAACTGCAGCCAAAATCAAAGAAACTTTCAGCTTAAACAGCAGATCTGAAACTAAACAAATAACTTAAGAACTGAAGTCCAAAAACAAATGGAATCACTCAAATACAACACGGAAATAAGAAGAAAAAGAAAAGGACTCTGGTGTCCATGCAAAAAAGCAATAAAAACTAGAGTAAGCTGCTCAAAAATAGAAAAGTGAACTAAATAGTTTGTAAAAGAAAAGTAAACCCGGATTAGTTTCAGTTCAGCCGCACAATTAACTTTCGATCAAGATTAAACTATGCATAAAGACCAAAACAAGGAAAATTCATCATATTTAACGAGGATGAAGATGATGAAAATGAAGACGATGAGAACCCAGGGAAGGGCGGAGAACACTGCATCAAAACATTTGCTTCCATTAAAATCTCTATGAGTTTTCTGTCACTTTCATTCACAATTACCAAGGAAGGAATATCGGGCTAGAGGCCACCACTCTCTTATTCCCTCCCTATATCAGAAACCAACATGGAAGAAACATAAAATATTATATTACACCAAATTGGATTCCAGAATCTAGAAGTTTTTTATGTTCCAAAGGTGTTCAATGAACTTCTAATACTGCAAGTGGTTGCTGTACATAATTGATGGTTGAAGTATAAACATGCCTTACTATCTCATGTCTTGATAATGATATCAATGTACTCTCCTTTTGTGAAGGAGTTTCTTGTCTTGTGTCTAATTAAATTGCATTAACATAGAGCTTAACCAACAAGAAGTCAAGCAAATTGACTCTGATGCATCCCCACTGGAACGAGTTCAAGAGGCAATAAAATGCATTCCTGTAAGCTCGGAGAAGTCACTAGATGATCTCAAACCCAGCAGCTTCCGACGATGGACAATAGCAGATTATTCGAGAGCCTACAGTACCGGAGCAATAACTCCACTGAGAGTATTGTTCTTGGCTCACTCTTTATGGCATATTTTGGGTTCCATTTATGTGATTATATTTCCACTGATTTTTGAGATTTTCTTGATAGTTTGTATCCTTAATCTTTGGTTTACTATGGTCATGAAAATCAAATTTCAATTCTGCAGGTTGCAGAGCATTTTATAGATGATGAAGATGAAGACGATGAGAACCTAGGGAAGGGCGGAGAACACTAATTGGAAAAAGATATATATTGAATTTGGTGTTTTAAAGCACAAAATTGTGCTTGGTGCAGTGGCTAAGCCATTGTCTTTGTACCTAGATTGCCCAGGTTCGATCCCCTTGGATAGCATGTGTCACCACCTGATTGGAGGAGGAAAATAATTTATTAATCAAATATAAATAATTAAATTCCTCCAATAAGGTGTTAACACGTGTCACCACCTAATTAATTTATTTTTTTAGTTTAAAATTAGGACTAAATTGAAAAAATGTGTGATTATACCTTTAATTTTTTAACTGCCACGTCACCTTCCGTTAGCCCATTAACGGCTGGTGGTCACATTGATCTCATTTTAATAGTTTGGGTAGTCAATTGACGCGATTTTTTAAGGTGGTCATTTTAATACTTTACCTAAAGATTGGTGGTCAACGGTATAATTTACCCTTAATTTTTTACGGTAAAGTATCAAAATAGAAAGAAAACGTATTGTTAGGTACCAATTTGCAAACAAAAAAAGTGATGTACTGAAACAGTAACGCGGGAGTAGGTGGGGTACTAAATATATAGTTATCCCTAAAAATTTTGTTCATGCTTATTTAGTTAACTTAAAAAACACACATTATACAAATGGTTCATGAACATTCATCAAACACATTGTCATTTACACCCCTACCTATTGATGGCTTAATGGCTTAGGGGAATATATACAAGAGTGGAATGGAAGTGCTCTTTAGGGAATTCACTGTATATTAGATATTAGATACATTGGAAGATAGGGTTGGAGAAGAAAATTTAGAGATGTATTTGCAGCAAAAGAAGATAGGGGTGGAGAATACTACAAGGTGTAAGGAAACCAAGCCCCATCTGTTTCTTCTTCCTTCAGATGGACTTCAACTGGTCCAATCGGTAAACTCTCTGCATAATCAGGAAATAAGAATCGCACAGCGAACGAGAAACCGGAAAGTAGGATAGATTGACAAATATTCTTACCAGGATGGAGTGGATATCTTCCAGTAAAGGAACAAGTAATGAAACTAAGGTCTGCATATCCTCTCTAAGGTTGTCACAGTTTTGATCTTTTGTCATAAGGAGAGTAATGAATGTTTCGTTGTCCGGGACGAGTTTTAGCGCCACCTGCAAATTTCACATGTAGAAGAGCAGTAAGTTAAGGCAATGTTTTAGTACTTGGAATGCTGAAACTTTGCTTAAAGAACATGACAACAATTGACCTCTTACATAAAATGTGTGGGTGAAACAATGGTAACGAAGATAGATTTTTAGGGGGTCAAAGAGCAGTAAGTTATGTGCCAAATCAACTGAATACCTTAAAAGCAGCAGATGAAATCCAGCCATGCCATTGCTTCAAAGTAACATTGTAGGATTCTTCAACTGCTTGTTCCATTCTCTGCCCAGGATCCTTCACCAATCTTTGTAACAAAACTACCATAAAATCCATTGACCTGTAAAGGGAAACAAATCTTTGATGAAAGACTATTGCTGGACACCAGGGCAGAGCGGGGAACAAAAATTTAAGGGTCCGGAAATAAAATGTTACTGTAAGAGTTATAAACAAATTGAAAAAACAAACAAGATTAGAAATGTCAATAGTAGGATTTTATATGTTGACTTCAATTAAACAAGTTTACTTTCACTTACAGATTATAACACTAAGGTAAGATCTATTTAATGAGATTGGACCAAATTTAAAAAAGTTGGATCTAAAGGTAAAAATATAGATTGCAAGGGTGAGCATTAGCGGATGCAAGTGCATCGTAGGGTAGTCCTGTGCTTACCCTGAATTTTTTAAACCGCACACGTTTGATTTAAATTTTCTCAATTTTTATGAGTTAGTTCTTAGAATTTTTTAATATTTATAAGTTATGACTACTTTGAATATGTGTGTCCGCCTTCAAAAGTATTTCTGAATCCGCGCCACGGGGTAGGTACCCTTGTGCTACTCCCCTGGCTGGAGAGAAAAGCCTTAAGTCTTGAATGGTTTTCTTATGATATGATATATAATATGCTTAGCCTTAATTAATTACCTGGTAAGCCAGAGAATGGCTCTACTGCAGCTGGTAGAATTTCTCGCATTGCCATCACTGTCTTCTTTTTTCAATATCTCAATCATATTTGAATACTTGGTAGGATGGGATTCGCAAAGAATCTCCAATCTCTGAAAATAAAGAGAAGAGAAACTGAGTTCCATCAACGTTGTTCAAGAAAACTAAGAAGAAATGTAGGGAAACTTCTACAGTACTGTGTATATGCTATGAATTTATCTAAACCTGGATATTCTGATGAATGTCTTGTCCAAGGACGGCCATAGTTGGACCTATCTTGTCTGAAAAAAGAAATATAGGAAAACAAAGTTTAAGTGATATAGATCAGGATTCAGACCAACATGTCGGAAGCCATATAATAATAAGAAGAAGAAAAAGAAGAAGAAAGTGACCAAGAAATTGAAGAATCAATATGCAGACATGAAGAAAGGGTTTGGTAGGGATATAAGCAGCATCAAGATTATCTGCTGCTGCTTCAACTTTGGGTAACATGGAAAGCTCTTCAATGGCAGACCTTAACTCAGACGTTTTATCCATCTCCCTTTATTTCTCTTCATTTCATTCTCCACGACTTCCTTGATTCTATCTTACCTTATATAGCTCAAAGCTGACTTTCCTCAATTATTTTATGCAGATAGAGATATTTAAGAATTGGCCAGTAAACATGCAGCTTCTTAGAACCCAAAACCTCTATTTTATTTTATTCTTCTGTATGCCTCAATATTAATGTTTCTTCTTCAAGAGATTGATGGTGACTATGCATTTGACCTTGGAGTTATTTCTGAGCTATCAATACACTGTTATTTAAATGTAATCTTAAGATAAAATATATCAGAGGCAAATAATTGTTCTTTAATATTCTAATTTTATTGAACCCATTTAGTGGTGATAAATAGCGGAATGTTTAAACATAAAATTGGACTAAAATACTACTCGTGGTTAAATGATATTGATCTCTCCTTATCCACCTAATTAAAAAAATCTCAATTGCCTCCATAGCCTGAGGTTTGATCTCATCAATGACTGCATAAAAATGTTATGTGGGTCCTTGAATTATAACAATAATTTATATGTACATTATCTCATATAAGGGATAAAAATTCACTTCCGGTGTTTTTTTATATGCCTTAACACTAAAAAAAATACTAAAAATTAAATTTTAAGTCATAACTTTAAATTTTAAATTCTAAACCCTACACCCTATACCTAAAAATTACACTCTACTCCAAATTCCCTAAATCCTAACCCTAAACCCTAATCTTTAAACCTAATTTTTAGTATGAGGCATAAATAAGAACACCGAAAAGGGACAGAAAATTTCTATTCCTCGTACGAGAGCAATACATATCATAATCATGTTGGCCATATTGAAAAAGTTTCCATTCCAATAACATCGATGTTTTTGTCTAAAACTCGACCATTTTACAATATAATTTTGACACTGGGATAATTTATTCTTGTGGATTTTGTACTTTTGAAATGGTATCGTTGAAAACTCGTGTAGGCAAGGGTTTTATCTCGTTTCCGAAAATGTCTAGGTTTAATTTTATATCCTTATGGGTAATAAAGAAAGTTATGAAGGATTGATCCAGTCCTAATTCCTAAGTCGTCTTAATTTGGTAAAAGAATTACATAATGTTTAGAAGCCTTTAGCAATGGGTAAAATGTAGCCTTAGTTAACGAATAATTAGTGTGTTTTTGTTTTCTTTACTCAACTCCAAAAGTTTTTAAATGAATGTTGTCGACGTTAGTATTTGTCCGGCTCGAAAAAGTAAAGCCTTGAAATTTGATCGATAGAATGAAGTCCTCATCGGTTATTTTGAATTGGGTAGGACCTGCCAGTTTGGTCTATGTCTATACCGAGATCTTGATTTAATTCGAGAGTCTGGCTACACGTGATGAAGGTTGAAGCACCCCATTGTGCTGCAAAGGAATGGTTAATAGCATTACTAATGTTTAAATAATAATGATGAGAAAGAATGAGAGAAACGAAGCATGCTAGAAAATTAAAATGTCAATAACAATGAAATTAGGGCTTAAACCTAATATAGGGTTATGTTAAGTTGATCAATCGAATCGAAAATGGCTAAGAGGGGTGAATTGGCTTTTTAAAATTGAAAAGAGCAAATTGAAAAATGAAAAATTCAAGACAAGACAATTTATAGTGGTTCAAGCTTAGAACAAGCTCTACATCTACTACCTTAGCTCTCACTAAGGATTTTCAACCAATTTTACTAGAAATTCGTCCCCTTTTCTCGGATTAGGAGGAAACCTTACAAATCGGTTAATCTTTCTACCCAAAGATTAACCAAAAACTCTCTCAAATACAAAGAAGATTGACAATATGAAAATTGTCTCTCACTAGGTTGATAGATTGCCCAATTGCACTTAAACACCCCCCAAACTTGAAATAAGATAATACAATGGAAGATTACACAAGTTAAAACTGTATCGACACCCATTAAGCAACTCGTATCGATACACTGTGGCTTGTATCGATACATTTTTACCATAAATGCATTTTTAAGCAGACTTGAGTTCAAAATTGAATTTTAAACGATCCTAAATGCATGTGTATGATGAATGAGCAACATTTATGGACTAAAACAGATACATACCCCCCCTAGCAACAAGCATAGATGCATCAAGAGGAAAAACTGCATAAACAAGATCATCATTCAAATTCAAGCAAATTTTTGACACTTAAGGTCTTTAAAAGGTTAAGATGTACTAGTTAGACCTAACTCTCTCCTAAGAGTCCAAAAACGCTCTTTGTCTAATGGCTTTGTAAAGATATCTGCTAGTTGGTTTGAGGTGTTAGCATATTCTAGGAAAACATCATTCTTGAGGACATGGTCACTAATGAAATGATGTCTTATCTCTATGTGCTTGGTTCTAGAATGTTGGATGAGATTCTTAGTGAGACATATGACATTAGTGTTGTTACACTTAAGGGGTATGGTACCTACATCAACCCATAGTCTAGAAGTTGTTGCTTCATCCAAAGAACTTGAGCACAACAACTTTCGACCGATATATATTTTGCTTCGATGGTAGATAAGGCTACACTATTTTGTTTCTTAGAGAACCAATATATGAGCATACTACCTAAAAATTGACAAGTGTCGAAGGTACTTTTTCTATATATCTTACAACCCCCATAATTCGCATCGAAATAAGCATGAAGGTTAAAAGAAGAGTCTCTAGGATACTAAAGACTTAAACAAGGTGTATCTCTAAGGTACCTAAAAATTCTCTTAATGGCTACAAGGTGTGATTCTCTAGGGCTATCTTAAAACCTAGCACACAAGAAAACACTAAACATGATATCAAGTCTACTTGTAGTAAGGAAAAGCAAAGAACCAATCATAGAACGATAAAACTTAGAATCAACACACTTACCCTGTTCATCTTTGTCAAGCGTAATTGATGAACTCATTGGAGTGGCTTGAGGCTTCACATTCTCCAAGCCAAACTTCTTGAGCATATCCTTGATGTACATAGCTTAATTGATAAAGATGTCATCATTCCTTTGCTTGATTTGGATCCCAAGAAGAATGAAAGCTCCCACATCATGCTCATCTCAAACTCACATTGCATTAACTTAGAAAATTCTTGGCAAAAAAAATCATTAGTAGAACCAAATATAATATCATCAACATAAATTTGTACTACTATGATGTCATTGCCATTTCTTTTAATGAAAAGTGTAGTGTCCACCTTCCTTTTTTCAAAACCTTTTTCAACCAAAACGTTTGAAAGCCTTTCATACCAAGCTCTAGGAGCTTGTTTCAAACCATATAAAGCTTTAGTTAGTTTAAAAATATGGTTTGGGTAAATTGGATCTTCAAAATCGGGTGGTTGTTCAGCATATATTGTTCATTTATAAAACCATTTAAAAATGCACTTTTAACATCCATTTGAAAAAGCTTGAATTCATGATAACATGCAAATGCAAGAAACATCCTAATTGCTTCAATTGTAGCTACGGGTGCATAAGTTTCATAAAAATTGATTCACTCTTCTTGAGTATAACCTTGAGCAACAAGTCTAGCCTTGTTCTTCACTATGTTACCACTCTCATCTAGTTTGTTTATAAAGACCCATTTAGTTCCTATAGTAGACTTATTACTAAGCCTATCAACTAATGTCCAAGCTTTATTCCTCTCAAATTGATTAAGTTCTTCTTGCATGGCCAATATCCAAAAATCATTATTAATGCCTCTTTGATATTTTAGGCTCAATGCATGAAATAAATGTAACATTATTAAGCAATCTAAGAGAGGACCCAGTGATTACCCCCCTTGGATGGATCACCCAAGATTTCACTATCTTTGACATAGTTGAGTTCCCTTGGGTAGCTCACTTTCTTTTCACCAAGATTCATGTTCTTCAAGGATTCTATGAGAGGATCGTGTGCTTCTTCTTCTTTAGTTGGAACCTCATCAACCTTTGATGATTGTCCACCATCATTGGCTTCAATGATCCCTACATCATCATCATCACAGGAATCCGTCCTCGGAAGGAGGTTATCATTGAAAACCACATGAATAGACTCTTCTACAACTAAGGTTCTTTTGTTAAACACTCGATAGGCTTTAGAGTTTAAAGAATATCCTAAAAAAATAGCTTCATCACTTTTTGCATCAAATTTATCTAAATGATCTTTTCCATTATTTAAAACAAAACACTTGCATCCAAAAGAATGAAAATAGCTAATGTTAGGCTTCTTTGACTTTAAAATCTCATAAGGAGTTTTCTTTAAAATTGGCTTAATCATTACACGATTTATAATATAACAAGCGGTGTTTGTGGCTTCCGCCTAAAAATACTTAGGTAGATTATTTTCACAAAGCATGGTTCCAACCATTTCTTCTAAAGTACAATTTTTCCTCTCATTTACACCATTTTGTTGAGGAGTGTGAGGTGCAGAAAAATTGTGGCTAATACCATTTGAGTTACAAAAATCCTCAAAACCTAGATTTTGAAATTTCATTCCATGGTCACTTCTAATATGAGTTATGTTTTGACCAATGTCATTTTGAGTAACTTTTTAAAATGCGATAAATTTTTCTAAAGCCTCATCTTTTATACTTAAAAAGAGAACCCAAGTGTATCTAGAGAAATCATCAACTAAAACATAAGCATATGATTTTTCACCCAAGCTAGTTGTCCTAATAGGCCCAAAGAGATCCATATGGATCAATTGTAAAATTCTACTAGTTGAAACATCATTTAAGAATTTAAATGAAGTTCGTTTTTTTACCCTTAGCACAAGCATCACAAATTTTATCTAAAGAAAATTTTAGCTTAGATAAACCTCTAACTAGATTTTGGGAAACCAATTTCTCTAAAAACACTTATGCTAGCATGTCCTAGTTTCCTAGGCCATAATCATGCATCATTTTCATTTTGAGCAACCAAACATGCATGTGATGTATGAATGTCATCTAGATGCACCATGTATATGTTACCTATGCGATGACCAATGAGCATTATCTTATTTGTTTTAATGTCCACAATTTTGCAAGCATTTATGTCAAAAAGAACATTAAAACCTTTATCACATAATTGACTAATGATCAACAAGTTATGCTTTAGACCATTGACAATAACACATCTACAATAAGAATAGAAGAGAGATTACCATTGGAACCTATACTCTCAATGTAGCCTTTGGAGTTGTCATCAAATGTCACCACTCCACCACTCTTTGGCTTTAGCTCCATGAATCTACTCTTGTCGTCGGTCATGTGTCTTGAGCATCTACTATCAAGGCACCAAGTGTTTTGACTTGAAGCTTTAGCTTTGTAGCAATGCTCCCCCTACAAACAAAGATTAGTTCTTGATTTTTGGTATCCAAATCATTTTGGGTCCATGTGAGTTAGCTCCCAAACACTTGGTTCCCTTAGGAATCCAAGAAGCAATAGCATTAATATTATTAGAAACTACTAGTTCCTTAGAAACCCATACATTTCTAATCATTTTACCTTTAGGATGCCTTTGGGAGCCTCTTTTTTTGTAGCCATTAAAGTTCCTCTTCACATAGTTGGGTTTTGAAGAGCTTGCTTTTTTTAAAATCTTGTTTCTCATGTACGTTTAGAGAAGCCTTAAGCTCATTCACCACTTTGTGGTGATCATCATGAACAGCTGAAAGAAGATTTTTCAAATCCACATTTTCATTTTGAAAATACTTTAAATCATCTTGTAAATCCGCAATCTTCTTTTCAAGTTCTGAGTTGGTCGTAGAAAGGGAATTGTTTTGGTTTTCCAAATCAGAAATTATTTTCTTGTTTCTCAAAACCGATTCCTTATATTTCTCTACCAACTCATCGTAAACCTCTTGCAACTCATCATATGCATCTTGAAGTTCATCATATGAAAAATTGAAAGTAGATGAGTTAGGGTTTATCGTAGGATCATCATCAATATCCATGAGGTAAAGATTAGCCACTCCGTGCCCCTGTTCATTGGATGATGATTCTTCATCGCTCCAAGTAGCAACGTGGGCTTTGTGCTTTTTCTTCTTATCGATCCCCTTCTTTTTGAGTTGAGTACATTCTGATATTATGTGCATCGGCTTCTTACACTCATAACAAATGAGTTGATCCTTTTATTCTTCTTTTATTCTTGTTCTTGAAGTCTTTTCTTCTTTGGAACTTTCTACCCTGGTTGTACTTCATGAACTGAGAGAATCTCTTGGCTATCATAGCCGATTCCTCAAACTCATCCTTACTAGAATTGCTTTCCTCTTGAGATGCCTTGAGAGCAATTCCTTGCTTCTTCTTCTCTACATCTTTCTTCTCCACTCTTTTATCTTCTCTTCTCTTTTTCTTCTTCCCTTCCTTGCTTCATGATCTCATGAGTAAGGAGAGATCCCACCAACTCTTCGAGCTTCAAAGTCTTCAAATTCTTGGCCTCGATGATTACGGTTCTCTTCTCATCCCATGATTCGGGAAGATAGTAAAGAAGCTTTCGAACTAGCTTGTCTTCGAGAATGATCTCACTGAAGCCCTTGAGACCATTTACAATGACGAAGAACTGATCAAACATCTTGGAGATGCTCTCATCCAGCTCTATCTTGAAATTCTCATAACTCAAATTAAGGATCCTAATCTTGGTCTCATTTACATCGTTGGTGCCCTCGTAGATGGTCTCTAGATTGTCCCACACTTCCTTTGCACTTGTGCAAGACGACATCTTTGCATACATATTGGGTCCAAGTGCACAAAAGATGATGTGAAGAGCCTTATCATTCACTCGAAGTCTTATTCAATCTTCATCGGTCATTTCCGCTCTTTTTTTTTGGACTAGCCTTCCTTCTTCATCTTTCTTCATCGGAATTGTTGGCCCATCTTCCACTACATCTCAAAAGACATAGTCATTGGACATGATGAAGAGCCTCATTCTATTTTTTTCCGATTGGGATAGTTATCCCCATTGAGAAATGGTGGCTTAGTGATCGATTGTGACTCAAGGAAGTTTTGACCAGAGGTAGATGTCATGGCTTGATTCGAAGTTTGATTGATCTTATTGTAGGATCTTCACTTGTAGATGTGAGCCCCTAAAAGATTTAGGCTCTGATATCAATTGTTGAGTCGATCAATCGAATTGAAAATGACAATTCAAGAAAAGCCAATTTATAGTTGTTCAAGCTTAGAAGCTCTACATCCACTACCTTAGCTTCCACTAAGGATTTTCAACCAATTTCACTAGAAATTCGTCCCCTTTTCTCAGATTAGGAGGAAACCTTACAAATCGATTAATCTTTCTACCAAAGATTAACCAAAAACTCTCTCAAGTACAAAGAAGGTTGACAATCTAAAAAATGTCTCTCACAAGGTTGATAGATTGCCCAATTACACTTAAACACTCCCCAAAGTTAAAATAAGATAATACAATGGAAGATTACACAAGTGGGGTTTAAGAATTTGACTTTATGAGCTCTAGGGTTTGGATATGTGCTTGGATTGTTGCAAATGAAATCAATAGTTGTTGTTGTAGCTTTTGAGGCTTGTTTATATATCCTTGCATTGATTTCTAGCCGTTCTGGTGGTTGAGATCATCAATAGAGCCGTTGGGCTTCATTTTCTCGCAATAAATGCACTTCTACAACCGACTATATTGATACTCGAACAAGGGTATCGATACATTTCTTAAAACATAAAGAGTCATTGTGCACGTTTAAGAGGGTGTATCGATACACTATAAGGGCCTATCGGTACGAGTATAGTGTAAAAAAAGGGGCGTAGATATACTCTAAGATCTTATCGATACGAATTTTGCTCGCTGGAATCCTGAGTAAAACATTAGCAAAAAGTGTATCGATACGCTATATGGGCGTATCGATACGGTCCAACGACCGTTTGAAATTTTGCTGAAATCATAACTGACAAGCAACGGTCAAAAACTTTAAATACAAAGATTTATCGAATCAGATCAAACCATATCGATACTGGTACAACTGTAGCAGTACACTATGTCTTAAAGTTAAGCCTAGATAAATTACCGTATCGATACGAGTATAACCGTATCGATACACTTTTGTTGATTAAAATTCTAGAACCTCAAAATCGTATCGATTCGACTATAGCATATCGATATGCCTTAGCGTACAAGTAAGTTTGGGGCTATAACACTTAGAAAAATTTTGCTTGAACAATTTATTTGACTTAGAAACATTTTGGTTCAAATTTGCTTGTCAATTTGTGAAACATTGAAATACTTAAAAAGTTTATTTACTTTTACAAACATGTCCTTAGACTCTTTGTTATATCAAAATCAAATTAGGTCTTACAAATTAGGACCTAATTGTTGCTAAGTAAGAGAACAAGACTAACCAAATTCAAATTAAAGACTAAAATGAACTCAATTAAGAAGTATGGGTTTAATTTATCAATCATTTTCAAATAATGGGTCAAATTAACAAATTATGAATCAAGACCAATTTTATGAATAAGCAATTAAGAGCCAAATAGAAACTAATTTAAAATTATATGGCTCAATTATTAATCAATAATGTGGTAATGACCTAATTAAAAGATGCTAAACCTAGGAGCAAAAAATTGACTAACGTGATTTTAAGGACTTAATTGAACCAACCCTAAGAGTTAAAGACCTAAATCAAAAATGAATTTGAATACTGAGACCTAATTAAAAGATCTAAAAGGCAATATGATCTAAGATGGATTTTCTTGTTTCTCTAGTTTTAGGGGTTTAGATTCATTTCCTCGTTCCATTTCCCTTAGCCGATTTTTGACCCCTAAATCCTTAGAGTTTCGGTCATCAAAAAGAGAAGCAACCTTTAGTCAACCGCAACGATTGCCATTCATCGGCACTGTGCGCCACCATCATACCCTTCTACTTGATAGTAAGATTAAAATCGAAAGTTTAAGGCTTCAACTATTATATCCTTTGATCTCAAGGATCCATCGTTGGATCGGGCTGATTCTTGGGTATGATGGTTGTCTTTCTACTACAAGATCGGTCAGTACTCTGATTCGAAATCAGTGCTTCGATCATCGAAAATGAAGGCTAACACCTTTTGTCTTCTCTTCTTTTTCGACTAAATTTCTGATTAGAAATGCAGAATGTCATTTGATTTATAAGTTATAAAGAGATTTGAATAGTTTAGGAAACAAAAATATTTTTTATGGAAATAGTTAGTTTTATTAAAAAAAATATTTAAAATTACAGTGAGGGTTTACAATCATGTGAATAAACTAAACACAAAATTCAGACAATTTTCTATAACCACTGAAATAAAAATTAGCCACTTAAGATTATAAAATGACCATACAAGGAAAAGCGTAAAAACCCAACTAAAAGACTCAAACAAAATGGAGATATGAACCAAACCATCAATCGACGGTGAATGATAAAATCATCAACAATAAAATAATGATGCATATAACGATGAGGCACTTTAACAGAACGATCAATACCGCAGCTCAATCGAGAATAATAAATGATGATTGTGAGCACTTATTCAAATCTAGCTCGAGGGTCCAAAATATGGAATATCGTAATGATAATAAAATAACTGTCATCTTGATAAGTCGATGTGACGTCAAATCTAACCTTGAGAAAATTTAAAAGAAAAAAAGGCCACACGACCAAAAAAATATATAGAAAATGTGCCAAAAGGTAGAGAAAAAGTGTCACGAGACAGAGAAAAATGTGCCACAAAAGCAAAGTTATTTTTAATAAAAATTAAGGTAAATTACGTAAATCGTCACTAAACTTTACTCTCAAACTTATTTTGGTCACTAAAGTTTTAAAATGTTCAATTTACTCACTAAAGTTTAGACATTGAACGTTTTTTGTCATTCCTCCGTTAACTTTTTGATGACATCGATTTACCAAAAAACGGAGAAACTTCTCCAAGATCCGAACGGTGGAAAGCTTCACCGGCATGAGGGAAGCAATATACTAAGAAACGGGCTCCACCCAACGATAGAGAAGGGATATTGGAGAGAAAAAACCAAAGGTTTTTCCCGATTCGTGAACTTCGTGGTACTTTCCGGTGAAATGGTGGTCGGATTCGGACTCAGAGGGCCGAAACGAAGTGACTAGTGAAATTTGGAACCGAAGGACCACTATCTATGTTCAATGTCTAAACTTCAGTGACCAAAATAGATTTGAGAGTAAAGTTCAAAGAAAAAAATGTTCAACGTCTAAACTTCAATGAGTAAATTGAACGTTTTGAAACTTCAATGATCAAAATATGTTTGAGAGTAAAGTTCAGTGATGGTTTACATAATTTATCGTAAAAAAATAAAGATGAAATATACTAAAACAATGAAAAATAAATGATTATCGACAGTTGGCGAACATCAATTCGACATTCAACATTGAAATTAATGTATTCGTCGACAAAAAAAAGAAAGGCTACGGTTTAGTACAAAAATGTCTTCTAAAATATATATAATAAATGATGTGTTTATGTATACAATCCAAATAATTAAACATTTAGGTAAGCAATGATCCAAAAACTGGATATGGTTGTTTGATAAAAAAAAAACTGGATATGGTTGAACATTTTTATATTAGTTTTCCTTACATCATTGGCATCAAGGCTTATATAGTTTATTAGATTGCCCACCTCATATTTAATGATTTTTTCATAATTTCTTTTTTAAAATTTTATTTAAGTATTAAGATAATTTTTGTGTTTGATTTTAAATTTAAATAAATTTATACATACATGTAAATTTATTGTTTAAACTTGGGTCACAGTCGAACATATTATTCTCTACTATTGGAACCACTCTTTAAATTTTATTTAGTGCTTTTTTTTAGAAATGGAATCTTTGCAAGAATTTGTGAAAAACATATAATTTTCACATACAAAACTACTAGAATAAAGTATTCATGCCGGTGCTACTGCTATTGTCTGTGGAGACAAGTCTAAGTTGTGTGTTTTTTAATCTAAATTTTGTTTCTGATATTGGTCGAGTAAAATGTTATATATCCAAATGTAATTTGGCAACCTCATTTTCTATTTGTTTTCCTTAATGCGCTTAATCTTACTGTTGGGTAAACAACAATTTGAGCAAAAATTAAAGATTTCACCTGTCAAGTCTATTAATTTTGATGTTTGATGAATAGCAGATTAGAATAGCAGATTGAGCTGAAATCTCTAATTAAAAAAACTATTAATATGAGCCTTTTGAAATTAGAAGTTTTAAAATAAGATTTATAAAGACCTTTTTATCCTTAATAATTATAAAAAATTTCCAAATAACCTAAATTTAACATTTTTTCTATTTTAATTCTTCACTCTCACACATTTATTTTTGTATTTAAATTTAATACTTTTTATTTTTTTCTTTTAATTCTCACACGTTTATATTTGTATTTAAATTTAATAATTAATTAAATTATATTAAAAATAATTATATCATTAATTAATTAATATATAGATCCTTCAAATATGCTTAGAAATATCATATTAAAAAATATTTTTTATAATCTAATTAATATTAATAGATAAAAAATATTGATAATTAATAAACTATTCAAACAAGTATCAAATGTAATCATGTCCTTATATGTTATTTTGCTTGTTTAAATAATCAAACAACTATCAACTATCAGTTAATTTTACCAAACACTTTTATACAACCAGCTAGTCAAATCAGCTATCCACTATCAGCTAATGTAATCCGCTATCAGCTATCAACTATCAACTATCCGATAATTGCCAATTAGGGCCTATGACTTTATACGTCATTTTGCTTGTTTAAACAATCAAACATCTATCATCTATCAATTAATTTTACCAAATACTTTTATACAATCAACTAATACAATCGGCTAGTCAAATAAGCTAATGCAATCAACTATCAACTATGAGTTAATGTAATCCGCTATAAGCTATTCACTAATTGCCAAACATTGTCAATGTCTTTTTAACACTATCTCTCCACCATCAAAATGTCTATTAGAATATCATTTTTAATAGTCTTAAGTGATTATATCGTAGTATTTGTTAATACTTTTTCTTAAACCTTTAAAAACGTACACACACGTTGTAGATAAGACTGTTTAAACTCGAGTCTCTTAAAATGAACATTATCCTCTTTTTCACTAGATCCACTTAGGGATGGGCATTTTACCCGACCCGGTCGGGTCGAGTCAGATTTTTTTAATGAAAACCCGGGTTCGGTCGGGTTTTTATTAAGGGTGAAGTCGGGGCGGGGCGGGTTTAGGGTGAAAAATACCCTACCCGACCTGGGACTAATTGTGTAATTTTCTCCTAAATTTTTTAGGAATATTTATAATAATACTCCTTCTTTATATATTTTTTATAATTAGGTCCTTAAAATTGAATTTTTATTTACAATTTAGTCCTTAAATTTATGATTTTTACAATTATGTCCCCTAAAATTATTTTTTTCCAATTAAGTCCTTAAAAATATTTTTTTCTATAGGTCAAGTCGGGTCGGGTTTAGTGTATTTATTTTTGAGTCGGATTTTTGTAAAAAAATATGTTCGGGTCGGGTGCAGGTATAGAGTATTTATTTTCGGGTTGAGTTCGGGTGGGTTAAAAACCCGACCCGACTCGTGCTCATCTTTAGATCCACTTGTTAAGTTCTAATAAGGTTTTTAAAAACAGAGGCAGAGATTCCTAATAAAGGCATCTCAATTAAATTAAGGCATTTGAATATAAGGGAATCGTACGCATATTACCAAAGCAAATGTTGTTGAGCTGACCGAATTCTTGCCTTCTTAAAGCATAATTAAGGAATGGAATCCGGAAAATCCACCTAACTGTCAGCAGTTAAGAGGGTCAACTAGGTGACTGTAGCACCATTCACTTGCAGTCGTAATGATACATAAAATTATAATCTCACATTACCCAAGTGTCAACAAATATTCTATTCTAGACATTACTTTAATGTGCATTCTATTCCACTTGGAATCTTATCGCAAATTTACATCGGCTGCTATTTTTCAAATGTTGCATTTTTCTTAGCAATAGGAGTTGGATTTTATTAAATAATAACATAAGGTTACACAAATACAATGCACTCAAAAAAAAAATAGAGACTATGTCCATAAAAAATTATACAAAAATAAAACATGAAAGCTAAAAGTGCAAAGAAAAGCAAACATTTCCCTTGAGATTAGTGCACGTTGTCAAAGAACCTAGAAACGTTCATGAATCTCCTTTGTCTATATTCAAACGATACATTTTACGAAGTGAAAAATGAGTGGTGAATGAACCAAATTATCATACAGATTACTTCGCTACACAATTCTGATTACACCGGTCATGGGCGAATTTAGGGGTGGAATTACCTAGGACATAGCCCACCCCATGCCCTCCAATTTTCTTTACTCAGTCCCAAAAATAAAAGTTTTTGAAAATAGATTTTTTTTTTAAATTTTTATGGTTCTTACATTAAAAGATTTTTGTTTTATCGTTTTCAAGTCAAACTTAAAAATTAGGACAATTTTATCCTTCTATTTTTATAGGGGTGTAAATGAAACAAGTATCCAATGAACTATTCTTATAACGTTCATTTATTAAGTTAAATAAACGAGTATGAACAAATTTCTTATGTTCGTTTAATAAACGTACGGACAGGAATAAATGTGTGTTTGTTTTGTTTATGTTTATATACAAGCTCATTTATTTATTAATGATATCTTTTATAAAAAAAATAAAATAATATCTCTCTATTTTTATATTTAAATTTCAACTCATTAATCTAAGAAATATATATTATATTTGCAATCGTTATTGATAATTTGAAAACAAGTTGTGGACAGTGTGCTCTAACGACTCACTTTGTAGATCATATGTGTAAGGGGAATGTTGTGTGTGTGTGTGTATATATATTATTCTTACCTTGTGTTCGACAAATGTTAAAAATAAGTGTTATGTATGAATGTATCATCTTACCTCATGATAACTTTATTATATTATTGACATTAAATTCAGTTTTAACTATACTATATTTTAGTTAATGAACAAATAAAATGAAATAAAGAGATGCACACTCAAAATATGTTCAAATTTTCAAATAATGTTTTTAAAGGATATTAGACAAACTCAAAAACGTAAACTTTGAATAAAACTAGTTTAAGTTATTGAATAAGTGATAATTTCTTATGATATCCAAAATAAGCAAAGAACTAGCCACTAAAGCTAATATTCAATAAAATATATTCTTATAAATAACAATAACAAAACATAAATTTAAATGACATTGATACTTATTTACATCATTGTAAATAAGCATTTACATCGTTGTAAATAGGTATTGATAACTTATTTACACTTAGTCACGTATGTTCGTTAACATTTAATCATATTATTTTTAGTTGTTACTCTATTTTTAAATTGAAAACTATATAAATGAGCTATGTTAGATAAATTTGTTGTTCTGTTTATATTGGCCCAGTCAATAATATTTTCCTGGATTCGCAACTAACGCCGACAAAAAACAACCAAAGGGGATCAAACTTCCTATGACCACCGAAAGACCCAAATTAGAAAACAAGCATCGTCAGAATCTATATACAAGCACCAAACGACCGCTAAGGTATGCAAAAATCGTGTCAAACGACATAGGAAACACACCACAAAAGAAAAAGAAAACATGACATAAATGCAGAGAAAAAGCGTGCCATAAGTGTAGAGATTCTTATTGAAAATTGAGAAAACTAAACACAAAACAAAATATGACAAAGCAAAGAAAATAATGAACATAAGTGGTTAACAACCAACACTAAGATTAGTTTCGCTGCTAGCCAAAAAAAAGTGAAGAAAACTTGCTACCTTAAGTTGAGAGAAAACCTAATTAGAAACAAATCTTAATTGCAAAAGCCTTTAAATGTTGTCTTTTAATCGTTAAAAAAGACATTGTGTCATACAACTATAATATTTGTAACACTCAAATCTATATAAATGAAAATAAATTTACATGGTAAGTAAGTTGTATATGTAAGACTAACTGATATGCCAGCTAGACTAAGAGTTAGTTTTATCTAACTAATATTAGTTGTAACCGTCTGGGCCAATCCCCTAACCCAGCTTGGGCTGTGTGTATATAAGTCAACCCACATCTTTGTAATCAGATAACTTTCGGGCTATAATCTTTTATTTTTTCTTAAAGAAATAATATTTTTTCTATCTTCTTCTCCTTTCTCTAGTTTTCCACCATTATTATAGCTGCAAGCTATAGTTCGTAACATGGTATCAAAGCCAGGTTGGTCCATTTTCTGGTGACATTTCGTGTTCTGGTGCGGAGTTTTGCGTCGTTAACAGCTGTTGTAGTTTTTGGCGTTTAATTGGTGAGATTGTTTTGAACTTTTCACCTCTCATTTTTCTAGTGTTGTTGTTCCGTATGATTTTGCTTTACTTTGTTGATCGTTATCTTAATCTATTACTGCGTATTTTTCTCGTGTGTTCGTTGTTGAAAACCTGTTTGGCTGGTTCTGATCTGCTTCACTAGGGTTTCTGATATGCTTTGCTAGGTTTTTTATCTTGTTTTCTACACGTTTGTTGTATCTGCTTTGCTAGGGTTTTCATGCGCTGCTCTATTTCTTTTCTCTGGTTCCTCTGCATCTGTCAGATCTGCCTTTGTTGCATTTTTCTATTTATGTTTGTATTTCATCACGATGGAGGTTGATATCACTGATGTAGTCAATCCTATTGCTACGCTTAATACTACCTCTGTTACTAGTAATGTGGATTCTGGTACACCTATTTTGAATAGAATTTTCTCTACAAAAAAAATAAATGTTACCTTCAATGATCATAATTACCTATTGTGGCATCAACAAGTGCTTCTTACCATTAAAACACATAGGCTGCTAAAGTTCATTGACTCTAATGTTATATGTCCTACACAATATATTACTAAGGATGGTCTTGTGAGTATTAATACTGAATATGAGTTATATGAAGAACAAGATGGTGCCTTGGCAATCTGGCTTCTTTCTTTTGCCAGTGAAGAAGTTCTTCCTCACCTTATTAAACATAATACTGCTTATGAAATATGGAATACACTTCTCAGGCAATATAGTGGAAAAACTACCTCTAGACTCATGGCATATAGAAGGTCTCTACATTCTCAGAGGAAAGGAGAGTTGAACATGAAAGATTATCTAATGAAGATTAAGTCAATTTGTGACAGCTTAGCTAGCTCTGGTGATATATTTTCATATTAGGAACACATTACTGTTATCTTGAATGGTTTACCTTCAAAGTATGATTCATTTGTGACTTTTATTACTGCTAACCCATCGACTTCTTCTGATTTGAGATCTGTTAGAACAATTCTGTTAGATGATGATTCTAGACAGGCTAATTTTTCAATCAAGCTCATGTTTCAGCCCATGTTGTCATACAACAACATCTAGGGACTTCGAATATGAGCAATGCCTCTCCTGGTCTTAGTTTTTCCAATCAATCTAGTGATTGTCCTCCTTCTGAAAATCTGACTGTGAGTTCTGATACTACTGGTTCCAGTAATAATGGCTACTCCAACTTCAATAGAGGTAGATGTCGTGGTGGTAGATACACATCTTCCAGGCCTTAGTGCCAACTATGTGGTAAGCTGGGACACCTTGTAGAGAGGTGCTATTATAGATATGATATCAGTTTCAAAAATGAGTATTTCATAAACAATCAAAGTAATGAAAATAGGATCTATGTTATACCACAAGCCAACACTCACTCCTACAATAACGATAGTGTTCCAGCTTATAATATTGTCTATTATACACCACCACCTATGATAAATGTTACTCACTCTGCCTCTCCTCAGCCAGTTCATAATTTTTCTCTTGTTCTGAGTTTTGTTCCTCACACAGTCTCTAATTTTTCTGTGCCTACTCAGAATTTTTCTCCTGTGCAGAATTTCTCTCAACCTCATTCTCAGAGTCCTTCACAGTCTCAGACTGGTTCTCCTTTACAATTTGGTGCTTCTGCTCCTATTCTTAGTGCATCTATTGTGCCTCCAGCTTCCCAGATATTTTCTCATATAGTTCCTCAATTTGTTCATCATGTGGCATCTTATGTGGTTTCCTCACAAATACAGTCTCCTCAAGCTCTCATTGCAACACCATAGGTGGTGGATGACAATGCATGATTCCTTGACTCAAGTTCCACACACCACCTCACCAGGGAGTTTGGTAACATGCATCAAGTCATCTCATATCCTTCTTCATGTACAGTAAAAGTTGGTAGTGGTCACTCTATTCCTATTCATTTTGTTGGTCAGTCTACCCTTGTTGGCAAGTTTCAAAATTTATAGTTGAGAAATTTACTTTATGCACCTAACATTACTAAAAATCTTCTGTTTGTTTCTAAATTTACTTAGGACAATCAGGTAATGCTTGAGTTCTATTAAAGGATGTGCATGGTCAGAGATTTAGAAACTAAAGAATTTTTAATGACAGGATATTAGTGTAATGGTCTTTATCGGTTACAGAATGCTAGTTCCAACACTGAGAATAATGCCTTTGCTAGTTGTGGTAGTTCAAATAAGATTGATACTTTTTCTAGTAGTGGTAGCTTTAATAAAATTGATAGTTCTTTTAATGTTGTTGTTTTTAAGTCTGTAACTTTGGACACATGTCATTAAAGGCTTGGTCACCCTTCTAAAGATGTCCTTATTAGAGCCTTAAATAAATTTAGTATTTCTTTTGTTCATAATAAAGAAGAGTTTTTGCATAGCGCATGTTAGTTTGGCAAGTATCATAAGCTACCTTTCTCTAATTCTTCTATCACTTATAATCATCCTTTTGAATTAATTGTTGCTGATGTGTGGGGTCCTGCCCCCACTTTATTCCATCATATTCAGGTATTATGTAGCTTTCAAAGATGCCTTTTCTCGATACACATGGATTTATTTTTTGAAAAACAAATCTAATGTTAAAGTTGTATTTTTTCTGTTTCACAAGATGGCAGAAAAACTTCTTGGTCATATGCTTAAGACTCTGAAAACGAATGGAGGTGGTGAATTTGTTGCACTACAAGGATATCTAAAAAGCAAAGCATAGTACACATGTTCTCCTGCCCTCACACTTCAGAGTAGAATGAAATTGTGGAGAGAAAACATAGACAAATTGTGGAGGTTGGTCTTTTTATGCTAGCTCATGCCTCTATGCCTCTTAGTTTTTGGAATGATACTTTTTCTTGTGTAATTTTTCTAATTAATAGATTACCTACAAAAACTTTAAATGGAATATCACCCTATCAACAATTGTTTCACATTGATCCTATTTATACTTTTCTGAGAGTTTTTGGTTGTATGTGTTATCCAATTCTTAGACCTTTTAATAGAAATAAATTGCAGTTTAGGTCTGTTGCTTGTGTTTTCTTGGGCTACTCACCTTTTCATAAGGGTTATAGATGTTTAGCTTCTACTGGTCGTATATATATCTCAAGACATGGTTCATTTGATGAGAACTTGTTTCCTTTCTCTTATGTTGAATTTTATTCTTGTCCCTAAAACTTATGGAGTTAAGTCCAATGCTTCTCATCATTGACTAGTTTCTCTTACACTATCAAGGGTCCTTTCTCATCCTCTTTTTCTAATGGCGTGTCTGTGTCATCACTAATTGGTTCTTCATCTCTTTCATCTAGCCATATATCTCAGTTTACTTCCCCACCATTGACTACTTCTATCCCCTCTTCATCTCCACCTACTATGAATACTTCACCATTGCCACCACCATTTACTATTTGTATCCCCTCTTCATCTCCAACAACTATGAATATTTCATCATTACCACCACCATTTACTACTTCTATCCACTCTCCATCTCCACCAACTATGGATGCTTCACCATCACCACCACCATTTTCTACTTCTATCCCCACTCAATCTCCACCAACTATAAACATTTCATCAATACCACCACCACCTACTACTTCTGCTCCACCATCATCTTTCATTCCTTCTGGTTCTTCTGAGTTGCTGTAAATTCTCACTCAATGATTACGAGGTCTAAGGTTGGTGTCTTTAAGCCAAAGGTTCTGCTGGTGCAAAACGATGAAGCAATTGAACATACCACTGTTTGTGAAGCCCTACAACATCCTTGATGGGTTTCTTGCTGTGCAAGCTGAGTATAATGCTTTGTTTAGCAATGGAACTTGGGTTCTTCGACCAATGTCTCCTACGCGTAAACCAGTAGGTTGCAATTGTTTATTTAAGGTCAAGAAAAATCTTGATGGGTCAGTGGAAAGACTTAAAACAAGGTTTGTAGCCAAGGGCTATTCTCAGACAGCAGGGTGTGCTTTTTATGAAACCTCCAGCCCCGTGGTCAGGTCTAATACCATTCGAATTGTATTAGCCATTGTTGTAATGAAGCATTGGACTATTAGATAGATAGATATTAACAATACCTACCTCAATGGTGAGTTGAATGAAGAAATATATATGAGTCAACCCCTTGTATTTGAACAAAAGGGTCCTAATGGCGAGCCTCTAGTTTGCAAACTTAAAAATGCATTGTATGGTCTTAGACAAGCACCTAGAGCTTGGTTTACAACTCTTAGGGACTTCTTGATAAATCAACTTCATGTTCATGCTTCAAAGGCTGATTCTTCTCTGTTTATCAGGAACTCAAGTTCTTCCTCACTTCTTCTTATGATTTATGTTGATGATATTATTGTTGTTGGTGATAATTCCACAGAAGTTGATTATGTAATTGGTGATATCAATGATGAGTTTTCTTTGAAGGACCTGGGGCAGCTTTGTTTTTTTCTTGGAATGGAAGCTTTACAATTCTCTACTGGTTTGTTGCTTAGTCAAAAGAAGTATGTTGTTGATCTTTTGACGAGGACTAACATGATTGGTTCTACCCCTACACCAACTCCCATGATGGTTACACCCAAGCTTAAAGCCAATGAAGGACAATAATGTTTAGATATTCAGTTATATCAGAGCACTGTGGGTGGCCTTCTGTATGTGAATCTCACATGACCAGATATCTCATATGCGGTCAAATATATAAGTCAACATATTAATCATCCACATGACACCCGTTGGAGAGTAGTTAAATGAATTCTACGCTATCTCAGTGGAATAGTTGATCATGGTATCGTTTTCTCTTCTTTTAGTCATCTCAGTCTGGTTTGTTATGTTGATGCTGACTGGGTAACATCTGTTGAGGAAAGACGATCAACCTCTGGTTACTACATCTATCTGGGAAATAATCCTATTGCGTGGTGCTCCAAGAAACAAAATATGGTGTCTCGATCTACCTCTAAGGTCGAGTATCGCAGTCTTGCCAATTTTGTATATGAATCAATATGGATCGAATAGTTGCTAGCAGAGATTAGTATTACTGTTACTAGTAAACCAATTGTCTAGTGTGACAACACATCCACGCGTGGAGATTGACATAGATTTTGTTCGAGAGAGAGTTCCCGCTGGGCAACTCCTTGTTAACTTTGTTCCCTCAGTAGAACAATATATCGATATTCTCACCAAACCGATCCCTCCTTCTTTGTTTCCAAAGATGCACTTCAATAGGGGTTATGTCTTTAAAAGAACTTCAACAAGAGGAAGAAAACTAGGAGAATGTAAGACTATAACTGATATGCAAGCTAGACTAAGAGTTAGTTTTATCTAACTAATATTAGTTGTAACCATCTGGGCCAATCCCCTAACCTAGCTTGGGTTGTGTGTATATAAGTTAGCCCACATCTTTGTAATCAACTTACTGTTGGGCTATATTCTTTTATTTCGTCTGAAAAAAATAATAATTCCTTTTTCTATCTTCTTCTTTCTTTCGTTTCATATCCTTCTTCTTTCTTTCGTTTCATATTCTTCTCCTTTCTCTAGTTTTCCACCATTGTTATAGTTGCAAGCTATATAATGCAGTAGTTTAGGCTTAATGGTAAAAAAACAATAACCATTAATCATGTGAAGGCTCATTGGAAGAAATATTTGAAATCTTGGTCGTTGGGTGGCTTAGAGAATACCTCCTAAATGGTTTATATGTTTTAGAGAATCATGAAAAGAGTATGTTGCCCCAAAAATGTTCTATATATTTTAAGTTATGGGTTCATGCCTCATCATAAACGAGATTTAAGGCATGGGTTCAAGCCTCGTCATAAACCCACCGTTTTATGGAGTTATAGACCCTTCAGCTGGATGTAACCTCCAATTTATTTGGATTAATTCTGTGATAATTATCATTTTTGAATTTTGAAAAGTGTAACTCTTCAGAAACTTAACTAGCAGATTAATTATGTAATTAATCATGTCCCCTGCATGAACACTATAAAAGGAGGCCTCATGTTCCTATCTAAAACACACCACAAAAAAACCCTCTAGCCAGATTGTTAATAGTGTTCTGCTTCTGTAAAGTTCGTCATTGCAGTCAAGGTTGCTTTGCTCCTTTGGATGTATTCTACCGTTGTATCTTAGGAGACAGACGTTCTATAGTAACTCCAGCACCGAGAGGGGACAAATCTGTTTTAAGGACACCGTGATAGCACAAGCCTCGGTCTAAGTTTTTGATTGGTTACTGGTTTTTCCTTTGATTTCTATTATCTTTGTTTTTTCAGTTTCTTTCAATTTCATTTACAAAAAAATTGTTTTAATATATATATATATATATATATATATATATATATATATATATATATATATATATATATATGTATATATATATATTGTTGTTCCTCTGTTAAACTTGCTTCGTTTGTTGGGTAACACTATTATTGATGTTTTTGATAGACGATACTTCAAAAACTTCTTTCAAAAGGGTCAAGTGATCTTTTATCACGCTAAAATCTCTCCGAGCCATACTTCTAAAGTAGGGTGAGAGTATTTGATACTACTTTTTATGGTGGTAAGAAAACATCTTTTTGTTCATTTGTTTTATTAGTATTGAGTATTTGTCTTTCTTTTTTATTTTTTGAACAATTTCTATTGAGGAGAGGAGAAATATGAATATTTTTCTTAATGAATATTGAACTTACAACATAGGAAAAGAGGAGGGTATTAATCGAGAGCTTTAACCACCTGCTCTAGAAATTATTGACAAGTATTTGTCTTTCTTTATTGTGAGTTTTATTTACCAAATTGAATATATGGAGCGTCATTACAAACATCAACTTACTAATTAATTTTGCTTTAAAATTTCGATTTTTCAAACAAATGTACATGTTTCCATCTTTTTTGGAAGGGTGGATGAGGATAAACTTAGGCCCTGTTTGACAATTAGCAGATAATTGATAGTAGATTACATTAGCTGATTTGATTAGCGAAATATATTAGTTGATTGTATAAAAGTGTTTGATAAAACTAACTGATAACTGATAGTTGTTTGATTATTTAAACAAGCAAAATGACAAATAAAGGACATGATTATATTCGGTACTTGTTTGAATAGTTTATTAGTTATCATTATTTTGTATCTATTAATATTAATTAAATTATGAAAACTAATTTGTTTTAATATAACATTACTAAGCATATTTGAAAGATCTATATAATTAATTTATTATTTATAAAATTATTTTTAAAATAATCTAATTAATAATTAAATTTAAATACGAATATAAATGTGTGAGAATAAAAAGAAAAAAACAAAAAAAATATTAATTTACAAATGTCACAATGTAAATACATGAGGATGAAGAATTGAAATAAAAATGTTGAGTTTAGGTTATTTAGAGATTTTTTTTATAATTGTTAAGGGTAAAAGGGTATTTATAACTATTATGTCAAAACCTCTAATTTCAAAAACTCATATTAGCTATTTTTTTTTCAAAATTAGAGGTTTCACCCTAAATATCAATTCGATATTCACCAAATATCTAAATTAGCGAATTTGGCCGGTCAAACCACTAATATTAACTCAAACCTCTAATTTTAGCTCAAACCGCTATTCACCAAACAAGTTTCTTATATGACTGTCTTACAAATTCTTATAACGTTTCCTTGTAAAAATTTATTTTATAAACCATTGTAACATTTTCTAGTGGAACATTAAGTATAATAGTACTAACCCGTCATCAACCAACAACTTCCAATGCTTTCTAATAAATACTATTTTATGTGATGGTGTTTATCTTGAAAAAACAAAACTTTGGATTGAAAATTTACTCATAAATTGGTCAGAGGCGAGAATGAGTGTGAAAATACAATTGATTCCTTTCGGAATGAAAATTTATATGATAGGTTCGGTTCACCGCGTCATATATGATTTTAACTAATGAAAATAAATTATTTCAATAAAATTTTTTATGTTATTTTTTTACAAGTGAATCTTAACTCATATTACTGTAAATTAAATTAAAAACAATTTATACTAAGTAAAAGTTCACTTAGTAAAATGATGACATGAAAAACATTTTTGAAATGTATCATTTTTATTAATTAGGACCATGAATTACATAACAAGTAGACTTGTAATATATTTCTCCTTCGGAATCAAGTAAAATTAATTTAGAACAATGAAAGGAATCCAAAGTTTAATGGAGTTCCACTGAATGTATGGGCTATTTTACACCAAAAACCTATTTTAAATAAATATCTAAAAAATGGCCCCCACAGACTATTATATAGAATAATGTTCCCTAAATCTGCCACGTATGAAGAACTCGCATTTAGGGGATCGCGAGACACGACCTCGCGCTACACAGAGAGCGAGTTCCACATACGTAACAACACTTTTCAGAATAATAAACTTTACGGAAACTCGCGTTCTGTGAAACACGAGTTCCCCGAAAATTTGAAGAGGCGACTAAATTTATCGCGGAGAACTAGCTTTTTGCAGAAAGCGAGTTCTTTGCAACTCGGGTATTTATAGAAGGCAATTTTTTCCCCGGTTGAGTGTTGCTTCCCTTCCTCAATTAGCTGGGTATTTATAGAAGTAGAAGACGGTGATGACGTGGCGAACTCGCGTTCTTTGAAACGCGAATTCTTTAGTAACTCGCTCTTCATAAAACGCGAGGTCACTGACACGTCAGGAATCTAATTCATGCCAAAGTCGCTCTTTGCAGAACGCGATTTGCCTTGAGATTCGACGATTTGCCGGGCTGTTACGACGAATGTGGAGAAAACCCAAGTGAGTTTCTACAAGGCAGTGTGCGCCCACAAGAATCAAGGATGTAAGTGGAAAATTTGTGTATCTCAATTGAAGAAGGCGGGCGGCCTGTGGAGAATCACAAAACTGGAAGGGCCCCATACATTCACCGTTACTAGCCTAAGTCAGGATCAAAAGAAGCTCGATGTGCACATCCTCTGCAACACTTTCATGCCACTGGTAAAAGCAAATCTCCGTGTCACAGTTCACGTCTGTCAGGCTACAGCTCAACATGTCCACCACTACTATCCTGAATACCATAAAGTATGGTATGCAAAGAATCGGGCCGTAGAAAAACTGTTTGGCCAATGGGAGGAATCTAACAATGAGTTGCGCCCATGGCTAAACCTGATGCAGAAACACATACCCCGAACGATTGTCGAACTTCATACAGTTTGGCATACAAAAATAATTGTGTCGTTCGAGGTGCTTGTCAATTCCATCGGCTATTTTGGACATTCTCCAGTGCATTAATGCATTCAAGCACTGCAAATCGATGGTTCAAATCAACGATACATGGTTGTACGAGAAATATACACAAGTCTTACTTTTGGCGATTGCACAAGACGACAATCGGAAAACCGCGCCTGTAGCATTCACAATTGTCAAAAAGAAGGATATCGGGTCTTGGGTGTTCTTCCTTAAGAACCTACGAAAACATGTTCTTTCTCCTGTAATGCGGGCAAGGGACGATGGGATATGTCTTATTTCTGACAAAGGCATAGCGACCTTGTGGGCAATAGAACGTTTGGGCGATTCTTGGAATCCTCCCTACATTTACCACCGTTACTGCTTGCGACGCATTGCAGCAAACTACTTGCAGCAATTCAACAACCATGATGAACGTGCTCTTGTGCATTGAATGGGTACGTCTTTTAGGTAATTTTCATTTACGATATCTTTGCATGTGTTGTTCGCCCCTAACTATTCAACTATCATTCCCTAGGCAACTCGCATTACGTACAGGAGGTAGAAGATCTGTTCCAAGAACTGAGAGCCGAAAATAAAGATGGCGCAGACTACCTTGACAAAATCCTGAGGGAAAATGGCTTAGATCATATGACGGGGGTAAATGATATGGTCACATGACAACAACCTTGGTTGTGGCAGTCAACTCAGCACTCAAGGGAGTGCGGCATTTGCCTATCACTTCCATTGTCAAAGCGACCTGCTATACTTTGGCTACCCTATTTGCAAACTTGGGAAGACAAGCAACTGAGTACATGGCAGGTGGCCACAAAGTCCACCCGGACTTTCGCAAAAAATTGCAAATTGAAGTGCAACATTCAAATGAGATGACTACAACTCTCTTCTCGCGAGAAGGACATTTGTTCTGTGTTTCAGAATTTTAAGGCTTTTGGAAGGCATACAACACAACGCGCACGTGGTAGATCTTAGGAAAAGAACATGCGACTACGGAGTATTCCAAACATTCAAATACCCATGCGCACACGCCATTGTCGCTTGTTCAAACCAACAGATTAACTACATGAGACTGCTTGATCTGGTATACTTACTCAAAACGGTATTCAAAGTTTACGAAAAAGAGTTTCCTCCCATCGGAAATGAAATTGATCCTTATGTCGTTGACACTGAACCGACCATACGCCCAGATCCAACACTAATAAGAGAAAAGAGACATCCACGATCGACAAGAATTTACTGTGCCGAGGATCTAGTCGAACATAGAGAAAAAACCGGACAAAAGAAACATTGCAGTATATGTAAAAATCCTGGACACACAAAGAACAAGTGTCCTAATCGCTCGGGCCCTCATATTAACTAAGTCTTATTCGTTTTAAAATTTCTTTTTTTTTTCGGCTTGTCGTTCTTGCAGAAAACCACACTTTGAAACCATTTTCAAGGCAAATTTTATACCCTTCTCTATACATCGTGCGTGCCAATATCTGTCTGAAATAGAAGAAAAGTTCAACTACAACACATGCAAGGTAAAAAATTGTGATTATTCTCTGATTAAAAACCCCAAAAATTTGGCAGAAACACCCTATAAGGCCATCTTATACTTTCATACATTCACAAAAGAAGCTACGATACCGTTTTCGATGCTAGTTTTAGTCAGTTTAGAGTGGACCGAACTGGGTCATATTGGTGCCATATGAAAGAGAATTTCTAGTACTACGAACCCAAATTGAATGTTTACTAAAAATATACAATTAATAAGCCCAAAATAATGCTCGAACGTGCCCATCGAAGCTTGGTCTAGCAGCCCGAGTTGCAAAGAACTCGCTTTCTGCAGAAAGCGAGTTTCCCGCGATAAATTCAGCCGCCTCTTCAAATTCTCGGGGAACTCGTGTTTCGCAGAACGCGAGTTTCCGTAAAATTCGTTATTCTGAAAAGTGTTACCACGTATGTGGAACTCGCTCTCTGCGTAGCGCGATGTCGTGTCTCGCGATCCCTTAAACTCGAGTTCTTCATACGTGGCAGATTTAGGAGTTATTTTTTAAATAATATTTTGTGGGGGCTATTTTTCTAGATATTTATTTAGAATGAGTTTTTGGTGTAAAATAGCATAATGTTTGTATCATAGCCTTTCGAACAACTTTATCAAACATAACAGCAACTTAATTACGTAAATGGAACATTCTAAGTTACCAATCACAAAGTTTCAAGTGTGGAAGCAATAAGATTCTTTTAATAAAATAAAAAAGCAAAGTGATTGATTGATTAAGGTGATAACATGCTGACGACATTTGTTTGATTTTGCTGAACACTTCTTAAACAAATTAATATATATATATATATATATATATATATATATATATATATATATATATATATATATATATATATATATATATATATATATATATATATATATATACTTGTATTCTTCTGTATATATAATCAAACGGTGACAATGCCAACGATGCTAGTGACTTTTTAAACATCAATTAATAATTAGATGGTTTTAGGTTATGTTCTCATTACATTAATAATTTTATAAGTGGATTTAAAATATAAAAATATCAATATTTTTTAGAGTAATTGACTAAAGCTCTCATTTGACATTTACTTTTCTTGTGGTTTTAAAACTCGTTAGGAAAAATTGTCTCATCTCCCTCCTTTAAATAGAAATGATACAAGTGTATTTAAATTATTTTAAAAACTTAAAAGGTAAATAAATATGACCCGAGTTCAAGTAGCCGTAGGTTTACATGAGTTAATCCAATTTTGAAACTAAAATAAAATAATATCTTGTGATAAATTAGAATCCTCAAAAAATATCATATTCACATTTGACTTTAAAAAATATCATATTTGGACTTGAGTTATATGGTAAATTATTGTATATTTTCAAGACGTTTAATTGAGGTTTAAATTTGTATTGTGTTGATAGTAAGTACATTTGACGGTTGGCCAAATTGCTCAATCTTTGTTTTCTCGTATTCCCTTAGGTTATAAGTTTTAGACTTATTAAAAACACTTTATTCTTTTTCATAGAATCTCTATTTCCGTCTTCTTTAGGTTAGATTATGATTATATTCAAAATTTATGAAAAAAATTGCATTGTATTGATAAATACTTTATTTTTTATTAATATTAAGTTTCGAGATTGACCCTAGATTTTCCCCCTCATTAAAACAATAAATAAAAAAAGCTAAGAATTAAATTTCAGCCCATGAAACATGCTTTAGCGGAATGGATGTTTCATATTAACCAGAGATAGTTTATTGGACCACTACATTAACTAATGATGATAGGACCGGATATTATCGTGCTAACTTGTCCTATTTTTCAGCCCGATGAAGGATATGGCCCAAACAATCAAAATATAACGGACACAAGATTCTAAAGTAAAATAGGAAGACACAAGGTTAAAATTCGTTCTTTATGTTTGACTTAATTATCATTTGATTTTTTTAGTATGATCAGTGAATTTTTATTAGGCAGAATGTTCCGCTACCCAGAACTGATTACATCGGCAAACAACCATCAATCGAATAGGGATTTAACTTTGCGTGACCACCGAAAAATCATAATCAGGAACTAGCGTCGATTAAAAACTCTATGCGAGCAACGATCGTTCACTAAGGTATGCTGAATCATGCCACAATGACAAATGAAACAAAACCACAAAACAAAGAAAAAATGTCACAAGGACAGAAAAAAACATGTGTCACGAGGACAGAGAAAATGCGTGCCATAAAGGCAGAGATTTTTATTAGAAAAAAAGAAAATAGTAAACATCGGCGATCAACAACCAATAGCTAGGTGAATTCCAATTACCGGCTAATGCAGAAAGATTGAAGAAACTTGCAGGCGGCGCAAGATTATTAGAGAGAAAAAATTAGGGTTTTTTTTTAGAGCAAGCAGCTATTGAATACCGATACTTATTATAAAGATGGTGTCGGGAACAATAATTTTTTTATAAAATGATCTTTAGTTAGATTAGTTAATTAACAGTCAACACATATTGTTGATATGACATATTTTGTGTGTCAAAAGTGCTGGCGTGATACTGCCACATACATAAATGATGATGTGCCACATATTACATTATCAAAAATTATTTTATTAAATTAATTTTATGAAATGAGATAATAACCAATATTATTGTCTCGTTGATTAAAAAGATAAGAAATTAGAAGGAATATACAAATAATTGGATTTGAATTAGGTCTTTAGGAATATAACTAGGAATTTCCATACAACTATTTCACGCTTTTCCTCGGGCATACTTCAACTTAACAACACTAACTATCCTATGAAATTCCTTTTCGTCTTGTTTAACATCCCATAATACTAATAATATTAAGCATACATCAAAGATTTAAATCACAATGACAATTAAGAGAATGAAGATTCAAAGGATAAATTTTACAATAAAAGTTAAATATCTCGTCAATCCACCAATATCAAATGCAACAAGACTTAATACCCTCACATTGTTTCACTCAATACTCTCAAAGTATTTAGGTTGCAATTAACTCTCAAGATAAACATAGCACGATATAATCATAAGCTTACAAATGAATTAAATCTCCACACTGCATATGCATGTGATGCAAAAATTAAAGGGTCTTTACAAGGGTTGTAACGGGGCTTCGATAAGGGTAGGATAAAAGGCAAAAAATGAAGGCTTTATAATCAGGACAAGAGTACCTATTTGCATGATATCAATTCCACATAGAACAATATATAACATACCACAAAGATTCTTGAGAATTTATCCCCACATCCCATTTAAGCACAAGGAATTCAGAGAAATAACATTCAATTGTTGTTACAAACATATTTCCAAATATCTCTTTTTTTTTTCAAAGAACAAACTCTAATTTTTTTTTTTTGCATTTTCTCCTGTTTTTTAGAAAAAAAATTTCTCTTGTCTTGACAAGGGTAGTAGAAAGAAGGGATAACAAAAAGGCTCCGGGTTAAAATGTGGTAAGACAAAGAAAAGAGAAAATGAGCTCAAATTGGCTAACTAAGGGGAAAACACATGGGTGTGATTTTTTTAAGCATAAAAATTGGTTAAACTTAATTGCACTTATCATATTAAAGCATAAATCCAAAAATATGGTCTGAAAATGCATTCACAAGCAAGTTCTAGAATAAACATGATACATTTGACACACGCAACAAAAAAAAACGAGCAAGATATAATGAATTGCTCTTAGGCTTAATCTCATCAAGGTGTGTTACTTGCATCAAGTCATGTGCATTTTTTAACTAATAAACCAATGAGATATCATCCAAATTTTAAGAAAGCACTAATCATGCTCATCACTTTCATTCATTGTAATTCAAACCAAGATGTATCCAAAACTTACAAGGTATTTTAAGATATTAGATCGATATTTAGGGTTTCAAAAAAGAATTCACATATAGGAATTGAAGCATACCAAATTACAAGCGCAAAAACACGATTTTTAAAAAGAAAGCGAAAAATTTAAAAAAAAATTCACAAACCTAAATGAAAACAATTTGAAAAGAAAATCATGTAGAAAGTATCTCCCTAACATCTAAACCTTAGATTGTTCTTAATGTATATAAAAAATAAATTGCTCACAAAAGAAATTAAAGGAGTAGGAAACCCCCTTATGTGTGAGTAGGTCGAACTAAGATGGTTCATGGTGACTTCTCAATGTTACATCAAGGCTTCCAAGTTCTTTTCTCTTTGTGACATTCGACATTCTAGTTTTGCCCATAATTCTTCAAAATCTGGCTCAACTGAATCATTGTTGATATAATGATCTTGTTTCGTGTGAGTACGTTTTCAAGATCGTGGAGTCATTCATATAATGATTTTGTCCTTCAAGTCGTTCTCTATTGAGCCTATATTGAGTACTCTTGTGGTTAATTTCTAGAGTTGTCAATGTGTCCTCCCCATTAACCTTCTCTAACCTAAGCATTCTATTTTTCATCTCACACGCGCTTTTCCTCAGTGATACCTCTATCTTGGAGTCATTCATATTTGATATGGCCTTGTCGGCTGCCACATTGAGATCCAAAACCTCAATGCCTTGGTTCTCCCCATTATTTATCTCGGACTATCCTGGAATATGGGCCGAGGTTCCTGCCATGTGGATCTGGAACCTCCCCTTTGGTGGAAATGTCTCACAGGTTATCCTAGGTTGGTGTGACAAAACATCAATGACTTCATCTATCTTTCCTCTTTCTAAGTCTTTGAATCCTAACATAGCCGCAATCTGGTTGACAATTATTCTCTGAGCTTATGCAATTTTGTCCTTCAAGTCGTTCTCTATTGAGCCTATATTGAGTACTCTTGTGGTTAATTTCTAGAGTTGTCAATGTGTCCTCCATATCCATAGTTCTAGTTTGTGAACGAGTATCTTATTTGTGCAAAATTTTTGCTACTTGAATGGTATTTTCCACAATTAATCCTTTTCTTATATGTGCATGTATGCAATGATCAAAACATAAACTAATGCAAACACAATGCAATGAAATGCATGAATGCAAGTAAAAGGGCATTGGTTCCCTAAATAGTTACTCTAGAAGTAGCTTTTATTGGATAAAAAAGGTCCTTATTACAAAAGATGAAGATATGTTTTACGAATACGCTTCAGCCCGAGCACTCAGGCCTTTTATTTCTTCAATCAGCCACATGTGTTTTGGTCCCACTTTCTCTATTGGCCTGGCATACGGACAAAGAGTTGTAGCTTCTTTAGCTAGTATCATCACATTCTTAGCTACGTCTCGAATTTGGGACACGACACTCCTACCGAACTCCTTCCGCTCTTGGAACATCATGGCATTGTCCCTAAGCCGAGTGAACCAGTAATCATTCCCACTTCATTGGCATCTTTGGAAACCAAAATCTTTGTTCTTTAATAACTGCTTGCATAGTCGAAGTGGTCTCATATTACTCACAGCTCATGCATATTATTCCGCTTGACACTAATGCAAGCACACTCTGACGTTTTTGTAACGCGATCAACTGAAAAGCTATCCTATTTTCCCACTGGTTGACCTCGGACTAGTTGTCCTCGTTGTCCCCTATGTCTATATGAAAATCAGTATTCTCACGAAGACATAGGGCATATGATCCCCGAAGGTACTTGCGAGGCCTATATGGAGAATAAATATTCTCACGAGAGCAATAGCATTTTCCCTCACTTAAACGTACAGAACGAAGCTCGGGTATTTACCTTATTATGCCAAATTTTAAATGCGTAAAATGAAATCACATTCCTAAATAGATAACTAAATTGAATTTTACACGAATGTAGCAGATTCTGACATTAAGACAAAAGTATAATCGGCTTGTGGCTAGACTCTTTTTCGTAAAAATATCCTCAGCAGAGTTGCCAAGCTTTCGCAGCAAGGACTTGACATGACCTTTTTTAAAAAAACAACGGAGTCGCCACTAATCTTTTTTCGAGGTGTGATTGGATCACCAAAAAATGGGTCAGTTTAATAAAAACAATTTATTTATTAAAACAACAACTTTGGTCTGCAAAAATAAAAAAAACGGGTTCGAGAGTCGGTTACGCGTGGTGGAAGGGTGAGCACCCCCACAACGCCAAAAAATTGGTACCTAGCCGATTACAAGTTGTTTTAGTGTCAGAATTTGCAAGTACGTGTAAAATTTTAATCATTTTCCATTTGTGAATGTGAGTTCATTTTAACCGCCTCACCATACGGGAATTAAACAATAATCACCGCCAACATTTCTAGCGCTAACCTGTTTACCCTCTTTTTGTTAGACACAACATTGCAATTTATATATCCGAGGCAAAATGAACATAATAAATGATGAAAAATATGAAAAAATGGATGGTACAAATTCTTGATAAAAGAGTGAAATATCTTTAAAATGGTTTTTAGATAAATACATAATATATAAAATTATTAACATGGTAGAAAATATTATGTATAAGATATATAGGTAATAAAGGTAAAATATACATATATATATATAATAAAAGCATATTATAGTAAAAATGATAGTCATCAGAGGCATTTATAGATATGATATAAAATGAATGTATTAACTTGGAGAATCATGCATATGCTAAAAAAATTAATTTAAATGTATTACCTTAAAAACATGAACTCTCTATATACTATATATAAAATATTGCATATAGAAAAACACCATATTTAAATAAATGAACAAATATTTAAGGGAATATAAAATATATACACAAAAGGTAAAATAATATATATATATATATATACATATTATACATAGAAGGATATTACTATATAAAAGAAAATAACATGCATGTATCCACCAATGTATGACACGATTCAACAAATTAAATGTAAAAAATAATGCACATGAGTTTTACAAAAGCAGAATAAATAGGCAAATTATATTACTTAAGAGGAATAAAATAAAACGCAAATATGAAAATTAAAAAAGAAAGTGCAAAATCTAAAAAATAAAATGAATGGACCAAATAATTTAATATATAAAAAAGGAAGGGTATATATTTTACTAAATTAGGCGAAGGGAATTTTACACATTATAATGCCTTGGATCTTCACTATTTCCAAGCAAAAGTAATAAAGAAATCTTGAAGCAAAAAAACACTAGAAAAACTTCTACCTTTTATTTGTCCCTAAAAAATTTTGTGTATTTCATTGTTGTTACAATGCTTTCTTTGTGTGTTGTGTTGTAAAAATTACAAAGGAATGAAGCCTATTTATAGGCTTCAAGAAACCTGCAAATCAAAAAACCTGAAAACATATTCTTATTTTTGATAAATACATTTGGAAAGCGGATCAAACCACAATGGAGCCTATTTATAGGCTTCAAGAAACCCACAAATCAAAAAACCTGAAAGCATATTCTTATTTTTGATAAATACATTTGGAAAGCGAATCAAACCATTTTCCTTACATTCAATATAATTCTAATGCCATGTTTGGTAAGCATCTTTTTGAGCCAAAATTAGAGGTTTGAAGCATTTTTAGAGGTTTGACTAGTCAAATCTGCTAATTTAGATGTTTGGTAAATAGCAGATTGTAATAGAGGATTGTGGGTGAAACCTCTCTTTTTGAAAAAAGCTTCTAAAGGAGCTTTTTGAGTTAGGGGTTTGAATTAAATACTTGTAAAGACTCTTTTATCCTTGATAATTATATTTTTTTCTGAATAACATAAGTTTAAATAACTAATAAAATTAAAAAAATATTTCATAAAAAATATTTTTTTATCGGCAAGTAAGTATGATTTTATTGAAAATAAGAAATTAATATATACATTAATATTTAAAAATTATTAAAATCATACTAAAAAGAGAATTTCACAAATAAAAAATATATACATCCTTCATATAGGCTTAGTAATGATATTGAAAATTAATTTTCATAATCGAATCAATATTAATATATACAAAATATTAATAACTAATAAATTATTCAAACAAGTATTGAATATAATCATGTTCTTATATGTCATTTTACTTTTTCAAATGATCAAATAGCTACCAGTTATAAGTTAATTTTACCAAACACTTTTATACAATCAACTAAGACAATTCACTAGTCAAATCAGCTAATGTAATCAGCTATCAGCTATCCACTAATTGCCAAACAGGGCCAAAATGTATTAAAACAAATAGGGAAATTCCAATGTTTGAATTTAATTACAAATAATCAATAAAATAATTGAAAGTTTGTAATAAAATCATATTCACGTATTGAACCCATATCTAATTTTCTACACGCGATATCTTTAGTAAAACGAGCATATGTTGAGCTCCTGATGTCTGATTGAGGCGTTTCAAGATGTGTTGGAAAAGTAATTGAAGCACAGTCAATACGTAAGAAGGCATCTTGACCCAGAAATGCTCAAATCCTATAAAATATTTATCATAAGTCCGTAGTTAGAATTTCTTGCACATAACATGACTTTCCATATTTGAACATGATCTTTTACAATATTTTCATATATGATGTAATTAGGATCTTTTGTAATCTACAAAAATAAATAAAATACGTCAATAATAATATATTAAAAATAAAATGGTTTGGATAAAATTAGGTGACTACAACTACCCCATTTTTTTCATTATAGTGAAACAAGGATATAACAAATAACAAAAGGTAGTGTTTTTATCCGTCCTATACGCAAACCAATAATCATAGCTCTTTTCTGAAGCAATAGGGTGTTGTTCACTTATTGACTCCATACGATGTGGCATAGGATTTTATTCAATGAATGCCCTCTTTGAAAGATAAGATGTCTTGTTCTTGAGATGATATGATAGGAATCAACTATTACTTCAATTGAATATAATGCCAAAGCGAAGGATGGAAATCAACTATTGCTCATGCTTGAAAGCGAAGTGGCATAAGATAGAAATAAACTATTTCCTCTTTCGAAAGATAAGATGTCTTGTTCTTGAAGTGATAGGATAGGAATAAACTATTACTTCAATTAAGCACAATGCTGAAGCGATAAGATAGAAATAAACTATTTCGCTTTCCAGAAAGTGAAGTGGCATAGATAGAAATCAACTAATGCCCCCTTCGAAAGTTAAGATGTCTTGTTCTTGAAGTGATAGGATATGAATCAACTATTACCTCAATGAACACAATGCTGAAGCGATATGATAGAAATCAACTATTTCTATTGATGGAAAGCGAAGTGGCATAGGATAAAAATCAACTAATGCCCCATTCGAAAGAAGTGATAGGATAAGAATCAACTATTACTTAAATTAAACACAATGTTGAAGTGATAGGATATAAATCAACTATTGCTCCTATTAGAAAGCAAAGTGGCATAGGATACAAATCAACTAATGCCCCATTCAGAAGAAGTGATAGGATATGAATCAATTATTACTTCAATTGAACACAATGTCGAAGTGATATGATAGAAATCAACTATTGCTCCAGCTGGAAAGCGAAGTGGCATAGGATAGAAATTAAAGAATTCCCCCTTCAGAAGATAATATGTCATATCCTTGAAGTGATATGATGAAAATTAACTATCACTTTTTCTAGAAAAGTCTTCCATGTTCTTTTCATAATTCATCAAATGCTATAATTGTGATGGGTTAACATATTCCTGGGAATTTTTTTAAATACTTTTGGTTTTAAGAAAAATATCCTTAAGAAAGGATATAATTAAGAAATTCTTTGGTGTTTTTAAGAAAAACATCCTTAAGAAAGGATAGGATTAAGAGATTCTTTTGTGTTTTAAGAAAAAACATCCTTAAGAAATGATAGATTTAAACAATTCTTTTATGTATCAAGAAAAAACATCCTTTAAGAAAGGATAGAATTAAGAAATTCTTCCGTGTTTTAAGAAAAACATCCTTAAGAAAAGATATAAATGATAATTATTTTTTATGAAAAACGTAAATGACACGCTAGTGCGTGTTTTCTTGGTCGATGAAATTCTTGTCAAAGTCACTTTATTAGATTCTACTTACTTGATTTCGTGTATGAATGCTTTATGATAATATTATGATTAAGATGTTGCATGGGCATGCTATGTGATGCAAATATGTGTACATTCATATAAACTCATGATTATTGGAAATGCATAGATGCATGAACTTTTTTTTAAAGATTTTCTTATTTTTTGCCCTTGAAGAATTAAATCGATCTTCATGCCCCAACAAAATTTTGCCCCAAATTTTTTTGTTCATTTTTTATTCAAACCTTCAAGTGATGTGACTTCGATCAACATGATATCTTCCTCCACTTAGAGAATTCCTCTATAATCTTTTCCTTTGCATCCTAATTCAAAACAAACATAATTTTCAGAATTAAGCACATGATATAACTAAAAATTATAATAAGGTGTATATAATTATAACCTATCAAATTTATATACACCTATTTCACGCTTTTCCTCGTGCATACCTCAATTCAACAACACTAACTCTCCTACGAAATTCCTTTTTGTTAGGTTTAGTATCCCATAATACTAATAAAGTTAAGCATACATCAAGAATTTAAATCACAATGACAACTAATAGAATGAACATTCATAGGATAAATTTTGCAATAAAAGTCAAACATCTCATCAATCCACCAATATCAAATGGAACAAGGCTTAATACCCTCACATGGTTTCACTCAATACTTTCAAAGTGTTTAGGGTGCACTTAACTCTCAAGATCAAAACATAGCACGATAGCCGAAAGCTTGGAAATGAATCAAATCCCCACCATCTCATATGAATGTGATGCAAAAATTAAAGTGTCTTTACAAGGGTTGTAACGGGGCTTGGGTAAGGGTATGGTAGAAGGCAGAAAATGAAGGTTCACAATCAGGACAAGAGTACCTATTTGCATGATATTAATTCCACATAGAATAAGATATAACATTCTACTAAGATTCTTGAAAATTAATCCCCACATCTCATTTAAGCACAAGGAATTCGGAGAAATAAAATTCAATTGCTTTAACAAATATATCTCCAAATATCCCTTTTTTACTAAGAACATATTCCGATTTCTTTTTTTCTTTTTCTTTTTACATTTTTTCTTCTGTTTTTTAGAACAATTTTTTTTCTTGTCTTGACAAGGGTAGCAGAAAGAAGGGATAACAAAAAGGCTTTGGGTTAAAATGAGGTAAGACAAAAAAGGGGAAATGAGCTCAAATTGGCTAACTAAGGGGAAAACAAAATTAATCTTTATTACAAAGAAAAGGGAAAACGAGTACTGTATTTGTGCGAAATTTTTTCTACTTGAATGAAATTTGCCACAATTAATCTTTTTCTTATATGTGCATGTATTCAATGATCAAAACATAAACTAATGCAAACACAATGCAATGAAATGCATGAATGCAAGTAAATTGAGTTAATTCCATAAATAGATTCTCTCAAAGTAGCTTTTATTTCATGAAAAAGATCCTTATTACAAAAGATGAAGATATGTTTTACGAATACGCCTCAGCCCGAGCACCTAGTCCTTTTATTTCTTCAATCAGCCATAGGTGTATTGGTCCCACTTCCCCTATTGGCTTAACATACGGACGAACAGTTGTAGCTTTTGTAGCCAGTATTTGTAACCCCCTCAACCTAGCCTAGCCACCCGACAGAATCGAGCGGGTTACACTAGGAAAACCAGAGAGAAACCCGTTAAGGCTCCGCTCCGATTATCAACCCTAAACTTGTTTTTAAAATTAATATTTTCTAAATGCCATTTTGAAACCCTTGTGAGGAGGCAAGCGACGAAAAAGCAAACGCAAACATGATCTATAGCATAATAGACATTATAGGTTACTTTTAGAGATTTTTTTAATACAGGTTGTATCGATACGCCTAAGGCCTGTATCGATACGCCTTCAACGGTCAAACTCCACAAGGTTAACTCTAAGAGACCGTATCGATACCCTTCAAGGCTAGTAACGATACACCCTTAATGGTCAAGCTCCCAAAGTCAATACCAGGGACCGTATCGATACACCTAAGGCCCGTACAAATACCCCAATTTCTCGTCAAAATCTCAGATTTCCGGTGATCAAAACTGCTACCGATACGCCCCCGCGTATTGGTGCGATAGGCTTAAAACAGGGGACCGTATCGATACTGCCCTTAAGTGTATCGATACCCCCTGCCCAGAAACACAGGCTTCAGCAGTTTTAAGCATAAGGAAAAACCAACACAAACTCACTAAATAAACATTCAATCAACTCTTAAACACACATACAACTTAAGGCAACCATGAGCATCCTTTTAAAACAAGATGAACAACCAATGAGAAAAGATTCAACACGGCAAGATTTATTAAAAGAAAACATTCATGCTTAGCATTCACAAAAGAGGTCAAAAGACAAACCATGACATGTTTCAACATGTTAGAAGGCATTACCAGCCAAACATAACTAACCAAACTTGTCTAAAGCAGGAGTCAAAACAAACAACCCCCTTAAACCAAAATGTCATCTCCCAATGCTTAATACTATTTATAGTCTAAAACCATGCTTGAGCAAATCAACCCCTTGGATTCTCCCTTTTTCCCCCAGCTGCTCCGAAGGTCTAAAGGCCTGCATTGTTGGAAAAAGGAGCGTAAGCATTTAAGATTAGTAAGCGGTGCTCAAATCAGTAGCTACAACAATGTAGTTTTAAAACCATAGTTTTCTTGAAACCAAAACCATTTCCAAATCATTTCCCCCATGCATGAACACATGTCAAACATGTATTTAACATCGTGCATTTACCGAATACATCCACAAGCCACAAGCTTACCTAATATTCAACCTCATCATACAAACAAATAACCAACTACATGCATAAGCATAAATGGAAAAGTGCAATATAACATGCTTAACATGAGAATTTAGAGTACCATGGGTATATTGACATTCAACACTTTTACTCAGATATGCGGATAGTTCTCAAAACCTCTAGACACTTCCGATGGAATCTCACATCACCGTACTCACTCGTCTAGTAAAACATAGCTTCCAGTGGAATCTCACATCACCGTACTCCTCCTTAATGGAATCTAGCATCACTAAGGCCACACACAACTTTTACCTCGAGTGCACTCACATCCTATTGGTCGACCAATTATATCCGATAATAAGATCTCACATTGTCAATAACCCACCAAACCAACACTTACCTTGTGTTATCATGGTGACAACCCTAACCAACATGGATCGATTAAAGCAATCAAATGTATAACACAAGGATATTCATGCCAACATGCATTATAGAAATCATTCAAAACGCATAGCAGAATTTATCGAAAAATAAAGACTAAAATGCTTAAAACTTATTTTTGAGCTTAGATTGGTTTATCAAGCTCAATCTAAACCCCAAAGCATATCCTTAACCATGTTAAGGCTTAGAAAACAATTCCACTCACAAGCCAACACACAAGCAAAAGCCGAAGCACCGATTCAAACCTCCAAACTACCCAATCTCGCGTCCGAAGAGCCCAAATTTGTTTCCCCTATTTCTAACCAATTCAAAAATGGTGCATTAGACTCAATTCAAGCCCCCAAACTTGCAGCAACACAAAAACTCAACATCTATCATCGAAACCAATCTATTCACACCCGTAAACACTTGGGAACATCGTCAAAATGACTCAAACCAGCTAGCTGCTAAACCCAACAAAATTATAATCAAAACCACACCTTTCAACATCCAAAACACTTGCCCAAGGTCTACAAACCATCAGCCCAAAGTTCTTCACAAGAACAAACCAAAAACCCAAATTTTCAACACCAAAACCCCTTCTTTTTACTAGTTTCGGGTTTCCCATCATTAAGCCACTAACCCAACATTTTTAGAACATCAAAGCAAGGTTAAAAACACTTTTAAACATAAAATCAAACAACACAAACAAAAATTCCTTCATTTTCCTTCTTTTCTAACACAAAGCATTTTGGAAACAATTTGAACAATAAGTTTAAGGAAATATTTTATCTACAACATGTTTTAGGAAGAGAAAATCAAAACGAGAGAATTTACCTTGAAAACTTGATTGGATGGAGTGGTGGAAATCAATGGAATAGTAAAAATGGTGTTTGTAGAAAATAACGTTAAAAAAATGGGTTGAGGAAGATGACATCTATTTTCAAAACCCCTTTTAGATTCCAAATTCCCTTTTCACCCTTTTCTTTAAAATCCTTTAGTTGTTTATTAAAAATGGTTTTCCCCAAATTAATTTAACCTGAATCGGTTTAACCAGACTCGATCATCTCTAGGGCTCTAAACTCAGGTGTAACAACTCTCCCCTACTTAAGGAATTTCGTCCTTGAAATTTACTTGTCGAAAAGAGATATAGAAACTGCTTCCTTATGTCATCTTTCCTCTCCCAAGTGGCTTCTTCCACTCCTTGGTGTCACCACTTTACCTTGACCAACTCAATGGCCCTTCCCCGCAACACTTTGCTATCTGAAGCCAAAATCTCAATTGGTTCTTCATCGTAGGTCAAATCCGGATTCAATTCTCTCTTCAACTTGCATAACATGTGACAAATCTGATCTATGCCTCCGGAGCATCGAAACATGAAACACACCGTGAATCTTTTCTAACTCGGCCGACAATCTCAATCTATAAGCAACAGGACCAATTCGCTCAAATATCTCATACGGGCCAATGAATCTCGAAACCAACTTCCCCTTCCTACCAAATCTCATCACCTTCTTCCAAGGTGAGACTTTCAAGAACACTTTTTCGCCCACGACATACTCTATTTCTATTCCTTTTAAATCGACATAAGACTTTTGTCTATCCGAAGATGCCTTCAAATGATCACATATCAACTGTACTTTCTTGGTAGTACCCTTAAGCATATCAGGCAAGGGTATCAGTTTCTGTCCCGCTTCGGCCCAACAAACATGTGTTCTACATTTCCTACTATACACGATGCCATCTGAATACTAGCCCGATAATTCTTATTGTACGCAAACTTTGCTAGCGGTAGATGTTTTTCCCAAGAACCCTGGAAGTCGATGATGCAACACCTCAACATGTCTTCTAACACCTGAATAACTCGCTCTGACTGACCATCTGACTGTTGGTGATACGAAGTACTGAAGTTTAACCAAGTCCCCAAGGCACGATGCAAACACTCCTAAAATCTAGCTGTAAATCTCGGATCTCTGTCTAACACAATAGACTTCGGTACACCATGTAGCCTCACAATCTCACCAATATACAACTCGGCCAACCCGTCTAAGGGTAAGTGGCATGAACATGTATGAAATGGGCACACTTAGTGAATCTGTCAACTATTACTCATACTGAATTCTTCTTTGAAGGAGTCAACGGCAAACCTGACACAAAATCTATAGTAATTCGTTCCCACTTCCATTTCAGAATCTTCAACGACCGTAAAAAACCTGAAGGAAACTGATGTTCGGCCTTAACTCGCTGACAAACCATACACTTACTCACAAACTCGGCAACATCTTTCTTTAAACCAACCCAAAAGTACTCATTTTTCAAATCACGATACATTTTCGTACTTCCCGGATGCATAGCAAACGAACTGTTATGAGCTTCATTCAAAATAGTACGTCTCAGCTCGATATCTTCAGGAACAACTACTCTATTCTTGAAACATAAGATCATATTCTTACTAAAGTAGAAATCTGTCAGTTTACAACCTCATAACAAACATGTATTTAACATTGTGCATTTACTGAATGCATCCACAAGCCACAAGCTTACCTAATATTCAACCTCATCATACAAACAAATAACCAACTACATGCATAAACATAAATGGAAAAGTGCAATATAACATGCTTAACATGAGAATTTAGAGTACCATGGGTATATTGACATTCAACACTTTTACTCGGATATGCGGATAGTTCTCAAAACCTCTAGACACTTCCGGTGAAATCTCACATCACCGTACTCACTCGTCTAGTAAAACATAGCTTCTTGTGGAATCTCACATCACCGTACTCCTTATTAGTGGAATATAGCATCACTAAGGCCACACACGACTTTTACCTCGAGTGCATTCACATTTGATTGGTCGACCAACTATATCCGGTAATAAGATCTCACATTGTCAATAACCCACCAAACCAACACTTACCCTGTGTTAGCATGGTCACAACCATAACCAACATGGACCGATTAAACCAATCAAATGTATAACACAAGGATATTCACGGCAACATGCGTTATAGAAATCATTCAAAACGCATAGTAGAATTATTGAAAATAAAGACTAAAACACTTAAAACTTATTTTTGAGCTTAGATTGGCTTATCAAACTCTATCTAAAACCCCAAAGCATATCCTTAACCAAGTTAAGGCTTAGAAAACAATTCCACTCACAAGCCAACGCACAAGCAAAAGCTGAAACACCGATTCAAGCCTTCGAACTACTCGGTCTCGCGTCTGAAGAGCCCAAATTTTTTTCCCCTGGTTCTAAAGAATTCAAAAATGGTGCATTAGACCCAATTCAAGCCCCCAAACTTGCAGCAACACAGAAACTCAACATCAATCATCAAAACCAATCAATCACCCGTAAACACATGGAAACATCGTCAAAACGACTGAAACCAACTAGCAGCCAAAACCCAACAAAATTATCATAAAAACCACACCTTTCAACATAAAAATCACTTACCCAAGGTCTAGAAACCATCAGCCCAAAGTTCTTCACAAGAACAAACCAAAAACCCAAATTTTCAACTCTAAAACCCCCTTCTTTTTACTAGTTTCGGGTTTCCCATCATTAAGCCACTAACCCAACATTTCTAGAACATCAAAGTAAGGTTAAAAACACTTTTAAACATAGCATCAAATAACCCAAACAAAAATTCCTTCATTTTCCTCTTTTTCCAACACAAAGCATTTTGGAAACAATTTGAACAATAAGTTGAAGGAAAGATTTTATCTACAACACATTTAAGGAAGAGAAAATCTAAACGAGGGAAGGATTACCTTGAAAACTTGCTTGGATGGAGTGGTTGAATCAATGAAATAGTAAAAATGGTGTTTGGAGAAAATAACGTGAAAAAAATGGGTTGAGGAAGATGACATATATTTTCTAAACCCCTTTTGGATTCCAAAATTCCCTTTTACCTTTTTTTTAAAATCATTTAGTTGTTTATTAAAAAAATTGTTGCCCCAAATTAAATTAACCTGAACCGATTTAACCAAATCCGATAATCTCCCGGGCCCTAAACTCGGGTGTTACAGTATCATCACATGCTTAGCTACGTCCCAAATTCGGGACACGACACTCTTGCCAAACTTATCCCGCTCTTGGAACCTCCTAGCATTGTCCCTAAGCTGAGTGAACCAGTAATCATTCCCCTCTTCATTGGCATCTTCGAAAACCAAAATATTTTTCTTTAATAACCGCTTAGTTTCATAGTCGAAGTGGTCTCATATTACTCGCAGCTCATGCGCATCATTCTTCTTAACACTGATGTGAGCATACTCTAATGTTTCCATCACGTGATCAACTGACAAACTATCCCCTTTTGCCCACTAGTTAACCTTAGACCAGTGGCGTACATCTACATTGTCTTCCTCTTTATTTAGGTACCTTCCATCCATGGCAAAAGCTTTTTCTAATCGAGCAATAGGCTCGAGAATCAATCCCTTTTAAGTATGCTATGTGGATGCAAGAAGAAAATACGCAAAAAAAAGAATGAATTAGTACTCTTGAAAATAATAGAAACAAGGCATAAAAGGTCCAAAATAATTTTATTGTTCGAATAATAACTGAGAAGCGCATTCCAATATTTCTAGACATGTCTCCACGGATTATTCACACAAAATAATTTTGACTGAATTCTAATTTTAGGTTTTTCTGAATGGGTCGATTGGGGTAAGCTCCTAATTCACACACAAATGTTTAGTTCTAGAAAGGTCCCCGAGCTGTCCTTATTGTCCCCTGCCAAGGGTAGTAAGGCCCTTGATCTTCACCCATTATAGGCTCTTATGAATCAAGTTCAATCTAAGGAGACCCATTTTTCTACGTCCATACGGAGAATCAGTATTCTCACGAAGGCATAGGTGATGAGTGTGTAAAAGTTCTATTATTTATACCCTTTTTAACCCATATTTATGCTGCATTCAAGCACCATTTCATTGCATTTAGGTCAGTTTACAGCAAAACATCACAAATATATAAAAGGCACGGATTCTACTAAAAATGGTTGTTTTTGGCAGGTTTCTGTCGTCGTAGACGGTGAAGGCAGGCGCGGGACAGAGAAGCAGAAGAGCTGAACTGGACAAGCAGACGAAGAGGACGATGCTGCCATGGAGCTGCCGTGACAGCATGGTGACAGCACCCAGGGCAGCAGCCGTGACAGCACCCAGGGCAGCAATCGTGGCAGGCACTAGGCAGCGATGCAGAAAATCTGGAATGAGCAGTCAAGGAAGACGTTGCTGCCATGGTGCTGCCGTGACAGCATGGTGACAGCAGTTTTGCGGAGAGAAAAAGCAAAGTGGACCTCGATAGATAGAGAAAATTCTGCTCGTCTGTCGTGTGAAAACCATATATTTTTCCAAGCCCCGGATCAAAAGATATGTCAAGCCAAAGTTCAAGGAGAGAAAATCCCAAGAAACAAGGAGGACGGCTAAAAAATAGGATCCTTGAAGATTAAGTCTTTATTAGAATCATACTTTTAATTAAAGTTGTAATCCTTGTTACCTTAGATAACTTGAGCCCAAAGCTTATATAAGGGCATGTATTATAACCTAGGGGAGAATCCCTCATTCGACCTCAAAACCGACATCTAAAACCCCTCCGCCGTTTACCCGTCGTTTACCTGTCACCGACATGTTCTAAAACCCCCTAGGGCCACGGGTTGATTTGTAAAGTAGTTGCAAGGGTTGTTTTGTTTTAGGAATTTTCAGTTCAATAAAATAAACTTCAAGTTCTCTTATTTTGGTTATTAATATCTTGCAAGAGCATCGGGAGAGCATTGTGGAGGTTATCCATTTACTTAGCATCGGGAGAGTTAAGTATACGAAAGAAATAAGAGCAAGTTCTCTAGCTTATAGTTGAACTATCTCGTGCCTAGGGATAGGGCGAGGTTAAGTGGCTAAAGAAGAATTCATACACATCGGTGTTCATCCTTCGATTCACGCCGGGAGGTATCATCAAAGACGTGATCATCGACAGACTTGTGCCTAGGGATAGGGCAAGGCAGATCTGGGATTCTTGCCAAGCTTGAAGTACGGAGTTGGTGTGTCTGCTGCCGCGACAGCCAACGGACAGCTGCCGCGACAGGTGCTGTCGGCGACAGGCGCGACGACAGGACTGGATTCCCTAAGCACTGCAATACCTGCACTACTGAGCAATTCAATACCAGCCCATTCTCTCTATCTTAATTTCTCTACTTTTATTTTCCAGTATTCTTTATTATTTTAGTGACAATATCTTAATCTACTTTTTTCCCCTTGTGCAGATAGCGAAGGAAAGGGTTAGCCCAGTCCCTGTGGAGACGATATCCGATACTCTAGTATCACTTTATTACTTGCGACGTGTACACTTGCACTCAATTGCGATAGACACTTTTACACACAACAAGTTTTTGGCGCCGTTGCCGGGGACTGGCAACACACTCTTACCCTAGTTTCTGCACTTTTCTTTTATTTTTTAATTTTTTTATTATTATTATTTAAAAAAAAAAACTCAGGTGAAAATACAGGTTCAAGGGCATCAACATGCCAGGAAAAACCATTCGAGAGTTGATGTGGGAAAGTTCTTGCAATTACCGTAAAGACATGCTGCCACAACAGCAACAGGGGCAGCAAATGCCGATGCCGCAGCAGCAAAATTTTATATGGTACGATCAAAACCCACAAAATTTTTTATACCATAACAGTTTTGCTGCAGAACCCGACCTGCCCTGGCAATGTCATCATCCTCAAGAGCAGTCAAAATCCTTAGAAGACACACTGCAAGCCTTCATGGCACTCATTCAAAAAGTGTCGGCTTCTACGAACGCAAGTATCGCCAAGATGGATGAACTCTTGAGCAGACCCGTCCTCATTCATGCCACGACTGAACCTGAAATCCCGAGGCAAGATGACGAGGATGCCCATGTGAAGGAATACCCAACATATGATGAGTCTGAGCAACAACTTGCCATGTCAATGATCGAGGAGCCGGAATGGAGCAACACCGCGACAACGCTGAGTGAAATTCAAGAGAATGTCATGGCAGCAACCACTTCTGAGGCAAAAACTCCAGTCAAAGCGGAAACTGCCGCCTCGTTAGAAACTGCCGCCTTGACAGCAACTGCCGCCTCGACAGCAACTGCCGCCTCGACAGCAACTACCGCCTCGGCAGAACCTGCCGCCTTGACAGCAACTGCTGCCTCGACAGCAACTGATGCTGAAGCAGCAACCACATCAGAGGCAAATTCTCAACCCACCACCTCGATTATGTCTGACCAAGATTACACACATCCATCCCTGTCATGGCACTCGCACGACCACCTAGAAGAGCTACCCAATGACAATGCCTCACCGATGGAATATGAGCAGGTAATAAACGAACCTTTTGAATTATACGAAAACTCACCAATTTCATTGCAGGTATTTGAGGAACCAAAGCCGGTGAACACAGAATCATCAAAATCTCTACTGATGGAGATCTACGAGTGGTCAACAGAATTTGGTATAAAGAGTGATGGCACTTACCAATGTCCCATTGACCTGCAAAGTAACCTGATAAAAAACTGTCAAAATAACTGCCTGCCGCAGCAGCGGGCATGGCAGCAAGGGATACATTCAACCACAACAACATTCAACGAAAACAAGGTAAGTTTGTGGCCGAATGTCATTTTGATTATTCCTAATCACATATTCATGCCCTCAGAAACATTACCAAGAAGGGAGGACTTCATGGACTACAAAGGTAAGAGAAAGAAAGGAGCCCCCAACAAGAGAATAATCACTAGATGGAGGGTACGTATGGACTTCAAGAAGTACCGGAAACGACGCCTCAAGCATTATCAGGGGACTGAAGCCCCATGAATACAGGAAGTGGTTACCTTAGGAGATGCCCCACATGGCATCCCTAACTTAACCTAACTTTTATTTTTATTTGTTTTATTATTATTATTTATTAGGAAATAAGGTTTATTCTATTTTAATAATGTTTTTATAGGAAATAAAGGAGTCAAGAAGGACAGGAGAAGTGAACTCAGCCCACCATCCATCCATCAACCCAACAACGCCCAATATTGCAGCCTGTCGATCCACCTGCCGCGGCAGACACGGAGAAGACAGGCTGTCACCATGCTGTCACGACAGAAGTGTGACAGACGCGTAATAGACGCGGAAACGTGTGTCAGACGCATCAGACACACTAAAGCTCGACAGCCGCCCCGTTATACGCGTCTGTCGTTACAGTTTTAACGGGCATCAATTCTTTTTCTATAAAACTCCGTTTCATTTTCATTTTCACTCACTTCTTCATTTCTTACTTGCTCTCCATATTTAGTTTTCATTTGCTTTCAATTACTTTTCACAACCCTTGCACTAACATGTCTTCCAGAAAACAACCCGCCGCAATGCTGCCTCTACTTCCTCGGCGACAACAACTCCCCCACAGTCCTTTGCAACCAGAGATCTGTGGGAAGAACGAGGCCTCATTTATACTCCAAAGGCAAAGAATCTGGGCCTCAAGCCTTTCATCACTTGCCGCCTCCATACCATCTGTCGCCTCCATACCATCACCTGCCCCGACGGCAGCCGGCAGCACCCATGCCGAAACATCTGCCCGAGGAACCCTCCGACAAAATAATCAAGGGCAGAGGCTGGACAGACAACAACATCAACAGCCTCATGGAGCTGGTAGTGGCTACACCTGTCTCATCTTTCAATCCAGCCGGCTCCCCAGAAGAATCATCAGAGGAGCCTGTCCCTGAACCTGCCGCCGCAGCCGCTCCGACAGACCAGTCTGCCCTCATCCTTGCTGCGCTACAACAGGTAGAGGAGAGACAAATGGGACTGATGACGTTCATTCGGGACTTCGCTAACTCGACGGTAAACTTCATTACCCAAACTTTAAATTTTCCCGATGTTCAATTCCCTACATTTCCTGCCCATTATTTCCATATCCCCTCCCCTGTCCACACACCCACACCCCCTGCCTCCCCACATTCCCACTCGACTGCTTCCACCCCATCACCTGCCCCGACGGCAGCAGGCAGTCCACCGACCGACACCTCTGCCCGAGGAACAAAAAGGCCTGCCTCCGATGACAGCCCTCTGATCAGGAGGAATTTGGAGAGAGAGTTTACGCCTGTCAAGAGGATAAAGCACGTGGCAGACAGGAAGCGGATACCCACAGCTAGCAGCACCACCAGCAGCACTTGGGACAGTGGCAGCAGTTCCGACATCCAGCTTGTGGAGCAATCTGCCCCTGAACCTGCCCAGCCTCCTCCACAATCAAGACGCCGCCGTCAGATCCGTCTCAGCAGCAGCAGCGAGGCCAACGACTGAAAATTTAAGTTTTTATTTCCCTCTTATTGTTGCCTGCTTTTATCATATGTGATGTACTTTTCTTCATATTTTTGTTTTTTCTGTCATTTTGCATTGAGGGCAATGCAACCCTCGAGTTTGGGGGTGGCAACCCTCCATCATTAATGGAGTCTTAAGTACATTTTTTTATTATTGTTGTGTCTTTTAATTTCTCTTAAAAAAAATCAGAAAATTTAAATTGTTGGCTTAAAAACTGTGAAGTTAACTTACCTGTCATGACAGCTCTGTCGTGGCAGCATCTTTAAGATAGTTTAAGGAAAAGTTTAGAGCCTTTCTATAGTTCTGAAAATTTAAACACCTTTGTGACTGTTATATTGCTTAGATTTCTTTTAGCCAAACTAGAATAGGATGCTTAGAACTTGAATAGCCCCTAGAGGTGCCTAACACTGGCTCTAGGAAAGAAGTTTAGCAAAAGAAATTCAAAAAGCCTAGAGGTGCCCGAAACCGGCTCTAGGAAGCTAACTAGAGGTGCCCAAAACTGGCTCTAGAAAAACTTAGCTTGAAAATAGAAGAAAAAGAAGCATGAAAATGTGCCTTCTAAAAAAATAAACTTTGGCATAAAAATTCGAGTTAAGAAGTTGAATATTCTAGTGAAACTAAGAGAGTCTTAGCATATAACTGTTCACAAGCATGCACACACTGCACGAGAGCTATAGGGAGATTCCGGACAGATCCTAACCTTTCCGACAGGTTGCTGCCACCATAGAGAATGAGCGACGGGTAAGGGACAGTTCACTGTTTGAAGGCCAACACAAAAATTTCATTTTTCTTTTAGGTCTTAATTGCTTGAGGGCAAGCAAAAACTTGAGTTTTGGGGTGTGATGAGTGTGTAAAAGTTCTATTATTTATACCCTTTTTAACCCATATTTATGCTGCATTCAAGCACCATTTCATTGCATTTAGGTCAGTTTACAGCAAAACATCACAAATATATAAAAGGCACGGATTCTACTAAAAATGGTTGTTTTTGGCAGGTTTCTATCGTCGTAGACGGTGAAGGCAGGCGCGGGACAGAGAAGCAGAAGAGCTGAACTGGACAAGCAGACGAAGAGGACGATGCTGCCATGGAGCTGCCGTGACAGCATGGTGACAGCACCCAGGGCAGCAGCCGTGACAGCACCCAGGGCAGCAATCGTGGCAGGCGCTAGGCAGCGATGCAGAAAATCTGGAATGAGCAGTCAAGGAAGACGTTGCTGCCATTGTGCTGCCGTGACAGCATGGTGACAGCAGTTTTGCGGAGAGAAAAAGCAAAGTGGACCTCGATAGATAGAGAAAATTCTGCTCGTCTGTCGTGTGAAAACCATATATTTTTCCAAGCCCCGGATCAAAAGATATGTCAAGCCAAAGTTCAAGGAGAGAAAATCCCAAGAAACAAGGAGGACGGCTGAAAAGTAGGATCCTTGAAGATTAAGTCTTTATTAGAATCATACTTTTAATTAAAGTTGTAATCCTTGTTACCTTAGATAACTTGAGCCCAAAGCTTATATAAGGGCATGTATTATAACCTAGGGGAGAATCCCTCATTCGACCCCAAAACCGACATCTAAAACCCCTCCGCCGTTTACCCGTCGTTTACCTGTCACCGACATGTTCTAAAACCCCCTAGGGCCACGGGTTGATTTGTAAAGTAGTTGCAAGGGTTGTTTTGTTTTAGGAATTTTCAGTTCAATAAAATAAACTTCAAGTTCTCTTATTTTGGTTATTAATATCTTGCAAGAGCATCGGGAGAGCATTGTGAGGTTATCCATTTACTTAGCATCGGGAGAGTTAAGTATACGAAAGAAATAAGAACAAGTTCTCTAGCTTATAGTTGAACTATCTCGTGCCTAGGGATAGGGCGAGGTTAAGTGGCTAAAGAAGAATTCATACACATCGGTGTTCATCCTTCGATTCACGCCGGGAGGTATCATCAAAGACGTGATCATCGACAGACTTGTGCCTAGGGATAGGGCAAGGCAGATCTGGGATTCTTGCCAAGCTTGAAGTACGGAGTTGGTGTGTCTGCTGCCGCGACAGCCAACGGACAGCTACCGCGACAGGTGCTGTCGGCGACAGGCGCAACGACAGGACTGGATTCCCTAAGCACTGCAATACCAGCACTACAGAGCAATTCAATACCAGCCCATTCTCTCTATCTTAATTTCTCTACTTTTATTTTCCAGTATTCTTTATTATTTTCGTGACAATATCTTAATCTACTTTTTTCCCCTTGTGCAGATAGCGAAGAAAAGGGTTAGCCCAGTCCCTGTGGAGACGATATCCGATACTCTAGTATCACTTTATTACTTGCGACGTGTATACTTGCACTCAATTGCGATAGACACTTTTACACGCAATAATAGGGCTAGTCCTAAACCTGATCTTTTTGGGGCCCTAGGCAAAATAGTACATTTGGGCCCCTTTCAAAAAACTTTACAACATATAGCAAAACCATATATTAGTAATTCCATATAAATACTCCGTTGTTTAAGCGGATAAAGTTTTTTACTAATAAAATTACTAAAAAAATTGTTCAAGCAACTTATGCCATCAACTAATACATAATCTAAAAAATCATAAAAATGGTTTTTACGAGCTTTCCACGCAAAATCATTAATGATAACATCAACATCAATGTTTTCCAAAAGTTCCTTCTCGATTGATAAAATTGCAAGACCATTCAATCGTTCTTGTGATATTGATGACCTCAAGTAGGTATTGATCAACTTTAACTTTGAAAAACTTCTTTCAGCTAATGCCACAGTCACTGGGACAGTTAAAAAATTCTATAAACGATTGAAACATCTGGATAGTAATCTGCAGATTTGACAAACTCAAGAATTTCTATAGCTGACAATAATTCATTTGCAAAGTAGATTGTAACACTTTCAATTCTAAGTAAAGATCATTTAAATCAAAATCTGATGAATCACCATGAGAAAAAATAGAGTGAAAAGTAGCACAACATTCCCTCAATTCCTTTACATCCAATGACTTTAACTTGTTTGAGTCAAAAAGTAATCCAAAAATACTTTCAAACGTTTTTAGTTGCTAAAATATGATTTTCAAAGAAGTAATTGCCATATCAACAACAACCAAAAAATACTCAAGTCTAAATAATTCTTCATGTAACTGATTTTTTTCATCCTCTTGATTATTTTCATCAAAATATTTTTTCTAATAACACAACACTTTGTTGGAAGGGTAGGTTCTAAATCCATATCAAGTGTAATACTTTTAGCAATATTCATACTAGAAGTAAATCATTCGTCTCTAAACTTTTCAAAATATGACAACATACCTTTATATTGTTCTATGGTGCTGTCGATACACATGTACTTGTTGGTAAAATGAACTGCAAAAAAGCTGTTAGCACTGACTGGAAACTATAAGCAAAAACATAACGTAAATTCGTTGACCGTGTCGTGGTATGGTGGCCACTGCCTTAGAAACAAAACTGCCCCGAACAGTGTAGTCGCTTCACGGGCAGGCTGTCCCCCGAGGTGCACACGAACGCTCCTGGAATCGTACACTCGACTCTCGGAGTGAACAACAGTGGAACTGCTCGAACAAGTGGAGAAAGCAGAGAGAAACTGGAATGCTTTGTGAATGTGTTTGATAATATAAAATGCTGCATGCAACATCTCTATTTATAGGCTGTATAACATGTCTATAATAGACATTTCACTGGCACAAATAATTACAGAATTAAATCTAAACACCATTTTAATTCTGTAATAATCATGTCATTACAGTGCTGTTACACCATGAATTTGACACGTGTTACCCGAGCCGAGCCGGCCGGACGGTGGCGGCGGCGGCGCGCGAGGACTTCCCTTGTTCTTTCCCACTCAACAAGGGAGGGAGGAAGTAAGGGTATAAATACCCTTCCCTAGCTATTTTCCCAACCAGTGTGGGATATAGCTTTGGTAACTTTCTTGAAGCATTACCAACAGTACTTAGGTTGAAATTTATTGCTTACCTTATTGATAACAAATAAAAATTCATACAAATAACCATATATACCAAGAAAAACCTCAAAACTCCCAAGTGCATTATACAAATACTCTACCTCACTCTTTGACTTTGCATCATTACCACAAGAATCATATAAAATAGACAAAGCCAATCTTAATTGGGGAGCTTGAAATCTAATAGCTTTAACATTATTAATTCGACTCTCCTAACGAGCATTAGATAACATTTCAAAGTAAGTTTAGAAACATTGCCAAGCAAAATTTTCTATCTCTTTGTAGAACCAGAAAATAATGTAAATGTGCGTTGAACAATTACAAAAAATGAAATAACTCTAGTGCAAGAATGTGTCATGTCGCTAAGAGCGAGATTCAAACTATGACAAGCACAAGGCATATATAATGCCCTCGAGTTTATTTCAAGTAAACACTTTTGTACACCATGGTGCTTCCCTTTCATGTTGGAGCCATTATCATAACCTTGACCTTTAACATTATCAACATCAAGATCAAGAGACTTTAAAACATTTTGTAATTTAACAAAAAGTCTCAAACCCGATGTATCATCCACCTCTAAGAACTCTAAAAAGTTCTCCTTAATTTTTTTTATTTTATTTGTTGACATTCTCACACATCGTACAATTAGAGTCATTTGTTCTTGATAAGCAATACCTGGGGTACAATCAAGAATTATGGAAACATGTTTTGCCTCTTTGATAGTCATTGGTTATAGAACTTTTCACACTATGGGCTAAAAGGGAAATCAATTCGTTTTGAATTTTATGCCCAAGATAATGATAATGAATTTAACGATTTTGAATGCGTCTAACATGATTTTGCACTATCACATCAAATTCTGCAATCATTTCAACCAGTCCTAAGAAATTACCATTAATATCTTAATAGAGTTTTTCATTAGATCCTTAGAAAGCTAAATTATGAGTAGCAAGACATTTCACAGCTGAAAATATTATAAGTAACACTTGCCTCTATATGTCTTTCTCTTTCATAATTGCTTCATGTAAGTTTTTATCAATTGTTTCATTCTTATTCATCCTTACTCTTATTTCATTCCAAGTAATCATATTATTCATATGCTCAATACTAATTTCGTGTTGTTTGAGCCTCTCATTAATATGCTTCCAATCACATAGACCCTCATTTGCTAACAAACTTTTGTTACAAATAGATTTGAACAACTTGCAACAAAAACAAAATACTTTGTCAACATGTTTAGAATAAGCCAACCATTTTCTATCTCTAATCTCACCATTGCTCAACTTCCTAGAAAAATAAGCATATGAAAAATGTCTATCATTATCATCAAGAGGAAAGTCAAGATTCAATTCTCTTATAGACCCCTTTTCAACTATAATGTCTCTTGTTTTGTTATCAAGATCAGCCCAATTCCTAGGATCATAAATATCCACAGAAGGAATTGCTTGTTCTTCATCAATGCCATTATTAGTATTAATTGTTTCCTCTACCTCTACATCAATGCCAATATCAACAGAACTATTGGATACATTTTACACATCATTTGGCAAATTAGGCTAATTTTGAACATCATTAGACTCATTTGGAGTGTTAACTTCATTATTGTCATTGACATCATCACGCGGAATTTCATTTGAGTGAGCTAAATTTTCATGAACTACATTTCTAACAACAAATCTGTCAATAGCACCTTGTTGTAATTTTATTAACTCATCAAGAAGTTTTCTCTTTTTCCACTTTCACTTCCAGATAAATGTTTTTATGTAACATTGCACATAAAAATAAATCAAACACTTAAATCATATTACAATAAAATTAGAGAATTACTGTTAAAAAAAGAAAATTAGAAAAGAAAATGACAACACCCGGTGGTTAGTAGATTGAAGACCGGAAGCAGCCAATTGCAAGATTGAAGACTGAAAGACATTCGACGACTGGCAAGGCGAAAACCACTCAACCACCATCGGTAGAGCAACGCCAATACCGACAACAAAATTTCCCAAAAAAACCTTAGATTCTCTATATCATAATCTCTTAATAACTTCAATTGATTAAGGCTAAAACTTATGAGTTCTTTATTATTCAAAAGCGATTTTCCCTATTTAAATTGTAGAACAAAAAATTTTCGTTACCATGGTTAAGAGAAATTCAATGAGGTTTAATGTTAATAACGCCTAATTTTTGTAGGAAATATTGAAATGTTCCATGAGTTTATTGGTAACTAGATATAAATTTTGGAATTTGAAGAAATTTGGATCTTAAAGAGAGAAAGTGAGATAGAGAGTCAGAGTGAAGGTGGGGAAGATGAAGAGGCATTTTTTTTGGTTTCTGGCGAGTGAAGTGCGTAATTGAAGGGAAGAAGAGTAAAAAAATTATTTTTTATTTTTTCTAAATCAGCTTGTTGTTTTTTATTTTTTCCATAATAATATTTTTAAACCTAGCAGATTGGGCCCCTTTCAAGCTTGGGCCCTAAGCCATTGCCCCTCTAGACACCCCTTCGGGCTGGGCCTTCATAGGGCATATGATCTCCAAAAGTAGTTGCTAGGCCCATACGGAGAATCAATATCCCTGCAATAGCAATAGCATTTCCCTCTCACTTAAACGAATGGGACGAAGCTCGGGTATAGATCTTATTATGCCAAATTTTAAATGCGTACAATGTAATCACATTCCTAAACGGACAACTAAATTAAATTATGGGTAAAATACCTAAATCATCACTCAATTTTGCTCCCAAACCTATTTTTTCACTGAAGTTTCAAGACGATCAATTTACACACTAAACTTTACTTTTTACCTATTTTAGTCACTTTAAATTATTTTATTAGAATTTTGATATGACTTGGCATATTTTATTATTATCAAATATAAAAATTAATTTTAAATAAAAATAATTATATTTTATTATTATTAAATTAAAAAAATAACATAAAAACCCAAATTCCCCCAACACTCAAAACCTCAAACCACTTTTGCCCTCACCGGCCACCCACCCCTTCCTAGGCGATTTTTAAGTTGTCGGTTCAGACCCATAACTTCATCATTAGTACTTTCCATCCTCCCCACTACCAAAGTTGGAACCAGTCAAACAATGATTATGGTTCAAATATATATGAAACAGATGCTAACATGGATTTGTGGTATAATCTTTTTGTCGATTTATCGAAATTACTAGAAATTTGAGTAGCTAGTTTATTTCTAGTAATTAAATTATGGGTCTCGTTAATTAGTTGTACTTGTAACCCTTTTGTTCCTTTATTTGTTTTTAATTTTAATCTCGTTAATTTGTGTAACACAAAAAATAGAGGATGAAGGTTGCTGGTCATGGGAATCAAATCCACGACCCAAGGTAACCATGGTCGTGATCCAGCCATCTAAGCTAATGGCTCTTAGTGTCTAAGTTCCCCTAGTTTCATTTTGAGCCATCCTTTGTTTCTTGCATTGGATAATTAAATCTGATATGCCCCTCCACCTACCAAGAAAATTAAATGCTCGGTTTCCCTTCTAGAGACTTCACCGAAACACTCCTACAAACCCCCATCTGACAACCGTCGCCCTCCCCTCACCGCACTGCCATGTGAGACACCGCCGTCATTGGTGTGTGTGTCGACCAGCTCTGAGCCCAACACCGTCAGCCACGCGCTTGCCCGAACCGTCCGCCGTGGGGAAAAGGTTGAAGTTCCATTGAAACACACCTAAGCTTTCCCCATTTCTCTCCTCTGTTTCTGACCATCTTTGTCGTCGATGAAGCGCGTTGACCGTCCAGGCGTGCTCCCCGTGTGGAGGCGAGGAAAGCCCCTCTGAGCACCTAACATTTTGCCACCGAGAGAACCTTCATCGGAGTACCATACGTTTCCGGCGGGTTTCGAATTTCAAGGGTAAGATCTGTCAAAATTGTGACTTGTTTCGTATTAGTGGCATGTGGGTTAAACGTTAGATTGATGATCTATCTTTTTCTGGTAGAATCGCGGCCAAAGGCGTCTCCAACGACCATTTTTAGTGATCGGCCGGTGAAGTCCAGCATAAAAGGGTAGGTGAACCTGTCTGAACTGACCTGAGCCCAAACCCGGTCAACCCGAGCCTAAACCCAGTCAATCCGAGTCAACTTGATGAGTTAACTCATCGAGTCAACTCAGTTGACCTACTAACGTAAGTGCTGTCCTGCGAACGTCAGTGTTGACTTTGACAAAAAAGTCAAATTTTCTGAAAAAGCCCTATTTTATTATTTTTGACATCTTGAGGCCGTTTTTGAAGCCCGTTTCATAAAATTCTAACTCGAAGACCTATGAATCTGTCCCTAAACCCTATCATGCATATGTATTTAATTGTTTCATTAAGTTAAATGTAATTCGAATAAAGGGCTAATATAAGTTTTTATCTGTTTAAAGGAAATCGAGACTCCCCCGACCGTTTGTCTGCTCGTCCTGGTTCCTCTCGATCCGCTCTTTCGCGCGTTCCGATAGTTACTAGTATGAACTTGTAAACCATGTAAGCTATTAGGGTTATCACTTATATCTTGTAGTAACCATAATCCTTTATTGTTCCAGGATCTAGCACAGTGGCAGATCGTAGCGAGGCAAGAGCCCGATAGATTCTCTCACAAGCTTTTGAGGTGTATTCCATGTGTGATACATTTCTGTTATATATATGTATATATGTGAATTTTGTAATGATTCTCTAAATGCATGATAGAATGTTCTTTTACTTGAAATGCATGGTTACTTGAGAGCATGATTACTTGAAAAGCATGATTACCTTCTATTTGAGAAGCATGATTATGATATGTTGAAAGTTTGTTTATCATGATATGTTGGAAACTATTCCCCATGTCTGATCTAAAACTAGAGATATCTGGTTTCTAAATAATCTAAATGTTACATGTATGTGTCTGAACTCTGTTGGTGGTGTATATTAAACCGAATTTCTCTGCTTGGGGTGTACTCTTGGGATGTGATTGAAGTGTCTACAGGTACAACCCTGATCCAGCTGGTAAAATCTTCAGTTAAGCTCCTACGCCCAATGAGCCTATAGTAAGAATTTCTAGGTAGGCTTCTATGCCACGGGCCTAGGATAAATCCTTCAGGATGCAGTTCATGGAGAATTGCATTTTGGTGTTCGGTTGGAGGTTGATAGGTTAAAATGGAACTTTGGTTGCTCTTATGACATGTTTGAAATGTCTTATGCATATCTGAGCTGTATATATATGTTTCTTTGCACTTATTGGAACGCACTGTGCTTCCTAACTCACGCCCCGAACTTTTCCCCTTTCAGATATTTTTGGAGAGGTTACTTTGGGACTCGGCACTTAGAGGATCAACACATTCTTACTTGTCTTTTGTCGTAATGTTTCTATCCACCATACTATCTGTATTGGGTGACATGGGCCTATATATATATATATATATATTAATATAATACTCTTTATTAATCGCCGATGTAGCATCATTTTGTAACTAAACCTTGATATAGTTCTAAACTACTACTTGACACTTTATTTTGTGGTGCGTGATTATCACCTATCATGGGGCTATGATATGAATTGTTATTTTAAAATGTTAGTATATATATTGTGACTCTTTGGGATTCAGGTGAAATGCATAAGCAGGTTCTGGGGTTACATTTAATTGGTATCAAAGCTTTTGGTTTTATAAACCTCGGACTGTGAGTGGGTCCTAAATACTATTTTTTATAAAACGTTTTAAATATTTATATATTTTCAGAAAAAGGCCATGTCGCCAAGTTTTATATGTTTAAATGTGTCTGATATTCCAGTGCCAGTTCTAACCTTAGGTCCTTCTTTTTGTAGAACCGAGACCAACTGATGAGTACTAGACGTGGCCCTCAACCTGCCCAGAGGCGAGGTCGACTTGCTAGATTCACCGACATAATTGAGGACGTGGCTAATGATCTCTCGACCACTATATATCCTCCTAACCCTAGAGGTCCTACAACTTCGATTAATCCACCGCCTACCTCTAGTATCAATATGACGACTCCAGTTAGAGGAGCACTTGCACCTAGTACTGAGCCATCCACGATAATGTTTGATGAGGCTCTTAGCAGGTAGTTTTTACAGTTGATTCATGGTGCAGTTAGAGCTACGGGAGTTGTACCTGAAGTTCCTATCTCTCAAACCCTAATCACTAGCGGGTCTAAGACTTTTGATGGCCCTACTGGTAGAGCCCCGACTGAGGCAGAAGAGTGACTTCACGATCTTGAGAGACGCATGGATTCGTTGGGTCTTGAGCCGCCCAAGAAATATTTGGGAGTTGTCTCACTGCTTTATGGGAGTGTGTAAAGTGTCCAAAAGTCCTATATTTCATGCACATTCCAACTCTTATTATAATTGTTTTAAAGCACATTTTAGACATAAGTAGGTGCATGCATAACATTTTACGGTATTTATAGTTTCTGCCTTACTTTTATGAGTATTATTTATTTGGTGGACAAGAGATAATATTTTAGTGTATTCCTGTATTAGGTACTAACAGCTGAAAAAGAGAACCGAGGAGCTGAGGGCATAAGCCTGAGGAAGCTTATCTAGGAGCTGTACTGAAGCAGTTCCAGCTGAAGACAAGTTGCTGCCACATACCTGCCGAGCAGAGTTGCCGCCGACCTTGCTACCCACGGCAACTAACTATGGAAGTTGGAAGAACTAGAGCACGATTTGTAGAGATAAAACTCCTAAGTCTATCACCGACGTTCATATGCTTTTCTAACGTCTATAGCAGCGGCCAGGGCTGCCGAAGCGAAATTCTAAAAGCTTACTTGCGGACCAAGGAAAACGAGATAGAGTCCATATTCCAAGCAAAGAAGTCGGCATTTAAAGCCATATTAAAGATGGAAAGCTACTTCTGAGGACTTCTACTTTAAGAAGGACTTAACCTAGTCTTCAGTCTATAAATACCCATTGTAGTCATAGTTTAAATCATCCTAGGTTTTCTATTGACTTTTCTTGTGTTCTTCATTGCTGCCATGTTCTAGATTCTATTTGGGTTAGGGTTATGTTGTAACTAGTGTGAAACAGTTGTTTTAGGGGTTTTGAGTTATTTTTCAATAAAATATTCCAATTTTACTTAATGCATTGTTCTTCATTCTTTCAATCTTTCTACATTAGTCGTTTGAGAGAATCCATTTGTCGGGCACGAAAGTGCAAGGCTCACAAAAGGGTTAAGTACGATCACAATGTGCCGAGGCGTGACTAACTTGGTTCCACACTAGTCCACAAGTTTTAGTGGCTAAAAAGGATTACCAACCGACTTGACTAACTTGGTTCCACACTAGTCCGCAATTTAGCTCTCGAGCATCCTAACCTAGAAATAGGAGGGATTACTATCGACTATCCTGTCGAACTTGGAGTATTTGGCAGACTTGCCGCCAGGACTTCTTCCATTCCACCTGCCGAGATGGTACACCTCTATAGTGGCAGAGACCTGCTGCGGCTGCGTGATAGGGTCATAGTTTGCAGCCCGCCATACCCGCCGAGGCAGCATAGAATAACTCATACCTTTTTCAACGCAATTTTCACACTAAGTGGAAGCATAACCCTGTCTGCCTTATCAACCTGATTCACTTCTTCTCTATTACTTGTGTTTTTATTTACGTTCCTCTCTCAACCAATTATTCACTTGTTCTTTTACTTTATCTTGTGTAAGAACTACGAAACGAGATAAGCTGTCTAATCCTCGTGGGATTCGACATTTTTTTATACTATAACTTGGCAGGAGTGTGCACTTGCGCTCTCACAAAAAGGGAACACCTACACACCCTACAAGTTTTGGCGTCGTTGCTGGGGATTGATAACAGTAAATTTCGTTTTTCAATTTCTGCACCTTTCATTTACTTTATATTTGTAATCGGAAAAAAAATTATTGTGTCCTTTGCAAGTGCATGACTAGGGCCAACCCTAAGGGAGACCTTATCATTTATGACGATCTCGAGCGCGAAACGAGAATAATTAAAATGGATCTTAGAGAAATTTTAAAAAATAGAGGAGATAAGGGCAAAGCAAAGGAAGAAACCATGGTAAACGAGAACCCCCCAATTGATGCCATGAATGGCAAGGGCGTGCAACATGACTTGCTGCCCAAGGGATCACAAGAACAACAGAGGCAAGACCCCCTGATCTGCCCAGGTCGCAATATGTGCGAACAACTAGAGATTACCTGGAACATGACTTCCAAAGGTTTGAGCCAATGGTTAAATAATTGAAGATAGGGGCAGACCATTTTGAGCTAAAGTCGGTCATGTTCAACATGCTTAATACACTAGGGCACTTCGGAGGGACTGCCACAGAAGATGCTCAGCAGCATCTACGAGGATTCTTGGACATTTTCTGAGCATTCAAAATACTTGGGGGTACACCAAAACGTACTATGGCTAAGGCTATTTCCCTATTCACTGAGGGATATGGCGAAACAGTGGTTGAATAAACAGCCAGCCGGATCTTTTAATACATGGACGGAGCTCTACAAAGATTTCCTAAACCGTTTTAGTTCGTCCAATGTCACCGATAGGCTATGGAATGAGATCACAACCTTTAGACAAGGAGATGACAAGCCGGTGTACGAGGCATGGGAGCGGAACAAAAAATGCTGAATAATTGTCCACTTCATGGTCTACCGGCTTGGACTCAAACATCTATATTTTACAATGGGGTTAACTACCCAACATGAATGATGATAGATGCCTCGGTCAACGAGATAATCCTAGACAGACCTCCAGAGGAAGCATTGCGACTGCTAAACATAGCCGCTAAAAATGATTACAAATACCCGATACCCCACCGAGGCAGCACAAGGTGACTAGCAACAACAAATGAGGCAGAAGCCTCAGATTCCGTAAATGCCTGCCTCGACACTCAGACAGAACTGGTGATGAAGATGGTGCAATCCCCTAGGAAGGTCCATGAAGTAAACGTTGTTGAGCCATTCTGTGAAGAATATGGTGGCAACCATGATTCCACCGACTGTGCCGAATCTGCTAATTTTATGGGAGAATATGGGAGGAGTAGAAGACCCGCCCAGAATAATTACAACCCAGGGAGGAAGAACCATCCTAACCACTCGTGGAGCAACTTCAGAACTGCTGCAAACCCATCACAACAACGAGGGGACTATCAATAGAATCTGCCACGACAGTTGTCCCCACAACAGAATACAAACACTTCCTCCTTGGAATCTACTATGCATACTTTCATGTCTTATACTAAAGATTTCATTTTTAATACAAATAAATTCATTGATAAAACTGAATATTTTATGTACAGGACTGAAAACAAGATGAAAAATCAAGAGGCAGCTTTAAAAAATGTTGAGAAGCATTCAGAAAATTTGCCCAGATCTTCAGCACTAGGCCAATGGGTGGGTTACCCAATGACACTGAATCAGCAAAAGGAAAACCCCTTGAACAATGTAAGGCTATAAGAACCCGAAGCGTGATAACACTACAAGACCAGTCCATACCCCTTGCAAGAGAAACATCAACTGTCGAACCAGTCCGACTGGCCGAATTTTCTGTCGCGGCAGCATTAGAGCAAGAATTAGCAGACGACACAAGAAATGAACCAATTGAACTTGAATCAGCTGCGCAGAATTAGATGCCCAATAAAGAAAAATTGTCAACCCTGTACCTCCACCTTCATTTCCCTAGAGACTGAAAAAACAAAAGCAAGAGATGCAGTATAAAAAGTTCCTGGATGTGCTAAAGCAAGTCAAAATCAACCTTCCACTTATAGATTTGATTGAACAAATGCCAAGCTATGCCAAGTTTCTTAAGGATATGGTATCCAAGAGAACAAGGATTGGGGAATTTGAAAAGGTGGCAGTAACGGAAGGTTGTATGGCTATGCTGCACAATAAAGCACTACCCAAACAGAAAAGATCCATGCAGCATTATAATCCCCTGCAAAATAGGCAGCAACCACTTCGTACGACCATTATGTTACTTGGAGGCAAGCATAAATTTAATGCCCAAATTTGTTTTCCAAAAACTAGGAATAGGAGACGCCCGCACAACAATGGTGATGATTCTGTTTGGCTGACAGAACTTATGTACAATCGGAAGGAAAATTTGAGGACATCCTAGTACAAGTGGATGAATTTATTTTTCCTGCCGATTTCTTGGTGCTAGATTGTAAAGCAGGTGAAAAAGCACCAATAATACTGGGGCGACCTTTCCTTGTTACGGGTAGAACACTGATCGATGTGGAAAAAGGCGAACTCACAATGAGGATAGACGATCAACAAGTAAAACTGAACGTCTACCAATCCATGAGATATGATGAAGATCCGAAAGAATGCCATCTACTAGATGTTGTCTCAGAGTTCAACCTTGAAGACAATAGACCTTGCTTACCGCGAGACTGCCCCAACAGCAAACTTGGTAGCTGCCACGATAGCCATTTAGAAAGCTGTCCGAAAGATGAGCAATACAATGATTGGATGAAACATGAAAATGAGGAACATGAAGAAGCGCACTGGATAAAAAACAAACCAGGTAAGTACTTTGAACCTCTAAATTACACAGAAAAGAGAGGCAAGATGTTCAAACCATCCATTGAACAACCTCCTACTCTTGAGTTAAAAGCCTTACCTGCACAACTTAAATATGTTTTCCTGGGACCTAATGATACACTGCCAGTTATAATCTCATCCAAGTTGCAGCCTAAACATGAACAACAATTAACTGCACTGTTGCGGCAACATAAGAAGGCGATAGGATGGACCATTGCAGACATAAAGAGAATCAGCTCTGCCATTTGCATGCATAAAATTTAGCTGGATCAGGACAAAAAACAACTATGGATGCCCAAATGAGATTAAATGAAGCCATGGGAGAAGTTGTCAAAAAGGAAATCAGCAAGTGGCTAGATGCTGGAATCATAGATCCAATTATAGACATCAAATGGGTAAGCCTGGTACAATGTGTACCAAAGAAAGGTGGAATATCTGTGGTAAGCAATGATAATAATGAATTAATCGAAACTCGAACAGTAACTGGTTGGCAAATATGCATGGATTACCGCAAGTTAAATAAAGCAACAAAAAAGGATCACTTTCCATTACCTTTTATTAATCAAATGCTTGACCGCCTTGCTGGCAAACCCTTCTATTGCTTTTTGGATGGATATTCAGGGTACAACCAAATCGCCATCGCATCAGATGACCAGGACAAAACAACGTTCACTTGCCCATATGGCATCTATGCTTTTCGAAGAATTCCATTCGGGTACAATGCCCCAGCCACATTCCAGCGATGCATGATGGTTGTCTTCTCCGACAATGCCCCAACCAAATCTTCATGTACTACTTCTCTGTATTCGAAAACAGCTTTGAAAACTACCTTGGCAACCTTGAGAAAGTACTGACCAGATGTGAGGAAACAAATCTAGTGCTAAACTGGGGAAAATGCCACTTTATGGTCGACGAAGGCTTAGTCTTGGGGCATAAAATTTCTGCACAAGGAATAGAAGTAGATAAAGCAAAGATCAAGGTCATACCAAACTTGCTGCCACCGACCACTGTCAAGGGCATACAAAGTTTTCTGGGACACATATGTTTCTATCGTAGATTCATTGAAATCTTTTCTAAAATTTCTAAACCGTTGTGTACCTTGTTGGAACAGGATAAATCATTCGTCTTCGACGAGGCACGCCATGAAGCGTTCAAAAATTGAAGGAAAAGCTAGCCACAACACCTATAGTAGTTCCACCTGACTGGAGTCAACCCTTTGAACTCATGTGTGATGCTAGTGACACTGTCGTTGGTGCCGCCCTAGGGCAGCGCAGAGATAAGATTTTTCATGTCATATACTACGCTAGAAAAACACTAAATACTGCTCAAACCAACTACACCACTACAGAAAAAGAATTTCTGGTAGTAGTATTCGATTTCGATAAGTCCCGGCCCTACCTGATTGGCACAAATGTGATAGTTCACACAGATCATTCGGCCTTAAGGCACCTGTTCATAAAGAAAGACGCAAAGCCCCGCCTAATCCGATGGATCCTACTACTGCAAGAATTTGGCGTAGATATCCGAGACAAAAAGGGCACAGAAAATGAAATGGCGGACCATCTCTCTCGGCTTGAGAATAGACAAGATTACACCTGCCAAGGCGAAATTCAAAATGAATTCCCTGACGAACAGTTGCTACTAGTCTCTGCCTTGGTAGGCGCTCTAGAAGTTGAAGGTCTGTTACCTTTCGCTTACGCAAAAGTCGCGGCAACAACATCAATAGACACACCATGGTATGCAAATATTGTCAGTTATTTAGTATATGGTGTTTTGCCTTATGGACTAAACTATCAAGGAAATAAACAATTCCAGTATGATGCTAAGCATTATTTTTGAGACGAGGTTATCAGACGGTGTGTACCAGAGGATTAACAGTAGAACATACTCTTACAATGCCACTCAACACCATATGAAGGCCATTTCGGCGGGTAGCGAACATCAACGAAAGTACTGCAATCAGGGTTCTTTTGGCCAACACTGCATAAGGACGCTCAAACTTTCTACAAACAGTGTGACAACTGCAAAGAACATGAAATATATCGAGAAGGAATGAGATGCCCCTTCAAACAATCCTAAAGGTCGAGTTATTCGATGTTACGGGATAGATTTTATGGGACCATTCCTATCATCTTCCAGAAACATGTACATCCTCCTAGCAGTTGATTATGTTTCTAAGTGGGTAGAAGCGATTGCCACCCCTCACAATGATGCAAAGACGGTTCATAGATTCATACGCAAGAACATATTCACAAGATTCGGAATACCAAGAGCAATCATTAGTGATGAAGACACCCATTTTGATAACAGATTAATTGCAAAGGTACTCTAGAAATTGGGAGTTAAGCACAAGATTGTTGCGGCCTATCATCCACAAACAAATGGGCAGGCATAAATTTCGAACAAGGAGGTCAAAACCATCTTATAGAAAGTCCTAAACCCCAACAGTAAAGATTGGTCATTAAAACTGGACAATGCTCTTTGGGCTTATCGAACAACATACAAAATGTTGCGTGTCAAAAGTCCTATCGCAATGTAGTGCAAGTGTACACGACGCAAGTAGTAAATTGATACTCGAAGTATCGGATGTTGAATCCACAGGGGCTGGAAATAACTTTATCCTCGAATTGCTGCACAAGAGAGTAAGAAATTGTTTCAATTGTTGGGAAATAATATTGAAGAATAATGAATATAAGAGAATGAAGATTCAAGGTTAAGAGATAGGCCGATATTGATCTGCTTAGTAGTGCAGGTGTTGCACTATATAAAAATTCATGTTCTGTGTATGGCTCGTGTCACGGCAACACCTGTCGTGGCAGCGGTCCGTTGCTGTCACGACAGTGATAAGCAACTTAGTTTCTTCAAGTTTTGCAAGAATCCCTTCTGTGACTTGTCATATCCCTAGGTGCAAGTACTGTTGATGAACACTTCTCGGATGATACCTCCCGGCATGAATCAAAGGGTGAACACCAATGTTGTTGAATTCTTCCTTAGCCACTTAACCTCGTCCTATCCTAAGTCCGAGATAGTTCAACCATAAACTGGATAACCCACACTTATTCCTTTTGTATACTTAAATCTCCCAATATTAAGTAAATAAATAATCTCACAATGCTCTCCTGATACTCTTGCAAGATGTTGAAACTAGAATAAGCAAACTTGAAGTTTTATTTCATTGAATAGAAAATTCCTAAAACAGTATAATCCTTGAAACTACTTTACAGAATCAACCCTTAGCCTTAGGGGAAGTTTAAAACATTATGAGAGGGGAAAAACGACAAGGGTATGGGGAAGTCGGCTAGAGATGAGATATCCTTCCCTAGGTCGAATTACATGCCTTTATATAGGCCTTGGGTTCAAGTTTTCTAATAAGATAAGAATACAAGTTCAAACTAAAGTACAACTCTAATTAAGATTAAATCTTCTGAGTAGATGCCTTTAATTCATCCTCTTTTCTTGCTTTAGGTTTCTTCCTTCAACTTTAGGCTTGGCCTTCATTCTGCCTTAGGGCTCAGAAAAATATAGGAGTGGTCCACGACGGACCGGCTTGAATCCCTCTATCTATCGAGTTCCACTTCACTTTTCCCTTTCACCAACGTTGCCGTCATGGCTGCCACGACAGTGGCCACAACAACATCTTCCTTCTTGACTCCAGTCTTGAGTTCTAGCTCTGCTTCTTCGCTGTCCATAGTCTGCCACAGCAGATACCTGAAAAAACAGCCAAAATCAGTAGCAACTGTGCCATTTTATCTAATTGTGATGTATATGTGAAACTTTACCAAAATTCAATGAATTATGCTTGAATGCATCAGAAATATGGGTTAAATATGGGGTAAAATATAGAACTTTTGCACACTTAACACACCCCCAAACTCAAGTTCTTGCTTGTCCTCAAGCAAGTATGACCTAACTAAAATTTAAAAATATATATTTTTTGTTTGGCTTAATTCAGTGAACTTTTCATTACCTACCACACATTACCTATCACAAACACTACCTTATCGAATGTTTCTGGATTTATTCGGAACCATGCTATAGGTCTTGTGTAGTGTGTGCATGTTTTATGAACAAATATGTGCCTAGACTCTTTTAGTTCACTAGAATATTTAAGCTACTTTATTTTACTTTTTATGCCAAATTTCTTTTCTTGGAGGCAATTCTTAGGCTCCTTTAATTTTTTTCTGAATTAGACTCGGTTTTTTTTCTTATTTTAACTTGACTAGAGCCTGTTTTTGGGCACCTCTAGCTAACTTCCTAGAGCCGGTTTTAGGCACATCTAAGGGTATTGAGTCTAAATTTTCTTATCTTCTTTTCCTAGAGCCAGTGTTAGGCACCTCTAGGGGCAACTTAAGTGTTAAGCTTTCCTACTCTAGTTTACCAGTAGAAGTCTAGACATCATAAGAGTCACAAAGGGTGTTTAAAAATCAGAACCATACTAAGGCTCTAAACTGTTCCTAAAAACATTCCAAAGGCACTGCCACGATATAGTATGTCGTGGCAGGTAAGTTCAGTTCAAAGACTTAAGCCAAATGATTATATATATATATATATTTGACAAAAATAAACTAAATAATAACTAACACTTCGACACAATTTTAAGACACAAAAAACACTTCATTATTGGAGGGATGTCACCCCCAACCTCGAGGGTTGCATTGTCTTTAATGCATGATGACATGGAAATTAAAAACAAAAACAAAATACATCACAAAATAGATAAATAAAACAACAAGACAACAAAAATAAGATAGGAACTTAAGTTGAGGAGCTATCATCGCTGCTGCTGCTGATCTGTAGCTGCCGACGGGCAGCGACCTTCATAGTAGAGGCCGATAGAGTGCTAGGGGAGGCAGATGTTGTCTTCTTTTTGGCTTTCCTTGGCGGCTGGACACGGGTGGGTGAGATGTGTGGGGGCTTGTCAAAAACTTGCACCTCATCGTCGGAGCTGTTGCTGCTGCTGCTGGCAGACCTACCCTGGCCCTTCGCCAGCCTTGTTGGGCTTCTGCCTCTTCATTGGAGTGAACTCCTTGGAGAGTTTTTGGGAAACAGAGGGCTCCTCATTAGATTCCTGCCAGACGGATGATGAAGACAACCCTTCGAAGTACTCGTCGTTGAGCTCTGGCAGTGGCTTCTTTCTTTTCTCACCTCTGCCCGTGGCAGTTTGGCTGCCACCTTCAACTGTCGCGGCCGGTGTTGGTGTAGAGGCAGCAGATTGAGTCTTTGGTGTGGCGGCAGGGGTAGAAGTAGGTGTGGGGGCAGCAAAATATTGTTCTAGGAAGGCAGGGAACGATACATGTGTAAAATTTAAATCATTATGAATAAAATTTACCGTTGCTGCCGTGAAGTCCCTTATGAAGCTCATCAGACCGAGTTGCCTTTCCTCCATTCTTGCGAGTGTTGATAGAATCTGGGTGGAGGCATCAGATGGAGGGGCTGCTGCCGTTGGCTGCTGCTGCTCTGTTGCGGCAGGTTCTGGGTGACTGGGGCCTGTCGGCTGCTCTGCTGTGGCAGAAGGGTTGAAGTAGGACAGTGGGGTTGCTGCTTTCAGCTCCATGAGGCTGAAGATGTTTCGCTCCATCCACCCTTTCCCTCGGACTTTAAAGTCTTTGGCAATTTCTGGCACGTTGTGGCCTCGACATATTGCGGTGATGAGGTACGGGAAGACAAGGTGTCCCGATGGTCGGAGAGCACATTCCAAAATTCCCTCCCTTATGTATCGGCCAACATTTATGGATCTTTTCATTTAAAATTGAATGTACAAGTGCTAACCTGGGTTGGTCAACCGTATTGTTATGGGAGGATGGCATGATCTTCTTCTTTATGAAATGATTCCATTATTTGGCTTCGGGAGTCAGTTGAGTTCTTTTCACCGTCCATCGATGCTTTGGGTCGGTGTTCCATTCTGTCCCCTCCTCTGTCAGCTCTGCCATCACTGTATCGTAGTCTGTCAGCGATAGACTGTTGACAAATCTCTTGTGGTCGTCCTCCCTTTTACTCACACAGAGGCCGTAGAGGGTGTTGATGTAAGAAGGCTCGAAATAAAGTTCTTGACCTCGAACAGTCACATTCGTAGTATCTTTGCTGTCGACGGCAGCATAAAATTCTCGGAATAGTGTGACGTTCATTTCTTCCGGCTGGGCACCAAACTGCTGCCATTTGACGACGTGGATTTTTCGTACAAAGAAAGGTTCAAGCCCGAGGTTTCCGTGGGTTCGGTGTAGAGGAACCCCCATTCTTCCCACATCTCCCTCTTCTGGAAGGAGTGGTAGTATCTGCCGGCAGAGTCGCTGGAGGCGATGTAGTTTGGGATGGCATTATGGCTTGGGGTGCTGACTGCTACAATAGAACTGGAGGTAGCACTTTTTCGAGTTTGTCTGCTAGTCATGGTTGCAAGGGCTGTGGAAAATAAAGAGAAATTTGAGATCTAGAGAAAATAAGTTGAGAGAATTAAAGTTAGATGAAAAATGAATAGTGAATAGGGGTTTATATAGATGGATGATTTTCTGCCCGTTGGAGCTGTAACGGCAGGCGCGAATAATGGGGCCAGCTGTTACGCGGTTTTTGAAGTGTCTGTCATGCGTTTCCGTGTCTACTACGCGTCTGTTACGCGTTTGCGTGTCTATCGCAACAGCTTGGTGACAGGCTGCATTTTCCGCGTCTGTCGCGACAGCTGATGACAGGCTGTGACGATAGACTCACCCGTTGGGCTTTTTGGGCTACTGTTGATATGGTGGGCTGGTTCATTCCTTCTCTTTGGCATGTTTCCTTGGTTTCTTAAAAAGAAAAATAATTAAAATAAAATCTTAGTTCCTAAAATAAATAAATCTTAATTCCTAATAAATAAATAAAATTAATAAAATAAAAAACTAAGTTAAATTAGGGATGTCGTGAGGGGCATCTCCTAAAGTAACTACTTCCTTCATTCTTGGGACTTCAGTCACCTGATAATGCTTTAGTCTTTTTCCTTTGACTTTGAACTGGTGCCCGTCTTTTAAGGATTTGATTGTGATGGCACCATGGGGAAAAACCTGGACGACTTGAAAAGGATCGGACCATCTTGATTTCATTTTTTTCCTGAGAAAAGTTTTAACCTAGAGTTAAACAACAACACAAGATGCCCTGGGCAGAACTGTCGTGGCAACAACTTCTTGTCGTGCCTCCTTTTGGTTTTATCTTTGTAAATCCTGGCGTTGTCGTAAGCCATTGCTCAAATTTCTTCAATTTCATTCAAGTCAAGTAGCCTCTTCTGTCATGCCTTATCTAAGTCCATGTTTACTGCCTTGATAGCCCAGTAAGCTTTGTGCTCTATCTCGACAGGTAAGTGGCGTGTTTTCCCATAGATAAGCCTGTAGAGTGACATTCCCAATGGTGTTTTGAATGCTGTTCTATAGGCCCAGAGTGCATCATTGAGGTGTAAAGACCAATCCTTTCGAGTAGGTTTCACCATCTTCTCAAGTGTGTTCTTTACTTTCCGGTTGGATATTTCGGCATGTCCATTGGTTTGAGGGTGGTATGTTGTTGCAATCTGGTGCTTTACTCCGTATTTTCTCAAGGCATCAGCAATTACCCTATTGTCAAAATGTCTCCCTTCGTCACTGATGATCGCCTTAGGTATGCCAAATATGAAGAATATATTCTTGTGCAGAAATCTCTAAACAGTTTTGCCGTCATTTTTCTACGTGGCAATTGCTTCAACCCACTTGGACACATAATCCACTACCAGTAGGATGTAGAGGTTCCCATAAGATGCTAGGAACGGTCCCATGAAATCGATTCCCCATACATCAAAGATTTCAACTTCTAAAATGTTTTGCAGTGGCATCTCATGCCTTCTTAAGATGTTCCGAGTCCTTTGCCATTTGTCACAGCTCTTGTAGAAGGCTTGGGCATCCCTGAACAGTGAGGGCCAATTGAGACCAGATTGCAAAACCTTGGCAACGGTTTTGTTTCCACCTTAGTGTCCTCCATATAGGGAAGCATGGCAGTGTTGAAGCACAGCTTCCTACTCATCATGTGGTACACATCTTCTGATAATTTGATCTGCACAATGTTTGAAAAGAAGAGGTTCGTCCCAATAATAATGTTTTGCATCATTTTGGAACCTCTTCCTTGCTTGGTAATTAAGTTCAGGAGGTAGTACTATGATAACAATGAAATTAAAAAAATTATCGTACCAAGGAAGTTCAAAAAACTTACCTGCCGTCATGGCTGTCGCGGTGGTGCTTGTGGCAGTAAACAGTTGCTCATCCGGGAAGGTTTCCAATATGTTGGTCTTGTCTGTCAGTAGACTCTTTCCCATCTCTAATCTCGACAAGTGGTCTGCTACTTGGTTTTCTGTCCCCTTTTGTCCTTGATGTCAATGTTGAACTCTTGCAACAACAAAATCCAACGTATCAGTCTAGGTTTTGCATCTTTTTTAGCGAATAGATACTTTAGTGCTGAATGGTCTGTATGGACCACCACCTTCGTTCCAAGTATTTATGGACGGAACTTGTCGATTGAGAACACCACTGCTAATAGTTCCTTTTCTTTTGTGGTGTAATTCACTTGGGCATCATTTAGTGTTTTGCTGGCGTAGTAGATCACACGGAAGAACTTATCCTTCCTTTGTCCTAATGCTGCCCCTACAGCATAGTCACTGGCATCAGACATTATTTCAAATGGCAAACTCCAGTCTGGTGGTTGTACTATCGGGGCTGTTACCAGCTTCTCCTATAGAATTCTGAATGCCTCAGTACATTCAGTGTTGAAGTCAAAGGGACGATTCTTCTCCAGTAGGTGGCATAAGAGCTTGGCAATCTTCGAGAAATTTGCAATAAATCTTCGATAAAACCCAGCATGCCCTAAGAAACTCCGAATCCCCTTAACTGTGGTGGGTGGCGGCAGCTTTTCAATGACTTCTATTTTCGCTATGTCTACCTCTATGTCGCGATAGCTTACCTTGTGGCCTAGGACTATCCCTTCATCCACCATGAAGTGACATTTTCCCCAGTTTAAGACCAAGTTCGCTTTTTCGCATCTTTCAAGCACCTTCTGTAGGTTGCCTAAACAGTCTTCAAAACTGTCTCCAAAGACGGAAAAATCGTCCATGAATATCTCCAGGAAATCCTCCACCATGTCGGAGAATATCACCATCATACACCTTTGGAAGGTTGTTGGTGCATTGCAGAGTCCAAATGGCATTCTCCAAAAAGCATAAGTGTCGTATGGGCATGTGAAGGTTATTTTCTCTTGATCCTCTGGTGTAATAGCTATCTGGTTGTAACCTAAGTAACCATCAAGAAAACAATAATAAGGTTTCCCCGCTAATCTATCAAGCATTTTATCAATAAAAGGTAGGGGAAAATGGTCTTTCCGGGTAGCTTTGTTAAGCTTTCGGTAATCCATACAAACCTTCTAACCGGTCACAGTCCTGGTTGGGATTAGTTCGTTCTCTTCATTGGTCACCATGGTTATTGCTTCCTTTTTAGGGACACACTGCACCGGGCTCACCCATTTACTATCTGAGATGGCATAAATTATCCCAACATCAAGCCATTTGATGATTTCCTTTAGCACCACTTCTCGCAAAGCGTCGGTTAAGCGTCTCTGGGCATCAATAGTCAGCTTATGATCACCTTCTAGGAGAATTTTATGCATACATAGTGCCGGACTGAGGCCTTGGATGTCAGCTATCGTCCATCCAATAGCGTTCTTAGGCTGTTGCAGCATCCCAATTAACTGTTGTTCATGTTTCTGCATTAACTTGGAAGAGATGATTACGTGCAACATATCATTTAAACCAAAAAAAACATATTTAAGCTCCCCTAGCAGGGGCTTAAGATCTAAAACATGTTGTTCTACAGTTGAAGGCTTTTGGATTATGTGTTCATTCGAGGTATAGTTTAGGGGCTCGAATAACTTACCTGGATGATTTCCTATCCAATATACCTCCTCATGACCTTCAGTGTTGGATATGTCAGAATCGGAGGAGTCAATGTCGTCGTTGCTGCCGTGACAGTCTTCCAGATGACTGTCGTGGTAGTGACCAAATTTTATGTCATGGCAGCTCGACCTGATGTAGGGTTGGTCAAGGATTACTTCAGTGATGGCCTTGCATTCTTCTTCTGCATCATCATGTTTGATTGCTTGGAGAACATTTAGTTTGATCTCTTGATCATTTACTCTCATGGTCAGTTCTCCCTTTTCTACATCAATCAGAGATCTGCATGTGGCTAGGAAAGGTCGCCCCATGATGATTGGTGCATTTTCATCTGCTTCACAGTCTAAAACAAGAAAGTTGGGAGGAAAAATAAACTTATCCACTCTTACCAGAATATCTTCAATCTTCCCTTCTGGTTGTACGTAAGAGCGGTCTGCCAGCTGCAGCATAACTGTCGGGGGCCTTGCTCGTCCAATACCTAATTTCTGAAACACAGATTTTGGCATTAAATTTATGCTAGCACCTAGATCACAAAGTGACTTACCCACAAATTTGTCACCAATTATGCACGATATGATGAAGCTCCCAGGATCCTTCTTTTTCTAGGTGGATGCCTGTGCAAGATAGTCATGCATCCCTCTGTCATTTTTACCGTTTAAAATTCCCCAGGTCTGGATCTTTTCGACATAACATCCTTGAGAAATTTTGCATAACCAGACATCTGCTTCATGGCCTCTAACAGCGGTATATTGATGTGAACCTGCTTAAAAATATCATAGATCTTTTTGAGTTGGTACTCCTGTTTCTGTTGTTGTAACCGCCGTGGAAAAGGATGTGGAGGACGGTAATCTTCTAGACGTCCTTCACATGGTATTCGGATTTGAGGAGGTTTAGGTTCTTCAGCATTCTCCTCTGTCCCTTCTGTTGTCGTGCAGGTGTGTCGGTAGTAGGTTGCTTATCCACTACCAGGGAAGTGTTTGCGTCAGATGTATCTAGGGTCGGTTTCTTAATCGGTATGGTTTTCAACTCCGACCCTTGCAGTTATTTCCCACTCCTAGTTGTAATTGTTTTACACTGCTCATATGTGGGTTGTCTACCGACTTCATTATCACTAGGGAATCCTTCGTTTTGCCTTGGCTTAATATGCTTGGAAAGCTGGCCCATCCGTGTCTCTAGTGATTTCAGGGTGTCCTTATGGTTAGTCATTCTCATCTCTGTCTTGTCCATGAATGACCCAGTCTTTTTGACGAAGTGATCCATGTTTTCCATGTAAGCTCCTGTCTGTGACATGAATGTTGCCAAAGTTTGCCCCAGTATACTAGGTGCGGCTACTAGCTGCTGATACGGTTGCTGTCGTATCAGGATTCTGGGTGCCCTCTGGTTTTGGTTGTTCTGCATCTGAGGATTAAGTGCGTTATTTGGGTTGATCCAGGAGAACTTGGGATATTTCCTCCAGTTGGGATTGTAATTGTTGGAGTCGTAATTTCTTGGCTTATTGTAATTTCCAACATAAATCCCTTCCTCTAGCTGTAACGGGCAGTCTTCCGAACTGTGGTTCCCACTGCAAGTTTCACATACCTATTCTGCAGAATAGACAGGTTTCGAATCTTTCTTAAGCAGATTTTCCACTGCCTTTGTGAGGTATGCAACCTGTGTCTTCAGGGAATTGTCGGCTCCATAGTCTTTTACAGCTAACACTCATTTACCTCTTCTCGCTGTAGGGAATTGCTCGTCATTCTTTGCTAAGTTTTTCAACACTACCATGGCTTCGTTTGGATCATTATCCAACAATAGTCCACTTGTTGCTAAATCTATTCCCATATGCGTGTGTGTGTTGGCAGCATTGTAAAATTTGATGACTTGATTCCATACGGGGAATCCATGCATTAGGCGATTCCTTATAAGGGTTGTAAACCTATCCCATGCCTCGTACATTGGCTCGTGATCTTCCTGTTTAAAAGTAGCAATTTCATTACGCAATCGCTCAGATAAGTGAGAAGGATTAAAACGAGATAAAAATTCATGAGTGAGATCTGCCCAAGTTCGTATTGAACCCGACGTTAGTTTATTCCACCAAGTTTTAGCTCTGTCCCTCAATGAATGAGGAAATAACCGGAGCCTCAGTATTTCCGGACTAACTCATGGTAGTTTAAACGATCCGCAGATTTTTTGGAACGTTTTCAGATGTTCTCTGGCATGCTCTGTTGCAGCACCACTAAATTGGCCAACGGAGTTTATCATGCTAAACATAACAGATTTCAGCTCGAAGTTTTCAGCTTCCAAGTCTGGCAAGGTGGTCTCTAGTTCCACATGATCGTTGATCATGTATTCACGACAGGACCGTCGTGCGGCCTCGGCAGCGGCAGGTCGTCCGTTCCCTTCATCTAGGGGAGGATCCTCAGGATTCCTCAGGTGATTTACCCCGTTATGCATTGCTTCTAACTATTCCTCAAGATAATCGTTTCTGGCTAGCAAGAGGCAGACTCGGTTTCTGAGGTTACACTTACGTTCGATTTCAGGATCTAGATTGTACTCAGGTTCTTTGCCTCGTCTTGATCTGCGCATAAGCAAACGAAAAACCTTGTGAAAAGCACATGGTAAACAATCCCAATAAAAACATAAAAATTAAAAAGTGCAGTAAAAATAAGGGTAAAGATATGTTGCCTGTTCCCGGCAACGACGCCAAAAACGTGTTGCGTGTCAAAAGTCCTATCGCAATGTAGTGCAAGTGTACACGACGCAAGTAGTAAAGTGATACTCGAAGTATCGGATGTCGAATCCACAGGGACTGGAAATAGCTTTATCCTCAAATTGCTGCACAAGAGAGAAAGAAAGAGTTTCAATTGTTGGGAAATAATATTGAAGAATAATGAATATAAGAGAATGAAGATTCAGGGTTAAGAGATAGGCCGGGTATTGATCTGCTCAGTACTGCAGGTGTTGCACTATATAAAAATTCATGTTCTGTGTATGGCTTGTGTCACGGCAGCACCTGTCGTGGCAGCGGTCCGTTGCTGTCGCGACAGCGATAAGCAACTCAGTTTCTTCAAGTTTGGCAAGAATGCCTGCTTTGACTTGTCCTATCCCTAGGTCCAAGTACTCTTGATGAACACTTCTCGGATGATACCTCCCTGCGTGAATCAAAGGGTGAACACCAATGTTGTTGAATTCTTCCTTAGCCACTTAACCTCATCCTATCCCTAGGTCCGAGATAGTTCAACCATAAACTATAGAACCCGTACTTATTCCTTTCGTATACTTAACTCTCCCGATATTAAGTAAATAAATAATCTCACAATGATCTCCCGATACTCTTGCAAGATGTTGAAACCAGAATAAACAAACTTGAAGTTTTATTTCATTGAACAGAAAATTCCTAAAACAGTGCAATCCTTGCTACTACTTTACAGAATCAACCCTTAGCCCTAGGGGAAGTTTAGAACATGATGAGAGGGGTAAAACGACAAGGGGTATACGAAGTCAGCTAGAGATGAGATATCATTCCCTAGGTCGAATTACATGCCTTTATATAGGCCTTGTGTTCAAGTTTTCTAATAAGGTAAGAATACAAGTTCAAACTAAAGTACAACTCTAATTAAGATTAAATCTTCTGAGTAGATGCCTTTAATTCGTCCTCTTTTCTTGCTTTGGGTTTCTTCCTTGAACTTTGGGCTTGGCCTTCATTCTACCTTAGGGCTCAGAAAAATATAGGAGTAGTCCATGACAGACCGGCTTGAATTCCTCTATATGTCGAGTTCCACTTCACTTTTCCCTTTCACCAACGTTATCGGCATGGCTGCCACGGTAGTGGCCATGGCAGCATCTTCCTTCTCGACTCCAGTCCTGAGTTCCAGCTCTGCTTCTTCGCTGTCCTTAGTCTGCCACATCAGATACCTACAAAAACAGCCAAAATCAGTAGCAACTGTGCCATTTTATCTAATTGTGATGTATATGTAAAATTTTACCTAAATGCAATGAATTATGCTTGAATGCAGCAGAAATATGGGTTCAATAGGGGGTAAAATATAGAACTTTTGCACACTCAACACAAAACACCGCTAGGAATGTCCCCATATTGTCTAGTATACGGAAAGGCCACCCATCTCCCTATCGAAATAGAACACAAGGCGTATTGGGCAGTTCCTGTCAGGGCAGCAAGTACTACTGTTCAATTCCCGCCTTAGACTATTTCATGGAAAACTAAAATCCAAATGGTAAAGACCCTACGAAGTAGTCGAAGCCTTTCCACATGGTGTCGTGACGATAAAATCAACAAAAGGAGGGATAGAGTTCAAGGTCAATGGGCAGTGACTAAAGCATTATACAAGGGACTCTGTCATAAAAGAATAGGAAGTATTCACTTTGGGGATGGCCACCCCACTGTGACATAATCTTGTCTTGGCCTCTATTTACTATTTTTGTAGTAGTTTTAGGATTAGGTTTCATTTATTTTAATTTTTCTAGATACCCGTCTCACAATCAGTTTTGCAGATCTAAACCCAAGAACAGAGGCACGCAAGGCAGCAATACCAAGCCCGCTGCTGGCACCTGCCAATAGCAGCAACCTCAGGCGTTTTTCCCTTCTTCTTACTCTAGTCCAGTTTCTTTCATGTTTTATGCATTGAGGGCAATGCCCATCTCGAGTTTGGGGCGGATAGCTCTCACATCATATTTTTTAGGCATCTTTAATTGCATGTAGGTTGAATTGTACGTGCCTTAGTAATAATCGAAAAAGAAAAGTTTGCTATGACTTGTGCCTATGATGGGATAGCCGACTAAGTTACTTTCACACCTAGTAAAAATTGAGCTTAATCTTGGGAAAATTTTTGAAATATGAACTTAATCTTGAGAAAAAGCATCTATGTTACTTGCTGAATGTGTTGGAATATTTGATGAACTTTGCCTGTTTGTTTTTAGAATTCTTTGCAAATTTCTAACATTGATTACAGGTAGCCGTCGAGGCAGGCAAAAGAAACAGAAAAATTAAGTACTACAACGGCAACAAGATCAAAAACAAATAACAATGATGTAATACCCTAGAGGTGCCCGAAACAGGCTCTAGGAAGAATCATGTGCGAGGACACTCCGCTGCTATCAAAGTCCATGAATCTGAAAGCCTTAAAGTGACGGACAAATTAGCATGAGTGAATGAAAGCCTTCACGGGATGACTCTACTCCAAGGGTTCGGGATTTTGTAGTTTGCTCCTATCTCAACGTCAGACCTGGAAGAGTAGTTGTGATAAGCTGAAGCTCTCACTGCCATGATTAAAAATATCGTGCTTAAGTTGTGCTACCTCGACAGTAACCTTTACATCACATCAGCATCTTTGTTTAATTATTTATTATGTATATTCAGCTCGTTTACAGATATGCACACACCACACAGGCATGAGAAATTTAAATTATGAGTTCTTTTTCTGCTTATTTCCCTTCACTAACTTAATATAGGTGCCACGACCTTGAGAAAGAAAATCGGGTTAAAAACTAATTTTTCTTTCTGATTATTATTAGAGCAAGTATTTTAGGTTGCATTGCTTGAGGACAAGCAATAGTTAGAGTTTTGGGGTGTGTAAAGTGTCCAAAAGTCCTATATTTCATGCACATTCCAACTCTTATTATTACTGTTTTAAGAACATTTTAGACATAAGTAGGTGTATGCATAACACTTTACGGTATTTCTAGTTTCTGCCTTACTTTTATGAGTATTTTTTATTTGGTTGACAAGAGATATTGTTTTAGTGTATTCATGTATGAAGGTACTGACAGCTGAAAAAGGGAACCGAGGAGCTGAGGGCACAAGGCTGAGGAAGCTTATCTAGGAGTTGTAATGAAGCAGTTCCAATTGAAGACAAGTTGCTGCCACATACCTGCCGAGCAGAGTTGCCGCTGACCTTGCTGCCTACGGTAGCTAACCATGGAAGTTGGAAGAACCAGAGCGCGATTTGTAGAGCTAAAACTCATGAGTCTATCACCAACGTTCATATGCTTTTCCGACGTCTATAGCAGCAGCTAGGGCTGCTGAAGAGAAATTCTCAAAGCTTACTTGCGGACCAAGGCAAACGAGATAGAGTCCATATTCCAAGCAAAGAAGTTGGCATTTAAATCCATATTAAAGATGGAAAGCTACTTTTTAGGACTTCTACTTTAAGGAGGACTTAACCTAGTCTTGAGTCTATAAATACCCATTTTACTCCTAGTTTAAATCATCCTAGGTTTTCTATAGACTTTTCTTGTGTTCTTCACTACTGCCATGTTCTAAATTCTATTTGGGTTAGGGTTATGTTGTAACTAGTGTGAAACGGTTGTTCTAGGGTTTTGAGCTATTTTTCAATAAAATATTTCGAGTTTACTTAATCCATTGTTCTTCATTCTTTCAATATTTCTACAGCAGTCGTTTGAGAGAATCCATTTGTCGGACACGAAAGTGCAAGGCTCACGAAAGGGTTAAGTGCGGTCACAACGTGCTGAGGCGCGACTAACTTGGTTCCACACCAGTCCACAAGTTTCAATGGCTAAAAGGGATTACAAACTGAGTTGACTAACTTGGTTCTACACTTGTCCACAAGTTAGATTTTGAACATCCTAACCTATAAATAGAAGGAATCATTGTCGACTATCCTGCCGAACTTGGAGTATCTGCCAGACTTGCCGCCAGGATTTCTTCCATTCCACCTGCCGAGACAGTACACCCCTGCAGTGGCAGAGACCTGCTGCGGCCGCGTGACAAGGTCATAGTTTGCCACCCACCATACCCGCCGAGGCAGCATATCGTGGCAGCATAGAATAAATCATACCTTTTTCAACGCAATTTTCACACTAAGTGGCAGCATAACCATGCCTGCCTTATCAACCTGATTCACTTCTTCTCTATTACTTGTGTTTTTATTTACTTTCCTATCTCAACCAATTATTCATTTGTGCTTTTACTTTATCTTGTGTAGGAACTACGAAACAAGATAAGCTGTCCAATCCTAGTGGGATTCAAAATCTTTTATACTATAACTTGGCAGGAGTGTGCACTTGCGCTCTCACAAAAATGGAACACCTACACGCCCTATAGAGTGCCCGCACCTGGTGGGAGTTAGCTGTGAGTAGTGTCTCTACTACTCGTCCAACATGGGACTTCTTCAAAGAACGCTTCAAGAGTCGTTTCATTAGAGAGTGTTATATGAGACAGATGCAAGAGCAGTTCAGGACTCTGACACAGAGGGATATGACTGTATTTGAGTATGAGACAAGGTTTTTAGACCTCCTGAGGTTTGGATCTAGTTTGGTACCAACCGAAAAAGAGAAGTGTCGCAAGTTTGTACTTGGTCTTTGTCATGAGCTATGTGTGCAGGCTATAGGCCATCTTGATAAAGATTTCGACAAGGTGGTTGAGTTTGCGAGAGATTTAGAAGAGATTGAGTTGATGGCCACTGAGGGTGAAAGATTAGATCCAGACTGATCTAAGAGGCCTTCTGGTACCGAGTTTTTAGCACGGGGAAGTAAGAAGGCTCGTACTACTAAACCTTAGAGGAGTGACATTGGTTTTAGACCTCCAGCCCTGGAAGCTAGTTGTGGTGGTTTGTCAGGTTTCTCTCAGACGCCATTCTGTGAGCATTGTGGCAAATGGCATCGATGGGAGTGTAGGAAGATGGCGGGTACTTGTTTCCGTTGTGGATCCAATGATCATTTCTTGAAGAGCTGCCCAGTTCCACCTTCTACATTTCGGACATCCTCCCATACCGCTCCACATTCACAGACTTCAGTTTAGACCCCATCTAGAGGTCGTGGTCAGAGTATACCTTCTACATCTTCTGCAAGGTCTGACACTAGCGTCCGGTCATATTAGAGTGGAGGACCAGTTTATCTGAGGCTAGACATTCGGCACTTGTATAAGCCACCAGACACTGGGATGACAGAGATGAGCCAGATGTTATTGCAGGTACCTTTACCATTTATTCTGTTCCATACTTTGCATTGCTCGACAATGGTTCCACCTACTCCTATATTTCATGATCAGTATCCCAAGACCTTCGGATTCCTTTAGAAGCCACATGAAGTGTTTGTACAGTCATGAGCCTAGTGGGTCAGTTAGTGAATGTGGATAAAGTATTTATAGATGTTCTCTTGAGGTTCAAATGAAGATCTTTCAGGGTAATCTCATGGAACTTCCGTTAGAGGAGTTCGATCTGATTCTAGGTATGAATTGGCTGACAGAGCATCGGGTTAGTCTGGATTGTAAGTCAAAAAGTGCTACCTTGAAAACTTCAGATGGTCGATCAGTGATCTTATTCGGAGAGAGTCGAGGTTACCTGTCGAATGTGGTATTCGCTCTTACTGCCGATAGAACATCGAGGCTATCTAAGATTGAGGATATTCACACTGTTAACGAGTTTCTTGATGTCTTCCCAGAAGAGTTACGCAGGCTACCACCAGACAAGGATGTTGAGCTTGAAATCGATACATATCTATGGTCTGCGCCTGTATCCACAAATCCTTATTGTACAACCCCTAAAGAGCTTAAGAAGTTAAAATTCCAGCTGCAAGAGCTTCTTGACTGAGGCTTTATTCGACCCAGCTCGTCGCCTTGGGCAGCTCATGTTCTCTTTGTGAAGAAGAAAGATGATTCACTTTGGTTATGTATTGATTATCGAAAGTAAAATAAGTTAATTGTGAAGAACAAATATTCGTTACCCAAGATTGATAACTTATTTGACCAATTTCGGGAGCCACAATTTTCTCGAAGATTGATCTTCGGTCTGGGTATTATCAGTTGAAGATAAAAGATTCTAATGTTTCTAAGACGGCCACCCATACCCGATACATGCATTACAAGTTTCTAGTGATGCCTTTTGGTCTTACTAATGCACCATCTTCTTTTATGGACATGATGAATCGTTTGTTCTGACACTTTATAGACCAGTTTGTTGTGGTTTTCATTGACGATATCTTGGTCTATTCTCGGACAAAGGCAAAGCATGTTGACCACTTGAGGATTGTTCTGCAAACCTTGAGAGAGAATCGTTTGTATGCTAAGCTGAGCAAGTGCGAATATTGGCTCAAAGAAGTGACATTTCTGGGACATGTTGTATCTGTTCGAGGCATTCAGGTTGATCCAAGTAAGATCGAAGCAATCACCAATTGCAAGCAACCTAAGAATGTCTATGAGATTCGTAGCTTTTGGGTTTGGCTGGATACTACTGACACTTTGTCGAGGGTTTCTCTATCATTGCCACCCCTTTGACAAAGCTATTGAGGAAGAATGTTCCTTTTGTTTGGTCTTATGCCCAGCAAGCTAGTTTTGAGAAACTAAAGGCAGCCTTGACTCAAGCTTCAGTTCATACACAACCCGAGTTTTGAAAGGACTTCTCACTGTACAGTGATGCTTTACACTCCAGGCTCGGTTGTATACTAATGCAAGATGGGAAGGTTATCGCTTATGCATCACGTCATTTACGAACACATGAGTGTAACTATCCGGCCCATGACCTCGAGTTAGTTGCGGTGATCTTTGATCTAGAAAATTGGAGGCGCTACCTCTACGGAGAAAAGTGTTATATATTTGCTGACCACAAGAGCTTGAAGTATATCCTCACTCAGAGGGATTTAAATATGAGACAATGTCGTTTGGTTGAGCTTCTAAAGGACAATGATTGTGTGTTTGAGTACCACCCGGGAAAAGCAAATGTCGAGTCCAATGCCTTGAGTCGTAAGGCCATATCCGACCTGAGATCTTTGTTCGCCAGGATGAGCATTAATAGCGATGGCAGTTTACTAGCGGAGTTAAAAGTTAAACCAACTTTGGCCGAAGAGATTAAAGCCAAGCAACTCTTAGACATTTCCTTACTTCTAGTCATGCAGCAAGTTAAACAGGGATCCACGTCTATTTATGCCTTTGATCGGGATGGTGTTCTGTTCTTCAAGGGTCGTTATTGTGTCCCCGGTGATGTCGACCTAAAGCGAGTCATACTTAGTGAGGCTCACAGCAGCCCTTATGCTATGCATCCTGGTGGAGACAAGATGTATCAGAAATTTAAGCAAAGTTACAGTTGGGAGGGTATGAAGAAGGATATATCAGATTATGTGTCGAGGTGTATGACTTGTCAGCAAGTTAAAGCGGAACATCAGCATCCTTCTGGTTTATTACAGCCCATTAAGATTCACGAGTGGAAATGGGAGCGTATTACGAGAGATTTCGTTATCGGGTTGCCTCTAACTCCTTCTAAAAAGGATTTTGTCTGGGTTATTGTTGATCGACTCACCAAGTCAGCTCACTTTATTCTTGTTCGAGTTACTTAATCTCTGGAGAAGCTAATTAGACTTTATATCTCAGAGATCGTCAAATTGCATAGTGTACCCTTATCTATCATATCTGATCGGGACCCGAGGTTCACTTCTCATTTCTGGTCGGCCTTGCATAATGCTTTGGGTACACGTTTGAATTTCAATACATCCTTCCATCCATAGACCGATGGTCAGTCTGAGAAGGTAATTCAGATTCTAGAAGGGATGTGTGATCGACTTTCGCGGTAGTTGGGAAAACTTTTTCCCTTGGCCGAATGTGCTTATAATAACATCTACCAGGCTAGTATCTGCATTGCACCTTATGAAGCCTTGTATGGTCGCAAGTGCCGAACTCCTATCTGTTGGACTGAGTTGCATGATAAGAAGACTTTAGGTCTCGAGTTGATCCAAGAGATAGAAGAGACTGTCAGATTAATTCGCGATCGTCTGAAGGAGGCGTTTGACAGATAGCAATCTTATGCTGAATGGAGAAGGAAGGATATTGAGTTTGAGGTCGGCGACCAGGTTTTTCTGAAAGTATCAACGTGGAAGAAAGTTCAGAGGTTTGGACGCGAGGGTAAGCTGAGTCCGAGATTCATTGGGTTGTATCGTATCGTTAAGAGAGTTAGGCCAGTTGCCTATTAGCTTGGGTTACCTCCTCAGCTCAGTCGTATCCATAATTTCTTCTACGTATCCATGCTAAGACGATATCATCTAGATCCCAGTCATTTCATTCAGGTTCAAGATGTGGAGTTGAGGCCAAACTTATCCTATGAAGAAGAACTGATACAAATCCTAGATTTTGATGAGAGGGTTCTGAGAAACAGATGTATTCCAATGGTTAAAGTTATATGGAGTAATCGTAGCCCTGTAGAGGCTACTTGGGAGATCGAAGGATCCATGAGGAAGTAATTTTCTGCATATGTTTGATTCAGGTAAATTTCGAGGCTAAAATTTCTTTTGAGGGGAGAGTTGTAAAACACAAAAAAATAAAGGATGAAGGTTGCTGGTCTTGGGAATCGAACCCACGACCTAAGGTAACCATGGTCGTGACTCATTCATCTGAGCTAATGGCTCTTAGTGTCTAAGTTCCCCTAGTTTCATTTTAAACCATCTTTTATTTCTTGCCTTGGATAATTAAATCTTATATGCCCCTCCAACTATCAAGAAAATTAAATGTTCGGTTTCCCTTCTAGAGACTTCACCGAAGCACTCCTACCAGCCCCCATCCGACCACCGTGCGTGACACCGCCACCACCGGCGTATGTGTCGACCAGCTTCGAGCCCAACATCGTCACCAACGCACCTGCCCGAGCCGTCCGCCGTAGGGAAAAGGATGAAGTTTCGTCGAAACACACCTAAGCTTTCCCCATTTCTCTCCTCTGTTTCCGACCATCTCTGTCGTCGATGAAGCTCGTCGACCGTCCAGGCATGCTCCCCTAGTGGAAGCGAGGAAAACCCCTCTAAGCACCTGACATATTGCCGCCGGGAGAGCCTTAATCGGAGTATCAAACAATTCCGGCGGGTTTCGAATTTCTAGGGTAAGATCTGTCGAAATTTCTGCTTGTTTCGTATTAGTGGCACGTGGGTTGAAACATTAGATTGATGATCTATCTTTTTCTGGTATAATCGCAGCCAAAGGCATTGCCAGTGACCATTTTCGATGACCGGCCGGCGAAGTCAAGCTTAAAAGGGTAGGTGAATTGGTTTGAACCGACTCAGCCCAAACCCGGTCAACCCTAGTCAACTTGTTGAGTTAGCTTAGTTATTAAACTCACCTGAGTTGACTCAGTGAGTTAACTCGTCAAGTTAACTAAGGTGGCCTCCGCCCGTTGACCTCTTGATGCCAGTGTTGACTTTGACCAAAAAGTCAAAATTTTTGAAAAACCCTATTTTATGTTTTTCAACGTCATGAGTCCATTTTTGAAGCCCGTTTTGCGAAATTCTAAGTGAAAGACCTTCGAATCTGTCCTTAAACCCAATCATGCATATGTATTTAATTGTTTCATTAAGTTAAATGTAAATCGAATAAAGGGATAATAAAGTTTTATCTGTTTAACGGTAATTGAGACTCCCCCGACCATTTGTCTCCTCAGCCTAGTTCCTCCCAATCTGCTCCTCTGCGTGTTCCGATAGTTAGTAGTATTAACTTGTAAACCTTGTAAGCTATTAGGGTTATCACGTATATCTTTTAGTAACCATATTCCTTTATTGATATAGGATCTAGCATTGTGGTAGATCGTAGCGAGACAAGAGCCCGATAGATTCTCTAACCAGCTTTTGAGGTGTGTTCCATGTGCGCTACATTTCTGTTATATATATGTATATATGTGAATTTTGTAATGATTCTCTAAATGCACGATAGAATGTTCTTTTAGTTGAAATGCATGACTACTTGAGAGCATGACTACTTGAAAAGCATGATTACCTTCTATTTGAGAAGCATGATTATGATATGTTGAAAGTCTGTTTATCGTGATATGTTAGAAAGTATACCCCATGTCTGATCTGAACTAGAGATATCTCGTTTCTAAATGATAGAAATTTTACATGTCTGTGTCTCAACTCTGTTGGTGGTGTATATTAAACTGAATTACTCTGCTTGGGGTATACTCTTGGGATATGATTGAAGTGTCTACGGGTACAACCCTGATCTAGATCGTAAAACCTTCGGTTAAGCTCCTACTCCCAATGGGCATAGGGTAAGACTTTCTGGGTAGGCTCCTACACCACGGGCCTAGGATAAGTCCTTCCATATGCAGTTTGTGGGGAATTGGAATACAGTGTCTGATGAGGCTCTTAACAAGCAATTTTTATAGTCTATTCATGGTGAAGTTAGAGCTGCGGTTGTTGTGCCTGAAGTTCCTATCTCTAAGACCCTAATCACTAGCAGGGCTAAGACTTTTGATGGCCCTATTGGTGGAGCCCCGACTGAGGCAGAAGAGTGGCTTCATGATCTTGAGAGGCATGGATTCGTTGGGTCATGAGCCGTACAAGAAATATTTGGGAGTTTTCTCATTGTTTTATGGGAGTGCCCGCACCTAGTGGGAGTCTGTTGTTAGCAGTTTCCCTACTACTCGTCTGACATGGGACTTCTTCAAGGAACGCCTCAAGAGCCGTTTCATCGGAGACCGTTATATGAGACAGATGCAATAGCAGTTTAGGACTCTGACACAGGGGGATATGAATGTATCTGAGTATGAGACGAGGTTCTTAGACCTCCTGAGTTTTGGATCCAATTTGCTACCAACCGAAAAAGAGAAGTGTCGCAAGTTTGTACTTGGTCTCCGTAATGAGCTATGTGTGCAGTCTATAAGCCATCTTGAAAAAGATTTCGAGAAGGTGGTTGAGTTGGAGAAAGATTTAGAAGAGATTGAGTTGATGTCCACTGAGGGTGATAGAGTAGATCGAGACCGATCTAAGATGCCTTCTTGTACCGAGTTTTCAGCACGGGCAAGTAAGAAGGTTCGTACTACTGCACCTCAGATGACTGACACTAGTTTTAGACCTCCAGACCCTCCAGCCCTGATAGCTAGTTGTGGTTGTTCGTCAGGTTTCTCTCAGACGTCATTCGGTGAGCATTGTGGCAAATGGCATCGAGGGGAGTGTAGGAAGATGGTGGGTACTTGTTTCCGTTGTGGATTCGGGGATCATTTCTTGAAGAGCTGCCTAGTTTTACCATATACATTTCAGACATCCTCCCATACCCGTGCACGTTCATAGACTTCGGTTCAGACCCTAACTAGAGGTCGTGGTCAGAGTAGACCTTCTACATCTTCTGCCAGGTCTGACACTAGAGCCAGTCATATCAGAGTGGAGGACCAGTTTTATTTGAGGCTAGACAGCCGACACTTGTATATGCCACCAGACGTCGGGATAACAGAGACGAGCCAGATGTTATTGCAGGTACCTTTACCATTTATTTTGTTCCAAACTTTGCATTGCTTGACAATGGTTCCACCTACTCCTATATTTCAAGATCGGTATCCCGAGACCTTCAGATTCTTTTAGAAGCCGCAAGTAGTGTTGTTACAATCATGACCCCAGTGGGTCAGTCAGTGAATATGGATAAAGTATTTATATGATGTTCTCTTGATGTTCAAGGGGAGATCTTTATGGCCGATCTCATGGAACTTCATCAAGAGGAGTTCGATCTGATTTTGGGTATAGATTAATTGAGAGATCATCGGTTTAGTCTGGATTGTGAGTCAAAAGGGCTACCTTGAAGACTTTAGATGGTTGATTAGTGATCTTAGTCGGAGATCTTCGAGGTTACATGTCCAATGTGGTAGCCGCTCTGAATACCGATAGAATGATCCATAAAGGATATGAAACCTTCATTGCTTGTTTCTTGAACACGAAGGGCTCTCTATCTATGATTGAGGATATTCGCACTGTTAGTGAGTTTCTTAATGTCTTCCCAGAAGAGTTACCCAGGCTACCACCAGACATGGATGTTAAGTTTGAAATCGAGACTTATCTGGGGTCTGCGCCTGTATCCTTGAATACTTATCGTATGACCCCTAAAGAGCTTAAGGAGTTAAAAGTCCAGCTGCAAGAGCTTCTTGACCAAGGCTTTATCCGACCCAGCTCTTCGCCTTGGAGAGCTCATATTCTCTTCGTGAAGAAGAAAGATGGTTCACTTCGGTTATGTATTGATTATTGGAAGTTGAATAAGTTGACTGTGAAGAAAAAATATCCGTTACCCATGATTAGTGCCTTATTTTACCAATTTCGGGGAGCCACGGTTTTCTCAAAGATTGATCTTCGGTCTTGGTATTATCAGTTGAAGATAAAAGATTTTTATGTTGCTAAGACGACCATTCGTACCAGATACGAGCATTACGAGGTTCTAGTGATGCCTTTTGGTCTTACTAATGCACCAGCTGCTTTTATGGACATGATGAATCGTGTTTTCTGACCCTTTATAGACCAGTTTGTCGTGGTTTTCCTTAATGATATCTTGGTTTATTCTCGGACAAAGACAGAGCATGTTGAGCACTTGAGGATTGTTCTAAAAACCTTGAGAGAGAATCGTTTGTATGCTAACCTGAGCAAGTGTGAATTTTGGCTCAAGGAAGTGACATTTTTCGGACATGTTGTATATGCTCGAGGCATTAGGTTGATCCAAGTAAGATCGAGGACATCACCAATTGGAAGCAACCTAAGAATTTCTCAGAGATCCGAAGATTTTGAATTTGGCTTGATACTACCGATGCTTTGTCGAGGGTTTCTCTATTATTACCACCCCTTTGACAAAGCTATTGGGAAAGAATGTTCCTTTTGTTTGGTCTGATGCCCAGTATGCTAGTTTTGAAAAACTAAAGGCAGCCTTGACTCAAGCCCCGGTTCTTCCACAACTTGAGTCCAGAAAGGACTTCTCAGTGTACAGTGATGCTTCACACTCTAGGCTCGATTGTGTACTGATGCAGGATGGGAAGGTTATCGCTTATGCATCACGTTAGTTACGACCACATGAGTGTAACTATTTGACCCATGACCTCGAGTTAGATGCAATGATCTTTGCTCTGAAGATTTGGAGGCACTACCTCTACAGGGAGAAGTGCTATATCTTTACTGACCACAAGAACCTGAAGTATATCCTCACTCAGATGGATTTAAATATGAGACAACATCGTTGGGTTGAGCTTCTAAAGGACTATGATTGTGTTTTTTAGTACAACCCAGGAAAAGCCAATGTCGTTGTCGATGTCTCGAGTCGTAAGGCCATATCCAATCTGAGATCCCTATTCGCCAGGATGAGCATTTATATCGATGGCAGTTTACTAGCGGAGTTACAAATTAAACCAACTTTTGCCGAAGAGATTAAGGCCAAGCAACTCTTAGACATTTCTTTACTTCTAGTCATGCAGCAAGTTGAGCAGGGATCAAAATCTGTTTATGCCTTCGATCATGATGGCATTCTGTGCTTCAAGGGTCGTTATTGTGTCCCCGATGATGCCGACCTGAAGCGAGCCATTCTTAGTGAGGCTAACAGCAGCCCGTATGCTATGCATCCTTATGGAGACAAGATATATCAGAACTTGAAGCAAAGGTACCATTGGGAGGGTATGAAGAAATATATATCAGATTATGTGTCGAGGTGTATGGCTTGTTAGCAAGTCAAAGCGGAACATCAACATCCTTCTAGTTTATTGCAGCCCATTGAGATTCCCGAGTGGAAATGGGAGCGTATCACGATGGATTTCGTTATCGGGTTGCCTCTAACTCCTTTTAAAAAGGATTATGTCTAGGTTATTGTTGATCGACTCACCAAGTCAGCTCACTTTATTCTTGTTCGTGTTACTTAATCTCTGGAGAAGCTGGCTAGACTTTATATCTCATAGATCGTTAGATTGCATGGTGTACCCTTATCTATCATATCTAAGCGAGACTCGAGGTTCACTTCTTATTTCTGGTCAGCCTTGCATAATGCTATGGGTACACGTTTGAATTTTAGTACATCCTTCCATCCATAGACCTATGGTCAGTTTGAGAGGGTAATTCAGATTCTAGAGGGGATGTGTGATCGACTTCCGCGGTAGTTGGGAAGACTTCTTTCCCTTGGCCAAGTCTTCTTATAATAATAGCTACCAGGCTAGTATCCACATGGCACTTTATGAAGCCTTGTGTGGTCGTAAGTGCTGAACTCCTATCTATTGGACCAAGTTGTATGATAAGAAGACTTTAGGTTCGGAGTTGATCCATGAGACCAAAGAGACTGTCAGATTAATTCACAATCGTCTGAAGGAGGAGTTTGACAGACATAAATCTTATACTAAACGGAGAAGGAAGGATGTCGAGTTTGAGGTCGGTGACCAGGTTTTTTCTGAAAGTATCATCGTGGAAGAAAGTTCAGTGGTTTGGACGAGAGGGTAAGTTGAGTCTGAGATTCATTGGGTTGTATTGTATCGTGAAGAGAGTTGGGCCAGTTGCCTATCAGCTTGTATTACCTCCTAAGCTCAGTTGTATCCATAATGTCTTTCATGTATCCATGCTAAGACAATATCATCTTATCCCAGTCATGTCATTCAGGTTAAGGATGTGGAGTTGAGGCCAGACTTGTCCTATGAAGAAGAACCGATACAAATCCTAGATTTTGATGAGAAAGTTATGAGGAATAGACGTATCCCAATGGTTAAAGTTCTGTGGAGCAATCATAGCCCTGTAGAGGCTACTTGGGAGATCGAAGGATCAATAAGAAAGCAATTTCCGCATCTGTTTGATTCAAGTAAACTTTGAGGCTGAAATTTCTTTTGAGGAGGAGAGAGTTGTAACACACACAAAAATAGAGGATGAAGGTTGATGGTCGTGGGAAACGAACCCACGACCCAAGGTAACCATGGTCGTGACCCAGCCATTAAAGCTAATGGCTCTTAGTGTCTGAGTTCCCCTGGTTTCATTTTGAACCATCTTTTGTTTCTTGCCTTGGATAATTAAATCTGATATGCCCCTCCACCTATCAAGAAAATTAAATGCTAGGTTTCCCTTCTAGAGACTTCACTGAAACACTCCTACCAACCCTTATCCGACCACTCTCGCCTTCACCGCTCCGCCGTGCGAGACACCACCATCGGCGTGTGCACCGACTAGCTCCGAGCCCAACGTCGTTAGCCACACGCCTGCCCGAGTCGTCCGTTGTGGGGAAAAGGTTAATGTTCCGTCAAAACACCCCTAAGTTTTCCCCATTTCTCTCCTCTGTTTCTAACCATCTCTGCTGTCGACGAAGCGCATCGACATTCCAGGCGTGCTCCTCGTGTGGAGGTGAGGAAAACCCCTCTGAGCACCTGACGTTTTACCACCGAGAGAGCCTTCATCGGAGTACCATATGTTTCCGATGAGTTTCAAATTTCTAGGGTAAGATTTGTCGAAATTCCGGCTTATTTCGTATTAGTGGCATGTGGGTTGAAACGTTAGATTGATGATCTATCTTTTTCTGGTAGAATCGTGGCCAAAGGCATCTCCGGCGACCATTTCCGATGACCGGCCGGTGAAGTCAAGCATAAAAGGGTAGGTGAACAGATTTAAACTGACCTGATCCCAAACCTGGTCAACTTGAGCCCAAACCAGGGCAACCCGAACCCAAACCCAATCAACTCGAGTCAACTCGCTGAGCCCAAACATTAGTTCTACATTAACTCGTCCAGTAAACTTAGTTGACCTCCGCTCGTTGACTTGCTGACGTTAGTGTTGTCTTTGACCAAAAAGTCAAATTTTGCAAAAAAAAAAGCCCTATTTTATGTTTTCCGACGTCTTGAGTCCGTTTTTGAAGCCTGTTTAGCAAAATTCTAACTAGAAAACCTCTAAATTTGTCCCTAAACCCAATCATGCATATGTATTTTGTAACACCTAGGTTTATGGGGTCGTGTGTTAGGTGTGTGAATCGGGTTTGAGTCGTTGGGCTTTGTTTTTAACTAAAAAGGACCATGAGATTTCATTAAGGGCAAAGTGGTAATTTTCTAAATAAATGAAATAGTCAAGTAAAAGACATGTTTGAGAAATAAGTTATCATCTTCTTCCCTCTTCTAAAAAACACGACACCAAAACCTCCCCAAACTCCAAAGCATTGTTCCATCCATTTCCTCATCGATTGCAAGATCTTTCTTCAAGGTAAACGCGTTTTTGACTTCTCCTCATCTTTCTAAACATTTCGATGGTTTTAGTTTTTAGTAAACTCCATTTTTGAAGTTCTTCAAGTTTTCGAATTTTGGGGAAAAGGGGGAAGCTTTGATGGGTTTTTGTTTTTTTCGATTCGTAAAGTTAAATTATGTTAAACTCTTGCCCTTAGGTGTATCATATGCGAAAATGGTAGTGTTTTGATGAAAATCCCGAAATGGGTTTTTGTGGGTGTTTTAAAGGGTAGAAAACTTCGGTTTTTGAGGTAGTTTGGTGTAGGAAAGTTGGGATGATGTTATGGTTATGCTTGAGGGTTGTTTTGAATGTGTTTAGTGATGATTTGGGGGTTGAAATTGATGGGTTTCTGTTGGGTTAAGTTCAAGTCCGAAAATGAGGATTTTGGGTTAGTTCATGGCTTGGAAATGTAGAGATTGGTCTTGTGGTTGTAGTTTGTTTTGCGGTAGTGGTTTCGTGGATGATTGTTGCGTAATATGGTTTTTTTGATTGATTAGAATCAAGGGAAATCGTTGGAGAATCTTCGGGCTCGATTTTGGGAATTTTGGAGGCTTGGTCGGCTTTCTCGGTTTGCTTTAAGAGTGTTCGGTCAGTGGATTGTTTAAAATGGTTTTAAATTGGTTCAAGTGTGTGGTTGAGGTGTTGGATTGTGCTTGGTAGGCCAATATAATGTGGAGATTAAGTTGGTAGCTTAATCTCTTGTTTGACTTTATGAGTTTCATGTTAAATGTGCAAATGTGGGTTTGGATGATACATGTTCGTTATGCATGTTGCTATATATATTGATGTTGCATAATGGTGATGATATGTTATGTTGCATGATTGTGAAATCATGGTGAGACTTGTTTAGTATGTTGGCACTAGTTATAATTACCGAGTATAAATGATCGATCATTAGGATGAGTGTGCACACGGTAAGAGTCAAATTCGCGCGTGGCCTTGGTGATGTGTAGTCACTGAGGAGGAGTACGGTGAGGTAATATTCCACCGGAAAGTGTTTGTATGTGATGATGAGTGAAATCCCATCCATGAAAGAAACGGTGATGTGTGCAATCCCACCGGAATGTAATGATGTTGTTTGAGTACGTTGGGGCGAAAATCCTAACGGAAGTTATCCGCATATCTGAATAAGCTATATAGTTGCCAATATACTTTGTTCATGTGTGGTTGATGTGTAAGATGATTTGTTACATCCATGATTAGCATAACATGAGGTAAGATGCCATGTTCATGCATTTCTTGTAGTAGTTGGCTATGTCGATATATTGGTGTAAATGTATGCCTTGTGAATGTTTTATGGATATCATGCTTTGAACCATGTATTGTCGATGTTTGTTTTAGTGCTCCCTCACTAAGCTTCTAGCTTACTCTCTCGTTTCCGACAATACAGATCATTAGTGTGGAAGTTAGCGGGGAGCAAGGAAGGGGCGTCCAAGCGCGTTTGTGGTTGCTCAAGTATGGTTTTATTGAATAATGTAATAGTTAGCAATGGGGATGCTACGTGTTGTAGGAGCATATGTTAGACTCCTATGTGTTTGGCTTACATGTTAAATACATATGTTTTGTGTTGAAGAGTGTAAACCATGTTTTATGAGATGTTTATGTTTTGTATTGAAGGCATGTGACCTTGTTTATGCTATGCTTTGTGGATGCATGTTTTCTTATGATGAATGGCCGTGTTATGCTTGTTTAAATGTTTGATCATGCTTGTGGTAGGATGTAATGCCTATAGATTATGTGTATGATTGTTGTTTTATGAATCTTGTTGTTTTGGGGCATGTTTGGGAATGTTTGGAGATGTAGAAACCTGTTTTCAGGGTCACTCTAAGTGCAGGCGTTTCGAAACGCTCGTGGTTGTTTCGGAACGGTAGTAGCTCCAAGGATACTCGTATCGGAATGGGGGTGGTGTTGTTTCGATATGATTTGACACTGTGAGTTCCCGTTTCGGTACGCGTTTCGATACGGTTTGGCTCTGTGAGTGCTGGTTTCGGAACGAGTTCCGGAACGTCTCGACATTGGAGACCCCCGTACCGGAACGAAGTGGACCGTATCGGTATGGCCTGGTCTGGCTTTTAAACTGGAGCCTGGGTTTCGAAACGCAGGCTTGTAATTGGGCTTTTTGGAATCTTCAAAGGTTCTTGGATGTCATGTTTTAGTCCCGTTTGTTTGTTTGCTTCCTTGTTAAGTTATTATGCATCTTTTACGTATGGCTTTGCTTCATATGCATGAAATTGGACTAACATGTAAGTTACCTTATGATCTGTTTGCACCATCCCGTTATCGTTTTCCGCTGTCGTTTACACACATAGGACTAATTGATACATTTAGACAATATAATTAAAAGAAAAAAATAGGGTTGCTAACCGAAGTGGAGCCTTAACGAGTTTTGCTTCGGTTTTCCCTGTGTAACCTGTTCGGACCGGTCTGTCGGCTAGCCCGAGACAAGGGGGTTACATATTTAGTTGTTTCATTAAGTTAAATGTAAATCGAATAAAGGGCTAATATAAGTTTTTATCTGTTTAAAGGTAATCGAGACTCCTCCGACCGTTCGTTTGCTCAGCCTAGTACCTCTCGATTCGCTCCTCCGTGTGTTTCGGTAGTTATTAGTATGAACTTGTAAACCATGTAAGCTATTAGGGTTATCACTTATATCTTGTAGTAACCATAATCCTTTATAGATCTAGGATTTAGCATTGTGGCAGATCGTAACGAGGCCGGAGCTCGATAGATTCTCTGAGCAGCTTTTGAGGTATGTTCCATGTGTGCTACATTTCTGTTATATATATGTATATATGTGAATTTTGTAATGATTCTTTGAATGCATAATAGAATGTTCTTTTACTTGGAATGCATGACTACTTGAGAGCATGATTACATGAAAAGCATGATTATGATATGTTGAAAGTCTGTTTATCGTGATATGTTGGAAAGTATACCCCATGTCTGCTCTGAACTAGAGATATATGGTTTCTAAATGATAGAAATGTTTCATATCTGTGTCTAAACTCTGTTGGTGGTGTATATTAAACCGAATTGCTCTGCTTGGGGTATACTCTTGGGATATGATTGAAGTGTCTTCATGTACAGCCCTGATCAAGCTGGTAAAACATTCGGTTAAGCTCCCACGCCCAATGGGCCTAGGGTAAGACTTTCTGGGTAGGCTCCTATGCCACGGGCCTAGGATAAGTCCTTCAGTATGCAGTTCATGGAGAATTGCATTTTGGTGTTCAGTTGGAGTGTAGATAGGTTAAAATGAAACTTTGGTTTCTCTTATGACATGTTTAAAATGTCTTATGCATATCTGAGATGTATATATATGTTTCCTTGCACTTATTGGAACACACTTAGCTCAGCTCACGCCCCCAAACTTTCCTCTTTTAGATACTTTTGGAGAGGCTACCCTGGGACTCGGCACTTGGAGGATCGACACATTCTTAATTGTGTTTTGTTGTAATGTTTCTATCCACCATATTGTCTCTATTGGGTGACATGAGCATATATATATATGATACTCTTTACTAATGGTCGATGTGGCATCATTTTTTAACTAAAGCTTGATATGGTTCTAAACTACTACTTGACACTTTATTTTATGGTGCATGATTATCACCTATCATGGGGCTATGATATGAATTGCAATTTTAAAATGTTAGTATATATATTGTGACTCTTTGGAATTCAGGTGAAATGCATAAGCAGGTTCTGTGGGTTACAATTTGAGTAGCGAAGGGGTGGGTAGATGACCTCGGCGAAGAGGGGTGGCCGGTGAGGGTAACGCCGATGAAGGGGTGGATGGTCGGTGATGGTAAAAGTGGTTTGAGGTTTTGAGTGTTGGGGGATTTGTGGGTTTATTTTAATTTTTATTTAATAATAATAAAATATAATCTATTTTTATTTTAAATTAGTTTTATATTTAATAATAATAAAATATTTCATGTCATATCAAAATATTAATAAAATAATTCAAAGTAACCAAAATATGTCAAAAAGTAAAGTTTAGTGAGTAAATTGATCGTTTTGAAAGTTCGGTGACCAAAATAGGTCTAGGAGCAAAGTTGAGTGATGATTTGGCTATTTAACCCTTAAATTTTACACAAACTTAGAAAAATTCGACATTAAGACAAAAGTGTAATCGGGTTGTGGCAAGACTCTCTTTTCTGTAAAAAAAAAACAAACATTATCCCAGCAGATTCGCCAAGCTTTCGCAACAAGGACTCGGCACGACCTTTTTCTAAAAACAACGTAGTCGCCACTAATCAATTTTTGAGGTGTGATTGGATCACCTAAAAACGAGTCATTTTAATAAATTTATTTATTAAAACAACAATTTTGGTCCGCGAAAACACAAAAACGAGTTCGGGAGTCAGTTACGCGTGAGGAAGAGCGAGTACCCCCACATCGCCCAAAAATTGGTACCTAGCTAGTTACAGGTTGTTTTAGTATCTAAATTTGCAAGTTCGTGTAAAATTTAAATCATTATCCATTTTTGAATATGAGTTCATTTTAATGGCATCACCATCCAGGAAGTAAATAACAATCACCGCCAACATTTCTGACGCCAACCCGTTTACCCCTTTTTGGTGAGACACTACATTACAATTTATATATCCAAGGAAAAGGGAACATAATAAAAGATGACAAATATGAAAAAAAATGGATGGTACAAATGCTTGATAAAAGAGTGAAATATCTTTAAAAATGATTTTTAGATAATATTAACATGTTAGAAAATATTACATATAAGATATATAGGTAATAAAGACACAATATACATATGTATAATAAAAGCATATTATGGTAAAAAACGACACTCATTAGAGGCATTTATAGATATGGTATAAAATGAATGTATTAACTTAGAGAATCATGCATATTGTAGAAAAATCAATTTGAATGTATTACCTTAAAAAACATGGACTCTATATATACTATATAAAAAATGTTACATATAGAAAAATATCATATTCAAATAAATAAATAAATATTTAAGGAAATATAAAATATATACAAAGGAAAAAAGACAAATTTAATTATATATATATATACATAGAAGAATATTACTTTATAAAAGAAAATAACATGCATGTATGCACCAATGTATGACACGATTTAACAAATTAAATGCGGAAAATAATGCACATGGATATTACGAAAACAAAATAAATAGGCAAATTATATTACTTAAGAGGAATAAAAAAAATCAAATACGAAAATTAAAAAAAGTGCAAAATCTAAAAGAAATAAAATGAAAGGACCAAATAATTAAATATATAAAAAGGGAGGGCTAGATATTTTACTAAACTAGGAGGATTTACACGTCATAACGCCTTGGATCTTCACTATTTCGAAGCAAAAGTAAAAGAAAAATCCCGAACCAAAAAATGCTAGAAAAACTTCTGCCTTTTATTTCTCTCTATAATGCTTCGTGTATGTCGTTATTACAATGCTCTCTGTGTGTGTTGTGTGTTGTGTCGTGAAAATTACAAAGGAATGGAGCATATTTATAGGCTTTAAGAAACCCTCAAATCAAAAAACCTAAAAGCATATTACTTATTTATGCTAAATACATTTGGAAAGTGAATCAAATTATTTTCCTTACATTCAATATAATCCTAAATGAATTAAAACAAATAGAGAAATGCTTAAGTTTTAATTTAATTACAAATAATCAATAAAATAATTGAAAATTCATAATAAAATTAAATTCTCGTATTGAACTCATATCCAATTTTCTACACGAGTTGTCTTTAGTAAAACAAGCATATGTTGAGCTCCTGATGTCCAATCGCGGGGTTCCAAGATGCGTTGGAAAGGTAACTGAAAGACTGTTAATACGTAAGAGGCATCCTGACCCAGAAATGCTCAGATCCTATCAGAAATTTGTCGTAAGTCCATAATGAGAATTCCTTGCACATAGCATGATTTTACATATTTGAACGGGATCTTTTGCAATCTTCTCATATCTGATGTAATTATGATCTTTTGTAATTTGCAGCTGTTGGTGCTCAAACTTGTGACCTCTAGGAACAACTATTGTTCCCTTAACCACTGAGGCAAGTTGGTTCGTGCTACTTTGTTTTTATGTTATAAACTATTTTAAAACATATTAATATCTTATAACATAAAGTATAAAATATATTAATATGTATGTTATAAATATATTAATATATGAATATAATTTGCTCACCTCTTGTTGTCCCAGTGGTAAAGGATAATGTAATTCATCCAGGTGACCTGATTCGAGCACCAGTTCTGCACGGTGTGTGTGCCTTATTAAAAAAAGATTAAGAAAGTTGAACATATGTTACCCATGTATCACACCAGAATATTCAAAAAAAATATGAATATATTCTAATATTTGTTAATATTATATGTATATGTTATTGATTTAATGGGTTTTGCTATTGCCACGAGGCTAGATTTTCGAACTAGCAAACCCTGCGGCCTTAGGCGAATTTCACCACACAAACGCCTAAGTAAGCCTGAATTCCAACTCCGGAATATCAAAACTTCCAAGGCACTCAAGAACGCAAGATCGTTCTAAGCGAAAGCAAACTATAATGAATGGCCTTTGAATCTGAAAGAAGAAAACCAAGAACACGAAGAACAACACAGAGGATATAGTGTGAATGCCTTGATTACACTGAAGATAGAAAATTGAGTGATTTACAAATGAGGTGGGGAGTCTCTATTTATAGTTGAACTCCCCCAGATCTGACGGTCAAAACTGATTTACATCAACGGACGAGATTTACATAAGATCATTACAAAATCTCTAAATATCACAACATTATCTAAATAAGTCAATTCAAATGGATAATGTTGTACTAAATCTTCCAGGATCTTCCAGAACATTCCGGAACCTTCCAGAATCTCTAACGGACCGGGCTATCTGGTGGTCTTTTCGAGCTCAATGTTTGTGTCTGAACCCCTTCTATAGGCAAATACGCATATGACACTGGCTCAAACTGGTGGCTCGTGACAATCTCCCCCACCAAACTTGGCGACGCCCTCGCCGCGCCTTCGGGATGAAGATTGACTCGGTGATCCTGGATTCGCTTCCGCACCTTGGCTCGCCTCTTACTCAGAATCGGGCTTGGTTGTCCCCCCATAAGGACCGCTCTCCCCATAAAAAGCACTCGACTCTGACTCGGTCGTCCCCTCATAAGGATTGCTCGCTTCGGCACTCTCCGCCATGTAACATCATTCATCGACCCTTCACGTACATCTCGATTGTAGGAACTTTTTCCTACCAGTTGCAACTTGCCTTTACTCGGATCCCCTCGATCCTTACTCGAGTACTCAGACCCCATCACATTGAACACCGAACGGACCCTCGGAACTCTGAAAGGTTGCTTGGGTTCTCTCCAAGTCTTGGCAACTCCATTTGTTGGATTAGGTTTTCCACTACCTACACCCAACAAACCAGGCAAATCAAACTGTAAAACACCATAATTGTGTTCGAGATATACCTCTTTCGGACTACTCCGGTTAGCATTCACTCTAACTCGCATCATCACTTCCTTCCTCGCAAAGTTTGATGCACCATCGCCTATCGGCAACTCGTCGCTCATCGACCACATCGGTACTTCTTCAATCTGGAAGTCTGACACTTCAGCTCGCAATGACGCTTCTTTGTCCACAAAGCTCAATGCCCATCCACCTTACTCACCGGTGGACACTCGACGAATCCCACGTCTTCCAAAGACTTCGGTTCCACTAGCCCTCCCAAGGTTGTTTTCTCAGTGGCAAAAACCAAGTCAGAATCCTTGGTTAGCTCAACAGCATTCAGAACCCTGTTCTCAATCCTCACAACCCGATGAATCGGTACGACGCATTGTTTGAGAGGCTCCAAAATGCAAACACAATCGGCAAAAGGGGCAAGGAGTGCATTAACCCGGTCAAGGAAATTTAAACCAATGACAAAATCATAGCCATCCAAGTGAATTACCTCAAAATTTTCCTTCCCTTTCCATTCTCCAATTTCCAACTCCACGCCTCGTGCCATTCCCACTGTCGGAACACCTCTGGATTTGACGGTCTTGATCACCCATGTTGACTCTTCAACCTTCAAACCAATCTTGTCGGCAGCTTTCTTCGACACAAACAAATGAGATGCTCTTGTGTCCACAAGAGCACTTCTCTTTTGACCCGCCACGTTGATGTCTACGTACATCAACCCTTCCAGCTTTCGATTCTTGCTCATCTTGGCAGAACTTAACAACATCGAACCAAGCTTTAAAGCCTCACTGTCTTCGGGCTTGTCATCCCCCTTGGACGGCTTGACTCGATTTGGGCACTCTTTCATAGTATGAGGCCCCTTGCACCGGTAACATTTAACCTGCTTCCCTTCTACACTTGGCTTGATCACTTTGACACTGGCAATCGAACGAAGTCGACATTCCTCCTTTTTTGTTTCATCGTCCACATTGACGATGGCATCGAGGTGGCTTTTCTTGATACAGTCCTTCACTATGTGCGGACCACCACAATGATAGCACCTTACGGGTCCTCGTTCCTTCTTCTCCAATGGTTTGACGAACTTGTTGGGATTTTCGTGACCATCACTACCACAATAATCATCCTCGTCTCCCCCACCATTGTCCTTGCCTCGGGGCCTGTTAGACTTGGATTTCCTAACTTCATACCGTGCTATGGATTCGGCTACGGTCAATGCCTTGGAGAGTTCTTCGACTCCCCTCCGCTCGAACTCCATTTGAGCCCATCGCCGGAGTCCATTCATGAAGGTAAAGAATCCTTCATCTTCGCTCAAGTTTGGAATCTGAAGCTTGAGCTCAATAAACTTTCTAACATACTTCGGGATGAAATCCTCATGTCTAAGTTGCCGCAACTTCGCTCGAGCATCGTGTTGGGCGTTGGTCGGATAGAACTGACCCTTGAACTCGACCTAAAACTCTTCCCATGTCTCAACAGGAATGTCTTTGCCCTTTTCTTCAGAGCACCTGCATCGCCATAATAAAAGAGCGACATCAGTCAAATACATAGAAGCCACAGTTACCTTTTCCACATCATCCTTGATGCCCATCACCCGGAAATACTGCTCCATTCCCCACATGAAGTTCTCGACATCTTGGGCCGGCCTGTTACCCTTGAACTCCTTTGGCTTTGGGACGTCCTTCCTGTGCTTGGACGCAGTGGGTGTTGCACCATTTTTCAAGGCAACTTTCAACAAAGCCATGCATGCCTTCATCTCCTCAATCTCAACCTCCGCAGCCTCTAACTCAACCTCAAGCGCATCACCTCTATTTCCCAACTTCTTGAACAAATACGTCAGAAGTTCCTCCATCTCTCCCTTGAGATGGTTCCTCTTGTTGTCTTGCTCCTCGAAGCGTGAATCAACCACGTCGAGTCGCTCACGCGAGTTCTTCACCAAACCCTCGAGCCTGGTCACCTTTTCCTCCAAGGTCTCAGGGATATCCTTCGAACTCGACATCTTTCCTAAGCAGCCTGGGTCTCTGCACCCTTTTGCGCTGCAACATTGTCTTATTTCTTCGGTACCATCTCAATCAGTGCCTTCCTCGAACACTCGCTCTGATACCAAATGTCACGGGGCTAGATTTTCGAACTAGCAAATCGCGCGGCCTTAGGCGAATTTCACCACACAAACGCCTAAGTAAGCCTTAATTCCAACTCCGGAAGATCAAAACTTCCAAGGCACTCAAGAACGCAAGATCGTTCTAAGCAGAAGCAAACTATAATGAATGGCCTTTGAATCTGAAAGAAGAAAACCAAGAACACGAAGAACAACATAGAGGATATAGAGTGAATGCCTTGATTACTCTGAAGATAGAAATTTGAGTGATTTACAAATGAGGTGGGGAGTCTCTATTTATAGTTGAACTCCCCAGATCTGACGGTCAAAACTGATTTACATCGACGGACGAGATTTACATAATATCTTTACAAAATCTCTAAATATCACAACATTATCTAAATAAATCAATTCAAATGGATAATGTTGGACTAAATCTTCTAGGATCTTCCAGAACATTCTGGAACCTTCTAGAATCTCTCACAGACCGGGCTATCTGGTGGTCTTTTCGAGCTCAAAGTCTGTGTCTGAACCCATTCTATAGGCAAATGCGCATATGACACGGGCTCGAACTGGCAGCCCGTGACACTATACATAGTCCTAAGGGTTGTGTATAAGAACTACTAGATTCTTATCATTAGTGGTTATTTTACTTTCTAATAGAATCTATTAGAATGTAATTGATTACATTCCTAAAAAATTAAATATTATTAATTTATGGTGTTTAATAAAATTAAATACTAACATCTTAAACCCTAAATCCTAGTCATAACCCTAAACACTAACACTAAACTCTAAACCTAAAAACCATAAAAATACAACAACAGTAAAACCCTAAACCATAACCCCTAAACTCTAATTCTAAACACTAACTCTAAACCCTAACCATAAACCTTAAACCTAAAATCCTAATCATAAACCCTAAAAATCATAAAAAATACAACAACACTAAAACCCTAAAACAATAAACCTTAAACTCTAAAATTATAAATCATAAACCCTAAACACCTAAATTCTTTTACATAATTATTAATTACTTTAAACACCATGAATCAGTGATGTTTAATATTTTTTGGTTTGAGCTAAGGTATCCACCGCCGATAGCAGTGACTAATCCCCTCGCCACATATGCTCTCACTAAGAGGTAAATGGCTGGCCATAAAATGTGCTCCATTCCCATTGATAGGAATCGAAGTCTTAACCTCATGGTTAAGGGATGAAAAATGATGTTTAATATTTTAGGAATATAATTAAATACATTCTAATAGATTTCATTGAAAAGTAAAATAATAATTAATGATAAGAATCTAATAGTTGTTATACACAACCTTAATAGCTTTGTATAGCAAAACCCATTAATGGGTAGTAAAACCTTGATTTAACTTAATGGTTAAGCATTTAATTTTCATCCAAAACATCCAAATTCAAGTCTCACAACTTTTTGACCTGGTATACGTATGTCATGTCAGCACTTTAGAAACATAAAATATGTCTGTTCAGCAAAACAAAAATAAATACTTTAAACTATATCAAATAGGAAATATCCTATCGCACATTCTAGACTCTTGTTAGGTTCATATTATCATTAATTAACACTGTAAAACTAATGTTTTGATATAATAATTGAAAAATGTTTTGGACTGATTTAAAAAGTATTTAAAACATTTCCAAAGTCCAAACAACTTGAAATTATGTTTAGGGAAGTTTTTAAAAGGGTTTTACATGTTTTTCAACGTCAATCTTCACAAAACTGTCCAGGTGTTTCGAAACACCATAGGGCGTTTCGAAACAGGGGATTCCAGTGGCAAAATCGTTTCGATACTCGTATCGAAACGGGCTTTCCTTGGACAAGATTTTTGCCCAGCGTTTCGAAACGGGCTAGGCCGTTTCGATACACCTACGTGGCATTGACCACAACGGTCATAAACCCCAACGGCTCTTTCCCAACCAGGTTTCAAATGTAGGCGTTTCGATACGGGCCTTTAGCGTTTCGATATGCGTTTCGAAATGGCAAGGGGGTGTTCCTAAACGGGTACCCTGACAGACTACAACGACTCTTTCTACATTGAGAGTGTTTCGAAACGGCTTTTCGAAACGGGGAGTTGTAGAACTGCATTTTTGGTGGGAATTAAAGTCCTCAACGGCTCCAATTTGATCCCAACGGCTAGTAACGGCTACAAACTTATTTGGGAGTATAAAAGGGACCTCCAAGCATCAAGAGAAGGCTAATGCTCATATTGTCAAACATCAAATGATCAAAGATTGTCTTAGAGCTTAAATTGTCATTTATTGTATAGACAAACACTAGTGAGCCAAAATTGTCAAATTTGCTCAAGTGTTTTAGGTTTTGGGTGAGTGCTAAATTGTGCAAACAAACACCTATTAGAGGGTTTTAAGTTTGCTTTTATTTTCTCTTTGTAAAGAGGGTTTTGATCAAGGCTTTGGGTAGAAGCTTGATCGGTTGTAAGGGTTTCCTCCTAATCCTAGAAAAGGGGACGAATCAATAGTGGATTGATTGAGAAATCCTTAGTGGGGAGCTAAGGTAGTGGATATAGACCTTGGTTAGAATGTTGAACCACTATAATTCATTGTGTCATTATCCTTTTAGCTTCCTAAACCCTTCCACCTAAAAATCTATCTCTCCACCACTTGGTGAGATAAATTGGTTTATCAAATCGAGCCCCTAAAAACTCAACAATTGGTATCAGAGCTCTGCTCAATCGAAGGGGATTCACATCCTATTGAGAAGACCCGGCAAGCTCGATCACTTTTAATCAACCGGCTCAATGGCACATTCAATCGACAAACCGCCTTTCTTTGACGGTACTCACTATGCCCATTGGAAGAGAAAGATGAAGTTCTTCATCAAATTAAAAGATTACAAGCTATGGGATGCAGTTGAAGATGGTCCGTTCGTGCCTCAAAAAAGTAAAGCGGAGTTGAGTGCCAACGATCGCAAGAAGATGGAGCTAAATTGCAAAGCCTAGCACATTCTATTTTGTGCATTTGGTCCATCCATCTATGAGAAGATGTCTTCTTGTGAGAGTGCCAAGGAAATATGGGACAAGCTTGAAGTCACATACGAGGGAACCAATGAAGTCAAGGAGACCAAGATTGGGCTCTTAACCTTAGAGTATAAGAACTTCAAAATGGATCCGGAAGAGAATATCGAGAAGATGTTTGATAGGTTCTCCACAATCACCAATGGTCTCAAAGGCTATGGAGAAGCCATCCCGGAAGAAAAGCTTGTTCGAAAGCTCATCAACTCACTTCTCGAGTCTTGGGACTCAAAGAGGACCGCCATCATCGAAGCCAAAAATTTAAAGACCTTGAAGCTTGATGAACTCATGGGGTCACTCCTTACTCATCAAATCATGAAGAAGAACAAAGAGGATGAGAAGAAGATGGAAGAAATTAGAGTTGTGGGAGAGAAGAAAATCAAAGGGCTAGGCATCAATACAAGTGTCATGGCTCTCAAATCCTCCACTTGCCATCATGTCTACTCAAGTGAAGAGGAGGATGAAGATGAAGAGATAGTTCATCTCTTCAAGAAGTGTGCCCCGTTCATGAAGAAAGCCTTGAGAGAGCTTGAACGAGAACCTAAGAGAAAGGAGAGGGCAAGCACTTCAAGCCATAAGAAGAAGGCACATGTGGCTACTTGGAGTGATGAGGACTCCACCGACGATGAACAAGCCAACCTTTGCCTTATGGCCATCGAAGAAGATTCAAGGGTAACTTCTAATTCATCTACTTCATGTTCTTACTCTTTTGATGAATTACAAGATGCCTACGATGATTTGGTTTTAGATTTTAAAAGCCACATTTTGAAAAACAATAAATTGATTTCAAAGTTAAAAATTCAAAATGATTTGCTTTCTAAAACCAAACTTGAACTTGAAGCAAAACTTGAAGAGTTTGAATTAAAATGTTTTGATTTACAAAAATTGCTTCAAAATGTTCAAGAAGAAAAAGATTTGATTTCCAAAGAGCTTGAAAAGAAAAACAATTTTGGAAAATCAAATTTTTATGTTAGACAATCTAGTACCCCTAGATTTATTAAAGGAAAATGTTTTAGAAGTATTTGTGTCCCAAAAGGACTTAGTACTTCAATTAAAAAAGATGACATTGAAAAATGGATTCCTAAGGGGACTAAAATTTGTGCAACTAACGTTTATGGATCCAAAGCAATTTGGATACCAAAAATTACTTGATTGTCTTTTGCTAGGTGTGATGGAGATGTTCAACAAGTCAAACATTGAGGGGGGAGCTACATGCACACAAGGAAGAACACTTGAAGAAGGAAGGCTTCACATCCTCCCTTGGGTTCAAGTGTTGGTAAAATTTCTAATTGTTTTGAATTAATTTGTCTTATTTTCATTTTATTCAACTAGATGATCATATATGTTGGACTAACATTTTTAATGATGCTTTGAGTAAGGGGGAGCCATTTTTAAACCAAATTCTTATTTTTGTCAAAGTTTTTACCTCTATTGTTATTTTGAACTTAATGTTTTAAATTCTTTTTGATATAACAAAACGGGGAGAAATGGTTTGAAAAATTGAATTTTCAAATGAATAAGGGGGAGCTTTATTTGAATTAAAATTTATAATCTCTTATTCACATTTTTAAAGATTAAGGGGGAGAATCCCAAACAATTTTTGAAGTGAGTTTTATTATATCAAAAAGGGGGAGATTGTAGAACTAATGTTTTGATATAATAATTGAAAAATGTTTTGCACTGATTTAAAAAGTATTTAAAACATTTCCAAAGTCCAAACAACTTGAAATTATGTTTAGGGAAGTTTTTAAAAGGGTTTTACATGTTTTTCAAAGCCAATCTTCACAAAATTGTCCAGGTGTTTCGAAACACCTTAGGGCGTTTCAAAACAGGGGATTCTAGTGGCAAAATCGTTTCGATACTCGTATCGAAACGGGCTTTCCTTGGACAGAATTTTTGCCCAGCGTTTCGAAACGGGCTAGGCCGTTTCGATACGCCTACGTGGCATTGACCACAACGGTCATAAACCCCAATGGCTCTTTCCCAACCAAGTTTCAAATGCAGGCGTTTCGATATGGGCCTTTAGCGTTTCGATACGCGTTTCGAAACGGCAAGGGGGTGTTCCGAAACGGGTACCCTTGCAGACTGCAACGACTCTTTCTACATTGAGAGTGTTTCGAAACGGCTTCGAGCGTTTCGAAACGGGGAGCTGCAGAACTGCATTTATGGTGGGAATTAAAGTCCTCAACGGCTCCAATTTGATCCCAACGGCTAGTAACGACTACAAACTTATTTGGGAGTATAAAAGGGACCTCCAAGCATCAAGAGAAGGCTAATGCTCATATTGTCAAACATCAAATGATCAAAGATTGTCTTAGAGCTTAAATTGTCATTTATTGTATAGACAAACACTAGTGAGCCAAAATTGTCAAATTTGCTCAAGTGTTTTAGGTTTTGGGTGAGTGCTTAATTGTGCAAACAAACACATATTAGAGGGTTTTAAGTTTGCTTTTATTGTCTCTTTGTAAAGAGGGTTTTGATCAAGGCTTTGGGTAGAAGCTTGATCAGTTGTAAAAGTTTCCTCCTAATCCTAGAAAAGGGGACGAATCAATAGTGGATTGATTGATAAATCCTTAGTGGAGAGCTAAGTGTCACGGGGTCAGAGTCTTCACGCAGGGACAACTCCCCCGTGCGGCAACCCAGGGCTCCCATAAGCCCGGGGCTAAGCCTTTTCCACTCGATGCTTACTGGTTTCGCCCTCCCATGGGCTCATCAGGGAAGCGGGGACAGCTCCCGACCAGTGTGGTGCCTAACCAGCACGCTCGGCCCCCAGGACCAAACGGCTGTACGGCACGTACTACACCCTTAATGCTATCCCGCATCCCGATTTAAGCACAGCCAGCAAGCATCTCGTCACGGTCTTGCCTAACACGCAAACGGACCGTGACATAAGGTAGTGGATGTAGACCTTGGTTAGAAGGTTAAACCACTATAATTCATTGTGTCATTATCCTTTTAGTTTCCTAAACCCTTCCACCCAAAAATTCATCTCTCTACCACTTGATGAGCTAAATTGGTTGATCGAATCGAGTTCCTAAAAACTCATCAAACACATTATTCCAATACTATTAAATTAATACGTGGGATCTAGTATTAATACTTTAAATTAAATATTTTAAACAATGCAAAAATTATTTTCATTAAACTTAATAATATCATTTGATTTCCTATTATTTTCCCACAAATTAAGACAATTTTACCTTCAGACTTATGAAATAAAAAGAACCTCTAACATACACGTAAAATCTATGTTATGCACCATGATAGTTAATACTGCTGCCGTACGTCTGTATCAGTCTTAAACCGATGTTAAATAATTTATTTTTCGTTCCGATTAAAATTTTGATGCGTTTAGACTGTTTCGATGGGGAAATATTTTTACTTGTTAATAATTTTAAGATTTTTTATTTTCATATAAATACATTTATATATTTTTAATTGATGTAGGTTTATATTATATAATAGAGATAACGTCACAAATGTCTTTGTATTTTGTCAAATCTTCGAATATAGCGTATGTACCATTTAAATGTTCAATGTGACCCTTGTTTTTTTTATCAAAATAAAAAAAATTATACAAGTCCTCATTACTATCAGTCTAATTAAAAACTCTCATACACCTAAATGTAAGAAAAAAAATACTTGCGGTAATAAATCCAAAACAAATAAGGGAAACTACACCAATTAAGCAAAAAAACTCTAAATTGACTCAGTACAACTAAATAGGCAATTACACTAAAATAGGATAGGAGATCAAAGCACCACCAATCAACAAACTAACCACCATCAAAATAGGATAGGAGATTAAAGCACCACAAATAAACAAACAACCATCAAAATAGAGGAATTATATCATGGGTCTTTTCCGCCACGTTGTTCATGGATCTAACCAATTAAATGTATATATTTCATTAATTTTTTTATTTTATCTTTTTTATCAAGTGAATTTTCACTCATATTTACTGTAAATCAAATCTAAAAACAATTTTTACCAAGTAAAGATTCACTTTGTAAAAAGATGAGATGAAAAAAATTAATAGAATGAATGCATTTGATTAGTTGGTCTTATGAATAACGTGACCAGAATGATCCATATTGATATAATTTCTCATCAAGATAGGATAGTAGATTCAATCAACCGTGTAATCACCAAATCCTTGAATTAGCATCCACCTTTCCATATATAATTCAGCAACAAATCAACTCATCTACCACGAACTGCAAAAAACTAGCAAACCTACCGTATACAACCGCACATAAACCACCAAGCAAAACCAAAACTATCACCCCCACTGTGCCCATACTTGATATATCAACCAATCAATCAAACAAAATTAATACACCACTTCAAGCCAAGATACATGGTCGAATCCCCGTTAGGTAGAGCGTTATCTATAGAATTCTCTTCACGCACTACTTTATGAAAACATGTAGTAAAATTACAAACCACGTTAAGCAACAATTTACTAATATGAACTCCCTTTTACCGTCGTGCCCACACCCAAACAAAGAACCTGCCTTTGCTTTCGTCTTTTGAAATGTCCCCGAATCAAACGTCGTTAACCGATGACATGACAAAACATGTGGCACATTCATATGCCGTCATGTGAAATTTTCGGTCAGATAAATTAAGAAAAATATACTCCAAAGACATCTAAACATTTTGACCATTTTAGTTTCTAATTAAAAAAGTAATAAAAAGGAAAAAGGAACCTGTTTCAAGTCTCTCTATTGCTCAAAAACCCTATTATTTCATGGCTTTCTACTTGGTCAGATCGATTCCATGTGCCGACACCGATGACTGGTTACGCGGTGGATTGTTGTAGTACTTGTATCTCTCTCAGTCATTCTAGTTAGTGGAGATTCGGCAGTTGCAGCTCGTGAAGTAAAATATTCGATTGAAGAATTTGAGAAAGAACCGGTATGAAACCATTTCAAACCCACCTATCGTAGCTTCATATACCTAAAATTACTATCAGTCATAAATGGCTAGTCTGAGTCAAGTCTCACGCCACTACTAGTTGCAACTAGTTTGTGATTATTTTTGTGGTGAATTTTAGTTTTAAATTAAATTTTATTTCATTTAAAAGTTGGCTTAAAGGTATCATAAGTCATTAAACTTTTAAGAAAAAATGAATCAAGTTTTAGAATTTTTTTTCCACCTAATTATGTCCTTATGCTCTAAAATCTAACATTTTTTTTAGATCAATTGGTGCAACGTGTCGTGTTACAGTGTTGTCACTTGGTATTTTTCAATTTCTTATCATAAGTCCTTGAACTTTGGGGGGATCAATTAAGCTTCTGAACTTTTTTTTTGGCACCTAATTAAGCCCTTATGCTCCAAAATTTCATCAATTCACCCCTTTGACCAAGGTTGATTGTTAAATCTAACAGTTTTTTGGATCAATTGGTGCAACCTTTCGTGTTACAGTGTTGTCATTTGGTATATCCAAAAAATATTATTTTATTTAAAAAATTCTTTCAAAGTTCTAAAAAAATTTAAAAAAAAACTTATGAAAATTATAAAAAAATAATTTTCTAAATTTTTTTGTAAATTTCACATGAAAGATCTCTAGTGTGTCACGTGGCAATAATATCTCAAGAAAAAAACCGTCAAAATTTGATGGTCAAAATTGATTAAAATGCTTAATTGGTCAATTTTTTGGTTTGGAGACTTAATTGGGTGCAAAAAAAAATTTAAAGACTTAATTGATTTTCTTTTCAAAAGTTCAAGGGCTTCGAGCGCCCTTAAGCCTTAAAAATTCAAGTTCAAAGCCTCATTAAATCGTTTTTTATCTCTTTGTTTACCTATTACCTTGTTTTGCTTCCAATTTTATTGGGTTATTATAGATAGGGGTGAGCATTCGATCGAGGCGAGTCAAAAAATTTCGAGTTATTCGAGTTGACGAGTCTTATTTTATGACTCGAATTTTATTTGAATTTTTTTTCCGATTCAAGTCGAATTTATGAAATTCAAGGCTAGTTATCGAGTTTCTATACAAATTTAATTGTAATTATTTATTGATTCTAATTTAAACGAATTTCTATAATCATATAACATATAAATATATATTTCTTGATATTCCTTTTCACATGTGTGAAGAAGATTTATAATGTTGTTTAATAGAAAATATCATCTAATATTCTAAAAATATATTTATAATATTATTTTTAAGGAAGAAAGTTTTGTGGATAGAATATAATAGGAGTATAAAGGAGTCAAGAAATTGATGAGAAGAAAGAATTTATAAAACATTATAGTTGAAGGATGAGATTGAATAAAATGCAAATTTAAGAGGCTAAATTGGCAAAAAAATATTTTTTAAAAAAATATGAACTAAAGCCAAATAGGTATTCTACGGTGATTTAGGAGCATTTGGTTAAAATTTGGTAAATTGGACTTGAAACGAAGGTGAAATCAAATAAATGAGGAAATCATACAAAGTTGAGGGTTTACTCAAGCTTTGAGTTAGAAAGCTTTGAGTGTGTAAATGATGTCTCCTTAGCCTAGAAAAAGGGAAGAAATTCAGGAGTGAATTTGGGAAATCTTTAGTGGGAAGCTAAGGTAGTGGATGTAGCCTTTGGTTAGAAAGTTGTACCACTCTAAATCCTTGTCAAAATTCTTTCAATTTTTGCTTCCACCATAAACATCCAAAAATAATCTTCTCCATACTTGGCAAGCAATTCGGTTGAAGGACATCGAGCCCAACAATTTGTATCAAAGCGAGGTTCAATCAAGAAGGTTTAACCCGTGATAAATGGCGCAATCAATCGACAAGCCATCATTCTTCAACCGTGAGCATTATGCCTATTCGAAGAATAGAATGATGTACTTCATCAAGGCCAAGGACTATCGTCTATGGGATCTTGTTGAAGATGGATCCTCTGTGCCTTAAAGAAGGAAGGTGGATTGGAATGCCAACGACAAGAAGATGATGGAGCTAAATTGCACAGCCTTGCACATTCAATTGTGTGCATTGGGCCCCGATGAATATGAAAAAGTATCTTTTTGTGAAGATGCCAAGGAGATTTGAGACAAGCTTGAAGTGATCCATGAAGGAACAAACGAAGTAAAGGAGACCAAGATCGGTCTTCTCAACTTAGAATACTAGAACTTCAAGATGGACCCTGTTGCGTGTAAAATAGTCTATCGCAAATTTAGTGCAAGTATACACGACGCAAGTAGTAAAGTGATACTAAGTATCGGATATCGTCTCCACAGGGATTGGGCTAATGACTCCACCTAAATTCACTGCACGAAGTAAAGAGAAATATTTAAGAGAATTGTCACGAATATTAAAGTAAAAACGTAAATAAAAGATTGAGATATCAAGATAGAGAGAATGGGCTGGTATTGAGTTGCTCAGTAGTGTAGGTATTGAATTGCTTAGGATCTCCAGTTCTGTCGTCGCACCCGTCGCCGACAGCACCTGTCGCGGCGTCTGTCCGTTAGTTGTCGCGGCAGCGAACACTAACTCCGTACTTCAAGCTTGGCAAGAATCCCTGATCTGCCTTGCCCTATCCCTAGGCACAAGTCTATCGATGATCACGTCTTTGATGATACCTCCCGGCGTGAATCGAAGGATGAACACCGATGTGTATGAATTCTTCCTTAGCCACTTAACCTCGCCTTATCCCTAAGCACGAGATGGTTCAACTATAAACTAGAGAACGCGCTTTTACCTCTTTCGTATACTTAACTCTCCCGATGCTAAGTAAATAGATAACCTCACAATGCTCTCCCGATGCTCTTGCAAGATATTAAAACCAAGATAAAAGAACTTGAAGTTTATTTTATTGAACTTGAAAAATCCTAAAACAAAGCAACCCTTGCAACTACTTTACAAAACAACCCGTAACCCTAGGGGGAATTTAGAACATATCGGTGACAGGTAAACGGCAGGGTTTAGGTTTCGGTTATGGGGTAGTCGGTTATGCCCTAGGTTTAATCTATGCCCTTTATATAAGCTTTGGGCTCAAGTTATCTAAGGTAACAAGGATTACAACTTTAATTAAAAGTAAGATTCTAATAAAGACTAAATCTCTAAGGATTCCTACTTTTCAGCCGCCTCCTTGTTTCATGGAAATTCCTCTCCTTGAGCTTTGGCTTGAAATATCTTTTGATCCGGGGCTTGGAAAAATATTCGGCTTCCACACGACAGACGAGCAGATTTTTCTCTGTCTATCGAGGTCCACTTCACTTTTCCTCTTCATAAATCTGCTGTCACCATGCTGTCACGACAGGTCCATGACAGGTTCGTCTTCTTCAGCTGCTTGTCCAGTTTAGCTCTCCTGCTTATCTGCCCTGCGCCTGCCTTTGACATCTACTGTGACAGATACCTGTAAAAATAGCCATCTTTTAGTAGAATCCGTGCCTTTTATATGATTGTGATGTTTTATTGAAAACTAACCTAAATGCAATGCAATGATGCTTGAATGCAGCAGAAATATGGGTTAAAAAGGGTGTAGATAATAGAACTTTCACACACTCAACACACCCCCAAACTCAAGTTTTTGCTTGCCCTCAAGCAATGAAGACTTAAAAGAAAACTGAAAATTTTTGTGTTGGCCTTCAAACAGTGAATTGTCCCTTACCTGTCGCTCATTCTCTATGGCGGCAGCAACCTGTCGGAAGGGTTAGGATCTGTCCGGAATCTCCCTATAGCTCTCGTGCAGTGTGTGCATGCTTGTGAACAGTTATATGCTAAGACTCTTTTAGTTTCACTAGAATATTCAACTCCTTAACTTGAATTTTATGCCAAAGTTTACTTTCTTTTAGAAGGCACATTTTCATGCTTTTTCTTCTATTTTCAAGCTAAGTTTTTCTAGAGCCAGTTTTGGGCACCTCTAGTTAGCTTCCTAGAGCCGGTTTCGGGCACCTCTAGGTTTTTGAAATTTCTTTTGCTAAACTTCTTTCCTAGAGCCAGTGTTAGGCACCTCTAGGGGCTATCCAAGTTCTAAGCTTCCTATTCTAGTTTGGCTAAAAGAAATCTAAGCAATATACCAGTCACAAAAGTGTTTAAGTTTTCAGAACTATAGAAAGGCTCTAAACTTTTCCTTAACCTGTCCTAAAGATGCTGCCACGACAGAGCCGTCATGACAGGTAAGTTAACATCACAGTTTTAAGCCAACAGTTTAGATTTTCTTATTTTTCTGATTTTTTTTTAAGAACTTAACTAATAAGACACAACAATTAAACAAAAGATGTGCTAAAGACTCCATTAAATATGGAGGGTTGCCACCCCCAAACTCGAGGGTTGCATTGCCCTCAATGCAAAATGACACAAAAACAAATAAAGAAAAACACGAAAAATAAAAGTACATCACAATATATAAGGGCAGGCAGCAATAAGAGGAGAAAAAGAAATAAAAACTTAAATTTTTATGCGCTGTCCTCGCTGCTGCTGCTGACGCGGATCTGATGGTAGCGTCTGCGTTGGGGAGGTGGCTGGGCAGGTTCCGGAGCAGGTTGATCAACAGGTTCATCAGCCTGTTGAGGTGCAGGTTCTTCCTCCGGTTGGGGGACAGGGTCGTCAGCAGGTTGAAGGGCAGGTGGCTCCACTAGTCGGACATCAGAACTGCTGCTGCTGTCCCAGCTGCCACTCGTTATGGCTTTGGACAGCCTTCTCTTGTTGGCCACATGCTTAATACGTTTTACCCGCGTGAAGGCGCTGTCCAAATTCCTCCGGACGAGAGGGCTGTCATCAGTGGCAGCTCGCTTGGTGCCTCGAGGGGAGGTGTCTGCCGGTGGGCTGTCGGCTGCCGTCTGGGAAGGTGTGGAAGAGGCAGATTCTCCGTGGGGAGAGACAGGTGGTGTGGGAGTGGGGGAGGGGATATTAAAATAATGGGCGGGGAAGGTGGGGAAAATGACATCCGGAAAATTCAAAGTATTGGTAATGAAATTTACCGTTGCATTAGAGAAGTCACGGATGAAAGTCATCAAACCCATCTGGCGCTCCTCTATCCTCAAGATGGCAGCAAGGATGTGGGCGTTCTGATCTGCCGGAGCGGTGTTGGTGGCAGCTTCGGGGACAGGTTCAGTGGCAGGTTCATCATCAGACTCAGCAGGAGGGGCGTTTGGATCGAAGGCGTTGAGGGGCGATACGACGATGATCTCCATAAGGCTGGAGATGTTGCTGTCTGTCCAGCCGCTGCCCTTCTTGATTTTGTCTGAAGGGTCCTCCGGTAGGACAGCGCAGTGGCAGAGGGCAGTGATGGTGAAAGGCAGGCAGAGTCGTGAATCTGATCGGAAGGCACAATCGAGAATGCTGTCTCGCATGTACCTGCCCACATTGATGGGCCTGTCATGCATGATAGAGTGGATGAGGGCCAACCGCTGCCTGTTGACTGTCGTATGGTGGGACGAGGGCAGGATACGCTTTTTAATAAAAGCATTCCATAGTTTTGCCTCGGGGAGTAGCTCTGCCCTGTTGACGGAGTTGGGGTTTTTCTTGCTGGTGCTCCAGGTTGTGCCCGCCTCTGTCAACTCCCTCATGACAGCATCATGTCCGGCAGCATCGAGGGTGTCCCAAAACTGTTGATGAGCATCGTCAGTGGGGCCAAAGAAGAGGCCGAATACATGGTTGATGCTGCTGGCGGTGAAAGGAACTGTCACTCCTCGGACGACGACAGATGTCGCCGTCTTACTTTCGATCGCCTCATAAAATTCCCTGACCAGAGTGTCGTTAAGCTCTGCCGGCTACTCGGCAAAGTCTTCCCAAAGCTGTGCCGTAATGGCCTTCATAATGAACGGCCGGAGTCCAAAAAGAGGGGCATCTCTATTATAGATGAAGCTTCGTTCCTCCCATAGTTCCTTGTTGGCGAACGGGGATGCTGCTGCTGAAGAAGAGGCGGCAGCAGCATTCTGGCGAGTTTGTCTTGAAGACATATTTGGTTGCAAGGGCTGAAAAAAGAAAGAAAGTAGATAAAACTAGAAGGGAATAACAAGAGAGAAAATCAGAAGTGATGAAAAATGAAAAGGGGAAGGGGTTTATATAGCGGTCGAGGAGCTGCCCATTTAATGCCGCAACGGCAGGCGGGAATAACGGGGCGGCAGATTGGATATTGCGTGTCTGACGCGTCTGACACGCATTAATGCGTCTGCTGTGCGTCTGCCGCACGCTTCTTCGTTTGCTGTGCGTCTGTTGACAGCCTGTCAAATCCGTCTGCGCCGGCAGCCGAAACGACAGGTTACCATAAATGGGCTTTATTGGGCTGGTGGATGAGCGGTGGGTTTGGGCCACTTCTTCTTTCTCATTTGACTCCTTTATTTCCTAAAAACTGAAATTAAAAACAAAACATTATTCGAATAAAATAAATCTAATTCCTAATAAATAATAATAAATAATAAAATAAAATAAAATAAAAATTAGGTTAAATTAGGGATGCCTTGTGGGGCATCACCTAAGGTAACCACTTCCTGTATTCCTGGGGCTTCAGTCCCCTGATAATGCTTGAGGCGTTGTCCATTGACTTTGAATTGGTGCCCGTCCTTTAATGATTGAATTGTAATGGCACCATGGGGGAAAACTTGAATCACTTGGAACGGACCAGACCATCTAGATTTAAGCTTCCCTGGGAAGAGTTTCAATCTAGAATTAAACAACAATACAAGCTGCCCTGGGCAGAACTGTCGTGGCAGCAACTTTTTGTCATGCCACTTCTTTGTTTTCTCCTTGTATATTCTTGCGTTGTCGTAGGCCATCGTCCGTATTTCATCGATCTCATTCAAATCTAACAGCCTTTTCTGGCCTGCTTTGTCCAAGTCCATGTTTACTGCCTTGATTGCCCAATATGCCTTGTGCTCTATCTCGACAGGCAGGTGGCAGGTTTTCCCATAGATCAATCGGAATGGAGACATGCCCAATGGAGTTTTGAAAGCTGTCCTGTATGCCCATAGTGCATCATTCAGAAGTAGAGACCAATCTTTCCTAGTTGGTTTAACCATCTTTTCAAGAATGTTCTTCCCTTCCCTGTTGGAAATCTCAGCCTGTCCATTGGTCTGTGGGTGGTATGCTGTCGCGATCTTGTGCTTGACACCATATTTTCTCAGGGCGGCAGCAATTACCCTGTTGTCAAAATGTCTCCCTTCATCACTGATAATCGCCCTAGGGATGCCAAATCTAGAAAAGATGTTTTTGTGCAAAAACTTTTGGACCATTTTGGCATCATTCTTTTGAGTTGCGATTGCTTCTACCCACTTGGAGACATAATCTACTGCTAGGAGGATGTAAAGATTTCCACACGACGATGGAAAAGGTCCCATAAAATCAATCCCCCAAACGTCGAAGATTTCGACTTCTGAAATATTCTGCAGTGGCATCTCGTTTCTCCTCGAGATATTACCTGTCCGCTGGCACCTGTCACAGTTTTTGTAAAATTCCTGTGCGTCCTTATACAGTGTCGGCCAGTAGAACCCTGACTGCAGCACCTTGGCAGCAGTTTTATTGCCTCCTAAGTGTCCTCCATATTGTGAAGCATGACAGTGATGGAGAATGTCTTCTTGTTCTTCTTGTGGTACACATCTCCTTATAACCTGATCTGCGCACATTTTGAAAAGAAGAGGTTCGTCCCAATAATAATGTTTAACATCATTTTGAAACCTCTTCCTGACTTGATAAGTAAGATCAGAAGGTAATATTCCGCTAACTATAAAATTAACGAAATCAGCATACCAGGGAAGGTTAGAAGACTTACCTGCCGCCATGGCTGTCGCGACAGCTATTGCGGCAGCAAAGAGCTGCTCATCTGGGAAGGTCTCTAGTATGTGTGTCTCATCTACAGGTAGACTTTGTCCCATCTCCAATCTCGACAAGTGATCTGCCACCTGATTTTCTGTCCCCTTTTTGTCTTTGATTTCAAGGTCGAATTCTTGTAATAGCAGGATCCATCGTATCAACCTAGGCTTTGCATCCTTCTTTGCGAACAAGTACTTAAGGGCAGAATGATCGGTGTGCACTATTACCTTCGTTCCAAGTATATAAGAACGAAACTTGTCGATGGAGAACACCACAGCCAACAGCTCCTTTTCTGTGGTGGTATAATTCACTTGGGCATCATTCAATGTTTTGCTGGCATAATATATGACATGAAACAGCCTGTCCTTGCGCTGCCCAAGTGCTGCCCCGACAGCATAGTCACTAGCATCACACATAATTTCAAACAGTTGCGTCCAGTCTGGTGGCTGTACTATGGGGGCTGTCACTAGCTTTTCCTTCAGAACCTTGAATGCTTCAGTACATTCTTCATTAAAGTCAAAGGGTCGGTTCTGCTCTAAGAGATGACATAGGGGCTTCGTGATTTTTGAGAAGTTTGCAATAAATCTCCTATAAAAACCAGCATGCCCTAAAAAACTCCTAATGCCCTTGACTGTGGTTGGCGGCGGCAGCTTCTCTATGACTTCAATCTTTGCCCTGTCGACCTCTATCCCACGGCAGCTAATCTTATGGCCTAAAACTATCCCTTCATCTACCATAAAATGGCATTTTTCCCAATTAAGAACAAGATTAGCTTTTTCACATCTTTCAAGTACCTTTTTAAGGTTGCCGAGGCAGCTCTCAAAATCGTCTCCAAAGACGGAAAAATCATCCATGAAAATTTCGAGGAAGTCCTCTACCATGTCGGAGAATATTGCCATCATGCACCTTTGGAAGGTGGCAGGTGCGTTACATAGGCCGAACGGCATCCTCCTAAATGCGTATGTTCCGTAAGGGCATGTGAAAGTCGTTTTCTCTTGGTCCTCCGGTGCAATAGCAATTTGATTATAACCTGAATAACCATCAAGAAAACAATAGTAAGGTTTACCCGCTAATCTATCAAGCATTTGATCAATAAAGGGTAAAGGAAAGTGGTCTTTTCGGGTAGCTTTGTTGAGCTTCCGGTAGTCCATACAAACCCTCCAACCGGTCACAGTCCTGGTTGGGATTAATTCATTGTTTTCGTTGGTTATCACGGTCATGCCTCCTTTCTTGGGAACACATTGCACCGGGCTTACCCATTTGCTATCGGAGATGGCGTAAATAATACCAGCATCTAACCATTTAATTATTTCTTTACGCACTACCTCCTTCATTGCAAGGTTTAACCGCCTTTGGGCATCAATAGTCGGCTTATGATCTTCCTCAAGGAGGATTTTGTGCATGCATAATGCCGGACTAATGCCTTGAATGTCTGCTATCGTCCATCCAATCGCCTTCTTGTGCTGCCTTAACATGTCGATCAGCTGTCGTTCATGTTCCTGCGGCAGCTTAGCAGAGATGATTACGGGCAGTGTGTTATCACAACCTAGATAAGCATATTTAAGCTGCCCTGGCAGGGGCTTAAGTTCTAAGACAGGTGGTCCAACAGTGGATGGCTTTTGGATTAAATGGTTATCCGAAGTGTAATTCAAGGGTTCGAATAACTTACCTGGACGATGGTCTAACCAGTTTACCTCCTCATGACCTTCAGTATCAGATGTATTGGATTCAGAGGAGTCACTGTCGTCGGTGCTGTCGTCGTGGCTGTCGTCATTGCTGTCGTGACAGGTCTGTAGATGGCTGTCGCAGCAGTGGCCAAATTTTATATTACGGCAGCCCGACCTGATGCAGGGTTGATCGAAGGTCACCTCAATGATGGCCTTGCATTCCTCATCCACATCAGCATGTTTCATTGCTTGGAGAACATTCAACTTAATTTCTTGATCGTTTACGCGCATGGTGAGTTCTCCTTTCTCCACATCAATCAATGATCTTCCCGTGGCTAAGAAGGGTCGCCCTAGGATGACTGGTGCGTTCTCATCTGCCTCACAATCTAAAATAAGAAAGTCAGCAGGAAATATAAGCTTATCCACTCTTACCAAAATATCTTCAATTTTTCCTTCGGGGTGAACGTAAGAGCGGTCGGCTAGCTGTAGGGTAACTGTCGTGGGCCGCGCCTTGCCAATACCTAGTTTCTGAAAACAGATTTAGGCATTAGATTAACACTAGCACCAAGATCACATAATGCCTTACCCACAAATCTGTCGCCGATTACGCAAGGTATGAGGAAGCTCCCCGGATCCTTCTTTTTCTGGGGTGGTTGCCGATGAAGAATACTCATGCAACCTTCTTGCATCCTTACCGTTTCAAATTCCCCAAGTTTAGATTTTTTAGACATGACATCCTTGAGAAATTTAGCATAACCGGGCATCTCCCTAACAGCATCTAACAACGGAATATTGATATGAACCTGTTTAAAAATATCATAAATCTTTTTAAGTTGAGATTCATGCTTAGCTTGCTGTATCCGTTGAGGAAAAGGTGGTGGAGGACGGTAATCAGCAATGCGTCCTTCCCACTGCATGCGAATCTGAGGACGATACTCATCTTTTTTCTCCTCTGTCGCTTCTGCTGTCGTAACAGGCTCATCGGCAGCAGCCTGTTTATCACCTGTCGGGGCAGCTTCCTCGGCAGGCTTATCCAAAGCAGGTTCCTTTTCTGTTTCAGCTTCTTTTTCCGGCCCTGGTAACTTTTTCCCACTCCTAGTAGTAATCGCCTTACATTGTTCGTGTGGGGGCGGTCTAGTATTTTCAGTATTGCTAGGGAAACCTCCATTCTGCCTCGGCTTAATATGTTGCGACACCTGACCCATTTGTGTCTCTAGAGATTTCAAGGTGGCCTCATGGTTTGTCATTCTCATCTTGGTTTCATCCATAAAGTCTTCCGTTTTCTTGACAAACTTATTGATGTTCTCCATATACGTACCAGTCTGAGACATAAAGGTGGCCAGAGTCTGCTCCAATATACTACTCGTGGCAGGTGGTGGCTGCTGTTGTTGCTGAGGCGGCAGGTTCTGCGGCTGCGGCTGCTGTCGCGTCAACAATCTAGGACCCCCCTGATTCTGATTATATGCTTGTGGATTTAAGGCATTGTTAGGGTTACTCCAGGAAAATTTGGGATCTTTCCTCCAATTAGGGTTGTAGTTGTTGGAATTGTAGTTTGGCTTGTAATTCCCAACATATTTTCCTTCTTCTATATTTATAGGGCACTCATCCCTACTATGATTTCCCTCACATGTAGCACAAACTTCCTCGACAGCAAACCCTCGTACTTCCTCTTCACTCAATAAGTGTTTCATGGCTTTGGTGAGGAATGCTACCTGTGATTTCATAGTGCTGTCGGCCTCATAATCCTTGACAGCAAGTACCCGTTTACCTCCTCTTCTAGCGGTTGGAAACTGCTCCTCATTCTTAGCCAGATGTTTCAAAACTTGCAGGGCCTCGTCCGGATCTTTATCCAATAATAGTCCATTCGCTGCAGAATCAATTCGAATGCGAGTTTGTAAGTTAGCAGCATTATAAAACTTAGTTACCTGATTCCAGACGGGGAATCCATGCATTGGGCAGTTTCGAAGAAGAGTTGTGAATCTGTCCCAGGCCTCGTGCATTGGCTCGTCATCTTCCTGTTGAAAAGTAGCAATTTCATTACGTAATCGCTCAGCTAAATGTGAAGGATTAAAACGAGACAAAAATTCACGAGTTAAATCTGCCCAAGTCATAATAGAACCCGGTGTAAGTTTATTCCACCAAGTTTTAGCTCTATCCCTCAATGAATGGGGGAATAACCGAAGCCTCAGTATCTCCGGACTAACTCCTGGTAGTCTAAACGAACCACAGATCTCCTGGAACGTTTTGAGATGCTCCCTAGCATCTTCTGTCGCAGAACCACCAAACTGCCCGGCGTTGTTGATCATACTAAACATGACAGGTTTAAGCTCGAAGTTGTCAACATCAATATCCGGCAGCGTGGTCTCCAGCTCTACATGATCGTTCAGCATGTAGTCACGACATGACCGTCGTCCACCTGCCGCGGGCGGGTCACCGACAGGCGGGATTTCTTCACCGGCAGGCTGATTACGGGCCATCTGCTCTAGCTCTTTCTCAAGGTATTCGTTTCTGTCTAAAAGGTGGCGAATCTGTTTCTTGAGATTAAAGGAACGTTCGATCTCCGGATCTAATTTATACTCAGGATCTTCGCCTCTTTTAGATCTGCGCATAAACAAGAAAACCTTGTGAAAAGCAAGAGTTTAAAACGCAAAAGAAAAATTAAAGAAAAGTAAAAACAAAAACAAAAACGAAAATAAAAACAAAAAGTGCAAGGAAAGAAAGGTGTAGTTATGTTGCCAATCCCCGGCAACGGCGCCAAAAACTTGTTGCGTGTAAAATAGTCTATCGCAAATTTAGTGCAAGTATACACGACGCAAGTAGTAAAGTGATACTAAGTATCGGATATCGTCTCCACAGGGATTGGGCTAATGACTCCACCTAAATTCACTGCACGAAGTAAAGAGAAATATTTAAGAGAATTGTCACGAATATTAAAGTAAAAACGTAAATAAAAGATTGAGATATCAAGATAGAGAGAATGGGCTGGTATTGAGTTGCTCAGTAGTGTAGGTATTGAATTGCTTAGGATCTCCAGTTCTGTCGTCGCACCCGTCGCCGACAGCACCTGTCGCGGCGTCTGTCCGTTAGTTGTCGCGGCAGCGAACACTAACTCCGTACTTCAAGCTTGGCAAGAATCCCTGATCTGTCTTGTCCTATCCCTAGGCACAAGTCTGTCGATGATCACGTCTTTGATGATACCTCCCGGCGTGAATCGAAGGATGAACACCGATGTGTATGAATTCTTCCTTAGCCACTTAACCTCGCCTTATCCCTAAGCACGAGATGGTTCAACTATAAACTAGAGAACGCGCTTTTACCTCTTTCGTATACTTAACTCTCCCGATGCTAAGTAAATAGATAACCTCACAATGCTCTCCCGGTGCTCTTGCAAGATATTAAAACCAAGATAAAAGAACTTGAAGTTTATTTTATTGAACTTGAAAAATCCTAAAACAAAGCAACCCTTGCAACTACTTTACAAAACAACCCGTAACCCTAGGGGGAATTTAGAACATATCGGTGACAGGTAAACGGCAGGGTTTAGGTTTCGGTTATGGGGTAGTCGGTTATGCCCTAGGTTTAATCTATGCCCTTTATATAAGCTTTGGGCTCAAGTTATCTAAGGTAACAAGGATTACAACTTTAATTAAAAGTAAGATTCTAATAAAGACTAAATCTCTAAGGATTCCTACTTTTCAGCCGCCTCCTTGTTTCATGGAAATTCCTCTCCTTGAGCTTTGGCTTGACATATCTTTTGATCCGGGGCTTGGAAAAATATTCGGCTTCCACACGACAGACGAGCAGATTTTTCTCTGTCTATCGAGGTCCACTTCACTTTTCCTCTTCATAAATCTGCTGTCACCATGCTGTCACGACAGGTCCATGACAGGTTCGTCTTCTTCAGCTGCTTGTCCAGTTTAGCTCTCCTGTTTATCTGCCCTGCGCCTGCCTTTGACATCTACTGTGACAGATACCTGTAAAAATAGCCATCTTTTAGTAGAATCCGTGCCTTTTATATGATTGTGATGTTTTATTGAAAACTAACCTAAATGCAATGCAATGATGCTTGAATGCAGCAGAAATATGGGTTAAAAAGGGTGTAAATAATAGAACTTTCACACACTCAACAGACCCGAAGGAAGACATCGAGAGGATGTTCGACCGTTTCTCCACAATTGTCAATCATCTCAAATGTCTTGGAGAGGAGATTTCAGAAGACAAACTCGTTTGAAAGTTGATATACTCACTCTTCGAATCATTAGAATTCAAAAAGACGGTCATTGTAGAAGCAAAGAACTTAAAGTAGCTCAAGCTTGACGAGCTCGTTGGATCTTTGCTCACCCATGAGATGATGTCTCAACCCTTGAAAAGGGAGAAGGAGAAGAAGATCAAAGAGCAAGGCATTGATGTGAATGCCATTGCTCTTCCATCCTCCACATGCCAACATGAAGAATCAAGTGATGATGAAAGTGAAAATGGATAGATGGTTCATCTCTTCAAGAAGTTCACCCGGTTCATGAAGAGCGAAATAGAAAAATCTAAGCATGAATCGAAGAAGAAGAATAAGATGAAGGATCCCCCAAAGAGTCTTGAATGCAAGGAGACAAGGCACACCAAATACGATCGTCATCGCTTCAACAAAAAAGGATCATCTTCAAAGAAAGCATATGTGGCGACATGGAGTGATGAAGACTCCACCGATGATGAGGTAGCACACCTATGCTTTTTGGCCCTCCAAGAGGGTGAGGTAACTTCTAATTCATCTACTTCTACTTCCTATTTCTTTGATGAATTACAAGATTCCTATGATGGCTTGGTTTAGAGTTTAAAAGTCACTTTTTGGAAAACAAGAAAGTGGTTTCAAATTTGAAAATTCAAAATCATTTGATTTCTAAAACCAAAATTGAACTTGAAGCAAAAATCAATGAGTTTGAACAAAAATGTATTGATTTACGAAATTTGCTTCATAAAGTTCAAGAGGAAAAATATTTGATTTCCAAAGAGCTTGAAAAGAAAACCAGTTTTGAAAAATCAAATTTTTATCAAAGACAATCTAGTACCCCTAGATTTTTAAATGGTAAATGTTTTAGAAATATTTGGGTCCCAAAAGGACTAATTACTTTAACTAAAAATGATAAAATTGAAAAATGGATTCCTAAGGGGACTAAATTATCTGCTACTAACTCTTATGGATCCAAAGCAATTTGGATACCAAAAATTACTTGATTATCTTGTTTTAGGTGTGATGAAGATTGGTCAAAAAAGTACAATATTGACGGGGAGCTTCATATACAAAGAAGATCACTTGAAGAAGGAAGGCTTCACATCCTACCTTTGGTTCAAGTGTGGTAAAAATTAGTTGAATTTTGTTTATTTTAATTTGTTTTATTTATTTTAATTCAACTAGTCTATCATAATTGTTGTCTAACCATTTGATGATGCGTTGAGTAAGGTGGAGCAATTTTAAAACCAAAACTCTTATTTTTGTCAAAATCTTTTAAACCTCCATTGTTATTTTGAGCTTAAAGTCATCTAAATTCTTTTTGATATAACAAAAAAGTAAGAAATAGGTTGAAAATTTGATTTCTCAAGTGAATAAGGGGGAGCTTTAACTACATTTCATTTTTAAAATCTCTAATTCAAATTTTTAAATACTAAGGGGGAGAATCACAAATAATTTTTCAAGTTGGTTTTATTATATCAAAAGGGGGAGATTGTTGAGATGCTTGTTTTGATATAATAATAGAAAAATTATTTTGGACTAAATTGAAAAGATTTCAAAAATATTTATAAGTCCAAACAACTTGAAAATATGTTCGTTGGATTTTATAAGGCTTTGGAATGATTTAAAATGTCTTTAAGATAGACAAACCTTTGTTTTTCAAGTCATCGTACCGATACAGTATACATTGTATCGATAAGCTCTAGAGTTTCAGCTACAGAAAAATTCTAGTAGTCAAAATTCATACCGATACGACTTGGCCGTACCGATACGGACATGACGTGTATTGATACGCTACATGGCGTGTCGATACGGTTGTTTTACAAACCCCCCAACGGCTAGTATCCGTATCGATACACCTAACAGTTTTCAATGGTCATTTTTCCAACGGCTATTTGAATTGCATGTTGTATTGATACGCCTCAGCTGGAAAGACTCCAACGGCTAGTTTCTGAAGAAGGCGTACCGATATGACTACCCGAGTATCGATACAGACAGCTCTAGAACAGCATTTATTGCAGAAAATAAAGGCCTCAGCGGCTCCATTTCAACCCCAACGGTCTCCAACGGCTAGAATCTCATTTGGAAGTATAAAAGGGACCTCCAAGCATGTATGCAAGACTAATGATCCACAAGTCAACAACATTATGATCAAACCATACCTTAGTGCTTAATTTTCCATCCTTTGTATAGACAACACTTGTGAGCTTACATTGTTATAATTGCTCAAGTGTTTTAGGATTGTGTGAGTGCTTAATTAGTGCAAACATATACCCTTTAGAGGGAACTATTGTTTGCTTTGAATTTCTCTTTGTACAAGAGGGTTTACTCAAGCTTTGGGTTAGAGAACTTTGAGTGTGTAAAGGTTGCCTCCTTAGCCTAGAAAAAAGGAAGAAATTCAAGAGTGAATTTGAGAAATCCTTAGTGTGATGCTAAGGTAATGGATGTAGGCTTTGGTTAGAAAGTTGAAGCACTCTAAATCATTGTCCAAATTCTTTCAATTTTTGCTTCCACCATAAACACCAAAAAATCAATCTTCTCTATACTTGGCAAGCAATTTGGTTGAAGGACATATAGCCCAACATTTTCTTATACCACAAACGGATGGAGCCAGGATTGAACTACGAGAGGGCAGATCGATGAATAAGATCTTAAAAAGTAATTAAATTATAAAAAATTAGGAAAATTTAAATCTCCTCCCACCTTATATGTCGCTCCGTCTTACAGAACCACAACATTCTAATCCGAACTACAATACGGTTTGGGTTTGTTTGTAAGGTACGAAATTCTATCAACTAAGCACGAGATAGTTATTGACAAATGCAATAGGAGCGACCACACATGATCCAAGAAAAGGAGGGGGAAATGAGGTATGTTAAATGTTTGTAACGAGAAAACAAAATATTAGTCATGGACTAGTAATAAAACACATGAGAAAAATAAATTTATGTTGTATTTCATGGAGTCTGAGTCCATTAGAATCATTTTTATTCAAAATTCAATAATATGTATACAATTAATTAACATACATTTATTTTTTTTAAATTGATGCTCTATTTTAATAAATAACCTAGTACTCTTTAAATCTTTTCGATGGTCCCTGAACCAAGGTTGCATAGTAAGATAATGCCCAAAACCCATCGAATGGCCATCAATAAGTAGGGGTGTTAAAAAATATCTGATCCGATTTTTTGTTGATCCAATTCAAAAATTTGAATATCTGATTCGATTTTTATTTCCGAATCAGATATCCGATCCAATTTTAAATTTTTCGAACCGAATATAGATCGCAATATTTCAAGTTTTGGATTATCTGAATATTCAAAATTGCATGAATATTAATCTTGTTATATTAAACAATTTGATGCTTGTTATATCCGAAAATTAAAAAAATCGAAATTTCCTTAGATGCAAATCTTGTTATATTTAGCAATTTTTTGTTTGTTATATTCGAAATTCTAAAATTTTCATAAATACGACCTTCAAATTTGAAAAAAAATAGTTAAATCAAATTATATTTTCGGATAATCGGGTATCCAATTTTTTTAGATCAAATATGGATCACTATATCGTCGATTCGAAAACCGGATATTCGAAAAACTGGATCGAATCTGATCTGATATCCGATAATGAAAACCCTATCAATAAGGACTCTTTGGAGCAAGCTTGATAAGGTATTAATTATTGAATAGAAATCCTTTGTCTTTTTTTGGTGTCCCTATTTATCTCTCATAATAAATAAAAAAGTTTAGTGTTCAAGGTTATAATTTAGGATTAGAGTTTAGGGAATTGGGGATAAAAAGTATTTTGTAGGGTTTAGGGTTCTAAATTTAGTGGTTAGACATGAATTAAATTTTTTATTGTTACGGCGTAGAAAAAAATACCGAATAGGACATATATTTTTGTTCTAAATTATTGTCCATATCCTTATAAGACACACCGATCGTTTCTTGCAAAGCGGGAAAATATCCTTTACGTCGAGATTGTTTGCTTCTTCTTGTCTAGGCCACTGGGATTGTAACACCCCAAAATCTGCCCCACTAACATTTGGGAATTTGATTGGAAACCTAATTGAGAATTAGGAATTGAATTGAATTTCAGTTACAAAAATAGTGACCTAATTGTGCAAAAATTTAAACTTTGGAGCTAATATTTTAAGAGGGTAAAGTTGGGACCATTCCCTGTTGATTTACCTAAACTTTGGGTTTTAAATCCTATTATCTCTTTTACTACCGACTCTTCAACTCTCAGTTAAGCTTTCGGCAGCCTCCAACCCCCCATCTCTCTCTCGTTAAGCATATCCCCTCTCCTTTTGTTCTCCGTTCAAGCTCCGACGAGAGCGTCAACGCCATCCGTTCATAGTGCCACCGCCACCATTCGAATCCCTCTCATTGTCCGACCAAAACCTATCCCCTATTTACACCTCATCGGCCATCGTTTTCGAGATTGTAAAGGGAAACGTTCGAATCTATCTCCTAGTGTCGTCGTCCTCTCGTCCGTTGCTTGCGCCACCGCCATCGTTCTCTGTTCATTGTGTGTGGGTAAGCTTTGAATCCATGATTTTGGCTATAATCAATGATTTTCAGTTATGAGTTGTGTTTTGATTCGGATTTTGTTATGCCATCGTTTCTTCCTTGCTGTTCTGTTATGCCATCGTCGCCGCGTTGTTGCATCACTGTTGTCGTCATTCTTGCACCGCCTCTGTTTGGGTTCTGAAACCATAGCCGCCAAGGGTGTTGTAACCCTAGTTCTGATGTGTTGAATGAGGGGAAGTGTTGGGCCATCAGTTTTGGTATGTGAGACCAAGCCAGATTGAGTTATGAGTGTTGTGTGTGCCCATATCCTTGAGCCCGTTTATTTGGGCATGTGATTAAAACCCAAATCAGATTGTGTTCAGACTGCGGGGGACTATGACCCAAGCTATACGCGTGGAATCCAAACCTTTGTGTATGTGAACCAAACCGATTGAGTTGAACCGGGCTATTTATCAAGTGAATCGGTGTGTGCAACATGAACCCGACCAATGTGTGATTTGAACCGAATTTATCAGTTGAATCGACAATCTGAACCGAATTTGACCGTTAACCTGAACTAGATATAACCTGTTGATCGTTTGACTTTGACTGATCTTTGACTGTATGACACAAACTTTGACTTGATATGACCTCAACATTGACGCTGAGCAGTTTGACCGAGTTGACCTTGACCAGTCAAGTCAACATTGATCGTTGACCTTGGACGATTGACTTTGACTTTGACCAAGGTTGACTTTGACTAGAGTTGATGTAACCCCCTAGACCCGCCAATGCATTAATACGAATCCTAGGAAGTCACATTAGAGTCACCGGAACGACCCACGTTAGAATTTCAAATAAACAAATTGCTAAATCATTTAAAATCATAAATCAAGTTTTGAATTAAAATATAATTTCAGAATACATTCAGACAATGAAACAAAACTATGATACAAATTATTAATACAAGTTTCAGACTCGAATATAAATCAAAACATGATATACATGCCCTCTAATTATACAAATATCATACCCCGCAAGCAAGCCGAAAAAACTCACATACCGACATTGATAGATGCAACATGGTCGGTCTTTTAACCTGTGATGGTTAAAACAACGTAAGCTTCGAAGAGCTTAGTAATACAGACTACCCAATGATGCTAAAAGCACAAGCAATTTAATGGCAAGCTTAACACTGTCATGATAAACTAGGCAACGATAAGCTCAAATTACGATTCAATATTTTAGTGAAGCATTATATTAGAAGGTAACAGAGTCGTTCTTTATTTGATCACCTGAACCATAGGAGATATGCCTGAAGCCGAAGATTCAGATTTCAGAAGTTGAATCAAGGAGTTTAGAGTGGTTCATTAAGCGTGAATTGTAAGTTTACTGAGAGTTTCAACTTTGACACTTTAATATAGTAGGGTATATTTCAGAAGTGGTCAGGAAGTTTTATTAATTTACTTAACTACCCTCCAACCGTACGCCAATATGCAGAATCCTAGAATAGTATCCAGAAAGACTTACCCTAGGCCCGTCGAGCGTAGGAGCTTACAGAATGTCTTACCATAGGCCTAATGGGCGTAGGAGCTTACAGAAAGGCTTACCCTAGGCCCAATTGGTGAAGGAGCTTAGGTCCAGAAGGGCTTACCAGCGCTGAGCCTACATATCTTCATTCATATCCCAAATAATATACCCCAGATGATTTCAGTTTATATTCAGAAGACAGTATTACAGAAAATAGACATCAGATCTATTTTTATACTAGAAGACAGATGTCAAATTTATTTTATTATTATTTCGTATTCAATGTCATATTAGAGGTCAGGAACCTGTGAATTACTTTCCTTTCGTATAACAATGTCATATTTTTAATTTTAAGTATATGGTCTTGGTTTAGAACAGAAAATATTTTCATATACAAGGTACGTGCTTTATAACCCAATTTATTTGTTAGACGTACTTGACAGATATTAGAAGATGACATTTGACAATTTTAGACTGATTTCAGAATGAGCTCCCTACGAATAGGGGAGTTCGATAAGACGGATCGAATCAACATCAGAAGTTGATGCATCAGGATCATTAGGATTTAAGATATATCGTGAGAAAAATCAAACGTTACAGCCTACGAGGGCATTATGGTCGTTTTGAACTTCAAGGGTAATCTTGTAATTTGAACCAACAAGGTATAAACGGTGATATACAAAATTTAGGAATTCTAGTTGTTCATCAAGTTTTCGAGTCCTTTTGAACTAATCGAAACCCATTAACACAATGTTTAATATCTTACCGGATAGGTACACCTCTACCATTCATTTCTCAGAACTGACTACAGAGCATAATAACAGTAGAACGCCTTCACCAATCATCCACTGAACTTATTACCAAAAATCGAGCATATATTTGAGTGGTATTTTACAAGTATTCAAACATGTGCATTGTACCTGAACTTATTCCAAAACATCGATTGTGCCTTAGAAGAACAGATCTCTCTAACTATTAATTATGTATTTTCTCTAAATAAATTGCACGTGCATTCACATGGTATTCTTCCACTATCATCATAGTATCTGAATAGACCACCTAACACGCGTCATATTTTACCACTTTTAGAGCCATTACATTTGTTTGGCTTTATTGGGATTTCTAATTCCATCTCTTAGAAGTATTCTCCGACATTCTAGTATTCGAGGGTATTTCAGACATTACGATGCTAAAAAAATGTTTCAATTATTTAGAGTCTCTCGGTTCTTCCATCTATTCATTCGTTTCAGACCTCGAGGATATATCCCATATGTCGGTCGATTGGCAATTAATGCTCGAAGAAAATATCAGTCTTTAGGGTCAATGTGACCCATTTAAGCCTTATCAGTATATTCAATCCTTTTTAGACATTTCAATCAATTCAATCTTTTTCGCCCTATTGCACAATTCATACATACGAATAATTTTCCTTAAATTTATCTTCGTCGAATTATTCAGAATTCTAGCAACTCAAGTACTTTACAATCTCGAGGGTTTAAGTCTTGCTACCATGACATTTCAGTAATATGAGGTTTTCAAGTGTATCAGATGTCTTACCGGATCTAGTATAGCTTCCTGAGTTGTTTTTATAGATAGAGGTATTTTCGTCATTCGTTAATCGAATTTTTTGTACATTTCTTTTTAATCAAGAGGATAATCAAACTTAAAGATTAATCGACTCATTTATCGTGCACTGAACTTGGAAGTCCTTTCGATTTATCAAACCTCTTATTCCAATATTTGTCTTGGCCATTATTATTTTTATCTCATAATTGATCGACATAGGTGGAAATAATCACATGCTCAAACATTAACCAAATACCAACATGTTACAAAAGCATGCAGAAGGTAGTAATGTATTACCTTGAATCCTTGCTATATCGGTCGACTCTTGAATGACATTCGAACACTCTTGAACTCGAATTTGACATCCCTCAACATCTTGTATTCAAGGAACCGAGATTACTTTCAATTGCACAAATTCCAAGATCAGACAATACTCACAAACTCTTAACCAATTAATTAAATACCTAAGCACACTCGGGTTCAAGGTCAGATTTAGAGGCTTACGGGTTAGAATTTTGCGAAATGTGCTTCAGAAACGGACTTAGGACATCGAAAAACATAAAATATGAGTTTTCAGAAAATTTGACTTTTTGGTCAAAGTCAACGGTCAACGCTAGCAACATCAATCAACTGGTCAACAGTTAACCGAGTTGACTCACTGAGTTGACTCAGACGGGTTGAATCACTGAGTTGGCTTGGACTGGGTCAATGGGCAGACGAGTCTGGTCAACGGGTCGGGCAGACGGGTTCGGTCAACGGGTCGGGTCGAACTCGGGTCGAGTCAGGCGGGTCAGACACGAGTTCAGACTGGGTTCAATACAGACCGGTTCAAGCTGGTTCAAACCCACTTACCCCTACAGATCTATGCTCAACGGCCGGTTACTGGAAAACCTTGTCGGTAACCCAAAGGTCGATTCCCTGCTAGAAAAGAGGTATCATCAACTCAACAATCCAACACACTCGATTTTGACACAAAAATAGGCCGAAAACTCAACGAATCTTACCCCAAACAAAGGAATAACACCAAAAAACATCATAACTCCGACGATGGTCTTAACGACGGCGGATCGACGACCGGCCGATTGGGTTACAATTATCTCGACATGGGAAAGACGGTGGCGGCCTCAATTTCTTAAACGGACGTCTGTGGTGGCTGGAATCAAAGGAAAATAGAGTGGGTGTGGTTTAGGGTTCGATGCAGTTTCAACCGATTCTCCGCGGCAAACGAAACGACATGCTGGCGAGTGGCCAAAGGGGTTTTGGTCGCGGGACGATAGCAAACCCGTTGCCGGTGGTCGTGTGTTGCACGGATGACAGATGGGGCATAGAGACGACAAAAAACTAAAAGGCTCTTGCTTTTCTCCATCGAACACTCAACCAAATTTCCAAGGCAAACGACGACACAAAGGAGCGAGTGACGACCAGAGTTGCAATCAGGGTGCGACGACGATCAAGATGGTGTCAACGGTGATGACTACAGACCGACGGTGACGGAGATTAGAGGCCATCGAGATTTGGGAAAGGTGAACGGTTTGGAGAAAGTTTCCAAGTTTGGTTTCTCTTCAGATGCAAGTGTGCAATAATTGTAGTTGAGGTTGGTTAGAATTGTTTAATTTTGGTCGAACCCGAGAAACATAAATCACATAAAAACTGATTGAAACTAAAACTAAAAATGGCTTAGCTCATATGGTTAAGGCTCTTGTACACCAACCCAAAGGTTACGGGTTCAAAATTTAATGACACCAATTCCATTTTTATGCTCATTTCATTTTATCTCGTTATTCCTTTTTGGGGTGTTACAACTCTCTCCCCCTAGAGAAATTTCGTCCTCGAAATATACTAGAGTCCGAGGAATGCAAAAACTGCTCTTTCATCTATCATTGCACTGAAACTTATCCGTCAGCGTATCTTAATTACTCGAGACTCTCAGACGGTCACGAATCAATCTGGTAGTGTCCTCAGTTACTCGGATTATCTTTGGACCCAAAATCATCCCATCAAACATCTAAGATAAACCGATCAGAATACGACCCTTGAGTACATCCTATAGAATCTAAATTACTTTGTTAGGTTAACCATCAATTTACGGATGAGAAATTGTACCTGAAATCCAGACGAGTACTCAAGGCCTCCAACATGGCCTTCCAAATCAAATTCAATCAGTACGATACATATGACGGTACACCGTGTCACTTTTTCTCAAAATTCCTTTCTTCAAGTCGATCAAACATAACCAAGGTTTTAAACGGATGTCACTTGCCTTCAACAAAATTTTCAAACAATTGTTTCCTTCGTGTATGACAGAGTCACCATAGAATTTAAATTTTCGACACGTTCACGGACATCTTTCTTTTAAATTCATAATTCTTTTATTAAATTTCCTTCAGAATTCACAAACATAATCCTTATCACCGAATAATCTTACATGAAGTTTTATTTTGGTTACCTCGCGTAATCTAACACTTATTCTCAATCCGTATCAGATATTCAATTTTCACATGCATGAACCATCTCAAGTTCTTTATTCATATTCAAATCAATCAATTTAATCCAAAGCATAGACGAACGATATAGACATTTCTTGCCACTACATATCGAGTTATGGAAGGCAGAATACTTAGGTTCACTTATTTCAGAAAAGGGATTCGACATTGAAGTTTCGACTCGGAAGAGTACAGTTAAGCTAGGGGCATGCACAGACCAAACACCCTATGACAGATGATCGACCGATCAACCCAGAAAGACGCAACTCTAAGATCTGGTACCACTAAATGTATCCCCCTAGACCCGCCTATGCGTTAAAACAATTCCTAGAAAGTCACATTAGAGTCACCAGAGCAACCCACATTATAATTTCAAATAAACAAATTGCTAAACCATTTAAAATCATAAATCAAGTTTTTAATTAAAATACAATTTTTAAAAAACATTCAGACAATGAAACAAAACTATGATACAAATTATTAATACAAGTTTCAGACTCGAATATAAATCAAAACATGACATACGTGCCCCCTAATTATACAGATACCATACTTCACAAGCAAGCCGAAGAAACTCTTATACCGACATTGATAGCTGCAACATGGTCGATCTTTTTAACCTATGATGGTTAAAACAACATGAGCTTCGGAGAGCTCAGTAATATAGACTACCTAGTGATGCTAAAAGCACAAGCAGGTAAATGACAAGCTTAACACTGTCGTGATAAACTGGGCAACGATAAGCTCAAATTACGATTCAATAGTTCAGTGACGCATTATATCACAAGGTAATAGAGTCGTTCTTCATTTAATCACCCGAACCTTAGGAGATGAGCCTAAAGCCGGAGATTCATATTTTAGAAGTTGAATCAAGGAGTTTAGAGTGGTTCATTAAGCGCGAATTGTAAGTTTACTAAGAGTTTCAACTTTGATACATTAATATAGTAGGGTATATTTCAAAAGTGGTCAGGAAGTTTTATTAATTTACTTAACTACCCTCCAATCGTACGCCAATATGCAGAATCCCAAAATAGTATCTAGAAAGGTGTAACACCCGTGTTTTGGGGTTAGGAGTTATCCGGGTTTATAGTTCGAGTCAATAAAATTTAATTAAAATAAATCCAACTTAAAATGTGGCCTAATTGAACTTTAGTAAAAAGGGAAGGACTTATGTTGTAATTTGCCCAAAAACTTTTAAAAAGGATGACAACTTTCAAAGTTGTCATCTTCTCCCCTTTTCCCATTATTTCCAACATGAGAAACACCCACCACCATCTTCAAACCCTCTCAAACTTCAAGCTTATATTCCTTTGATTTCTTCATCAATTCAAGGGCGTTTTTAAAGGTAAAATCATTTTCTAACTCTCCTCTTCATTTCCTATTCATACATGGTATTAGATTTTAAAAATATGAACTTTTGAAAATTGGGGTTTGATTTAAAGTTTGGGTTTTTAAGGGGTTTTCTATCTTGTTTTGATAAATTGAGTTGGGGCTTTGTTTACTCATATTAAAATACACATTATATGTTAATTTGGTTGGATTTTGATGAATTTCCGAAGTGGGTTCTTAAACCCATTTTTGAGTTGTCAAAAACACCATTTTTGGTGGGTTTTAGGGTGTAATTAGAGGGCTGATGGTATATGTATGCTAGGGGGAAGTTTTGGGACCATTTAGATGTCATTTGGGTGTTTGAAAATGAAATTTTCTGCTGGGTAAAATAGAAGTACGAAAATGGGAATTTTGGTGATTGTTTGGGTTGGAAATTGTTGGAGCTTGGCTTGCACCTATGGGTTGATGTTGTGGCTGAATTTAGCAATCATTTGTGAGTATAAGATGTGTTGGAAACTTGGATTTTCATCAAGGATTATGGGCTGCTTGAATTAGATAAAGTCGGGGTTTGGTCATGACTTGAAATGTTGAGTTTGATATTTGAATTTGTATTCCGGGTTGATATTTTGATGTTGGGCTGATTTGAGGATTATTTGAATCGTATTGAGGTTGTTTAGAAGCGAGAGCTTGCGTTGGAGAAGCTTCGGGAAGAAATCCGGAAACTTGAAGGTGATGTTTGCTTGGTAGTTGAGCTTGGAGTAGAGGTGAGTGGTTAATGTTTTTAAATCGATTTTTAAGTGGTTGGTTCAAGCATGTGAACTAGGTTGGGCTTGGTAGACCCACCTAGAGTTAGGATTAGGGTGATAGCCTAATCCTAAGCTTTAGTTAGAGACCTTGGATGTACTCTTTAATCGTTGTTATGCCTCATGATGAGTATGTATAATGTGATACACATGTATGTGAAAGTATGGCTTAATGTATTGATTTTATATGCATGTTGATGACAAATAAAATGTGGATATATGATGAGATAATTGTTCGGTTGACATACATGTGGTGTTGGTTTGTGAAATGAGGTTATGTTGTGGATTGCATGATTTTGGAGAATCATGGTGAGTACGTGCTAGGCACGGAATTTATATTGAAATTGATATTGTAAAAAGTTGTGTAGTTTGATTTATATTGGCACTAGTATGCTTGGATGCAATGATCGATCATTAGGATGAGTGTGCACACAAATTGAGTCAAAACGTACGTGGCCTTGGTGGCGTTAAGGCACCAAAGAGGAGTACGGTGATGTAATATTCCACCGGAAGCTTTTATATAATTCTACGTGATGATGAGTGGAATCCCATCCGTAGGGCATGTGGCGATGAGTGGAATCCCGCCCATGCAAGGACCGGTGATGAGTGGAATCCCACCGAGGTAATGTTGTTGTTGGAAATGCGTTCCAACGGGTTATCCGCGTATTCGGGTCATAGCTAGGTGCCAATATGAGGTTGTATGTATATACCAATGTGGGATTATGCTTATGTGCTTATATGACATGGAATGTGATGCCCTCATGAATTGATATATGATGTGGTTAATGCTTTGGATTATGTATCATGGTAAGTTGAGCTTATAGTTGTTGAGCATGGCATAATGTTAACTATATGTTCATGCATCATGTTCATTTTGGCTTGGCGAACCGGAGGTAAGACCATGCATTTTATCTTGGAAATAGCTCGTGCTTGGACCCTGCATTGTCGAAGGTTTGTTTTATGAGTTACCCTCACTAAGCTTTTATGCTTACGCTCTCTTTTGTTCGACAATGCAGATAAATAACTTGTGGGCGGCAAGGGCAAGGAAAGATCTCCAAGTGTTGCTTTTGGTGAGCTCAATGTATGAGTTTTGAGTAAATGAATGTAATAGTTAAGCAATGGGATAGGTTTTGATGATTGAATTTTGATGTATGTCGATATTGGTTTGATTCTTGGATGCCTTGTTTGATCTATAAATATCGTTGTTGTTGCATGCCTTGAATGTCTATTTGTTTGGTTGCTAAGGCATGAAATCTTACGTTCTTGTATGACCATATATGCATAAATTGCCCTTTTGTATGAATGCTATGTATGGATGCCTTGTTAATTGCTTGGTTGCTACCTTTGGTCTAAGTATGTTAGTTTAAGTGTTTGTATGTGCATAGGAGAGTCTAAAAATGCATTTAGAGTCGTGTTGGGGTCGTTTAAGTTGAATTTGAGGTATTGCAGTACAGGGGGTATCGATACCCCTAGCTAGGGTATCGATACTGTCTTGCTCAAAGGCCTCAGATTTTGCCTGGGGTATCGATACCCTAAGGGTATCGATACCCTCCAAAGTTACTGGAATTTGGAGTTTTGAGTGAGAGTAGAGCGTATCGATACGGGGTTCCCGAGTATCGATACGGGTCTACTCTGTTGACCAAGGAGGGTTGACCGAGAAAGGGGGTATCGATACCCCTGGTAAGGGTATCGATACGGTCTTCTCGTGGTTGACTTCTTGGGTTGACCTAGAAAGGGGGTATCGATACCCCTGGCAAGGGTATCGATACTGTCTGCCCTGTAAGCTTAAAAATGGACTGTTTATGCATGGCCGGGGTTCGAATGTGTTTTCCTTGTATGTTTTCGCTGTTGTGAATCACTTATGGTTTAATCATCCTCTAGACAAGATTAAAATAAAAAGAAAAAAAATATAGGGTTGCTAACCGAGGGGAACCTTAACGGGTTTCACTCGGTTTTCCCCGTGTGGCCCACTCGGACCGGTCATCTGGCCAGACCGGGGCGAGGGGGTTACAAAAGGCTTACCCTAGACCCGTTGGGCGTAGAAGCTTATAGAAAGGCTTACCCTAGGCCCAATGGGCGTAGGAGCTTACAGAAAGGCTTACCATAGGCCCAATAGGTGTAGGAGCTTAGATCTAGAAGGGCTTACCAGCGCTGAGCCTACAGATCTTCATTCATATCCCAGATAATATACCCAGATCATTTCAGTTTATATTTAGAAGACAGTATTACAAAAAATAGATATCAGATCTATTTTTATACCGGAAGACGGATGTCAAATTTATTTTTTTATTATTTCGTATTAAATGTCATATCAGATAAATTTTTCATATTAGAGGTCAAAAACCTGAGAATTGCTTTCCTTTCGTATAACAGTGTCATACTTTTAATTTTAAGCATATGGTCTTGGTTTAGAACAGAAAGTATTTACAGATATATGGTACGCGCTTTATGACGCAATTCATTTCTCAGAGGCACTTGACAGATATCAGAAAGATGACATTTCACAATTTTAGACTGATTTCAGAACGAGGTCCCTACGAATAGGGGAGTTCGATAAGACAGATCGAATTAACATCAGAAGTTGATGCATCAGGATCATTGGGAATTCAGATATGTTGTGAGCAAAATCAAACGCTACAACCTACGAGGGTATTATGGTCATTTTGACCTTCAAGGGTAATCTAGTAATTTGAACCAACAAGGTATAAACGATGATGTACAGAATTTAGGACTTCTAGTTGTTCATCAGGTTTCCGAGTCCCTTTGAACTAATCGAAACCCATTAACACAATGTTTAATATCTCACTGGATAGGTACACCTCAACCATTCATTTCCCAGAACTGAATATATAGCATAACAACAATAAAACGCCTTCACCAATCGTCCACTGAACTTATTACCAGAAATCGAGCATATATTCGAGCGGTATTTTCCAAGTATTCAAACATGTACATTGTACCTGAACTCATTCCAAAACATCGAATGTGTCTTAGGAGAACAATTATCTCTCACGATTAACTATGTACTTTCTCTAAATAAATTGCACGTGCATTCACATGGTATTCTTCCACTATCATCATAGTATCTAAATCGACCAACTTACACGAGTCGTATTTTACCACTTTTGGAGCCATTACATTTGTTTGGCTTTATTGGGATTTCTAATTCCATGTCTTAGAAATATTCTCCGACATTCTGGTATTCGAGGGTATTTCAGACATTACAATGCTTGAAAATGTTTCAATTATTCAGAGTCTCTCGGTTCTTCCATCTATTCATTCGTTTTAGACCTCAATGATATATCCCATATGTTGGTCGATTGGCAATTAATGCTCGAAGAAAATATCAGTCTTTAGGGTCATTGTGACCCATTTAAGCCTTATCAGTATATTCAATCCTTTTTAGACATTTCAATCTTTTTCGCTCCATTTCTCAATTCATACATACGAATATTTTTTCTTAAATTTATCTTCGTCGAATTATTCAGAATTCTAACAACTCAAGTACTTTACAATCTCGAGGGTTTAAGTCTTGCTACTATGAAATTTTAGTAATTTGAGGTTTTCAAGTGTATCATATGTCTTACCGGATCAAGTATAGCTTCTTGAGTTGTTTTTATAGATAAGGGTATTTTCATCATTCGTTAATCGAATTTTTGACATTTCTTTTTAATCAAGAGGATAATCAGACTTAAAGATTAACCGACTCATTAATCATGCACTAAACTCAGAAGTCCTTTCGATTTATCAAACCTCTTATTCAAATATTTGTCTTGGCCATTATTATTTTTATCTCATAATTGATCGACATAGGTGGAAATAATCACATGCTCAAACATGGTCGTGCAAATATTAACTAAATACCAATATGTTACAAAAGCATGCAGAAGGTAGTAATGTATTACCTTGAATCCTTGCTATATCGGTCGAGCCTCGAACGACATTCGAACACTCTTGAACCTGAATTTGACGCCCCTCAACATCTTGTATTCAAGGAACCGAGAATACCTTCAATTACAAAAATTCCAACATCAGACCTTACTCACAAACTCTTAACCAATTAATTAAATACCTAAGGACACTCGAGTTCAAGGTCAGATTCGGAGGCTTACGGGTTAGAATTTTGCGAAACGGGCTTTAAAAACGGACTCATGACATTAAAAAATATAAGATAGGAGTTTTTAGAAAATTTAACTTTTTAGTCAATGTAACAGTCAACGCCGACATCATCATCGGTCAACGCTGACATAATCAATCAACTGGTCAACAGTCAACTGAGTTGACTCAGACGGGTCGGGTGAACGGGTCGGGCAGACGGGTCAGGTCAACGGGTTCGGTTAACGGGTCTGGTTGAACTCAGGTCTAGTCAGGCGGGTTGAACACGGGTTCAGACCAGGTTCGGTTAATGGATTCAGACCGGGTTTGATACAGACCGGTTCAAGCTGATTCAAACCCACTTACCCCTACAGATCTGTGCTCACTGGCCAGTCACCGGAAAACCTAGCCGGTGACCCCAAAGGTCGATTCCCTGCCAGAAAAGAGGTATCATCAACTCAACAATCCAACACACTCAATTTCGACATAAAAATAAGCCGAAAACTCACCGGATCTTACCCAAAACAAAGGAATAACACCCAAAAACGTCGTAACTCTGACGATGGCCTTAACGACGGTGGATCAACAGCCGGCCGATTGGGTTACAACCGTCTCGACATGGAAAAGATGGTGGTTGCCTCAATTTCTTAAACGGACGTCTGTGGTGGGTGGATCCAAAAGAAAACAAATGGGATGCAGTTTAGGGTTCAATGAAGTTTCAACCGATTCTCCGCGGTAAACAGGACGATGTGCCGACAAGTGGCCAAAAAGGTTTTGGTCGCGGGACGACGGCGAACCTGATGCTGGTGGTCGTGTGTTGCACGGATGACAGATGCGGCGCAAAGACGACGAAAAACTAAAAGGCTCTTGCTTTTCTCTGTCGAACACTCAACTAAATTTTCAAGGCAAACAACGACACAAATGAGCAAGTGGCGACCAGGGTTGCAATCGGGGTGCGGGGACGATCAAGATGGCGTCGACGGTGACAACTACAGACCGGCGTTAATGGAGATCAAAGGCCATCGAGATCTGGGAAGGTGAAAGGTTTGGAGAAAGTTTCCAGATTTGGTTTCTCTTTAGATGCAAGTGTGCAATAATTGTAGTTGAGGTTGGTTTGAATTGTTTAATTTTGGTCGAACCCGAGAAACATAAATCACATAAAAACTGATTAAAACTAAGATTGAAAACGTCTTAGCTTAGATGGTTAAGGATTTTGTACACTAACCCAAAGGTCACGGGTTCAAACTTCAATGACACCAATTCCATTTTTATGCTCATTTCATTTGATCTCATTATTTATTTTTTAACTGTTACAGTTGACTTTTTGAAAAACGTTCATCTTGACCTTTTTTGACGTTCTGAGTTCGAATTCACTGCCCATTTTGTCTAATTTGAATCAGAAAACACGTTTTGCTAATTTCAATTAATTATTACATAAAATTTGGTAAGTTTTGGATTTCAAAATCTGACTCGAAATATTCTCATGTTCAGGTGTCGCCTCTCAGGTCGTTGAGTTACCTCCAGTTGTTCTGACCGATCGTGCATGTTCTTCGAGATCTTCACGTGAGTATATCTTCAGTTCAGTTCTTAGTGTTTTAGTCGGTGGCTTAGTGTTAGTAATAAATGCTAATATAGAATTCATACCTCGTATGTCCTGATTCAGTGAGATCCGAACGTGAGGTTCGCCCTTCTCGAGATTAGAGCTATTGTCTGCTAAATGTGTGTTTCTTGTGGTGTTTTAAATAAATGAATATTATGTGTGTTTCTTCATGTGCTATAAATAAATGCGGTTTTACATATTTGCTTGATTTTTTATCTGATTGTTGTTTGATAATATTTTGAAACATCATGTATAGCATAATGAAATGTGTTTTTAAATTAATCATATGATTTTCGAAAAATATGACACTTTTAGATTTATGATTTTCAAATCATATCATGAGTCATGAGATTGGAAATATGTTCGAAAAAAGAGAGGGAAACCTTCACTCTGGCGAGGGCAACCTCCACTCTGTATGATATCGGATTGCCGGGTATTGAGTCATGCATCAGACATAACATCATTATGATTTTTGATTTATCTGATTTAATGTGTTTTTGAGAAACTTTATCAGAAAATAAAATATTGTTTTGATTTTGTGTTTGTTTGCACTTTAGTGACACACTAAGCTCTTTAGCTTACACCACTTATTTTTTCTTTCAGATACTCAGACTATTTACACAACTCGATACTTGGAGCATCTCTTATTTATTCAGATAACTTATCATTCAATATGAACTTTTTTGTTTACTTCGGATTGCTATTTTAACATTATTTGAGATATTTATGTAATATGGACTTTGGGACTATTTATAATTTGAGTTTTATCAAATGCATGCAATTATTAAGTTATTTTCAGATATTTAATCAAATTGTCGGAACAATGTTATACGACTACATTTTATAATAAATGAAATGTTATTGATCTTATTTATCTTTGATAATAATTTTGTATTTTAAAGTATTTAAATCTAAGACTTATAACTTGAGGGACAAGTTTTCAAACGAGACTTTCTAGATTCGGCCCATTTTATTTGGGTCTGGTTTAGGGGGTTACAGGGATTCAGCAGCATATCGGTATCCGTATTGCTGGTCTCATGTATGTAGGGGTGGCTGTTAGATTGAGTTAGTCGAGTTCACGAGTTTTATTTTATAACTCAAATTTTATTTTCATTTTTTTTCGAGTTGAATTGTTCGAGTTTTTGTTTAAATTTAATTGTAAATATTTATAATATTATGGTAGTAACGGTTCTAATATAAACTGATTTATATAACCATATACAATATATATATATATATATATATATATATATATATATTTCTTTGCATTTTTTTCATATGCAATATATATATAGAGAGAGAGACACGCCTTGAACTTAAAAATTAGTCTACTATTTACTAAAAATTCCAAGTTACTAGAGTCTCATTTTATGAAGCAAACTTTATTTGAAATTTTTTTGAATCGAAATTATAAAATTACTATTCGAATTGAGTCAAATTTTGCTTTCTACTAATCTCATGAGAATTTTTGAGATAGCCTTTTTTTATAAAAAAAAAATCCATCTATACAATATGGCTCGATATTTTTTTCTTCAAAATACTATTAACAAAATCTTAACCCGATTAACATAATTATTATCCTAATATTTAAGAAAATGTAAATACACGTAATTAAATACATATTACTCTTAGAGTGCATTTAGTTTACAAAATTTTATCCTACGATTATTGTCAAAGCCATTGAAAAACTTATTGTAAAATGTTATGACAACAAAAGAGATGGTCTTGAATGAACTGACATAGTGCAAAGTATGCTTAAATTTTCTGAGATCAAGCTCTGACAATGAGACATCTTAATAATGTGATAAAGTTTTGAACTCACAATTGCATGAGGCATCTGAGATTCTTATACCCAAATTCTCTAATATTATTTTTATTAGCATCAACATACATGAGTTTCAACCTTCAAGGAACATTAACAAAATCGATTACCAAACAAGAAATAAGAAGCAAAAGTAATTAAATTATCGAGTTGTAGAGCTTCTTGATTAAAACGCCATGGGATTTATCTCCAAACCCCTTTTGGAACCTAAAATTACATAATAAAAAGAAATCAAATGGGCGGAGACAAAAAAAGGTTTCTTCTCTCGTCATTTTCTTAGAGAAAGTTCATTTTAACTAGCCTGTTTCAAAATTTTCCAAGAAGTTTGCTTCCCTACCATCAATTGCATATCTAATAATAAAGTTTAAACTCGGCTTTAGATTCACAGCCCTTTTTCCCATGAACGATGAACCGAAAACAAATGATAAATAATGGGAAAATAAATAAAACCAGTTGGAGGAAGATTGAAGAAATGAAAGAAAAAAAAAGGTGAGGAAGTTGGAGACGATACCTTTCATTTTTCTCTGATTTGAGCAAGATTTGGATTTCATGAAACAAAACAACAAAAAAGATGGGAAAATTACACGGATGGTCACCGAACTATTACCATTTTTTTATTTTAGTCATTTAACTAAATTTTTCGTCAAAATTGTCACAACGTTTCAATTTGTTATCGTTTTGGTCACCGACCGTTAAATATTTAACGGAGGTTATGACATGACATGGTTTAATAACAATTTTAGTCCCTAAAATTATTACATTCTATCAACTTAATCTTAATACGAAATAATTCATCAAATATTTTGACTAAACCCCAAATTTCCTATCCCGGCCCCTTTCTTCTTTCTCTACATCACTACTCTGAAAATACCTTTTTCTTATAACATTTGATATTTCTCATTGTTTATTCTTTTAATATAATGAGATTTTTTGTAATATAAAAGTGTATCCATTATTGATTTTTTGTTCTAGAGCTAGATTTATTGTGCTTACCTTGTATGGTTAAATGAGTTTCATTCACTTTAAACGTGTAGCCATTTCTTTTTACCGTTAAAATTTTCTCAGCAACCAAATATGATTTCTTTGATTTTTGATGTGGTAAACAAATTAGCTTCCAAAAAGCTTTTGATGCCCTTAAATTACGAAATTATTCGACGGGTCAGTACAACTCCATTCATTGCTGGGAGAATTGCTTTCTTCATTATTGGATAACTTCATATCATCATGGGAATGTTGAAAAAAAAGGGAGAATGTTGTTAGAGATAAATTGTTATATACAATATGTTAGATGAGTATTAAATGAAGTGATGAAAAAGGGAAAGAGTAGTGTTGCAGAGGAAGAAGAAATAGGATGCAGAATTTGCGGTTTAGTCCAAGTAGTTTTAGGACTAAAAGTGTTACTATCCTATGACACATTACAATCTTCGTTAATCTTTTAACGATCGGTGACTAAAACGATAACGAAACGTCAATGGCGGTTTTGACAAAATAATTAGTGGAGTGACCAAAACAGAAAAAGGGTGATAATTGGGTGACCACCCGTGTAATTTTCCCAAAAATAGGATGATAAAGCTTTTTATTTTAGGGCCATTTTTGTCGTGACCAAAAATTATTTATACCTAGAAACACGTGGGAATCACATTCCTATCATTTAACCAAATAAGTGTTACTTATGCCAATATAGTATTACCACTTGAAAGGAGTCCTTTCAAACCAAATATGAATATGTGATTTCAAAAAACAAAAATATTTCCTTTAATAATATTTTTTGTTCGCGAACTAAACACCCGTTAAAAAATGCTTGATTAATTTTGTAGGCATTGTATAAATAAATAAATAAATATGTACTACTATATTACAGTAGTGAATATGTTTTCTTCATACTCCCAATTGTTATTTCTAAAATAGATTTAGACGCAAACTTTGACCGAAACATACAAAGCATGCAATAACCTTCCAGCATAGTATTTTAAAAGACTTTTAATTATTAAATACAAAAACGAAACCTATAAGAAAACTTAACTATAAAAAAATATTAATTATTTTCTTGGAACAGGTTCCCCATGAATTTTTCAAATTAGAAGTACTTTCAAATAATTCTGGTAGATTATCAGAGTTGGCTATCTCATACTCATTCCTTTTCTTTCATAAATTAGAATAATTATTATTGACAAAATTAACATGAAATTTTATTTTTTATCGAAAAAAAATATGATTTTATTAATGAGAAAATTATACAAGCCACCACACAACTATCACGTGCCTCATTAAAAATGTTATTAGTCCTAAATATAAGAAAATAGTACAACATGATAATGTAACAAAATGAAATAAAACACCAATAATAACAATGGCTATGTAAAAAAAAATTAAACAACACTTCTATAAAATTTAAAATCTAAATTCTAAACCCTAGCACCCTAAACCCTAAACTATAAATTCTAGCCATAAATCTTAAATTCTACACTATACATACTAAACCCCTAAACTTAAAATTAAAAGGCTTGTGTAAACCAAATCGACACACAACTCATCAGCCCCACTACAACCAGCAGCAGCCGAAGACACAGGGGCGTAATACAATGAGGACCGGTGGGGGCCACGGCCTCTCCTAGAATTGGAAAAGTTATATTTTAGACCCTTGTAATTTTTAAAAAATTTAATTCGGCCCCTACAAATTTTTAGAAATTTGGATTAAACATCAAAATTTGTAGTCGTTTTTAATTAAACTCTTCCTATAATTTTTAAAAGTTTTCACTAAGTCTCTCAAACTTTCAAAAATTTTAGTTCGACCCCAAATTTTTTTAGAAAAAAATTAAATTTAACCCTTCAAAATTATCAAAATTTTTAAATTAAACCTCTAAATTTTTTAAAGTTTAAAGTTGGCCCCTCCAAACTCTATCACCAAATTCCGCCACTACGAAGACATGCACCACCACAAGACACGACATGGACCAACCACTCAACAAAAAGTCATCACTTGGAACTACGATGATCTATCCATACCTCCTTTCGCCAATGCATCAGCCATCACATTACTAAAACACACACAACCCAAATCCTAGTAAGCACGATCAATCGACGAAACACATTGCCAAAGAGTTCAAGGACGTTTATCCTTGTGAAGTATCCATGCTACTTTTTAGTTATTTATGTAATATAATACATAAGTTTTTCAACTTAATCACTAAACTTGTTTTACAGTTTACATATACATACACAAACAATTATATTTATTCGATACACAAATAATTTATTTGTACAGAAAATTATGTACCACTTTATACATTTGATCAAAATTCATGTATAATTTTAATATTGTTCACTTTCAATATATTAGTATTAAAGTTTTTAATTTTTATAAACAGTTTTAATCCAATATCATAGATTTTATTTATTTAAATATTAATTAAAATATATAACAATAAATAAAATCCACTTGTGGGATAAAAAAAACTTCATTGCCAAATATCAGATAATTACTGTTTGGAGAAAAAAAACTTCAATAATAATAATATATAAAACAACAATGTCTAATTGTCTTAATATAATTAAGAGTTGGTATATGTTTTATGAGAAAATATCTCATGCCCTAGCCGTGAAAACGAAAAATTTCACAAGTACCTTAATTTTAGGGTTTAGAGACTCTATTTAGGGTTTATGGTTTATTAGTTTAAGTGCAAGGGTTTAGAATTTAGGGTTTATTGTTAAAATTTATGGTTAGAATTTAGGGTTTAGATTTTAGGATAATATGATTAGGGATTTAGGTTTTAACCAAAACCCTAAATTTTAACCATAAACCCTAAATTATAACTACACTCCTTAAATTCAAAACTTGTACACCTAAACTCCTAAACTCTAAACAAAGTATCAATGCGCTTGTGGAAACAAAGTTTACACAAGCCCTTGTGCATGGAATAATTACCCATATTTTTATTTTCTCTTGACTCTTTGATAACACCCTACAGACAAAACTACCTGAATTCAAGTTGCTAAAATGAATAACATCTTATTTTCTACTAAGACAGTGAGTTGTATAAAATAATAATCTTAAATATATACTCCAATAATTTATAAATAAACTTACTTGTACAAGCTGCATCATCAATTCATCATTCCTCTCTCTGACTTGGCAACGAGACAACTTCAAACATCCATTTACCCATCACTTTATACGTAGCCAAAGCTTACTCGTTTTCTTCTGCATTAAATTTCTCTCCTTTAATATACATTGACTTGCTCTCTTTATATACCCCATCCTCCTCCTTTTCTTCATCATCATCACCATATCCATTCTACTTTTAGCATTTTTCCATTCAAAATTTAACATGAACTCATCGGGTTCGGATTTTCCCGAGAGTGGATCACTTAGGAAAGAACTTCAAGGTCCTCGCCCCACGCCTTTGAAGGTCCGTAAAGACTCGCACAAGATCAGAAAACCACCGTTGGCACCGACACTACCGCAGCAGCAACCACTGTCACAAATAAGGCCGCCGGTCATCATCTACACCGTATCACCAAAAGTGATCCATACAAACCCTAGCGACTTCATGAACCTGGTTCAACGCCTTACAGGCTCGACGTCATCATCCAATGAATATGATACCACCGCCGCCGCAATCTCTCCGGCGGCAAGATTTGCTACAATAGAGAAGACAAAGACCCCAGAAGGGAGAAAGCAACAGATAAACGAAGAAAACCTAGAGCCTGTTGAAAGAGCAAATTTGTTTCCGGGAATATTATCTCCAGGACCAAATTCACTGCCTCCGGTATCACCGATCTTCTTCTCGCCACCGTCTGATCCGAACTCAATCGGTTTCTTCCATGATTTGAGTCCAGTCCACAGGAATTTTATAGAGGGTAATTTCATGTCCAGTCCTTCAAGCTTCAGTATTCCACCAAATTATCTAATACCATCTCCTACTACTCCATACACAGACCTTTACAACAATTTGTTTAACCTTTAGGAAATATTATTTTACTTTTTCCATTTTAGAAATTGAAATTCTTTTGGGTTTGATTTACGTAAATTTGCAAAGAGGAAGATGTTTGTTTGTGGGCTGCAACTTGAACTGATGATGAAGGTGGAGTGTTAAAGTGGAAATTTAATTAATGTTGTGGTAGGTTAGCAAGTTGGATACTACTTAAATGGCTTTGTTGTCTCAATTTTTTAATTTGGTGGGCCATCTGCTGACTGGGCAGTTCTGGCTCTAAATTCTTGCGATGATACAAATCTGATTCAATATTTGTAAACGAAAATAATTCTTTTTTTATTTTGCATTTCTTATAAAATTTTAAAAGAATTATTTTTTACCTCCATTTAAGATTAAGATGTTTTTAACGAGATATATGGTAGTATTTTTCTTTCTTTTATCAAAAGAAACAATTGGTTTTAATATTCTTATAGATTTATTTAATTTTAAAATTTTAGAATAATAACTTGATGTATTCTCGGTGAGAAAAATCACTAATAAAAGTAAAATCATGATAAATTTTCTTATGGTAAATTAAAAAAATTTAAAAATAAATAAATATAACATTTATTATCATTTCACTGCAACTTATGGGAAAACTATTTCGCTCAATAATAATAATAATAATAACTTTTCATATACTAATATAAACATAATCATATAATATGACACACGTAGGCAACTGTATTAATTTTAACAAACATAATATATGAAAAATATTTTTTTGTATAGTAAGAGGTAGAATATGTTTATTCACATTCTTAAGTACATTTTGACAATATATACATACCTTGCACACAAAGCAATTTGAACTCAGGTCTCTGAAAATGAACGTCATTCTCTTTTTCACTAAAATCACTTGATAGATTTTATACGAAAAATAATTAAAACATAACAAAACTTTTTATTACCGATAAAACATAACAAAACTTATTTTAAGAAACTAAGAAATGAATTTTTTTAATATGCTGGTGCGATGCAATAGTAGCATATGTTCAACTTTCTTAGTCTTTTTCTAAGAAAGCACACAACATGGCAACACTAGTGCTCAAACCCAGGTCACCAAGATGATTAACATCATTCTTTACCATTGAGACACAAGGGGTTGAGCAAGACATGAAAAAAATAAATGATCACAAAATGAATAAACAAACGTGACAATTTATATAAAACAAACTATTGCATATCAAAATGTATACAAACATATAACATTTCAAATATAAATTATATAAAAAAACACAAACTTATATGCCACAAAATACAATATTGTTAGGATGATTAATCAATGGTGTATGACCAAGAGCGGGTGAATTGGTAATTTAAAAAAAACGAAAGGAAACAAATTGAAAGATGAAAATTTAGACATAAGAGATTTATAATGGTTCAACCTTCTAACAAGTTTTACATCCACTACCTTAGCTTCCCACTAAGGATTTTTCCAAATTCACTAAGAATTTCTTCATTTTTTCTAGGCTCAAGAGAAAACTTTTTACAAATTCAAAGCTTTCTAACCCAAAGCTTTGAGAACAATTATCATTTACAAGAAGTTTAGCAAACGGAAAATCCTATGTGTTTGCCCAAATACAAGTTCACTCAAACCCAATACTTGAATAAAAATAATTACAAATATGACAACTCAAGTGGATTACAAGAATTTGACTCTAATAGGCTCAAGATTGTTGAATTTGTGAGCGTGTTGGTCATGTATGTTGGACTTATTAATAATACATACATGTTGCCGATTAAAAAAAAAAAGATTGTTGAATTTGTGCTTGAATGCTTAAGACTTGTTCAATAGTTGTTGTTGTAGCTTTGGAGACTTGTTTATATACCTTCTCACTAATTTCTAACCGTTGGGTGGTTGGGATATTGAATATAGCTCTTGGGTTGCATTTTTCTCGCAATAAATGATGTTTGTCAACCCTCGATATAGGTACGCGGGCTGCCGTATCGGTACCCGCCAAGAGAAGAAAGAGTCATTGTACAAAGGGATATCGATACGCTGGAGGGCGTATCGGTACAAAGAGTGTATTTTACAACGGCGTACCGGTACGGACCGTACCGTATCAGTACTAGTTTTACTCACCGAAATATGAGAAAGTTGAGAACGAAAATTCGTATCGGTACACCTAAGGGCGTATCGGTATGGTATAACTAATTTTTAAAGTTATGATTCCAATAAACTGACAAGGAAACAGTCGAAAATTAATTGCAAATATTTTAAAAATCTTAACCCCTCGTATCAGTACGCTAAGGGTCGTACTGATACTCATAGGCAAAATTGGTTCATAGGTTGAATGGCATATTGATACGACTACACGCTTGTCGGTACCCTATAGCCATTATGTTTAAAATGAAATTCTAGTAGCTAAAGCCCGTATCGATACACCTGGACCAATTTTGGGTATTTGAGTACAAAAACACTTAAAATATATTTGAGGTTTAAGTTTTTGACTAAGAAATTGTTTTAAGTTCGAAACCTTGTCAATTTGTGAGACATTTTGAGTACTTAAAAATTTATTCAATTTTGCAAAATAATCCTTAAAATTCCTTGTTATATCAAAATCGAATATATGTTTTACAATCCCCATTTTAATATAACAAAACCAAAATAAATTTTTAAGTTTTTTTTGAAAACACTCCCCCTTTCTTTAAGGCTAAGAGAAAGTTTATTTTTGAAAAAATTTTGAAGATTTAAATTTAATCTTTTGAAAATTTTAAATTTAATCTCATTCTTTCTTCTCCCCACTTTTTGTTAGATCAAAATCAATGGGTAAAGTATAAAGACAGAATATCGAGCAAAGTAATCCAAAGATAATTAAAGCAACATAAATATTATAAATTTAAAACATTGTTCAAAGCAACATAATAATCCAACTTAAACCTAAAAAAATCCAAAACAAATGGCATAAAACATATCATAGGAATTCAAACAAATAACATAGGTGAATAAAACTTAAATCCAAAATATGATATGAGATGCAAGAGCCTAAGGAGCATCTTCATCATCTTCATCTTCCCCAACATCGTTACCAAGAGCATGACCACGTCATTCTCCATGAAACGCAGTGAGGGTCATGTCCATCGAAGCTTGACAATTCTCTATGGAAGTAACACGAGCACCACAAGATGTCAAATGAGTATCAATAAAATCAAACCTCGCGTTCATCGTGGCAAAGTGAGTATCCATGGATGCAAACTTTCCATCAAGGTAGGTAATGAGAGCGTCAAGGGAAGGTTGAGCAACCAGAGCCACGAGATCCATAGGAGAAACAGAACATTCTCCACGGGAAGATCTGCAATCCGAATCAATTCTTCATTGAAGTATGTGAACCTAGCCTTCCGAAGAGACTTGTCATCAATAGGATCAGTGAGAGGCACGACAAGATCATAGGAGCGTTTGATCTCTAACTTGTGGAACATGTAGCTCAAGGCGGTGCTATAGGTGAAAGATGTAACTTGAGAGGTGAAAAAGTTTTGGACAAGGAAGACTAGCTCAGGAAACATAATTTGGGCTAGGTTTGGGTGTTTCCCTTTACAAAAGCAATATAGCCAAAAGTCATCGACTTGGCAAACAGAAGACCATTTACCATCGGGTGGTCTAAACCACCAAGTGATAAGAAAGTGAAGGAAGCGATCATGAGCATCAAGAACGGTTACGAAACCACTATAAGTATGAGAAAAATTATTTTCATCATCTAAACTAATATCATCCATCCCCAAAAGGTCGGTTATAATTTTAGAATCAAGATGAAAAGTTTTTCCCATAAGATAAGATTCAAGAGCTATAACCTCGATTTTTTCTTTATTATAAATACTCTGACATTAGAATATAAAATAAGCATTGAGATTTTTGGGTTCTTTAAAATAAATTGAAACCACACGTTCTCGACGAATTGGGAAAGTTTGAAAACGTTTAACTCGATCATAAGCATTGAGATTTTTGGGTTCTTTAAACATTTTTGATAGAGTAGAGAAAGGTGTGGTCTAGTACCAATGTTTTCGGAGTTTGGATTTGGATTGGTAGGATAAGTATTTGTAGATCTAGTTGTAATTTCCTTTCTTGCTCTCTTCTTAGAATCCATGATAAAATCTTGAAAAACAATATAAAAAAAAAATAATGTATGCATAAAACATCACATTCAATCTAATAAATAATCTAATGATCAAGGTATTATAAAAACCTATATTGTATAGTTTAAAATCATATACTAGTATAGAAAGATTTTTTGGTGAAAGAAAAACTTAAAAACAATGTAGAAAAATATACGAGTATAATTTTATATTGGAATAAAAAAAATCAGTTTCAATTTTTTTTACAAAACCTTTGAAACCTAATATATATATATATATATATATATATATATATATATATCCAAAATCTATATTTTTTAAGCATAAACAATGTACAAATATAAAAGAAAACGAAATTGAAAGAAAATAAAGTTTATACCTTCAGTGTGGATGATGGATGAATGAAGAGATGATGTTGCACAAACTTGATGATAAAGACTTGGTTTGGTGTTGAAAACTAAAAACTCCCTAAAGAAATTTGATGTTTTGTGATGAAAAAAACAAAGGGTTTGGAGAGGATTTTATAGGTAAGATCCATCTAGGGTTTTTGAGAAAAAGTTAGAGATTAATTTGAATTAGGAAAACCTGATAAAATGGCTCATTTAAAGTCCACCGGCCACGCGTTCCGATACGCGAAAGACGCGTATCGAAACCACATACCGGGACGGTTTTTAGCCGTACCGATCTCTATACCATTCCGGTACAAGTTCACCTATACCGATCTTCTGCATCGGATACCCGTACCAATACGCGATGCCCCGTATCGATACCTCTGAGCTAAAAATGTCATTTTTGACAGTAGGGAGCTCAAAAATTTGAACTTAATCAAACCAATATGCATGTTTATGATATGAGAACATCATGAATGAGCAAAATCAAATACATACTCCCCCTAGCAACAAGAAAAAATGCATATAAGAGCACAAAAAAGCATGGAAATCAATCAAATCCAAGCAAAATTGAAACACCAAAAAAGGCTCTAAGGTTGAAGAAAGGCTAGTAAGCCCTAACTCTCTCCTAAGAGTCAAAAAACGCTCTTTATCTAAAGGTTTGGTAAATATATCCGCTAATTGGTTCAAGATGTTTACATACTCTAGAGTTACATCATTTTTTCAAGACATGATCTCTAATAAAATAATGTCTTATCTCTATATGCTTGGTTCTAGAATGTTGGATGAGATTCTTAGTGAGACAAATAGCACTAGTATTGTTACACTTTAAAAGGATGATACCTACATCAATTCCATAATCTAAGAGTTGTTGCTTCATCCAAAGGACTTGAGCATAACAACTTCCGACCGAAATGTATTCCGCCTTGATGGTAGATAACGCTACACTATTTTTCTTCTTGGAAAACCACGATATGGCATACTACCTAGGAATTGACAAATATCGGAGGTACTCTTTTATCTATCTTACAACCTCCATAATTCGTATCGAATAAGCATGCAAACTAAAGGAAGAGTCTCTAGGATACCAAAGACCTAAACAAGGTGTGTCTCTAAGGTATCTAAAGATTCTCTTAACGACTTGTAGGTGTGATTCTCTAGGAATAGCTTGAAATCTAGCACACAAGCAAACACTAAACATGATATCCGGTCTACTTGCGGTAAGATAAAGCAAAGATCCTACCATTGATCTATAAAGCTTTAAATCAACACACTTACCTCCTTCATCTCTGTCAAGCTTTGTAGAAGAGCTTATTGGTGTGGCTTGGGGTTTCACACTTTCCAAGCCAAACTTCTTGAGCATGTCCTTGATGTACTTAGCTTGATTGATGAAGATGCCATCCTTCTTTGCTTGATTTGGAGTCCCAAAAAGAATGAGAGCACCCCCTATCATGCTCATTTCAAATTCACCTTGCATCAACTTAGTAAAATCTTTGCAAAGTAATTCATCATTAGAATTGAAAATAATATCATTAACATATATTTGTACTGTTAAAATGTCTTTGCCTTTTCTTTTTATGAACAATGTAGTATCCACCTTTCCTTTGTTAAAACCTTTTTTAATAAAAAAATTTGACAATCTCTCATACCAAGCTCTAGGAGCTTGTTTCAAACCATATAAAGCTTTTGAAAGTTTAAAAATATGATTTTGGTATTTTGGATCTTCAAAACCAGGTGGTTGTTCTACATACATGTAGACTCTCGGCATGAATGGTTATTTGCTAGCAATAGGGCGTAAAAGATATTGAAAAAGTGTTGACACAGTGCCAAAAAAATCTATTGCGTGTAAGTATACACGGTCTGCAAGTAATCCATCCAATTGTCTTACATTCAAAAGAGTTGAGATCATTACAGGTTTAAGTTCGAAATTTGATGCATTTACCTCATTGCGAATAACTTCTGGCATTAAGCCTATGGTGTCACGTGCTGATTGTTCTCGAATGGGTCTCTCTTCTTCGACATTTTTGACAACATTGTTATTGTGTAATGGTTTTCCTCTATTGTTTGGTTGATTCTCCCGATTGTTTTAAACACCATTTACTCATCCGTTTCCTTGAATTCTGTGATTCATCTCTCGAATCTTCTTTCTCAATCTACGCAAGGTGCGTTCAATCTCAAGGTTTAATGGTCTAACTTCCATTTCAGCACGTTTTCTGGGCATACATTGATGAAAATAGAAATAAAATAAAAACAAAAACAAAACAAGTAAAAACCTTAAAACAATTAAATCCATTGTAATCCCCGGCAACGACGCCAAAAACTTGTAGACTCTCGGCGTGAATGGTTATTTGCTGGCAATAGGGCGTAAAAAATATTGGAAAAGTGTTAACATAGTGCTAAAAAATCTATTGCGTGCAAGTATACACGGTCTGCAAGTAATACAAAGGTTAAGCTGAGTGTCGATCCCACATGGATTGCGTTCAAGAGTTTAATTGCTTAGCCAAGTACTTGCTTTGTGAAAAAGATTGTTTTGATTGGAAGTGGTTTTGAAGTGACTAACAAGAAAAGAAATAAAATAAATTAAAGTCAAAGGCAAGGAATGTGTCTTAGCAAATGACGAGCGTTGGCAAGGAGTGCCTAGTTTTTCACGCTAATTGTGCCATGCCAGCCTTTAATAAATCGTGTCTTGGTATTGTTTGCCGAGCATATTCAAAGATAGCAATGCCTACTTCGATGGCATTGCCCTAAATTAAATACGGAAAAACCCTTATAAGTCTACAGTGCATGTATTTTCATAAATCAATTCGATTAAGTTACAATCTTTACTCCTAAGGGGTAGATTGCACTCCCTAAGTAAGTTATGATATTGAGTTGCAATAAGCCAACTATGCCAGCCGTCGCTTGGCATAATATTTTAAAAAGGGAGTGCCAATTGTCGCTTGGAAAAACACTTAAAAATAATGAACATGCCAAATAGGAAAAACAGTGCCGAGGCAATGTTGATTTATTAAAAAGTAAACATAAAAAACATCATTCAAACGCAAACACCCCTCACCAAGTATGAAATCAGTTCATGGTGAGGGTATCAACCAAAAAAACCATAATCGTTTTTAACAACCATCATCTTAAAAACTAAAAAAAATAACAACAAAGAGGGTGGGCTAAAGGAGGGTCTCTCGATGCAGCTCTTCACGGCCAGGCTCCCAAATGTTGTACCCTATCTCCGATCTCTCTCCTCGATTCTCCACGTCTGCTTCATTTAGCTTTGATCGAGTTTAAATAGGACTCCATGTATAGAATAGGATTATCTTGGATTTGAATTTGAACGTGCAGGGATTAGGAAGGTGATCATCTTATCCGACGTCTGAATCCTAAGGCTGATTAGGTTAGGGCTGACGTCATCATGCCATCGCTCTTCTGGCATTGCAACTTGGCATGTAACTACCAACTGTGCTTGGCAGTGCTTGTCCGCTATTTTCGCAGAGATTGATCCACTCCCTATTTTCTCGCAGCCTGATTTGGTCCTATTTTTTCAGGTTAACATTTTCTTGGTCTGGCATCAAATGTCCTTCTCCGTCGATCGATGCTTGGCATTAAAGGTCCTTTTGCGACAACTCGACATCCTTCTTGGCATCGTCTCCTGCTCCTGCTCTGTCAGCTGTTGTGCAATCAGCTATGCCAACCTGCAAAAAGGTATCAAAAACAACCCCTTCACACTGGCATAACATCGAATCCTAAATCTTTATGCAATGAATGATTTTGCAACCTAAATGCAGCTAAATGTACTCAAAAGACAAGAAAAAACATGTGAAATAGGCATAAAACCAAATACTTTTGGAGTATCAACACTCCCCCACACCTAGCTCATTGCTTGTTATCAAGTAATGAAAAATAAAAATAAAAATAAAAATAAAAATAAAAATAAAAATAAAAATAAAAATGATGAAAATGATACCTCAACAAAGTTTTGGTTGGCATGTCAACCGATGCTGGCAAATAAAAGTTGGCATAGGTGTTTCCTCAGTTATCTTAGTGTAGTAATACCAAGCAGGTAATAATTTAAGAGCAGCAATATAAATCTAGTCTAAGATCATGAAGATTGCATGAAGTGCGGGAAATATGCATAAAATATCCTTTTACTCCCTTATCCAATTTTACTTCCAAAACTCAGATTATTTCATTACTTTTTTTTCTCTGCCAAAGGTTTATACTCTTTTTTTATTGCTAGCATTAGATTAGGGTAGCGTCATGCACATTTTGGCGTGAGATATAAGAGGAAGCATACCACGAATACCCATGTTAGTCCAGACTACATCACTTACTAACCTATTACACTCATACCTTATGTCATGTTGGATTGAGCACTAAGAGGGAGCATACCAAGAAGCCCGAAGTTAATAATTTTCCTAGGAATATGAGTGATTTAAAGTCCTTCAGCATTTGGCACACATTGGTGCAATATTTTTACCTGGCATTTTATTCTCTCTCTCTTTTATTAAATCTAAGCATAGTTTCAAAAAACCTAAGTTTGCTAGGGAACTAGATACATATCATGTGTTAAGTGTAAATTCAATGCCCTAAACTAGAGATCAATTGGCAAGCAATCTTGGCATACTATCCTATTGGCATAGGTGATGCTCGCGTAAAAGTACCCCACAATAGTGCAAGTGTACACATCTCAAGTAATATAATGATAAGTATACCGAGTATCATCTCCACATGGATTGAGCTAGCCTTTTGGTCTTACTTCTTTGCACTGCAAAACAATTAAAGTAAAAACACAGATGAGTTGGGTTGTTTGAATAAACTAAAATACTAAAACTAAAATAAGACAGAAATAAAAATAGAAAATCAGAGTTGAGAGAATGGGTCAGATTAGAATGCATCATAGTGTGGAATCCTATTGACTTGTCTCTGTTCTTTAATGCTGCAACACCAAACTACCGTGGCAGTAACCTAAGTTCCTCCCGTAGCCGCAAAGGTTGATTCTCTGCCGTGGCAATCTCTTGCTCTTGGGCAAATGTTGTTAAGGTTCGACAAAGATTCCTTGAATTGCTCCTCCTTATCTCTAAGCTCGGAACACTGTTGATGGCTGAACTCTGACCATACCTCTCGGCGTAAACGAAAGACAAACACCAACCAATCACACGCTTCTCTTAGCTGATGAAATTCTTAACCTATCTCTAGGCCGAATTAGTTAACACCACTTGGATGAAAACCGTGATTACTCGTTTCTTGAATTCAACTCTCTCCACATCGAATAAATGGATAATCTAACAAACTCTCTCTTAACAAGAATGCAAGAATGATTAAAGCCAAGAATAAGCAATCCTCGACTTAATTGTATTAAGAACATAAACAAAGTACAATAGTCTTCACACAACTACTAAACAAACTAATCCTAACCCTAAGGAAAATTAGAACATAATGAATGAAAAGAAAACACAAACTAATCCTAAGCTCTCTCTCTTCGATTGTCGATCGAACTCTCCTCTTCCTCTCCTATGATGACAGAAAGCCTTTTTATATACGGGAAGGTGTAAGCACAAATCCTTCCTGGAGAGGAAGTTAAGTTGGACTTGGACTTAACTTTATTAAAGAGGTGAATCTCTTTAATTTAATGCAATATGCACTTTTAGCCAAAAGTCCAACTTTATAATTCCTTCCATGTTTTCGTCCTCTTCTCGAGCTCCAGTTGCCATGCAAAATGTGTAGAAAAATCCAGCGTTTAAATCTCTTCAAATCGACTACCACTTTGCCTATTTTCCCTTCGGTAGGTAGAGTATTGCACGACCGCGGCATGGCATTCTGCTGCCTCGGCATGGATCTGTGACTGGTTCTGCTCCGCAAGGCTTCATTATAAATCAACTCCCCTCAATAGAAGCTATCTGTTGAGGCTTGGCTCGATCAGGGTCAGCTACTAGCTGGTTTGTCCTCATTCTTCCCTTGTTCTCTAGTGCCGTTACGACATCATCCTGCCCTCGCATTGTGCAAATATGTAGAAGCACCAAACTTGAATCAAATAGTATCTTTTCCATAAGATAAACGGAATATAAGGATCAAAGGCATAAATGATGAAATTAATGTATGAAGGGCCATAATGCAGCTCAAATAGGTGTAGGTTGGGTGATAATTTCCATGTAAAAGGGGTCAAAATATAGGACTTTTGGGCACTTATCTCACCCCCAAACTCGAACTATTACTTGTCCTCAAGCAATGCAAACCATCAATTTCCAAACCTTAATTTTCATAAACCGTCTCCTTGGTCTTACTTTTCCTTTTCTCTTCAAACCATGGCAAAGAACACTCGACTTTTAAGTCTTTGATGCCTTAGGAATTCCCTGGAATCAAACTATAAGATTTGTCAGTGTGTGTATGCATTGTGAACAAGATGATTATATGGATTCTAAGGAAACGCTTAAGCATTAACCTATTTAACTTGGGTATTTTTTTAGATAAGCAATCTAACCTACTAGAGCCAGTTTCGGGCATCTTTAGTGATTAGCCTAAAGCCGGTTTCGAGCACCTCTAGGGCTTCCTTAAGCTAGAGGCAATGTTAGGCACCTCTAACTTTTTACCCAAAATTTTTTCTTTCTAAGCTACTCTATACCCTAAGTGTACTAGAATTCCTTAAATCATGCAAGTCACAAAGGTGTTTTAAAGTTCTAATCTCATAGTGTGATCCTAAGTTATCTTCCTTTAAGAATCCTAAAAATAAAGGCTCTAAACAATGGTAAGAAGAGAAAGTTCTATTGCCAAGTAAGAAGATTTAATTGAAACTAAACTAAGACAATTAATAGAAAGCACTACCGAGGTATAAGCAAAATTTGGTTAAGACAATGCAGTGTAAAATAAATTTTGACAAGTAAAAGAACAAAACTGCATGGCAATTATATTATACTACCGCGGCATGGCCTTGCCTTGGCAACTGTACCTACACCACCAAACTCAAACCAAGCATTGCCCTCAATGCTTACATTTCATACATTAAGATAGAAAAAATTAGCACACAAAATATAAGGACATTAAAAACGACATAAAGAAGAGGAATTTAGATAGATGGTGATTTGGAAGATTCATCTTCCTCGTCACTTCCCCTCTGCAAGATTAGCCTATTTCGTTTTGATGCCGCGTGCTTGACTCGTTTGGATTCTCGGGGTGGCTGGATGCGTTATGGTGGGCTGGGCTTTACTGTTGGGGCAGTAACCTCCTCATCTTCTGAGTTTGGACAGATTTCCTCCATAGCTGCTGCCTTGCGTTTTAGTTCCTCAAAGACCCGGCTGACAGAATGAGTGGTGTCGGACCAACTGGAGGCAGCGTGGTATGGAGATCCGGCCGGTGTGTCTAGGCCAACCTTGCGCTTGCCTTTGCGCGTTGCAACAGAAGGAACATTAGATGCCACGCCAGTGGGTACCTGGGATGCTGGGGCAGTGGCGACGATAGGGATTGCTTTTTCTCGTTGCTCAGGGGCCACGGTGGTGGTGGTGAAGACATCAGGGAAGGGTGGAAACTGGACCGTCTGGTCTGGAAACTTCTTCTGGATCAACTTTATAATTGAGGCATGGAAGTCCCTTGTGTGCGCCATGAACAATTGTTGGCGTTGGTCCATTTCCTCCAGCTTCCACAGAATTTGCTGAAGGTCTGCTGCTACTGAGGCGTGCGTCTGGGGCGTCTTTGGGGTAGTTGCCGAGGCAGCTGCCCCAACAATGCCTTGCATTGGCGTGGCCTGGATAGGATCGGCTTCGGTGATGTTCATCAGTCTGTAGTAGGCTTCCCTATCCCAGACCTTTCGGTGCGGCGTGTATTCGTCGGCTTCATCAACAGGCACCTCCTTTTCCGTATACATGCCGGTGATCAACGAAGAAAAGTAAAGCGACCCCTTATCCTTCTATGAGTATTTGTATATTTCATGAAAAATATGATTACTAACATTAATCTTTCGATTATGCATAATAGAAAGGATAAGAGAAAGTCTGGGCCGATCAATGGCAGTGTTGTGGGAGGTTGGCATGAGGCGGTGGCGAATGAACTTGTTCCACAACTTCTCTTCTAGTCTGAGGCATCGCCTTTGGACTAACCCTCGATGTGCCCCGGCCTCCCATGCCGTGCCGGCATAGCAAAGCTCCTCTTTGATCTGTTGGTAGTCTTCTTTCGTGAGTGCTTCTAAGACTTCTGCATACTCGTTTCTTTCAATGTGCAGGCCATAAAATTGGTTTATGGCGTCACCATCAACCCTTATTGCATTCCCTCTTACGTGTACGAAGAGCGTTTCGTCACTGGGCTTGTGGGCATAGAATTATCGGACTATGGTCATGTTGGCCCGGGTAGGTTGAAGGCAAAATATGTACTACTTCTGATGGTTGATCTTGTTGAATAAATATTGGTCGATGCCGAGGTTGGGCACATCAGAAACTTGGAAACCTTGTTCTCCCCACACTTGCCGAGAGATGAAATATTTCTTGAATCGGTGTTCGACTCTCGGCGGTGCAAAGCGGGTATAGGATTGTACGGCGATAGTGCTAGAGCTTTCCCCTCAGACTGCAATCTGAAATTTAGAGGAGTTGAGATTAGGTGGTTGATAGTAAAAGAAAATAATAACTTTGGAGATTGCATGGTAGTGGAAAAGAATGTTAGAGTGAAGAATAAAGGAGAATAGTGGCCCTTATATAGAGTTTCGACATATCATGCCGTTGGAGCGCAAATCTCGGCTGCGACGCTTCTAGCTGTTATGAGTCGTTTCTGCCCGTTGCAGTTCCTGCCCGTTAGAAACTAGCCGTTGCGACTTTTGTGGTTCATTGGGCGGCAAATGCCGCGACAACTAACAGTTTTCTCCTAGCCGTTTGTTCATCTCTTCTTCCTTTCTTGATCCCCATACTAAAAAACAATAAAATAAAATATTATTCCTAAAAATGTAGAAAATTAAAAATTGACTGAAATTAAAAACTAACTAAAACTAAAAACTAAAAAAATACTAAAAATAAAATAAAAAACTGAGAGAAAAGATTAGAACACTAAAGGAGTGCATGTGGATGCATCTACTAGAGTGTTTATTTCCTTATCCCTCATCACATGGGCTCCCTTGTAAGGTAACGGCTGGTGTCCAGGATCTCCCGTTAATGTGCTGCGACATTTGTCCTAGCAGAGTTCTACGTGTTCGCCGTAGCCTTGTGCAACTTCTATGCCGGGACATGTTGGTTCTTTATTGAGGCCTGGTTTTCTTGTGGCCTGGAGTGCTTGACATTTTTCTAAATCCTCAGGATGTTTTCTTACATTTCGTACGTGGAGTTTCACACGCTTATCGTTGGTTCGCATTATCAACTCTCTATTCTCAACACCGATTATTGTCCTTCTGGTAGCAAGGAATGGCCATCCCAGAATGAGTGGGTCTCTTTCATCCCCATCACAATCTAGAATGAGAAAGTTAGTAGGGAAAATAAATTTATTGAATTTTACCAATATATCATCAATTTTCCTCTCAGGTTGTACATGTGATCCATCAGTAAGCTGTAGTATTATCGTTGTCGGTCTGGTCGTCCCAATCCCCAAATTTTGGAAGACTGACTTTGACATGATGTTTATGCTTGCCCTTAGGTCACAGAGTGTCTTCCCCTCGTAGTGACTCTCGATTGCGCATGGTATGGGAAAACTTCTAAGATCCTTTAGCTTGGGCAAAGATCGGTTGTGTAATGCGGCCATGCATTCCTCCGTTATGGCCATCGTTTCAAATTCCCCAACCCTTTTCCGTTTTGACACTATGTCCTTGAGGAACTTGGCATAGTTTGGGATTTCCTTGATTGCCTCCACCAAAGGCAAGATTAATGTGTACCTGTTTTAGAATGTCCAAGAACTTCTTAAACTAGTAATCTTGCTTTTGTTGTTTTATCCTTTATGAGAATGTTGGAGCTAGTTTGTTGTCTCTAGGTTTCATCATGGGCGCTGCCACAGGTATTGCCAGCGCAACATTGTTTTTGGTTGCTGCCGCGACCCCATTGTCTTTGGTCTGTGTTGTGGCAATAAACTCATCTGATTTCTCCGGTGCTGTTTGCTTGTTCTGAGGCCCTTGTAGTTGGACACCACTCATGGTAGTTACGGCTTTCCACTGTTCATACGATGTCCCCTTAGCGGCTTTAGTGTCGCCAGGAAAGCCTCCAACTTGCCTGGTGTTCAGATTTTGTGCGATCTGCCTCATTGTTCTGCAACCTCATCTCAGTCCTGTCCATAAAAGTTTTATTCTTTTTATGAATTTTTTAGTATTAGCCATATATGCACTAGTCTGAGTCATAAAAGCATGAAGAGTATCTTCTAGAGAACTAGACTGCATTGGCTGATGCAACGGCATGGGCTGCTGCTGCGGCATGTTCTACCAAGGCATGTTTTTGTTGGAATCCTATTGCTGGAGCATTCTGATTTTGCGTATTGAGTGCATTGTTAGGGTTGCTCTAGGAGAAGTTGGGGTGCTTTGTCCAGGCTGGGATGTACTTGTTGGACGTCATGTTGTTGTTTCTGTTAATGTTTCCAACAGAGAAGGCGAATTCTAGGTTCTGCAGGCAATCCAAAAAAGCATGGTTACCTCCTCAATTTTTGCAAAATAATTCCATTACCTGGACCTCCTGTTGATTGTTTTGCGACAACAAGTTCAGAACCAGCTTTGTCAAGGTGTCGATTTGAGATGAAATTGAGTCCGAGGACCCTATTTCATTTATTGTGGGTTGACAGCGGATTCCTCCCCTTCTGGCTGTTGGGAACTAATAGTCATTATTGGCCTTCTTGTTCAAAATCTCCATAGTGTCTTCTGGTTCCTTGTCTAAGAGTATGGAATTTACCGAGGCATCGAGCTTCATCCTTGTTGTCGTGTTAAACGCATTATAGAACATAGTCATATGCGTCCACAATGAGAATCTGTGCAAGGGGAATTTGTGTAATAGTTCTCTATATCGCTTCCAAGCCTCGTGCATAGACTCGTTATCAACCTGTCGAAAAGAAATAATCCCATTCCGTAATTTGTCAGTTAAATTTGTAGGATTAAAGGGTGCTAAGAAATCACGACATAGATCACTCTAGGATCCAATTGATCCTGCTAGAATACTGTTGATCTAGGTTTTTGCCCTATCCCTCAATGAATAGGGGAACAATTTTAATCTCAAAATATCCTCATGTACTCCCTGCATTTTAAATGAATTGCAAATCTGGAGGAAGGATTTGAGGTGCCATCTGGCATCTTCAGTTGCTGAGCCGCCAAATTGCCCCATGGTATTGATCATGTTGAACATCACGGGCTTTAGTTCAAAGTGGGTGGCCTCGATTTCTGGGGTAACAACTCCAGGGTTTAGTCCATTCAGGTCCTCTTCAAGGTAGTCTCGGACACTTAGGTTTCGTACTGGTGCGAAGTACAATGGCGGGTTACTTCTTATCAGCAAGTTGCTGCCCAAGGTAGTCCGTCCAGGTCCTCTCTAGGTAGTTTCCATTGCCTGTTGGAATATTCTGCTACCCATCGGAAAGTTGCTGCCCGCCGGCAGGTTGCTGCCTAATAGCATTATTAACCGGTGCACCTTGGTTGTTGCCTCGACCTCGGCCTCGACCTTCAGGTTCCTGCATTGTGGCTACGGTCTTTCATCTAAGCTTTAGGTAAGAGCATTCAATTTATGGATCTAAGTCTCGCAATGGGCTACTTGGGTTCGCTCTGGTCATGCACCAAACAAAACCAAGTTTTATTAGTACTAAAACAAAAAAACAAATAAACTATAAATAAAGAGTGCTAGAAAATAAAAATAAAAGTTGCCAATCCCCGGTAACGGTGCGTCGGTGCCAAAAACATGAAGCTCGTGTAAAAGTGCCCCACAATAGTGCAAGTGTACACGTCTCAAGTAATATAATGATATGTATTTCGAGTATCGTCTCCACATGGATTGAGCTAGCCTTTTAGTCTTACTTCCTCGCACTGCAAAACAATTAAAGTAAAAACACAGATGAGCTGGGTTGTTTGAATAAACTAAAATACTAAAACTAAAGTAAGCTAGAAATAAAAATAGAAAATCAGAGTTAAGAGAATGGGTCGGATTAGAAAGCGTCGTAGTGTGGAATCCTATTGACTTGTCTCTGTTCTTTAATACTGTAACACCAAACTGCTGTGGCAGTAACCTAAGTTCCTGACGCGGCTACAAAGGTTGATTCTCTGTCGCGACAATCTCTTGCTCCTGGGAAAATGCTGTTAAGGTTCGGCAAAGCTTCATTGAATGGATCCTCCTTATCTCTAAGCTCAGAACACTGTTGATGGATGAACTCTGACCATACCTCTCGGCGTAAACGAAAGACAAACACCACCAATCACACGCTTCTCTTAGAGGCTAAAATTCTTAACCTATCTCTAGGCCGCATTAGTTAACACCACTTGGATGAAAACCGTGCTTACTCGTTTCGTGAATTCAATTCTCTTGACATCAAATAAATGGATAATCTCACAAACTCTCTCTCGACAAGAATGCAAGAATGATTAGAGCCAAGAATAAGATAACCTGAACTTAATTACATTAAGAACATAAACAAAGTACAATAGTCTTCACACAACTACTAAACAAACTAATCTTAACCCTAAGGAAAATTAGAACATAATGAATGAAAATAAATCACAAACTAACCTTAAGCTCTCTCTCTTCGATTGTCGATCGAACTCTCTTCTTCCTCTCCTGTAATGACAACAAGCCTCTTTATATAGGGGAATGTGTAGGCACAAATCCTTCTTGGAGAGTAAGTGATGTTGGACGTAAACTTGACTTTATTAAAGAGGTGAATCTCTTTAATTTAATGCAATATACACTTTCAGCCAAAAGTCCAACTTTATCCTTCATCCCATGTTTTCGTCCTCTTCTCGAGCTCCAGCTGCCACGTAAAGTGTGTAGAAAAATCCAGCGTTTAAAGCTCTTCAAATTGACTACCACTTTGTCATTTTTCCCTCCGACAAGTAGAGTAGTGCACGACCGTGGCATGGCATTCTGCTACCTCAGCATGGGTCTATGACTAGTTTTTCTCCACAAGGCTTCATTATAAATCAGCTTCCCTCAGTAGATGCTATTTGTTGTGGCTTGGCTCGATCAAGGTCTACTACTAGTTGGTTCTGCCTCATTCTTCCCTTGCCCTCTAGTGTCGTCACGACATCGTGCAAATCTACAGAAGCACCAAACATGCATCAAATAGTATCTTTTCCATAGGATAAACAAAATATAAGGATCAAAGTCATAAATGATGAAATTAATGCATGAAGGGCCATAATGCAGCTCAAATGGGTGTAGGTTGAGTGATAATTGTCATGTAAAAGGGATCAAAATATAGGACTTTTGGGCAGTTATCAATAGGCATCTAAAGATTTTAAATTTCCTCATCGGAGAGACACCAAGGTCAAATCAAACTTGCCTAACAAATGTTAACATGCTTCAAAATTCGGCCGAGACAAAATTTTCTTTTTCACTTTTTTTAGTGGTTTAGTATGCATCGCATTAATCCTAATCTAACCTATATGACATGGAATAAAAACAAAGTGTAGTACAGAAACTAAACATAAATGGCATGGCATACATGTGAAGAAATGCACACCCCTAAACCCAAGATGTGCATTGTCCTCAATGCATGAAACAACACATATAAACACAAAAATAGAAAAAAAAAATGCATGAACATGTGAATGCATGTAAATGAAATGCAAAAAGTTAGGAAGAAGAAGACTCCCCTTCAAAAGAGACTCTTCCTTTGAGCGACATGGGCTTTAGCAGCTAATTTGGATCGAGTATTTCTCTGGGCAAAGCTTCCACGATCAAGAGCCATCCTTTTCTTTCTGCTCCATCCTTGAGCAGTAGTGGAGGCAAGGGTTTCTTTCACAACCTTCACCGGCTCAAATGAGGTTGACGTGGCAGCTGACTCGACAGGGGAAACAAGTTTCATCTCACTTTGATCCTTCGATATTGGTGGCATAACAGACTTGACTGTTTCATCTTTAAGAGGGGAAATAGGTTATGTGGTAGTGCACGAAACTAGACTGGGCACTGTAGTGCGAACTAGACTGGGCACTGGGCTGGTTGGCATTGCATCATCATCGGCAAAGATTCCCACTAGGAAGGCAGGGAATGCTGGCATGACTCCTGGGGAAAGACTCACCAATGTCTCTTTGATAGCAGCGTCTCTGGCGCGCTCATATTGCCCGAGCCTTTTTCTTTGCTCCTCAGTGTCTTTTATTTTTCTAAGAATTTTTTCTTGCCGAAGATATATCTTGGCAAGCCTTTCCGTTGTCTCTGCTGGAATTGAGGTTGTTGGCTTTGCCTTGGGTGTTGGCGTAGCAGCTTTGCCCTTACCCTTGTCCGTGTCCTTCACAATAATGCCAATGAGGTTCCTCTAGGTGGCTGGCGTAATTGTGTAGCCCTTCTCCTCGAGAGTAATGTCTTCCTCTATCATGGGCATGTCGTTTCGTCGACAAATATTGCAAATAAGAAGAGGAAAGAACAACCGTCTAGTTGATTTTAGGGCACACTTGTAAATCTCATGAATGATAATCCGACCAACATTAATCTTCCAGCCACTAAGAATTGAATACAACAAAACCAATCGGTCCTCCGAAGCGGTCTCATTGTGGGCCGTCGGCATCATACTTTCCTTGAGAAAATGGTTCCAGCCCTTTGCTTGTGGTTTAATGCCTACTCTTTTGACCGTGCGGTGCCCTTTGGAGGATATGGTCTAGTCTGTGTCCGGTTCACAAAATCTTCCAAGACAATCTTCCTCTTGGCAGTGGTCATGTTGGCGACAAACTCAGCATGCTCTTTCCCTCATCCAACTTCAGCATTGCGTTGACCTACCTCAAAATTTCTTGACAGAATTCTCTTGTCATGCCAACGTTTGGTTCTCTCATTATATAGCTTGGCATTTTCATAGGTAAGTGCGTAGAATTCTTCTAGCTCGTTGAGGTCTAACATCCTCTTTTCTTCCGTTGCGGCCCATGCCATGTCAAGTGTTCTGATTGCCCAATAGGCTTTATGTTCAAGCTCCACTAGCAGATGGCATGGTTTACCATATACAAGTTTGAAAGGTGAAGTGCCCAACAAAGTTTTGAAGGCGGTCCTATAGGCCCACAAAGCCTCATCTAGCCTCAAAGACCAATCCTTTCTCAAAGGATTTACAATCTTTTCTAGGATATTCTTGATCTACTTGTTAGAAATCTCGGCTTGCCCATTTGTGGGTGGATGATATGTTGTGGCTTTCCTTTGTTGTATCCCATACTTGCAAAAAGCTTTAGAAATTAGATTACATTTAAAATGGGCGCCCTCATCATGAATGATCGCCCGATGAGCACCAAAACGTGTAAAGATATGCTTGTGCAAAAATTTGGCAACGACCTTGGCATCATTTGTTAGCAGGGTTATAGCCCCTACCCATTTGGAAACATAGTCAACTACCACTAGGATATATATATTTCCAAAAGATGGGGGAAATTGGACCCATAAAGTCTATCCCCAAAACATCGAACAAATCCACCGGTATGATGTTCTAGAGTGGAAATTGATGTCTTCCAGAGATACTCCAGTCTGTTGGCATGGATCATATGCCTCGGTGAAGTCATGAGCATCCTTATACAACGTGGGCCAATAAAAACCTAACTGCAACACCTTGGCAGCAGTTTTTAGTCCAACAAAGTGTCCACCATATGATGCGGCATGACATGCTTGCAAAATAGCATGTTGCTCATCTTCTAGGACACAACGACGGATCACTTGATCAGCACATTGCTTGAATAGAAAAGGCTCATCCCAATAGTACTACTGAACAAAACGCAAAAAACGCTTCTTGGCATTGTAGTCCAAATCTGGTGGCATGATATTGCTTACCAAATAGTTGATGATGTTGGCAAACCATGGCACAACATCCACTGCGAGTAAATACTCATTCGAGAACTCATCTCTGATACCTTTAACCTTGTCATCCTTTCGACGATGCTCTAGTTGGGATAGATGGCCAGCTACTAAGTTTTCATTGCCCTTCTTATTTCGGATTTCGAGATTAAATTCCTATAGTAGGAGCGTCCATCGGATCAACCTCGGCTTGGCATCCTTTTTTGCTAAAAGATATTTCAATGCTGAGTGATCTATAAAAACAACTTTATTACCTATCGAATAAGGTCTAAATTTATCAAAAGCAAATACAACTGCAAGAAATTCTTCCTCAGTTGTAGTGTAATTAAGTTGTGCTTCATTAAGTGTTCTACTGGCATAGTATATGGCATGAAAAACTCTCCCACGTCGCTGTCCAAGCACTGCTCCGATGGCATAGTCGTTGGCATCGCACATGAGCTTGAAAGTCTCATTCCAGTTTGGTGCCATGACTATAAGGGCATGAACCATCTTCTCTTTAAGGATCTGAAACACTCTCAAATAGGAATCATCGAATGCAAAAGAGGCATCCTTTTCTAATAACAAGCATAAAGGTTTAGAAATTTTAGAAAAGTCCTTAATGAAATAGCGATAAAAATCTGCATGACCCAAAAAACTTCTTACACCTTTAACACTTTTGGGGAGTGTTAATTGCTTGATTACTTCAACTTTTGCTGGATCAACATCCAGTCCATTCTTGGTCACCATGTGCTCGAGAACAATGCCCTCCCTTACCATGAAGTGGCATTTTTCCCAGTTCAAGACTAGATTGGTCTCAATCCATCTCCGAAGAACTTGCTTCAAACTTAGAATGTATTCCTCAAATGTGCTACCAAACACTGATAAATCGTCCATAAATACTTCCATGTTGTGCTCAATCAAATTAGAGAAAATGGACATCATACAACGTTGAAACGTTGCCCGCGCGTTGCACAAACCGAATGGCATTCTTCTGAAGGTACATGTTCCATATGGAAAAGTGAATGTGGTCTGCTCTTGGTCATCAGGGGCTATTGCAATCTGATTATAACATAAATAACCATCTAAACACTAATCGAAAGCTTTACCTTCCAGCTTGTCTAACATATGATCGATGAAAGGCAAATGGAAGTGGTCCTTCCTCATGACTTTATTCAGCCTCTTATAATCCATGCACACTCTCCATCCTGTAATTGTTCTGGAGGGAATTAACTCATCCTTGCTATTCTGAACAACAATCATGCCACCCTTCTTTGGCACGCATTGTACTAGGCTAACCTAAGAGCTATCGGATATAGGATAGATTATTACGGCATCAAGACATTTAATAACCTCTTTTTTTATAACCTCTTTCATGCTTGGGTTCAGCCTCATCTTGCCTTCAATAGTCTTGCCACGATATTCCTCCAAAATAATCTTGTGCATGTAAATGGTTGGGCTTATCTCTCGGATATCAGCCAAGGTCCAACCCAACGCTTTCTTGTAGGTTTTTAATATTGCCAACAATCTTGCCTCATGATCATTAGTGAGATCAGTGAAAATAATCACCAGCAGAGTTGAGTTCTCACCTAAATAGGCATACTTCAAGTGTTCTGGCAGTGGCTTAAGCTCCAACTCTAGTGGTTCCTCGATTGACGATTTTAGTTTCTTTATCTCTCTGCCAGCCAATTGGAGTGGCTCAAAGTAACTAACATCTTCACTCTCAAAGGCTGGTTCTTCAAGTTCTTCAAATAGTTCAGCTATGCTGTCAAGCATACTGGCATCACATTCTGCATCTTGGCACAATTGTACCATGTCCAGAGTATAAACGACCTCCATCATCTCCTCGGCTTGACATTCATCTGATTCATCTGCACATTTCAAAGCTTGAAACACGTTAAAAGTAACATGTTGGTCATTCATTCACATGGTTAGTTCCTCTTTATGAACATTAATAAGCGCCCTACCCGTGGCAAGGAATGGCCTACCTAAAATAATTGGCACATTAGTGTCAGCCTCATAATCTAAAATGATAAAATCAGTTGGAAATATAAATCTGTCTACCTTTACCAGCACATCCTCAATCTTACCCTTGGGATGTGCATAGGATCGGTCTACCAATTGAAGTGTCACCGTGGTAGGTCTCGCTTCTATACCGAGCTTCCTGAAAACAAATAGTGGCATTAAATTGATGCTGGCTCCTAAATCACACAATGCTTTACCCATGAATTTATTGCCGATTGTACAAGGGATAGTAAAACTCCTGGATCTTTAAGCTTTGGTGGCAATCGATTCAAGATCATGGCACTACATTCTTGCGTGAGGGCAACATTTTCAAATTCTCCCAACTTCCACCTTTTTTGATAAAATGTCTTTCATGAATTTTACATAGTTAGACATTTGTTCAAGGGCCTCTACCAATGGAATATTAATTTGCAATTGCTTAATCACTTCCAAGAAGCGCTTAAATTGCTGGTACTTCTTGTGCTTCTAGAGTATGGCCAAAAATGGTGGTGGTGGATACACATATGTTGGCACTGTCGGCTTTGCGGAGGCAATGCTTGCATCCACTTTGGCATCAATTCGCTTTTTTACCTCAGTCTGCTTGTCATCTTTGTGAACATCATCGTTGGCACTGGAACTGTATCCTGCTAAGTACTAGAACTTGCATTAGAATTTGCGTTATTGTGGGCATCACCACTAGTATCATCTGCTTTGATTTTCTCCTTTTCTAATTCCATGGGCTCATCTGCTGGCACTAGTTTGCCAAATTGGCAGTCAACCGACAGCTTGACAGCCATTTCTGCCTCACAATGTTTACCACTTTGAAGGGTTATGACCTTGCACTACTCATTATCGTTGTGCTGAGCATCTTCAGTGTCACTTGGCAAAGCTCCTTGTGGGGGATTGTTGAGTGCATTCGCAAGTTGTCCCATTTGGATATCCAAATTCCGTATTGAAGCTGCTAGAGTACGAACTGTGACATCATCATGCTCTGTGTATTTTGTAAGATTGCCTCCTTGATTGAGTCTTTTCCTCTGCTAGAAATTATTTTGAACTCCTTGCGTCATGGTATTTTGGCAGAATGCTGCCATGGCATTCTAATTTTGCCTCTGGGCATTCTGGCGTTGTGCATTGTACTGGTTTCCCCACGATTTTCCCAAGCTAACTTAGGGTGCTACCTCCAACCTACATTATAAGAATTGGAGTTAGAATTATAATAACTTCTAGAATTGCCAATGAAATTTACCGACGCAGGATTGACAGGGCATTCATCTACATGGTGGTTCTCTCCACAGATAGTGCAAAATGACTCCGATACTTTAACTTCTTGGGACTCATTTTTTTTGTAAAGTTCTCACCATGTTGGTGAGGTTGGAAATCTCGGCATGGATAGATGTTAGCTCATCCAACTGCAGTTTCCCACTGGCTTTGGTTCCAGTCCCAAGTCTAGCAACATGATATTCAAAATCATTTATGGGTATCTTTTCAAGGATGCCAACAACTTTTGTTTATTTTTTGTCAAGTAATGATCCAGCTGCTGAGGCATCAACAACAGTTATTGTCTGTGCGTTCAATCTATTGTAGAAGGTTTGTATTTGGGTTCAATTTGGGAACCCATTCATAGGACACCTTCTCAACAAGTCTTTGAATCTTTCCAGGCATCATATAAGGTCTTGTCCTCGGCCTGTCTGAAGGTAATGATCTCACCACGCAGCTTGGCAATGAGCGTCGGCGGCTGAAATCTTTTTAGAAACTTTTAGTATAGATCTTCCCATGAAGTGACTGAGCCAGGTGGCAAGGAATTGAGCAACGTTTTTTCTCCATCTCTAAAAGAAAAAGTAAATAGCACTGCATCCCCAGACACTCCTAGTTGCTGAAATAATTGACATATCTCCATGAATTACTTTAAATGATGCCTTGGATCTCTAGTTAGTGCTCCATCGAACTGTTCTACATTCAAAAGAGTTGAGATCATTACGAGTTTAAGTTTGAAATTTGATGCACTTACCTCATTGCCAATAACTCCTGACATTAAACCTGTGATGTCATGTGCTGATTGTTCTACAATGGGTCTCTCTTCTTCAGCATTTTTGACGGCATTGTTATTTTGTAATGGTATTCCTCCATTGTTTGGTTGATTCTCCTAATTGTTTCAAACACCATTTACTCCTCCGTTTCCTTGATTTCCGTGATTCATCTCTCAAATCTTCTTTCTCAATCTACGCAAGGTGTGTTCAATCTCAAAGTCTAATGGTCTAACTTCCCTTTCAACACGTTTTCTGGGCATACACTGATGAAAACAAAAATAAAATAAAAACAAAAACAAAACAAGTAAAAACCTAAAAACAATTAAATCCGTTGCAATCCCCTAAAGCGACGCCAAAAACTTGTAGACTTTCTTTAACACCCCATGCATGGGCTAGGAGCGAGAGGCGTTACGCAAACAGAACACATATCATATAAACTTGTAATCAAAACATGTAAACAATAAACAATCAATCATACAATCAAAGTGCGCACATACAAATCATATAACAACATACACATAGGCGAGCCATTTAAAACCTTTATCATATAACATTTAACTTGTACTGACCTTAACTTTAACTTAACATGTCAACCCAAATCATACTAAATTACATTTGGCTAACCTATTATAACACATGTATACAACAACTCAAACACATACACATTCATATTCATTAAACAATCAACCTATTCATATAGAGATCATGTTCGAACTATAACAAAACATCATAAGCATTCGAATGGAACATAACAACCACGTTGGTTCGTTTCAATTCAACATTTAGATACATATATGATCCTAAGTTCATGACACCATAACTTATTCAACTAGTAACATAATAAGACATTCGAATCACCTTATATAATCAAGATAAACACTAGGTTCAATTCACCTAACAATGTACAATTCAACAATGATCATATAGAACCATTCGAATGACAAAGCATATAAACCATATATAAAATTAACAGTACCATATTAAGACTTGAACAAACTTAGCCATGTATATCCACTCCAACAAAGTCATACAACTTGTTCCTTATAACATAACAACTTACATGATTTTCATATGTACAATCCAAACTAACATAACCAAATTTCCAAAATGCACATGAAATTCTAACATATGACTATGCCACCATCTAGGAGTCTAAACAAAGCTATATCATACTTGTTTTCCTTCCTTGTGTTGCTCCCAGATCAAAACAAATAGTTTTGGATATCAGAGACCTGTTATTTGGAAGAAGGAAATAAGCGGTGGTAAGTACACTATGTACTTAGTGAGGTGATTCTTATAACTAGCCATTTCATTTTAAAGTCTTGTTTAATCTTGTAAGGTTACCTAACTAGGCTTCAAAGTTTACTTAGCTAGTTTACTTTGTGCATAAGTAGGCTTCGCTAGTTTACTTTCCATTCAAGTAACATCAAATACACTTGAATATAGCCATGCTTCAATACAAGCAACCAATCCAATTTAATACTCAATCCAAAATACATCAAAACAATTCATAAATGGTTTCATTCAACCATGTCAAACAAACATTTCATTCCATTTTCTTCATTTCATTCGAATAGGCTTTAGGACCATTGTGCATTCATTCAACTCACTTTATCATGTAATTTCATATAACATATCACGTAATTGTGTAACCAAATTCATGTCATCCATTATGGGTCACTACCCAAATCACATATCAAGACATATAACATATAACATGTCACTTATAATATTTAACCTTTCATGTAAGTCTTATTCAAAGATCATATCGTTTTGCCTTGGTTGAGTTGTAGACTAGATAATCAAGTCAATCGTATAACATATAACATTGGATAACCAAGGTATCAAGGTGTCTCAACACCACATATCATGTAATTGTGTAAAGAATGCATAAGCATCAATGGTGACTTACCATTAATCATATAATAAGGTGACTAACCACCTTGCGGGTTTATAGGTGACTAACCACCATCCTGATCATGTAAATGAGCTCAATGACTCTAAGGCATTCCATTCTACCGAAGGACCACTAATCAACCAAGGTCTTATATAGTCTTTTATGTCTTTAAACCAAACAACCAAGTTGTTTACAAACATCAAACAAGGCCAAACGATCATCTAATGTTAACATTTTGATTAATTCATGTAAGGTTATTCAACCATTAATTTCCAGCAATCATTAGGCAACATTTTAGTCAATCAATGCTTCAAAAATAGCACCATAACATCATACAATCAATCATTTCAAAGGCCACAATATTCATGCTTCAATCCATTTCAAAACACTAGCTACTTGTAACTAATAACTAACATTTCATAACCATTTAATTTGTTTCCTTTAGCCTTCTTCCAATTTCATTTTAATTTACCAATATAGCTTAGATTAATTTCATGCATTTTGCGATTTCAACAAACAATTTAAAGAAATGGTTAAGACACTAGTCTCAACCCTAAAGGAAACCACCCTCACAATACTCCTTTGCTTATTTTGATTCTTTGATTAGCAAGCCTTTTGCTTTCTTGCTTGCTTGTTCTAGCCTTGTTTTTCCAATAATTCCTCTTTAATTTGGTATCAAACAACCAACAACCAACATAAGACACATATTAGAATTCATTCCAACCATATTCAATCATATAAATCAATATAAACTCAATGAATTATGAAAATGCCCCTATTCTAGCAGTTTTCAGAAATATACACTAATATGTCCATAATGTTTTACACACAACTCAAAATTAGGGTTTCTTTACCATTATAGAAATATTATTTACACAGCTTTAATTTTATGTAAGGCTCATATTTTTCCTAGTTGTAGATCGATACAGTTTAACGGTTTAATACAAGGTATTTGCAGTGACCTATATTATCCACAGTTTTTAACATGTAACTTTAAGGCTCATTTCACCTATGATACAAAGCTCATTAATTTCTAAGTTTTTAACCACTTTTAAACACATATAATTATATTATTAACAAGTTCCAATAGTTTCAAAAACAGGGCATTAAGGTCCCTTAATATTTAATTTTCCCAGATGTGTTTTGATTCACTATCTAAGCATTGTATTAGCCTTAAACATATTTTTTCAAGTCATTTAACACCATTATCATGTTACTGATCACATATTATCAAGTTCCCCTGTTTCTTAGAAATCTTATCAAATTTTATAGACCTCAAATTCGTCCCTAAAGATTTCCAAAATAGTGATTAACCCAGGTAATCTCTAGATTCATTTCAAAACACAAACCGTTACTTCTAACATAATTTTTTAGACATTCTAGAAACATTTTCATGCTTCCAAGACCACTATCTTATAGTATTTTCATCCTCAACAACTTTTCTCTGCAGAAGGTTTTCTAATTCGAACTCTAACATTGCAAAAAATCCATTTTAATCTAGGTGCTCCTTTTAGTATGAATCTGGACAGATTCATGTTCTAAATTTCATGCATGCAAATTTCTAGATTTCTAATCAATATAGTATGTTCTAAATGCTTATAACACATTACTAAACATCTCTAAACATGAATTTCAACCTATCATAGCCAATACATCAACCAAATATCATCAAGAACATCAAACAAAAATGTTGGACAATATCGATACTTACATGTATACATGCATGATTACTTTAAGCTAACCCACTTAATTTCCTTCACATGCATGTGTTTCTAAGACTTCAACTATGGTAGTTTTAGGGAGTTACAATCTCGGCATGAATGATTATTTACTGGCAATAGGGCGTAAAAGATATTGGAAAAGTGTTGGCATAATGCGAAGAAAATCTATTGCGTTCAAGTTTACATGGTCTGTTAGTAATACAACAGTTAAGCTGAGTGTCAATCCCATATGGATTGCGTTCCAGAGTTTAATTGCTTAGCCAAGTACTTGCTTTGTGAAAAAGTTTGTTTTGATTGGAAGTGGTTTTGAAGTGACTAATAAGAAAAGAAATAAATTAAAGTAAAGTCGAAGGCAATAAATGTGTTTTAGCAAATGACGAGCGTTGGCAAAGAGTGCCTAGTTTTTCACGCTAATTGTGTCATGCCAGCCTTTAATAAATCGTGCCTTGGCATTGTTTGCCGAGCAGATTCAAAGATAGCAGTGCCTCCGTTGATGGCATTTCCCTAAATTAAAAATGGAAAAACCCTTATAAGTCTATAGTGCATGTTTTTTCATAAATCAATTCGATTAAGTTCCAATCTTTACTCCTAAGGGGTAGATTTCACTCCCGAAGTAAGTTCATCTACTTGAACATCTTCTTTCGAGACATCTCTTCTTAGTATCAAGATATTGATTGTTGCCACCCAAGTCAGTTATGATATTGAATTGCAATAAGCCAACTATGCCAGCTGTCGCTTGGCATAATATTTTAAAAAGGGAGTGCCAGTTGTCTCTTGGAAAAACACTTAAAAATAATGAACATGCTAGATGTGAAAAATAGTGCCGAGGCAGTATTGATTTATTAAAAACTAAACATAAAAAAACAGCGTTCAAACGCAAACATCCCTCACCAATTATGAAATCAGTTCATGGTGAGGGTATCAACCAAAAACCATAATCTTTTTTAACAACCATCATCATAAAAACTAAGAAAAATAACAACAAAGAGGGTGGGATAGAAGAGGGTCTCTCGATGCAGCTCTTCACGGCCAGGCTCCCAAATGTTGCACCCTATCTCCGATCACTCTCCTCAATTCTCCACGTCTGCTTCATTTTACTTTGTTTTGGTTTAAATAGGACTCCATGGATAGCCTAGGATTATCTTGGATTTGAATTTGAACGTGCACAGGTAAGGAAGGTGGTCATCTTATCTGGCGTTTAAATCCTAAGGCTGATCAGGTTAGGGCTGACGTCATCGCGCCATCACTCTTCTAGCATTGCAACTTGGCATGGAACTGCCAATTGTGCTTGGCACTGCTTGTATGCTATTTTCTTGGATATTGATCCACTCCCTATATTCTCGCAGCCAGTCTAGTCCTATTTTTTGGGGTCAATATTTTCTTGGACTGGCATCAAATGTTCTTCTCTACCAACCGGTGCTTGGCATTAAAGGTCCTTCTACACCAATGACAACTCGGCATCCTCCTTGGCGTCGTCTACTGCTCCTGCTCTGCCAGCTGCTGTGTTATCAGCTATGCCAACCTGCAAAAAGGTGCCAAACACAACCCCTTCACACTGGCATAGCACTAAATCCTAACTCTTTCTGCAATGCATGATTTTATAACTCCTTTCCTTATTTTGATTCTTTGAATAACAAGCCTTTTCCCTTCTTGCTTGCTTGTTCCGGCCTTGTTTCTTTCAATAATTCCTCTTCAATTTGGTCTTAAACAACCAACATAAGACACATATTAGAATTCATTGCAACCATATTCAATCATATTAATCAATATAAACCCAATGCATTATGAAACTGCCCCTATTCTGACAGTTTTGAGTACTATAAATAATCTGTCCATACATTTTTACACACAACTCCAAATTAAGAGTTCTTTACCATTCTAGAAAGCTTATTTACACAGCTTTAATTCTATGTATGGCTCATATTTTTCCTAGTTCTAGATCGATACAGTTTAATGGTTTAATACAGGGTATTTGCAGTAACCTATATTGTCCACAATTTTTAACATGTAACTTTAAGGCTCATTTCACCTATGACACAAAGCTCATTAAATTCTGAGTTTTAACCACTTTTAAACACATCTAATAATATTATTAAAAAGTTACAATAGTTTCAAAAATAGGGCATTAAGGTCCCTTAGTAATTAATTTTCCCACATGTGTTCTGATTCACTATCTAAGCATTGTATTGGCCTTAAACATATTTTTCAAGTCATTTAACACCTTTACCATGTTAATAATCATACATTATTAGGTTCCCCTATTTATTATAAATTTTACCAAATTTTATAGACCTCAAATTCGTCCCCAAACATTTCCGAAACAGTGATTAACCCAGGCAGTCTGTAGTTTCATTTCAAAACACAACCCGTTACTTCTAACATAATTTTTTAGACATTGAAGAAACATTTTCATGCTTCCAAGACCTCTATCCTATATTATTTTTCATCCTCTACAACGCTTCTCTTCAAAAGATTTTCTAATTCGAACTCTAACATGGCCAAATATCCGTTTTAATCCAGGTGCTCATTTTAGTACGAAACTGGACAGATTCATGTTCTAAGTTTCATACATGCAAATTTCCAGATTTCTAATCAATCTATCATGTTCTAAATGCTTATAACACATTACTAAACATATCTAAACATGAATTTAAACCTATCACAGCCAATACATCAAACAAATATCATCAAGAATATCAAACAAAAATGTTGGACAATATCGATACTTACAGATATACATGCATGATTACTTTAAGCTAACCCACTTAATTTCCTTCACATGCATGTGTTTCTAAGACTTCAAATCTCCAGATTTTACTTGTTTCTCAACTCTCTCTCCTTCTTTGTTTAGGTGGAAAAGATGAAGCAAAAAGAAAGTGTAAACAATTTGTTTACACATGTGGTAATATTTTCCTTTGTTGGATGATTCTTCCTTTAGAATATGACACATGGAATGGCTTATTACCACATAAATTCCACTAAAATTCCACTTACAAAATATTACTTTTTTAATTCTCACTAATAACCTATTTTCTTGTTCCTTTAACTTCTCACAGTGTTTCACATTTTAGGTTAAAACCTCTTTTGTACCGTATTACAGGTTATACTACATTCGTACCACATTATAGGTTAAAAATTACTTTTGCACAACATTTCAGGTTGCACAATACTCGTATCACTTTATAGGTTACAACCTGTTTTTACCCAACATTTCAGGTTGCACAATACTCATATCACTTTATAGGTTACAACCTGTTTTTACACAACCTTTCAGGTTACAACCTATTTTTATCTTCTTTATTACCTAACTTAGGGATTTTCAACTAAGGTAGTTTTAGGGTGTTACAACTCCTCATCCTTTAAAAACAAATTCTCCCTCGAATTTACCTGAATTGAACAGATAAGGATATTGCTTCTTCATCGTGTCCTCGGGTTCCCACGTCGCTTCTTCGACGTTATGATCCGTCCATAGAATTTTAACGAGGGGAATATTCTTATTGCGAAGTCTTTTGACTTCTTGATCAAGAATTCGAACAGGTTCTTCTTCGTATGAAAGATCAGGATTGAGCTCAACTTCTTCGGGCTCAAGAATGTGACTGGGATCAGATCAGTATCGTTGGAGCATAGACACATGGATGACATTATGAATCTTATCGAACTCGGGAGGTAGAGCGAGTCAATACGCTACGAAATTGATTATTTCAACAAGCTCGAAAGGTCCAATGAATCGAGGACTTAGCTTTCCTCGTTTTTCAAAGCGAAAAACTTTCTTCCATTGAGACACCTTAAGGAATACCTTGTCACCGATTTCATGTTGGGTGTCTCTACGCTTCAGATCAGTGTATGACTTGTCTATCGAAGGCTTGCTTTAATCGGGAATGGATAATCTGAATTTTTTCTTTGGTTTCCCGAAGCAATTGTGGTCCTAACACCTTATTATCACTGAGTTTGAACCAGCATAAGGGAGTTCTATATTTTCGGCCGTACAACGCTTCATAGGGAGCCATCTGAATAGATCGTTGGTTGCTGTTGTTGTAGGCGAATTCAACCAGAGGCAACGATTTCTCCTAATTCTTTCTGAAGTCGATTATACAAGCTCTGAGCATATCTTCAAGAACTTGAATTACTCACTCAGATTAACCATCGCTTTGTGGTTGGAAGGTTGTGCTACGGTTTAGCTTAGTTCCGAGCGCTTTATGTAATGCTTTCTAAAATCGAGCTGTGAACTGGGGATCTCGATTGGAGACTATTGAGATTGAGACTCCATGTAAACGAATAATTTCTCAGATATATAGCTCGGCTAAAGCTTCAAGACTAAGATTCATTCGTACCAGAATGAAGTGAGCAGATTTGGTGAATCGATCAATGATTACCCAGATGGCATCACTCTTTCTTGGCGTGCAAGGCAAACCAGTAACAAAGTCCATTGTGATTCGTTCCCATTTCCATTGTAGAAATTCAATAGGTTGAAGCAATCTTGTAGGAACACGATCTTCGGCTTTGATTCGTTGACAGTTCAAACACATGGAAACGAAGTCGTTGATAGCCGTTTTCATTCCTGACCACCAATACAAGGGATTGAGATCCTTGTACATATTAATCGATCCAGGGTGGATCGAAAAAGAACTTTGGTGTGGTTCACTTAAGATCTCATCTTGAAATTCTTGATTGTTAGGAATACAGATTCTATCTTTGAAATAGAGAAGACAATTCTACTTAATAGAGAAGTCGAGATTAGACTCAAGCTTAGATATGATCTTCTGAAGTTCCGGATCAACTTGTTGAAGATCTTTGATTCTCAAAATCAGAGTGGATTGAATTTGAAGTTCACAGAGAAAATTCTGAGCTTTGCATAGTCGGAAATGTGCATTGATAGCCAAGGAAGCAAGGTTCAGTTTTTGACTCAGGGCGTCGGCAACCAGGTTGGCTTTTCCTGGGTGATAATCTATGATCAAATCGAAATCTTTGAGCAATTCTAACCATCTCCTTTGTCTCAGATTTAGATCTTTTTGAGTGAGTAAATATTTCAGGCTCTTTTGATCGGTGAACAACTTGCATCTTTCACCGTACAAGTAGTGTCGCTAGATTTTAAGCGCGAACACAATAGCTGCAAGCTCGAGATCATGAGTTGGATAATTCAATTCATGTGACTTTAATTGTCGTGATGTGTATGTTATCACGTTTCCTTCTTGCATCAGAACACAACCATGTCCCGAATGCGATGCATCATTGTACACAAGGAAATCTTTACCCGATTCAGGTTGAATAAGGACCAGGGCATGTGTCAGGGCTTGTTTGAGTTGGTCGAAGCTTCGCTGCTGCTTTTCCGACCACTCGAATGCTTCGTTCTTTCGGAGGAGTTTGGTTAGCGGCGTGGCAATCACTGAGAACCCTTTCACAAATCTTTGATCCTTTCCAGAGGATATTTATTCTTGATGGTTACTTTGTTACGCTACCAGTAATCGATGTAAAGACGCATCGTACCGTTTTTCTTTTTCACAAACAAGACAGGAGCACCCCGGGGAGATGTAGTGGGTCGAATGAATCCCTTATCCTCAAGTTCTTGAATTTTCTTCTTCAATTCTTTCAGTTCAATAGGTGTCATCCAATAGGGCATAATGGACACAAAGATTAGTTCCGGGTTGAACTTTGATCTTGAATTCAACTTCCCGAGTTTGAGGTAGCCAGGGAGTTACTCGAGAAAAACATCGGTAAATTCAGATACAACACGCATTTCAATTAGACCGAAGTCAAGTTCATCTTGTAGTGCCATAGCGGCGAAAATAGAGGTTGGTTTCTTGTCTATCAATAGGATGGATTCTTTTCCTAAACCTCGTAAGTATAACCTTTGGTTTTGAAAGTCTATCCAAGCTTCATGTTTTCCCAACCAATCTAGTCCTAAAACTAGATCGAATTCACATTTAGGCAACACGTATAGATCACAAGAGAAAGGAACATTTCAAATAGTGATTTGGCAGTCTCTACTGATCAAGTTAATTGGCAAGTTTCCTCATATCGGGTTTGAAACTACAAGGCTTGATTTTACTATTTCAGGCTTCAAGTTTAGTTCATCAAGTAGATAGGAACAAATAAAAAATGGGTTGACCCCGAATCAATAAAAGCATAAACATGCTTAAGGTTAATTTCAACCGTACCCGCAATAACATCGGGAGACTCTTCTTCATCCTTGCCTCGGATGTGATAGAAACGAGTTGGGGCTTGAGATTCTTGATGGGTTACTACTTTTGAATGGGAGCCTCTACCTCTCCCCTGATTTCAGGACTGAGCTTGTCTCAGATTCTGGTTTTGATTGAAAGGTGCAGGACTCAGTTTAGCAGAATTCCGAGTAGGAGCGTAACTAGTTTTTCTTGGACAGACTCGGATGTAGTGATCATCGCCACCACAAGCAAAATAGAGGTTTGATTGATATCGACATTGAACGAGATGCTACTTCTGACAGAATTTACAGTTTGGAATTTTTTCTGTTTTTCCCATGCTGTGAACAAAAACAACTGGAATTGCCATCTTGCTCGTATGCTGAGACTTGGATGGATAGTTACCTAGGGTAACTGGAGAATAAGTCAAAGAGGCTTCCTTCTGAGATTTGTGTTTCTTCGACCACCGAAATTTATCATCATTCTTATGCTTATTATCAACCCGATATCCACTCTTTCTCTTCTCGGCGGCTTTCATCTTAGCTTCTGTATCAATATCTCAGTTTATTAGGATTTGGAAATCTGTGATTCCCAGAGCTCTGAACATTGGACTCAACTCGTCATTTAGTCCGTCAATAAACATCTTGCACTTATCTTTCTCGCTTTTGATATAGTCCGAGATGTATTTATAGTACTTGCAGAAGTCAGCCACATATTGTTCAATAGACCGGTTAGCATGTTTTAGATATAAGAACTTCTTTCTCCGCTCAGTTAGATACTACTCACTAATATACTTCTTTTTGAATTCTTGTACAAAGAAATTCCATGTTACTGAATCTGCAGGGGCAGTCAGTGTTGTGGTCTCCAATCATCTTAGTGCTTCATCAGATAAGAGTGCAACAACACACTCGAGTTTATGCTCATCCGAGCACTGGAGTTGCTTAGATAGAATTTGATTTGTTCTATCGAGCCAATGCTCGGCTTCTTCTGGCTTCTCCTCATTTTCTCCCTTGAAAGTATAAGCACAATGATGAGCGAGTTTGTCAATCGGGGCTCGATTAGGAGCAACAACATGGATTGATTGCTCTTGTTTCATATTTATCAGAAGTTGATTGAACATCTCCTTCATGCTAAGGAGACATTTCCTTTGAGCAAATTGTAATCTCGGATTTTCTAGAGGTGGAGGGATTTGCTCTCGCGTCTGTTCAGGCTGAACCGGGGGTTGCATACCTACGATGTCCCCGTTGTTAGAGGATTCTCTGCGACTTTCATTCTCCCGAGCCAAATTTGTTGCAGATATTCTATTAAGATCAAACATATCGGAATTCAGAAAGCAGCTTACGCAAGCAATTCGATATAAGACTCCTATGTGGCATAATAAGATCATATACGATGCAATAGGCCTGGTTTAGTCCGAGAATCGGTTAAATCGAAGCTCTGATACCAATTTATGTAACACCCCATGCCCAGGTTAGGAGCGAGAGGTGTTACGCAAACAGAACACATATCATATAAACTTGTAATAAAAACATGTAAACAATAAACAATCAATCAGACAATTAGAGTGTGCACATACCAATCATATAACAACATACACATAGGTGAGCCATTTAAAACCTTTATCATATAACATTTAACATGTACAAACCTTAACTTTTACTTAACATGCCAACCCAAATCATACTAAATTACATTTGGCTAACCTATTATAACACATGTATACAACAACTCAAACACGTATACATTCATATTCATTAAACAATCAACCTATTGATATAGAGATCATGTTCAAACTATAAGAAAACATCATATGCATTCGAATGGAACATAACAACCACGTTGGTTCGTTTCAATTCAACATTTAGATACATATATGATCCTAAGTTCCTGACACCATAACTTATACAACTTGTAAGATAATAAGACATTCGAATCACCTTATATAATAGAGATAAACACTAGATTCAATTCACCTGACAATGTACAATTCAACAATGATCATATAGAACCATTCGATTGATAAAGCATATAAACCATATATAACATTAGCAATACCATATTAAGACTTGAACAAACTTAGCCATGTATATCCTCTCCAACAAAGTCATACAACTTGTTCCTTATAACATAACAACTTACCTAACTTTCATAAGTACAATCCAAACTAACATAACCAAATTTCCAAAATGCATGTGACATTCTAACATATAACTATGCCACCATCTAGGAGTCTAAACAAAGCTATATCATACTTGTTTTCCTTGCTTGTGTTGCTCCCGGATCAAAATAGATAGCTTTGGATATCAGAGGTCTGTTATTTGGAAGAAGGAAATAAGAGATGGTAAGTACACTATGTACTTAGTGAGGTGATTCTTATAACTAGCCATTTCATTTTAAAGTCTTGTTTAATCTTGTAAGGTTACCCAACTAGGCTTCAAATTTTACTTAGCTAGTTTACTTCGTGCATAAGTAGGCCTAGCTAGTTTAGTTGCCATTCAAGTAACAACAAATACACTTGAAAATGGCCATGCTTCAATACAAGCAACCAATCCAATTTAATACTCAATCCAAAACACATCAAAACAATTCACAAATGGTTTCATTCAACCATGTCAAACAAACATTTCATTCCATTTTCTTCATTTCATTCGAATAGGCTTTAGCACCATTGTGCATTCATTCAACCCACTTTATCATGTAATTTCATATAACATATCACGTAATTGCGTAGCCAAATTCATTCATCCATTATGGGTCACTATCCAAATCACATATCAAGACATATAACATGTCACTTATAATATTTAACCTTTCATGTAAGTCTTATTTAAAGATCTTATTGTTTTGCCTTGGTTGAGTAGTAGACTAGGTAATCAAGTCAATCGTATAACATATAACATTGGATACCCAAGGTATCAAGGTGTCTCAACACCACATATCATGTAATCGTGTAATGGATGCATAAGCATCATTGGTGACTTACCACCAATCATATAATAAGGTGACTAACCACCTTGCGGGTTTATAGGTGACTAACCACCATCATGATCATGTAAATGAGCTCAATCACTCTAAGGCATGCCATTCTACCAAAGGACCACTAATCATCCAAGGTCTTATATAGTCTTTTAAGTCTTTAAACCAAACAACCAAGTTGCTTACAAACATCAAACAAGGTCATATGATCATCTAATGTTCACATTTTGATTAATTCATGTAAGGTTATTCAACCATTAATTTCTAGACAGAATTAAGCAACATTTTACTCAATTAATGCTTCAAAAACAGTAGCATAACATCATACAATCAATCATTTCAAAGGCCACAATATTCATGCTTCGATCCATTTCAAAACAGTAGCTACTTGTAACTAATAACTAACATTTCATAACCATTTAATTCGTTTCTGTTAGCCTTCTTTCAATTCCATTTTAATTTACCAATATAGCTTAGATTCATTTCATGCATCTTGTGATTTCAACAAACAATTTAAAGAAGTTGTTAAGACACTAGTCTCAACCATAAAGAAAATTACACTCACAATACTCCTTTGCTTATTTTGATTCTTTGATTAGCAAGCCTTTTCCCTTCTTTCTTGCTTGTTCCAGCCTTGTTTCTTCCAACAATTCCTCTTCAATTTGGTATTAAACAACCAACAACCAACATAAGACACATATTAGAATTCATTCCAACCATATTCAATCATATAAATCAATATAAAGTCAATGCATTATGAAAATGCCCCTATTCTGGAAGTATTGAGCAACATACACTAACATGTCCATAATATTTTACACACAACTCCAAATTAGGAGTTCTTTACCATTCTAGAAAGCTTATTTACACAGATTGAATTTTATGTAAAGCTCATATTTTTCCTAGTTCTAGACCGATAAAGTTTAATGGTTTAATACAAGGTATTTGCAGTGACCTATATTGTCCACAGTTTTTAACATGTAACTTTAAGGCTCATTTCTCCTATGATACAAAGCTCATTAAATTCTGAGTTTTAACCACTTTTAAAAACATCTAATAATATTATTAACAAGTTCCAATAATTTCAAAAAACAGGGCATTAAGGTCCCTTAATAATTAATTTTCCCAGATGTGTCCAGATTCACCATCTAAGCATTGTATTGGCCTTAAACATATTTTTTCAAGTCATTTAACATCATTATCATGTTACTAATCATATATTATTAGGTTCTCCTGTTTCTTATAAGTTTTACCAAATTTTATATATCTCCAATTCGTCCCTAAAGATTTCGAAAATAGTTATTAACCCAGGCAGTCTCTAGTTTCATTTCAAAACACAACTCGTTACTTCTAACAAAATTTTCTAGACATTCCAGAAACATTTTATGCTTTCAAGACCTCTATCTTATAGTATTTTTCATCCTCTGCAACTTTTCTCTTCATAAAGATTTCTAATTTGAACTCTAACATTGCCAATAATATATGTTTTAATCCAGGTGCTCCTTTTTCTACGAAACTGGACCGATTCATGTTCTAAGTTTCATGCATGCAAATTTCCAGATTTCTAATCAATCTAGCATGTTCTAAATGCTTATAACACATTGCTAAACATCTCTAAACATGAATTTCAACCTATCATAGCCAATACATCAACCAAATATCATCAAGAACATCAAACAAAAATGTTGGACAGTATCGATACTTACATATATACATGCATGATTACTTTAAGCTAACCCACTTAATTTCCTTCACATGCATGTGTTTCTAAGACTTCAAATCTCTAGATTTTACTTGTTTCTCAACTCTCTCTCCTTCTTTGTTTAGGTGGAAAAGATGAAGCAAAAAGAAAGTGTAAACAATTTGTTTACTCATGTGGTAATATTTTCCTTAGTTGGCTGATTCTTCCTTTAGAATAGGACACATGGAATGGCTTATTACCACATAAATTCCACTAAAATTCCACTTACAAAATATTACTTTTTTAATTCTCACTAATAACCTATTTTCTTGTTCCTTTAACTTCTCACAGTGTTTCACATTTTAGGTTACAACCTCTTTTGTATCGTATTACAGGTTATACTACATTCGTACCACATTATAGGTTACAAATTACTTTTGCACAACATTTTAGGTTGCACAATACTCGTATTACTTTATAGGTTACAACCCGTTTTTACACTACATTTCAGGTTGCACAATACTCATATCACTTTATAGGTTACAACATGTTTTTACACAACCTTTCAGGTTAGAAGCTATTTTTATCTTCTTTATTACCTAACTTAAGGATTTTCAACTAGGATAGTTTTAGGGCATTACACTCTCGGCGTGAATGGTTATTTACTGGCAATAGAGCGTAAAAGATATTGGAAAAGTTTTGACTTAGTGCCAAGAAAATTTATTGCGTGCAAGTATACACAGTTTGTAAGTAATACAATGGTTAAGCTGAGTGTCGATCCCACATGGATTGCGTTCAAGGGTTTAATTGCTTAGCCAAGTACTTGCTTTGTGAAAAAGATTGTTTTGATTGGAAGTGGTTTTGAAGTGACTAATAAGAAAAGAAATAAAATAAAGTATAGTCGAAGGCAATAAATGTGTCTTAGCAAATGACGAGTGTTGGCAACGAGTGCCTGGTTTTTCACGCTAATTGTGCCATTCAAGCCTTTAATAAATCGTGTCTTGGCATTGTTTGCCGAGTAGATTCAAAGATATGGAAAAACACTTGTATGTCTATAGTGCATGTTTTTTCATATACCAGTTCAATTAAGTTCCAATCCTTACTCCTAAGGGGTAGATTTCACTCCCAAGGTAAGTTCATCTACTTGAACATCTTCTTTCGAAACATCTCTCTTTAGTATCTAGAAATAGATTGTTGCCACCCAAGTCAGTTATGATATTGAGTTGCAATAAGCCAACTATTCCAGCTGTCGCTTGGCATAATATTTTAAAAAGGGAGTGTATGTTGTCGCTTGGCAAAACACTTAAAAATAATGAACATGCTAGAGAGGAAAAATAGTGTCGAGGCAGTGTTTATTTATTAAAAACTAAATATAAAAAACAGCATTCAAATGCAAACACCCCTCACTAATTATGAAATCGGTTCATGGTGAGGGTATCAACCAAAAAATCATAATCGTTTTTAACAACCATCATCATAAAAACTAAGAAAAATAACAACAAAGAGGGTGGGCTAGAAAAGGGTCTCTCGATGCAGCTCTTCACGGCCAGGCTCCCAAATGTTGCACCCTATCTCCGATCGCTCTCCTCGATTCTCCACGTCTGCTTCATTTTACTTTGATCGGGTTTAAATAGGATTTCTTGGATAGCCTAGGATTATCTTGGATTTGAATTTGAATGTGCACGGATAAGGAAGGTGATCATCTTATTCGGCGTTTGAATCCTAAGGCGGATCAGGATAGGGTTGACGTCATCATGCTATCACTCTTCTTGCATTGCAACTTGGCATGGAACTGCCAATTATGCTTGGCACTACTTGTCTGTTATTTTCTTGGATATTGATTCACTCCCTATTTTCTCGCAGCCTATTCTAATCCTATTTTTTTGGGTCAACATTTTCTTGGACTGGCATCAAATGTTCTTCTCTACCGATCGATGCTGGGCATTAAAGGTCCTTCTGCACCAATGACAACTTCGCATCCTCCTTGGTGTCGTCTCCTGCTCCTGCTCTACCAGCTCATGTGTCATCAGCTATGCCAACCTACAAAAAGGTGCCAAAAACAACCCCTTCACTCTAGCATAACACCAAATCCTAACTCTTTCTACAATGCATGATTTTACAACCTAAATGTAGCTAAATGTACTCAAAAGACAAGAAAGAGCATGTGAAATAAGCATAAAATTGAATACTTTTGGAGCATCAACAATACACTTCTTCATTTATAAAACCATTTAAAAATGCACTTTTTATATCCATTTGAAAAATCTTGAATTCATGATAACATGCAAATGCATGAAGCATCCTAATAGCTTCCATTCTAGCTACGGTTGCATAGGTTTCATCAAAACCGATTCCTTCTTCTTGAGTGTAATCTTGAGCAACAAGTCTAGCCTTGCTTCTCAGTATGTTACCAATCTCATCTACTTTGTTTCTAAAAACCCATTTAGTTCCTATGGTAGATTTATTACTAGGCCTATCAATTAATGTCCATACTTCTCTCAAATTGATTCAACTCTTCTTGCATAGCTAATATCTAATAATCATCATTTAAGCTTCTTTGATATTTTTAGGCTCTATGCATGAGATAAATGCAACAAAATTACATGTATTTCTAAGAGATCTAGTGGTTACCTCTTTGGATGGATCACCCAAAATCTCACCACCTTTGACATAGTTAAACTCCCTTGGGTAGGTCACCTCCTTTTCCTCTAGAGTTGTATCCTTCAAAGCTTCTAGAGGTGAATCTTGTGCTTCTTCATTACTTGGAACTTCATCCACCTTTGATGATTGTCCTCCACCATCATTGGCATCAAAAATTCCTACATCATCATCATCACAAGAATCCTTCCTCGAAAACCACATGTATAGACTCTTCTACTACTAAAGTTCTCTTGTTAAATACACGATAGGCTTTAGAGTTTAAAGAATAAACTGGAAAAATAGCTTCATCAATTTTAGCATCAAATTTGCCTAAATTGTCCTTTCCATTGTTTAAAACAAAACATTCACATCCAAAAGGATGAAAATAGCTAATGTTAGGCTTTTTTCTTTTAAGAAGCTCATAAGATGTTTTCTTTAAAATATGCTTATTCATTATACGGTTGACAATGTAACAAGAGGTATTTGTGGCTTCCGCCCAAAAATACTTAGGCAAATTATTTTCACAAAGCACGGTTCTAACTATTTCTTCTAAAGTTCGATTTTTCCTTTCAGCAACCACATTTTTTTAGGTATGCGAGGAGAGGAAAATTTATGGCTTATACAATTTGAATTACAAAACTCCTCAAAACCTAGATTTTGAAATTCAGTTCCATGATCCCTCCTAATTTGAGAAATAGAGTGATCAACATCATTTTTGAGTTACTTTTGAAAATGTGATGAATTTTTATAAAGCCTCATCCTTGGTACTTAAGAATAGAACCCCAAGTATATCTAGAATAGTCATCAACTAAGACAAATGCATATGATGTTCCACCCAAACTCATTATTCTAATAGGGCCAAAAAGATCCATGTAGATCAATTGCAAAACTCTACTTGTAGAAACATCATTAATAGGCTTAAAAGAAACTCTTTTGTGTTTGCCTTTTGCACAACCATCGCAAATTTTTTTTCATATGTAAACTTTATTTTTGGCAAACCTCTTACAAGATCATTTGAAATCAACTTTTCTAAAACACTCATACTTGCATGCCCTAGTTTTCTATGACATAACCATGAATCATGCTCATCTTTAACAACAAAACATGCATTTGAAATATGAATGTAATCTAGATGCACCATGTATATGTTTCCTATGCGATGGCCAATAAGCACAATTTTGTTAGTTTCCATGTTAATAATTTTGCAACCATTTAAATCAAAAATAACATTGAAACCTTTATCGCAAAGTTGGCTTATGCTCAAAAGATTATGCTTAAGACCATTGACATTTAAGACATTATCAATAAGGATAGAAGAGTGATTTCCAATGGAACCAATTCCTTCAATGTGGCCTTAGGAGTTGTCACCAAATGTTACTACTCCTCCACTCTTTGGTTTTAACTCCAAGAATCGACTCTTGTCACCGGTCATGTGTCTCGAGCATCCACTATCAAGGTACCATGAATTTGCACATGAAGCTTTGGCCTTGTAGCAATGCTCCCCATACAAACAAAGAATTACTTCTTGATTTTTGGTACCCAAATCATTTTGGGTCCATGAGTATTAGCTCCAAAAACTTGGTTCTCTTGGGAATCCAAGTAGAAATAGCACTAATATTATTAGAAGCGACTAGTTCCTTAGGATCCAAACACTTCTAATCCTCTTACCATATGAGGGCCTTTGGAAGCCTCTTTGCTTGTAGCCACCAAAGCTTCTTTTCACATAGTTTTGTTTTGAAAATTGTCCTTTTTCAAAACTAGATTTCCCAACTTTGCTTAAGGAAGCTTTGAGATCACCAACTTTCTTTTGGCGATCATCATGAACTTTGGAGAGAAGGTTGTGTAAATCTTCATTTTTCAGTTTAAAATCAATTTGTTTTTCTTGTAAATCAAGAACCTTCTTCTCAAGTTCAAAATTAGTTTTGGATAAAGAATCATTTTGATTTTTTAAATAAAAAATGTTTTCATTTTTTTTCTTCAAGAGAGATCTTTTATATTTCAAAACTAATTCGTCATAAACCTCTTGTAACTCATCATAAGCTTCTTGAAGCTCATCAAATGTAAATTCAAAAGTAGATGAGTTAGAGGTTACCCTAGGATCCTATTCTAGAGCCATGAGACAAAGATTGGCCACTTCTTGCTCCTCTTCATCGAATGATTCATCGTCACTCTAAATAGCAACATGAGCCTTGAGTTTCTTCTTCTTCTCGAAGCTTCTTTTTTTAGCTGGGGACATTCAAACTTGATGTGCCTCGGTTTCTTGCACTCATAGCAAACTATTAGATCATTCTCTTTGATAAGTGCCCAAAAGTCCTATATTTTTACCCCTTTTACATGGCAATTATCACTCAACTTACACCCATTTGAGCTGCATTATGGCCCTTAATGCATTAATTTCATGATTTATGCCTTTGATCCTTATATTTTGTTTATTCTATGAAAAATGTACTGTTTGATGCATGTTTGGTATTTTTGCAGATTTGCATGCCGCGAGGGCAGGCGATGCTGTGCGGGTACTGAAGAACAAGGAAGGATAAGGCAGAACCAGCTAGTGTCAGACCCTAATTGAGCCAAGCCACAACTGACAGCCTCTACTGAGGGAAGCTGGTGAAGCCTTGTGGAGCAGAACCAGTCACAGACCCATGCGAGGCAGCAGAATGCCATGCCGCGGTCGTGTACAACTCAACTTGTCGAAGGGCAAAATAGGCAAAGTGGCAGCCGATTTGTAGAGCGTTAAATGCTAGATTTTTCTACACACTTTGCGTGACAGTTGGATCTCAAGAAGAGGAAGAAAACATGAAAGGAAGGATAAATTTGAACTTTTGGCCAAAAGTGTATAACGTATTAAATTAAAGAGATTCACCTCTCTAATAAAGTTAAGTCCAAGTCCAACTTAACTTCCTCTCCAAGAAGGATTTGTGCCTACAACTTCCCCTATATAAAGGAGGCTTGCCACCATCATCAAGGGACGTTGTAAAGAGAGACGAGAGAGCTTAGGATTTAGATTGTGTTTCTTTCCATTCATTATGTTCTAATTTTCCTTAGGGTTAGGATTAGTTTGTTTAGTAGTCGTGTGAAGACTATTGTACTTTCTTTAAGTTCTTAATGTAAATAAGTTAAGGTTTGCTTATTCTTGGCTTTAATCATTCTTGCATACTTATCTAAAGAGAGTTTGTGAGATTATTTATTTGTTCAATATTGAGAGAGTTGAACTTACGAAATGATTAAGCACGATTTTCATCCCACGAGGTGTTAACTAACTCGACCTAGAGATAGGTTAAGAGTTTCAGAGCGTGTGATTGGTTGGTGTTTGTCTTAGGTTTACGCTGAGAGTTATGGTCAAAGTTCAACCATCAACAGTGTTTCGAGCTTAGAGATAAGGAGGAATCATTCAAGGAAGCTTTGCCGAACCTTAACATCATATGCCCAAGAGCAAGAGATTGCCACGACAATGATTCAACCTTTGCGGCCGTGGCAGGGACAGAGGTTACTGCCGCATCAATTTTGTGTTGTTGCATTCAAGAATGAAGACAAGTCAATATGATTCCATGCTACGTCGCATTTTAATCCGGCCTATTCTCTCAACTTGATTTTCTCTTTACTTTATTTTCTGGCTTATTTCAGTTTTAGTATTTTAGTTTATTCAATCAACCCAACTCATCTGTGTTTTTACTTTAATTGTTTTGCATTGCAAGGAAGTAAGACAAAAAGGCTAGCTCAACCCTAGTAGAGACGATACTCGATATACTTATTATTATATTACTTGAGGCGTGTACACTTGCACTATTGTGGGGCACTTTTACACGAACATCACTCTTCTTCTTTGTTCTTGTTCTTGAAATCCCCTTTTCGATGAAACTTTCTTCCTCGGTTGGATTTCATGAAATGAGTGAAGCCTTTGGCTAGCATAGCCAATTCTTCATCTTCCTCTTAACAATAATCGCTCTCCTCTTGTGAAGCTTTGAGAGCAATTCCTATCTTCTTTTTCTCCACTTCCTTCTTCTCCATCTTCTTCTCTTATTCTACTCCTTTCTTCATTATCTCATGAGTGAGAAGAGACCCCATAAGAGCATCTAGCTTCATGATCTTGAGATCCTTAGCTTGAATGATGACGATTCTCTTTCCATCCCATGACTCGAAATGAGAGTAGACGAGCTTCCGAACAAGCTTGTCTTCCGGAATGACTTCTCTTAGACCCTTAAGCCCTTTGAAGTTTACGGAGAATCTATCGAACATCTTGGTGATGTCCTCATCCAGTTCCATTTTGAAGTTCTAAAAAACTCAAGTTGAGAAGTCTAATCTTGGTCTCATTGACATCGTTGTGCATTCATAGGTGGTCTCGAGCTTGTCCCATATCTCCTTTGAACTCATGCAAGAAGACATCTTGGAATATTCATTCAGTCCAAGAGCACGAAACAATATATGCATGACTTTGTCATTTACTTGCACCTTCCTCCGATCATCATCGGTATACTATTGTCTTGTCTTGGGGATGTGTCATTCTCCATCAATATTCATAGGAATGAATGACCCTTCTTCTACTACATCCCAAAGAAGGTAGTTGATGGATTTGATGAAGAGTTACATCCTATTCTTTCAATAAGGGCAGTTACCCTATTGAAATAAGGAGCTTTAGTGTTGGGTTGAGATTAGTAGAGATTGTTGCCGGAGGTAGAGAGTGTGGCTTGATTTTTTTATGATTGAATCATCTTTGGATTGCCTCAAGAGGGCGTTAATCCTTCTAATGAGTGTGGCTCTGACACCAATTGTTAGGATGATTGTAGGGCGTGTAGGTGTTCCCTTTTTGTAAGAGAGCAAGTGCACACTCCTGTCAAGTTATAGTATACAAGATGTCGACTCACACAAGGATTGGACAACTTGTCTTGTCTTTGTAGTTCCTGCACAATGGTAAAGTAAAAACACAAGTGAATGATTGGTTGAGATTGCAAAGTAACTAAAAACACAAGTAAAAGATAAGAGGTAAATCAAGTTGATAGAGCAGGCAATGTTATGCTGCCACTTAGTGTGAAAACTGCGTTGTAATAGGTATGAGTTATCCTTTGCTGCCACGATATGCTGCCTCAGCAGGTACGACGGGCGGCGAACTACGACCCTGTCACGCGGCCGCAGCAGGTCACTGCAACTACAAAGGTGTGTACTGTCTCGACAGGTGGAATGGAAAAACGTCCTTGCGGCAAGTGTGGTAGATACTCCAAGTTCGGCAGGATAGTCGACAGTGATCCCTTCTATTTCTAGGTTAGAATGCTCGAGATTGATAAGTTGAGGATTAGTGTGGAACCAAATCAATCAACTCGGTTAGTGATCCCTTTTAGCCGCTGAAACTTGTGGACTAGTGTGGAACCAAGGTAGTCACGCCTCTCTTTGTGATCGTACTTATCCCTTTTCGTGAGCCTTGCACTTTCGTGCCCGACAAATAGATTCTCTCAAATGACTGGTGTAGAAAGATTGAATGAATGAAGAACAATGGATTAAGTAAACTTGGAATGTTTTATTGAAGAAACAACTCAAAAACCTAAAACAACAGTTCCACTCTAGTTACAACATAACCCTAACTCTAGAGGAATTTAGAACATGGCAGCAGAGAAGAGCACAAGTAAAGTATATAGAAAACCTAGGATGATTTAAACTAGAGGTATGATGGGTATTTATAGACTTAAAACTAGCTTAAGTCCTCCTAGAAGTAGAAGTCCTCTAAAGTATCTTTTCTTTTGTAATGTAGCTTTAAATGCTAACTTCTTTGCTTGGAATATGGACTCTTCCTCGTTTTCCTTAGCCCACAAGTAAGCTTGGGAATTTCGCTTCGGCAGCCCTGGCTGCTTCTACAGACGTCAGAAAATCACTTGAACGCCAGTGATAGAATTAGGAGTTTTACCTCTACAAATCGCGCTCTAGTTCTCCAACTTCTATAATCGGCTACCGCGGTCAGCAAGGTCGGCAGCAGCTTTGATCGTCAGGTGCTCCGCAGCAACTTTCTTTTGTTGGAACTGTTTCAGTACAACTCCTTGGTTTGTTCCTCAGCGTAATTTCCTCTGCTTCTCGGTTCCCTCGTTCAACTGTTAGTACCTACAAACAAGAATACACTAAAATAGTATCTCATATTCACCAAATGAATGATAAGTTATAAAAGCAAAGTAAAACAATAAAATACTTTAAAATGTTATGCATGAGCCTAATTATGCCAAAATGAGCATAAAAACAATAATAATAAGAGTTGCACAATGCATGAAATATAGGACTTTTAGACACTTTACACCCCCAAACTCGAATTATTGCTTGTCCTCAAGCAATGCAACCTAAAGTACTTGCTCCAATAATAGTCAGAAAGAAAAAACTTGTTTTTAACCTGATTTTCTGCCTCAAGGCCGTGGCACCTATATATATATATATAACTCAATGAAGGAAAATTAACAAGAAAATAAATCAGAATTAAATTCCTAATGGTTGTGTGATGTTTGCAAATCTGTAAACAAGCTGAATATGCAGAATAAAAGATTAAACAAAGATGCTGTTGTAATTTAAAAGTTTGCTGCCGAGGCAGCATAGTTAAGCATATTATTTTTAATCATGGTAATGAGGGCTTCAGCTTATCACAACTACTCTTCTAGGTCTGACGTTTAGATAGGAGCAAATTACAGAACCCCGAACCCCTGGAGTAGAGTCATCCCGTGAAGGCTTTCATTCACTCATGCTAATTTGTTCGTCACTTTTAGGCTTTCAGATTCATGGACTTTGATAGCAGCGGAGTTTCCTCGCACATGATTCTTCCTAGAGCCTGTTGCGGGCACCTCTAGGGTAACACAACATTTTTATTTGTTTTTGATTTTTGCTACCATGGTAGTTCTACATTTTTCTGTTTCTTTTGCCTGCCTCGGTGGCTACCTGCAATTATTGTTAGAATTTTGCAAATAATTCTAAAAAACAAACAGGCAGTGTTTATCAAATATTCTAACACATTCAACAAGTAACAGATATATTTAACATTTTCAGGCAAAGAGAAAAAAATCTAAGTCATATTTCATTCTTTTTCCCAAGATTAAGTTTAATTTTTAACTAGGTGCGAAAATAAAGTAATCGACTATCCTATCATAGGCACAAGTCATAACAAACTTTTCTTTTCCGATTATTACTAAGGCAAGTACAACGCAATCTAATTGCAATTAAGAATGCCCACTAATGATGCGAGAGCTATCCCCCGCAAACTCGAGATGGGCATTGCCCCCAATGCACAAAAAGAAAAAATATACATGTTAAAGATAATAAAAGGAAAACATGAAATAAATAAAAAAGAAAACAAGTTAAAAGTTTGCTGAGGGTTGAGAGGAGGAAGGATTCTAGTTAGCTGAGGAGGAGGAGGATGTTCGGACGATGAAGCGGTGATTGGTAGATGCCTTGGCGGCGGTTCTAGCAGGTGAGTTCTTTGCTTTCTGCGATAGTTGGATTCTCTTTGGCGTATGTTGTGGCTCTTCTGGAGGCTAGGCAGGGGGAACGACGGGAGATGCGTTGCTTCCTTCTAACTCTGTCTCGAGGTCTACAATTCTTCTTCTATTATGTGCTGCTTCCTCTTCCTTGTCCCTTCCTCTATGGGTTCTGTCGGAGGGATGAATGCCATTGGGATGGCTCTTGTTGCCGCTACTACTGCTCTTTCCGGTTCCGACAGCGGCTGCTCAATCTCCTATGATGAAGAGGAGTCTGCTATTATATTGGTTGTGCAGGCTGGGGAAAGATTCAGCTGGTGCCTCTCAGGGGAGTCTACCACTGTGTTAGATGGGGTGGCAGCTGAGTTATGCGGAGAATGCATAGAAGAGGGCATCTGGCGGTCTGTCTAATGGGCGGTGGCGGCAGGTGAAGTTCTTGGTGCTCTTGCTGCTGCTGCAAGCTCATCAAGAAAGGGCGGCATGGTGGGCACGTTACCAGGGAATTTCTACATGAAATAAGCCACCAGGGCTTCTTGGGCCTCCTCCACGTAATTCATGAAGGCCAACTGCTGATGCTTTATCCGTTTTGTGTGTTCGAGGAGTGTGTGCAGCAGCGGGATGACCTCTGTGGCTGGGGAAACATCAGTACTACCGGGGACGGCTGGCGTTTTGAACTGGGTGGCGGAGGGCTGACTGGGTGTTTCTGGTTCTGGATCCTGCATCATCTGCGCGCGGACCTTCTTGGTGTAGCCCTCTTTGGCGGTTGTTAACCCATCTGTGGGCTCTACTGGGACTCCAAAGTTGGTGTAGAGACATGTGATGAGAGATGGGAAGTATAATATGCCCTTATTCTTCTTGAAGCAGTTGTATATTTTCGTGCAGATAATCTCCCCTACGTTGATTGGCCGGTTTGTGAGGATGTTGTATATATAGAGCAAGGCACGGCCGATCAACTGTGGAGTTGTGGGATGAGGGCAGCAGACGCCTCTTCACGAATGAGTTCCATAGCATAGCGTCAGGCAGGAGGTGGCGGCGTTGGACATATCTCACATGCTTACCCCCAACCATGGTGTATTGGGATTGCAAATTCTGGCCTTTATCTCGTCATAATGGGCAGCTGTCAGTGACTGCCTCCATTCCTTGTGCAGATTTTCGTTCATATCAAGGCCGTAATAACTATTGATGATAGTAGGTTTGAGTTTGACCGCCTCCCCGCGGATGTAGACGAAAGACTTCTCCGGGTAGGGGTGGTGGGAGTAGAATTCCCTGACTATAGTGACATTCGCTATATCAGACTGTTGAGGGAATGTCTCCCATCCCTTGTAGTGGATGGTTCAGAACAAGGCAGGCTTGAGGCCACAGTCGCCCGTTTATTGCGTGTAATGGAAGCCTTGTGCCTCCCATATGGCTTGCTTGGAGAATTTTTCCCGATATCTCTCCTCATCCGCCTTGAAGCAAAATCCAGTGTAGATGGGTTTCTTGGTTGATGTTCAAGCCATATGAACGACTTGTTGTTTAACTGAAACTAGAAATGAAAATTGTGAGAGAGCAGGGTAATTAGATAGCAGATAGCAAAAGGATGAAAGTAAAGTGAAATGAAGTAAGTAAGAGGTGTATATATAGGTGCTGTCAAGAGGAGCCGAGGCGGCAGTAAAGGCTCAACGGTCCGATTTTATTGTGCACGTTACGGGGTTTTCTGACCATTATTTTCGGAGCCATTGGCGGCCAATTAGCCGTTATACTTGCTGCGCGAGCTGCTGTCTCGGCAGAATGGTGGGTGGGCTTCTTGCTGGGCTTCCCTCTTAATCCTAAAAATAAAAATAATAAAATATAAAAAGCTAAATACTGAAAATTAATCTAGTCCTAAGATAAAATAAACTTTATTCCTAATGCATAAAAATAAATAAATAAATATAAAGTAAAAATTAAGTTATGTTAGGAGTGCATTTGGGTGCATCTCCTAGGCATAACCACTTTCTGAGGTGGTTTAGCTTTTTCTCCCCTCTTGGGGGGTCCTCTTGCTCCTTCAGTTTCTGTGTGATGGGGTCCTTCAATCTGCCCCGAGGTCTGTCATGGCAGCAGCTGCCCTAGCCTGTTTCCACACTTATCCTAGCCGCTATTGCGTTCGGGCATTTCTTTCCTTCCTTTGAGGGTTGTAGTACGTTCGTCCTTATGCTTTGATCCTCTACCCTCATTGTAAGTTCCCCAAGTTCCACATCTATCAGTGTTCTGCATGTGGCCAAGAAGGATCACCCGAGAATTATGAGGGGCTTTCTCATCGGCCTCACAATCCAAGATTAGGAAATCGGCGGGGAGAATTAGGCTGCCAACCTTGACCAGTATGTCTTCAATCTTTCCCTCCGGTTGCACGAATGAATGATCATCAAGTTTAAGAATTACTGAGGTTGGTTTGGCGGGTCTAATACTCAGTTTGTCGAAGACAGCCTTAGGCATCAGGTTAATACTGGCTCCCAAGTCGCATAGAGCTCTGGTCTCATGCTTGCTGCCCAGCCTGCATGGTATAACAAAGCTTCTCGGATCTGTCTGCTTGGGCGGCAGCTTGTTATGTAGCATAGCCATGCATTCTTCAGTGACGTCCACCGTCTCGAATTCCCCTATCCATTCTTCTTAGAAACTATATCTTTGAGATACTTGGCGTAGTTGGGCATGCTTTGTATAGCTTCTATCAGAGGTTTGTTAATATGCACCTGTTTCAGAATATCTAAGAATTTTCTAAATTGGTGCTCCTGCTGCTGTTGCTTGAGCTTCTGGGGGAATGGTGCTGGCGGACGAATGTCCTCTAATTGCTCCTTCCTTGGGGGCTTAGTCCGGGGAGGAGCATTTTCTTTAGGGCTGCTTTCATGTTCTGCTGCTGGGGCAGCTGGAATAGGTGTTGCTGATGGGGCGGTTGATATGGGTGTTGCTGGGGCAGGCTTACTTATATGTTTTGGCTGAGTTCCTAAATGCTCTACCATTCTGGGTTCATCCAGCTGCTTCCCACTTCTTGTAGTTATGTCCTTACAATGTTCAAGAGTTGGCTTGGCTGCTTCTGGCGGGCTGCTGGATGATGCTCTCATAGTTCGGTTGTGGTAGATTTTGGTGAACTTCCCAAATTAGGTCTCCAGGTTCTTAATACCAGCCTCCTACTTGTTCATCATCATCTCCGTCATGTCCATAAAAGACTCAGTTTTTTCAATAAATTTATTTGTATAAACAATAAATGCACCAATTTGTTTCATAAAGTTATTCAGAGTAGCTTCTAGTGAATTATTGTGTTGTGGCGGCTGAGTCTGCTGCCAAGACTGGTTCTACTAGTAGCCTCCATGTAGTTGTTGTGGATTTGCTTTTGTCTTTGGGTTGCTCCAGGAGAAGTTGGGATGGTTTCTCTAGTTAGGATTGTATGTGTTCTGGGTTGGCCTGTTATTCCTCTCATATCCCCCCATGTAGTTTGCAGATGCAGTGCATTAACAGGGATCATGGTTGGCCCCACATTCACCACAAAAGGGCTCAACGGTTTTTACTTCATGGACCTTCTCTGGGATTGCACTATCTTCATCACCAGCTCCGTCAGAGTGTCGAGGCAGGCATTAACAGATTCAGAGGCTTCCACCTCATTTACAGTAGCCGGTCACCTTGTACCGCCTCGGTGTGCTGTCGGGTATTTATAATCGTTTTTAGCTGCTATGTTGAGTAGCCGTATTGCTTCCTCTGGAGGTCTATCTAGGATGATCCTGTTGACCGAGGCATCTATCAACATCCAAGTTGGGTAGTTAACCCCATTGTAGAATATAGATACTTGAGTCCAAGCTGGTAAACCATGAAGCGGACATTTGTTCAGCATTTGTTGGTACCGCTCCCATGCCTCATACATCGACTCGTCATCCCCTTGTCTAATAGCTGTGATTTCATTCCGCAGCCTATCGGTGACGTTTGATGGGCTGGATCGGTCTAGAAAGTCCTTACAGAGTTCTGTCCATGTAGTGAAAGATCCGACTGGCTGGTTATTCAACCACTGTTTTGCCCTATCCCTTAGTGAATAGGGAAATAGCCTTAGCCGCAATACGTCTTGGTGTACCTCATGAATCTTGAAAGCTCGGGAAATGTCCAGGAATCCTCGTAGATGCTGCCGAGCATGTTCTGTGGCAGTCCCTCCGAAGTGCCCTAGTGTGTTTAGCATGTTGAACATGACGAGTTTTAGTTCAAAATGATCTGCCCCTATCTCTAGTTCCGTTACTATTGGCTCGAACCTTTGAAAGTCATGTTCAAGGTAGTCTCTCATTGTCCGCACTTGGGGTGGATTAGGGGGATCCTGCCTCTACTGTACTTGTGGTCCTTTGGGCGGCAAATATGGCCGCCCGCCCTTGCCATTGATGTCATCAACTGGGGGGTCCTCTTTTACCATGGTCTCTTCCTTTGCTTTGCCTTTGTCTTTGTTCTTTAAGGCTTCTCTAAGCTCATTCTTGATTCGTCTAGTTTCACGCTCAAGATCGTCGTAAATAATGAAGTTTTCGTTAGGGTTATCCCTAGTCATACACTTGCAAAGGACACGGTAAAATTTCTTTTTTTCCGATTAAAAATAGAAATATAAGAAAAAGTAAAAAGGTGCAGATATTGAAAAACAAAATTCACTATTACCAATCCTCGGCAACGACACCAAAACTTGTAGGGCATGTAGGTGTTCCGTTTTTGTAAGAGTGCAAGTGCACACTCTTGTCAAGTTATAGTATATAAGATGTCGAATCCCACGAGGATTGGACAGTTTGTCTCGTCTTTGTAGTTCTTGCACAATGGTAAAGTAAAAACACAAGTGAATGATTGGTTGAGGTTGCAAAGTAACTAAAAACACAAGTAAAAGATAGGAGGTAAATCAGGTTGATAGAGCAAGTAGGGTTATGCTGCCACTTAGTGTGAAAACTGCGTTGTAATAGGTATGAGTTATCCTTTGCTGCCACGATATGCTGCCTCGGCGGGTACGGTGGGCGGCAAACTATGACCCTGTCACGCTGCCGCAGCAGGTCATTGCCACTGTAGGGGTGTGTACTGTCTTGGCAGGTGGAATGGAAAAACATCCTGGCGACAAGTCTGGCAGATACTCCAAGTTGGACAGGATAGTCGATAGTGATCCCTCTTATTTCTAGGTTAAGATGCTCGAGATTGATAACTTGAGGACTAGTGTGGAACCAAATCAATTAACTCAGTTAGTGATCCCTTTTAGTCGCTGAAACTTGTAGACTAGTGTGGAACCAATTTAGTCCCGCCTCCCTTTGTGACCGTACTTAACTCTTTCGTGAGGCTTTCACTTTCGTGCCCGAAAAATACATTCTCTCAAACGACTGATGTAGATAGATTGAAAGAATGAAGAACAATGGATTAAGTAAACTTGGAATATTTTATTGAAGAAACAACTCAAAAACCTAAAACAACTGTTTCACTCTAGTTACAACATAACCCTAAACCAAGGGGAATTTAGAACATGGCGACAGAGAAAAGCACAAGTAAAGTCTATAGAAAACCTAGGATGATTTAAACTAGAAGTACAATGGGTATTTATAGACTCAAAACTAGGTTAAGTCCTCCTTGAAGTAGAAGTCTTCTAAAGTAGCTTTTCTTCTTTAATGTAGCTTTAAACGTTGACTTCTTTGCTTGGAATATGGACTCTTCCTCATTTTCCTTAGCCTGCAAGTAAGCTTGGGAATTTTGCTTCAGCAGCCCTGGCCGCTGCTATAGACGTCGGAAAATCACATGAACGCCGGCGATAGAATTAGATGTTTTAGCTCTACAAATCGCGCTATAGTTCTCCAACTTCCATAATCGGCTGCCGCATGCAGCAAGGTCGTCAGCAGCTTTAATCGGCAGGTGCCCGGCAGCAACTTTCTTTTGTTGGAACTGCTTCAGTACAACTCTTGGGTTTGTTCCTCAGCGGAATGTCCTCCGCTCCTTAGTTCCCTCGTTCTGCTGTTAGTACCTACAAGCAAGAATACACTAAAACAATATCTCATATTCACCAAATGAATGATAAGTTATAAAAGCAAGGTAGAACAATGAAATACTGTAAAATGTTATACATGAGCCTAATTATGCCTAAAATGAACTTAAAAACAGTAATAATAAGAGTTGGACAGTGCATGATATATAGGACTTTTGGACACTTTACAATGATCAATCGACATTATGTGGCCAATAGGGGGTGAATTGACAATTTCAAAAATGAAGGAAAGCAAATTGAAAGATGACAATTGAGACACAAGCAAATTGAAAGAAGTTTAGCAAACTGAAAATCCTCTCAAAGGTAATGTGTTTTCCCAAATACAAGTTCACTTAAACAGAATACTTAATTAAAATGATTACAAATATGACCACTCAAGTGGGTTACAAGAATTTGACTCTAATAGGCTCAAGATGATTGGATTTGTGCTCGAATACTTAAGACTTGTTCAATAGTTGTTGTTGTAGCATTGAAGCATGTTTATATACCCGTTCATTGATTTCTAACCGTTTGGGTGGTTGGGATATTGAATATAGCCGTTGGGCTGCATTTTTCCTGTAATAATTGTTGTTTTCCAACCCTCAATATTGGTACGCGTGTTGCCGTATCGGTACATGTCAAAAGAAGAAAGAGCTGTTGTACAAAGGGGTATCGATACGCGGGAGGGCGTATCGGTACGAAGAGTGTATTTTACAAAGGCGTACTGGTACGAGCCATACCGTATCAATACTAGTATTACTCACTAGAATTTGAGAAAGTTGAGAATGAAAAATCGTATCGATACGCCTAAGGACGTATCAGAATGGTATAACTAATTTTTAAAGTTGTTATTTCAATAAACTGACAAGGGCGACAGTCGAACATTAATTGCAAAATATTTAAAAAATCTTAACACCTCATGTCAGTACGCTAAGGATTGTACCGATACTCATAGGCAAAATTGGTTCTCAGGTTGAATGGCATACCGGTACAGCTACACATGTATCGGTACCTTATAGCCATTATGTTTAAAACAAAATTCCAGTACCTAAAGCTCGTATCGATACGCCGAAGGGCGTATTATGATTAGAACTTTATCAAAGGAGTTTGATTTATTTATTATTATTAATATTATCTCTATGAATTAGAGTTTAATGTATTATGTACTTCTTATGCCTATAAATAGATGATTCATTGAAGGCATTGTATATAATTATAAATTTGAGAATAATACAAATCTCCTTCTTTCTCTCTCATCTCTTTGATCTTTTATTCTTGTTCGTTGTTCTTCGTTATTTTATTCACAACACGTTATCAGCACGAGACTCTAATCAACTGAGGTCTTCATCCTTATAATTCAAAAGAAGTTATCGGGAAGAATTCGATTATAGAATTAATCAAAGATAAGTTTTTTTTCTCCTTATTTTTTTTAGTTACCGATTGTCTTTCTCTTTATATTTTAACTTTGTTTTAATTTTTGAAAATTTTGGAAGTATGTTTGATTTTATTCGAACATTGGAAAGAGATAAATTTGTGGCTTCTCACAAACCAAAAGAAGAATCGACAGAGACGAAGAGGTTGTGTTTGGTGTAAATTACATGTGTTTTCTCTTGTTCCTAAAGGGGTTAATTAGCGGAAAAAATCGATAATGTCGCGCTGTTTTCCTTACCTGCCTCCTCGGCTTTTAAAGCAGGGAACGATGGAATCGATTAAGGTTTGTTGAGCGAAAGTGTTTGTGGGTTTTCATTTTTGGTACTCAACTGCTTATGCTTTTCATACTTAATTATTATTATTTGTGTTTGTATATTTGTAAATTCATGAAGTTTGATGATGGTGCATGTAAAGCCTGTTCGATTTACTGACTATACTTTGTAATCATGAATAACAAAGTTATGTACGTAGAACTATGGTAGTCTTTCATATAAATTCATTAAAATACGTACTCTAGGTTTAAGGTTTTTTTAGTAACAAAGATCTGTACATTAATGAAACACTTTTGTTGGTTTAGTTTTTTTTAAAGAGAGAATTATGACATAGATCCTATGATTTCTAATATATTCAATTCAACACATACATATAGATCTTATTATTATGGTTTCATATATGTTTATTTTTGACACAATGGTTGAACTTTGTATTAAGATCAATATGTGTTTATAATATTTTATTTGATGATATTGATATTTTAAGCATGTATTGAGTTTTACATGTATTTAAATGACTTGGAAAGAGACACGACATTATGAGAAGATGTTTTGGTCATTTGCTACGTCTCCATTTTCCTCGAGAGGAAAACTAATATCGGTAAATTCTTATTTTATTTTTTATTCTTTAAATTATGATTTTAATGTGCGATAAATCATGATGAATTTCAATCTATAAAAAGATTGTTATAAAGTCTATATTTGCTCGAAAGCAATTTTTCTTCTTTTTCGAAAAACTCGACCATAGACTTCTCCCAATTTCAAGTTACGACAATTCTTCTTGATCCAAAAAGTTTTATGGGAGGCATTCCTTGAAGTGAATGCAAAGCATGATGTTTATTCCATGCGATTATCAATGATGGGGCATTCCCTGAAGTGAATGCAAGCATGATGTTTATTCCATGCAATTATCAATGATGGGGCATTCCCTGAAGTGAATGCAAGCATGATGTTTATTCCATGCAATTATTGGATCTGTTTCATTCCCTGAAGTGAATGCAAACATGGTAAATCATTATTCAATTAGAGACATAATTTCGATATAATCCAAGTATAATTGGCTCGACATCCCGTTCTGCGAGGCTACTCGTCTCAAAGGAGGTTTTTAAAGAACCTTGTGGACAGGTTTAACAATGCCGCGTATGAGGATTAAATCTTTGTTCTCTGTGATAAGGATATGCGAAAAAGTTTTAAAGGCCCACTGGCTCTACTCCATTCCCTGAAGTGAATGTGAGATTATATTATGGAAGGAATAAAAAATCACATTAAAAGTTGTGATCGTGGTAAAGGCTATGAATATACACATGAAAAATATAGTCATTTTAAGAATACTTCTACCCGCTGGTAGCGAAGTTATAAGGATGAAAAGAGTGATAAAGATCATTCTAAGGAAGTGAAATCCTTTTACCAATGTGATGTTATAAACCATTGGTTTCGTACTTGTCAAACGCCAAAGTATTATGGACTTTATCCATAATCATGAATGATAAATGAAATAAAATATAAACAAAATTTGTTTATGGCGAAAATAATTATGGCGTTATTGGTCCAACTCAATTGGATATTGTTAATTTTCTCATAACCCTTGAAGGGAATAATTTACCATTTATTTTATTTCCTTTATAACCTCTAACAGGAATAATTGTTTTTTTTTATTTATTTTATTTTTTTAATGTTAATTCGTTTTATTTATTATTTATTTATGTTAGTTTGCTTTATGTTTATTTATTTTACATATTATTTATTTACGTTTTATGTTAATTTATTATTTGAAGAATATGATTACTTCCGGAATAAAATATACAATGAATTGTGGCTATTTATGCCTAGAATTGTGGCTATTTATGCCTAGCAGATAATGCAAGTACTCATATTGTACTTAAGCATAAGAAATACTTTTCCCATTTAAATGCAAGGGGAAATATGAGTAGTATTTCTCAAAGTACTAAAATATCAATACTCCGGAAGAGCACTTGAAAGTTTATCTCTGATAGATAATCGACTTGATATGATGTGTTATATTTTATATTTTTCATTCCTCGAAGTGAATGATACAAAGTACATATTTTCATTACCTGAAGTAAATGAAACAAAGCACATTTTGAAAGGTGCACAATTATGCATTTCTCGATTAAAATGCAAGGGAATAATGTGAGTACTATATCCGGAAGTACTAATATCACAAAAGGCTCTGGTTGAGCAAATATGTTATTGTCAAATGGAACTTTATTCCATATTCACAGTGCGTTATACTCGTCAAAGTCATAAAGAGAGCAATATGAGTTCGCAAACTATCCCTTTGGGAATTATAGATAACATATGTTATCAATTGGCATTTGAAATAAGCCAATATTGATATAAGTTTTGGTAGCCAAAAAGTCAGTTGAAAGCTCTAGAAGAGCTATATATTACTACCAAAAGATAATTTCAATTGAAAGCTCCGAAAGAGCTAAATATATTCCTATTTAAAGGAACAATTTTGATGGCCGTACTAGACATGTACGAGTGAGATTGAATTACATGTTATGGTAAACAAGGAGTTTACAAATTCAGAGATATATACACATATATATATAGTTGACATGATCGGTTAGACCATCCTGATCAATGGTGTAGAAATTATTGAGATTTACATGCACATGTATTAAAAGAACCTGTAGTTCTTGTGGTGCTTATTCTCAAAGGAATGGATTAAGTTCCACTTATTAAAGAACGTGAAGTTCTTGTGTTGCTTAAAGGAATTGATTAAATTCCACTTACTAAAAGAAGCTGAAGTTCTTGTGTTGTTTGTTCTCAAAGGATATAGATGATCCCACTTACCAAAAGAATTAGAACTTAAAGTTCTTGTATTGAAGTTGAGACTGTATGTCTTGCATATCTGAATGAAATATGGGCCCATATATCCACAAATGTGGAAAGTTTTATATGATTTTAGTAGATGCATCTACATTGTTTTATCGGCTTACAACAAGAAGTTTGTGAGATTGATTCTAAAAATATTCAGATTATGCAGTTAGACTATTCGTCTTGAAAAGCTAGTGGGTTTATATTTTAGGCTATATCAGTTGTTACAAAGCCTATTGATTATGAAAAATATAGTTTAGCAAAATTTCAATTGGATGCCTCCTATTTAATAGCTAAACTATGAGAATAAAAGAGTTATTATTTATATGGTGTTTCCATATAGCAACACTTATACGCATCAAGCCAACGAGTTATAATAAACTCCCCGTTATGATTGGTTTTTGGTCAGAAACCATACATTTCCCATTTTATGATTTTTGAATGTGCGGTATGAATTGCTCCACCACAACGCACAAAATGGGTAAATAAAAAGGGTTGAGAATATATATTGAGTACGAGTCTCCTTTTATGTTTAAATTCTTAAACATTAATTGGAGAATCATTTATGACATGATTTTTCCCAACATCAGGGGGAGATAATAATCAGCTGGATAGAGGAAAATGAAATATCATTATCTAGATTCTCGTATATGAACTAGAAGTTCATAAGATAATTCATGTTATTACATGTCAACTGCCAGACATATTTACTGACCCAATGAGAGTAATTAAGTCTCATATACCAGCTGAAACGCTCTAAGTTTAAATTAGATGTTAGAGCGAGAGAATGTAAATCATGCCTGAAGCATGATAGTTGAAATGGTTCTAATGATCAAAATTCTCGTAAATAGAAAGTAATATGAGATGGTCATATATTGGAGGCGAGTGCTCCTGAAGAGACCCAAGACATAACAAATAATAAAACTCTATAAGAGTTTCAAGTACCTGAAATAAAGATTGAAATCTTGAAGAGATCTCGATGAGTTATGTCATTACGAGAATGGAACCAGAAAATTGGAAAGTTGTCGACAACGATTTTACAAACAATTTTACATAAAATACTTCTATAGAAGTAAAGAAAGAAATTGAGGATCTTGTATAAAATCTATCCGGAAGTATAGATATTGAATTGGCCAATGTTGAAAGACGCTTTGAACTTCTAAAGTAGAAGTATTTGGACAAGCAGTCCAAACACCTAAAGGTGTAATGCAAGTGAGGCACAAATAAGTAGTCGTAAATACAACTTGAACTATGATTTATGAAAAGTTTTAATTACTTCATGGTGGATGCAATTACTTTGGCAGTTTTGAAAATTTTACATGCGTCTAATTATTTGTGGATCCATATTTACCTTTGAAGAATCTAAAATGCTATAAGCATTTTAAAATTTCTAAGGAAATTTATTTAGACATGTCTCATGAATATTTTGGCGCATTTGGTATAATCGCCTTAGTGAATACTAATTGAGAAAATACTATAAGAATGATCAGATTTTCTTATGTATTTTATAAAGGAGTTTGGATCAAGATCCATTATGATAATTTTAGAACTTCTAAAGAGCTTCAAATTGGAAACTCGTGAAGTACTTTCAATACAAGTACTTGAATCTTGACATCAAGTTTATCTCGACCTGAAGATCGAGCATTTTTATATATTTCTTTTGTCTATGAATAGACATAAGCTGAAAGAATCTTAAAGAAGATTCAATATGAATAGAGCATATCTATTGAGTATCCCAATAGTTGTAAGATTGTTGGATGTGAATAAAGATAATTATATATTTTCTTGGTCTTGAAGCACCATATATTAGTTGGTCAAGAAATATCTATGAATAGAAAAAGATCATTACATTTAGATCTTCAAACATTCGTTGATGCCTCCTCAAAGGTCGTAGAAATAATTGTTATGCATGAGGCAAGCCCAAAAGTGTGTTTGGCTAAGACTATTGACGAACATATCCAAAAGATATGTGGATTTACTTTTACAAGATATGATAAAAGCTATCTTGTGTGAAGATAACACAAGATGCATATATCAGTTTGAAAGTGGATACATCATAGAACATATTACTCCAAAGTTTTCATCCCTCGCGATCTTTAGAAAAATGATATTCAAGATTAAATTATGAAGACTCAAAGATCTTCTATGATGTTTGCATGAGGGGGAGTAAATACGCATTGCACTCTTTTTCCCTTAACCGAGGTTTTGTCCCAATGGGTTTTCTTGGTAAGGTTTTTAATGAGGCAACATGTTATGCGTATCAAAGATGTGTGTACTCTTTTTCCTTCACTAAAGAATTTTTTTCCCACTGGGTTTTTATCTTAGTAAGGTTTTAACGAGGCACATTATCTTCATAGACATCCAAGGCGGAGTGTTATGAATATTTATCTATGTGGATGTCTATCATGATTAGAACTTTATCAAAGGAGTTTGATTTATTTATTATTAAGAATATTATCTCTATGAATTAGATTTTAATGTATTATGTACTTCTTATGCCTATAAATAGATGATTCATTGAAGGCATTGTATATAATTATATATTTGAGAATAATACAAATCTCCTTCTTTCTCTCTCATCTCTTTGATCTTTTATTCTTGTTCGTTGTTCTTCGTTATTTAATTCACAACACTATTGAAATATGGTAGCCTACACTACATTTAAAAAGAAAAATATGTAACAAATAATCCATTATTTCAAATCATGATTCGTTTGTACTAAAAGAAACTAGATTTGATAATTTTTCTAACCATATAAATTATCTCTTCTTCTAACCCCCTCGTCCCGGCCTGGGCAGACAGCCGGTCCGAGTGGGCTACACGGGGAAAACCGAGGCGAAATCCGTTAAGGCTCCACTTCGGTTAACGACCCTAGAAAACTTTTCTTTATTTACCTTGTCTAAATGCTTTAAACATATCATATGTGGAACAACTACAGCGCAAACAACAAGCGAGTCGAAACAACCAAACAAGCAACTTTTAACAACCTATTTTAGCTTTTAAAGTAGGCCGTATCGATACACTAGAAGAGGGTATCGATATGCCTTGACTAGGTCAACAACCTAAGGTCAACCTAGGGAGACCGTATCAGTACACTGGTTGACCATACCGATACGCCCTCACTTGGTCAACTTCTCACGGTCAATGATACAAGACCGTACCGATACACCCTAGACCCGTGACGCCAAAATCTCGTCAAAATCTCAAATTTCCAATGAGGTTTTGGCATATCGATACACCCCCGTGTACCAGTACGCTAAGCCAAATTTGGGTCCCAAAGTGTAGGACCGTATCGGTACGGCCCTTGGGCGTACCGATACGCCCTGCACTGCAACACTCAAATTTGCAGCCAAAGACACTAAGACTCAACTCTAGATGCAAGACAAGACTTTCCTAGCCACAAACAACACTCATACAACATTTAGCAACCAAGAGAAAGCATACGAAACATCAACAACATACTTCAAGCATACCATATAAGATAATAAGATTCAACCCTTAAACATGTCACAAAAGCATAGAGAAAATGCCATATGGCCAACATACAAGGCATACACAAGCCACAACCAAACATCAACATATTAAAGGAGTCTAAACAAGCTCCTACACAAAACAAAAACCTAAATCCCCATTGCTTAACTATTACATCAATTTCATAAAAGTCTATACTTGATGATAGCAAAAGCACAACTAGCACACTTGGAGGCCCTCTCCTTGCACAACCAACCCACGAACTAAGAATCTGCATTGTCGAACAAAAGAGAGCGTAAACGTAAAACTTAGTGAGGGTAAGTACATAAAACAAACCTCGACAATGCAGGGTCCAAACATGAGCAACACAACCAAGGAAGAATGCTTGCTTTCTTGCCTTCAAAACCACAAGAGTCAAATACAAATGATGCATGAACATAATGTCAAATAGCATGCCATGCTCAACAAGTCCATAAACACAACCATATGGAAACACACATATCAAACGTATTGGCATCTAGCAGTGACCTGAATACGCGGATAACAACCGTTGGAACTCACATCCAACAACTCAACCATTACCTTACGGTGGGATTACACTCATCACTGTTTCACGCAGAGGGGATTCCACTCATCCGCACGCCCCGTCGATGGGATTCCACTCATCAACGACTAACGTATAAAAGAAGATTTCTGGGCGTAACGGTACTCCATCTTGATTACTACCATCACCAAGACGACGCGCGCATTTCGACTCTCGTGTGCACACTAAACATCCTAATGATCGATCATTCTACCCAAGCATACTAGTGCCAATACTAACACATTTCATTGATCAACCTCACAACTTTCTTACCAATTTCCGTGCTTAGCACGTACTCACCATGATTTACCATCATGCACAAACCACATTCCACAACCACATGCATATAACAATTCATCAAACATCATACCTCAACACACATGTATATCACAATATACATATCAACATTAATCACAATTAATATGAGACAAGAGGCATAACAAATATTTAGAAGTTTAACCAAAGTCTTCTAAACTAAGCTTGAGAATAGACTACCAATATAATCCCAACTCTAGGTGGGTTTACCAGGCCCGACCTAGGTCCACATGCTTGAACCAACATTTGAAAACCAATTAAACCAAGTTGAAATCATTAACCACTCATCGACTACTCCAAGCTCAACAATTCTAGTCGATCAAGCTCCCAACAGTTCCAAATTTGTTCCCGAGGCTTAACCAACACAATTCCTTGCTTCTAATCAAGCCAAGACACTCCCAAAACCCACATTTTCGAGCAGCCCAAAAGCACAACAAAAAACCATTGATTCCAACACTTTTAACACATCTAATAGTTTCCAAAATAACCCTTAAACATCACACAACCATCATCCAACAAATTCCCACACAAAACAGCCCCAAAACTCAACTTTAAACCCTTCTAGAACCCCCAACAAACCCAAATCCGAAAATCATTATAAAACCCTTCAAAATTCATATATGTTGGACCCTATGGTTTACAAACAACTAATCTAACAACAATAAATTAAAAGCTTAGCTAAAAATCCATAAAGCTACAACCTTTATCAAAATCTTTGAAAAACCCAAAATATAAAAACATGGGTTTTAAGAAAAATGAAGACTAGAGTTAGATAGGAAATGGAAAGGACAACATAGAATCGATTTTAACTTTGAAAAATCTTCAAGAATCAAACAAGGGAGTAATGGAATAGTAAAATGCAAGTGGAGGGGAAAATGACGTTAATTTGAAAGTGAGTGGGGAAGAAGATGAGCAAATAGTCATGTTCATATGTTTTGTTTAATTTTTAAATATCAAAAGTCACTTTTACCCTTAATGAATAGGGAAAATATCAATAGTCTGAAATCCATGGCTTTTGAGTTTAAAAGATGACTAGTCCAACATGTATTTATTTGTTTTGAAAATGTATAGCCCAAAATAATATTTTAATATTTTAATTTCACCCGACCTCCAAACCCGGGCGTTACAACTCTCCCCCACTTAAGGAATTTCGTCCCCGAAATTACCTGACAGAAACAAGTACGGAAACTGCTCAGGCATAGCAGCTTTCCTCTCCCACGTGGCCTCCTCCACGCCTTTATGTGTCCACAACACCTTGACCAATTCTATGACCTTGCCACGCAACACCTTGCTATCAAAAGCAAGTATCTCAACCGGTTCTTCATTGTACGACAAATCCAGATTCAGTTCTACCTCCTCAACGGGCATAACATGAGATGGATCCGATCTATATCTCCTAAGCATCGACACATGGAAAACATCGTGGATCTTCTCTAACTCTGAAGGTAATCTCAAACGGTAAGCTATTGGCCCAATCCGCTCAACTATCTCATACGGACCAATAAACCTTGGACTCAACTTGTCTTTCCGGCCAAAACGCATTACCTTCTTCCACAGAGATACTTTCAGAAACACTTTCTCACCCACTAAAAACTCAATCTCTTTTCTCTTCAAATCTGCATAAGATTTCTGACGATCGGAAGCTGCTTTCAAACGGTCACAAATCAACTTCACCTTATCAGTAGTCCCCTTAAGCAAATCTGGAATAGGTAACAATTTCTCACACGTTTCAGCCCAACAGATCGGAGTCCTACATCGCCTACCATACAATGCCTCATAAGGAGCCATCTGTATACTAGCCTGGTAACTGTTGTTGTAAGCAAACTTGACTAAGGGCAAATGCGTCTCCCAAGAACCCTAGAAGTCAATCACACAACAACGGAGCATATCCTCTAATGCATGTATCACTCGCTCTGACTGACCATCAGACTACGGATGATAAGAAGTACTGAAATGCAAACGGCTACCTAGGGCACTATGCAAACAACTCTAGAACCTCGATGTGAATCTCGGATCACTGTCTGATACTATAGACTTCGAACTCCATGCAACCTCACAATCTCACGGATATACAAATTTGCCAACTTGTCTAAAGAATCTGTGGTGTTTACTGCTAAGAAATGAGCACACTTAGTGAATCTATCAACTATCACCCAAACAAAATTCTTCTTTAAAGGAGACAACGGTAACCCTGACACAAAGTCCATAGTGATTCTCTCCCACTTCCATTCCGGAATTTTCAAAGTCTGTAACAAACCCTAAGGAACCTGATGTTCTGCCTTCACTCTCTCACAAACCATGCAACGGTTCACACACTCGGCTACATCCTTCTTCAAACCAACCCAGAAATAATCATTCTTCAGGTCTCGATACATCTTAGTACTACCCGGATGCATAAAAAAGGACTCGAATGTGCTTCACTCATAATCATACGTCTCAATTCAACATCTTCAAGTACTACAACTCTGTCTCTGAAACATAACACATTCTCATCACTAAAACTGTACTGTGTCGGTCTACCTTCTGCAATGTCTTGAACATGCGAAGCTAAAGATACATCTTGCAACTGTTTCTCTCGGATCATTTGAATCAACGAAGGCTTCACTTGCAACTCTGTAATCAAACTACCATCCCCTGATACACTCAGCCTAGCAAACATAGCTCGCAACTCAATTGCAACTTTTCTGCTCAACGCATCGGCCAATACATTTGCCTCACCCGGATGGTACTCAATAGTCAAATCATAGACTTTCAACAGCTCAAGCCATCTTCTCTGTCTCAAGTTCAACTCTCTCTGAGTCATCAGATACTTCAAGCTTTTATGATCAGTGTAAATTGTGCACTTCTCACCATACAAGTAGTGACGCCAAATCTTCAACGCAAACACAAATGTTGCTAACTCAATGTCGTGCATAGGGTAGTTCTTCTCGTCCACCTTCAATTGTCTCGAAGCATAAGCAACAACTCTCTTTTCTTGCATCAGAACACAACCTAAACCTACGTAGGAAGCATCACTATAGATCACGAACTCTTTCCCTGAAACTGGTTGTACTAGCACTGGAGCATTCGTCAAAGCCTCTTTCAACTCCTCAAATCCCTTCTGTCTCGCATCTGACCACTCAAACTTCACTCCTTTTTGCAACAACTTAGTCAACGGAGCAGCTACTCTAGAGAAACCATTAACGAACCTCCTATAGTAACCGGCTAGTCCTAGGAAACTCCTAATCTCGGTCACTGACCGAGGTTGTTTCCACTCAACAATGGCTTCAATCTTCGTCGGATCAACACGGATACCTTCAGTTGACACCACGTGGCCAAGAAACACAACCTCTCTAATCCAAAACTGACATTTACTCAGTTTAGCATACAACTGATTACTCATCAATCTCTACTAAACAAGTCTCAAGTGCTCATCATGTTCTTCTTCTGACCTCGAGTACACGAGGATGTCATCTATGAAAACAACTACAAATCAATCTAGATAGTCTCGAAAAACTCTGTTCATCAAGTCCATGAAAGCAGCTGGTGCATTCGTGAGCCCAAACGGCATCACAAGGAACTCATAATGACCGTATCTAGTCCTAAAAGTTGTCTTCGGAACATCACACTCTTTTACCTTCAACTGATAGTACCCTGATCTCAAGTCTATCTTCGAAAACACTGAGGCACCCCTCAATTGATCAAACAAATCATCTATACGAAGAAACATATACTTATTCTTTATTGTCAATTGGTTCAACTGCCTGTAGTCGATACACATTCTCATATTGCCATCCTTCTTCTTCACAAACAACACGGGAGCACCCCAAGGCAAACTACTGGGCCTAATAAAACCTCGGTCTAACAACTCCTGAAGCTGACTTTTCAACTCTTTCAACAACTTCGGAGCCATACGGTACGAAGTAATAGAAACTGGAGTAGACCCTGAAACAGTCTCAATCACAAACTCTACATCTCTGTCAGGAGGCAAACCTAATAACTCTTCTAGAAACACATCCGAATAATCACAAACTATTTTGATATCTTTCGGTCTAACCTTCAGGGATTTGACAGGGGGCAAGTAGAACACCCGAAAAATATCGAACAACTTCTTAGAGAGCTTTCTGGGATATGTCGAATTCCAGTGGGGAATCCCTAGGGGTGTTGTCGAAATCTTCAAGAGGAGGAAGAGGGATGATTTGGTTGCTAGCCCTTGTCCCTTTAAATAGTATTCAGAGACTTAATTCTAGTTGAATTCCTTAAATCCAAGTTCAACCAAAATTCATAGAATCTAATTCTACTTGAAATCGGTTTATATTAAATATACATTATATTTAATAATATTAAATGAAATATATATATTTAATTATGTAGAATCTTATTCTACATAAAACATGGATATAAATATACATTATATATAATGCAAATATATATATATATATATATTTATTATATAGAATCTCATTCTATCTTTACTTGGATTTATATATATTTAAATATATATTTTTATTTATGTAAAATCTAATTCTACATAAACTTGGAATTAAATATACATTATATAAATTCCAAATATATATTTAAATTTCTAGAATCTTATTCTATAATATTTAAGTCTCTAAATATTTTCCATACTCTAAATAATATCTGATAATACAATATTTATCCAATATTATTCCCATTTAAGGGAGTTGTCGATTTCCCCTATCCCATAGGGGATTTTTCGGCAACCTCCCTAAAATAGGGAGTATGGTTTCCAATTTTTGTTCGTTTGATTCGAAGGGTGTGACCCTTGTAGGTTCATGCAACGTTAGCAGCAAAATTAGAATTGTTCCAATTTTACAAACAATGAGTGGCATCTAACAATACATCATTGCTACCTAAGTTGCATGAAGTCATGGCTTAACTTTCCTAATTCCTGAATAAAGTTCTTTTATGTATTTCATCCTTTTGTCCTTTATATCTTAGATGAACACAAGTCATGGGTTAGTCACACTTGCATTGTCTATCTAGTGTTTCTTGATGTCTTGAGTAGATTATGATAAACGAATCTCTATGATATCTCATATCATAATATTCGAGCATGGCCATGCATTTTCTAATCTCACTCAATCAAGTGGCCGAATGTATTTCTCCCATTATGTAGGAGGGACAAATCATTTCTTGATCAACCATATTTCACTACATAAGTCATCACGTATCCAATCATCAGTCTTCATAATATAGTCAGTTACGACACACGTTTGACTATGCAAAATACGTAAATCTTTATGTTGAAATCATGTTGATCTCAAGTCTGAGGATTATACATATGTTTATCATGAGAAATGTTGTGACTGTCACATAATTACCCAAGAAACATGCTCATAGCGGGTCAATCTAGTATGTTGTTCTCTAACAAATACGTATGTGTTGATTTTGACATCTCTATGTCAATGACAACGCTTGTCATCAATCAACCACATATTAGTCTTGATATATTATCACTGTCCATAATCGTAATAATATTCGACTAAGGATCCTATTTAACAATAATCATATTATTGTATGGACATTATTATCCAATGGTTAGTTTGATGCACAGAAACATACCAAATGATAATAACGACAATGCCATTACTTGATAAATCTAGTAAAATAGTATGTCTATTCAATCATCATATGATTGGTCTTTGGGCATACTCCGACAATTTCCCACTAGCACTAAGACCAATCATTCTCGTATCTAATATGATATGGCTTAGTGTAACTGACATGCTTATGTCGACTGTAATACATTCAGCCTATGTTGTAGAGTTAGATATTGTCTCATGTTGCTAACTCGTTGTATCTTTTATTAATGCAAAACGGATTGCGATCTTTAGTTCCTTTTGATGAGTATGTCATCTACATACAATACTTAGGAAAGTAACAATGCTCCCACTAGCTCTTTTGAAAACAATACTCCCCTTTGTTTCTAGATAAACCAAACCTTTTGATTGTATCTTCTGAAACGAATATCCCAACTTCGAGAAGCTTGCCTTAGTCTACGGATAGACTTTTGTAGCTTACATACCTTCCAAGTGTTTACTGGAGTAACAAAACCTTCTGGATGTGTCATGTACACATCTGTTTCAAGTTTTCCCTTAGGAAAGTGGTTTTAACATTCCTTTATTTGATTCCATAATCATCGTATATAACTACTTGCAAGTGAGATTAAGATAGATTAAACATAGCTACAAGAAAGATGCTTTATCATAGTCTATACTATGAAGTTTGTCGAAAACATTTAGCGACGAATCATCCTTTGTATGTTTTATCATCCATGTCGGTTTTTCCTTTTTGAAAAACTCATCCATACCTCTTAGGTTTTACCCTTTTAGGTAACCAAAGTATATACTTGGTTTTAGACATGGATTCCATCTCATATCTCATGGCTCTTAGCCATTTCTGGAATTTTAGGCTCACCATTGCTTTCTGATAAGACCTAGTCTTTATCTTGATCCAAAAAGAAGAGTGTTTCCATGTACAGATAGTGAGAAATCCATATTTCTCAAGTATATGGTATTCTCTTAAGGATCAACACAATGGTTGTGTTTTGTTCCATTGTTCCTTGATCATTTGTGGAACATTCTCAATCTTTGGTTCATAAATTTGTTGTCTAAAATTTCTTCACATTCCAAATTCCATTTTTTCCTTTTGTGAGAGGTAATCTCTTTCGAGAGAAACTCTCGTTTGAGCAACAAACATTTTGTTCTCGTTGAAAAATGAAATCCCTTAGTGATAAGTATTCTCTTTCGAGATAAACTATCGTTTGAGCAACAAATAATTTGTTCTCGTTAAAGTTGAAGAAATAATATCCCTTTGTGAGAATTAATCTCTTTCAAGATAAACTCTCGTTTGAGAAACAAACGCTTTGTTCTCGTTAGGATAAACAACAAATGGAGTTTTTAAGGTTCGAACTTTGTAAACATTTTAGCATGTAAGTAACCTAAAAACTTCAAATGTATTCTAGAACAATTCTTAGTCCATATCTTATATGACGTTTCGAAAAAACACGATTAAGTATGAGAGTTGTTTTTCTAGTGTGTAAAGAAGTCGAAAATGACTTGTTCTGAATCAAAACATGTCTAACATATTTGATTCTCTTTCAAAGACTTTTCGTTCCACTTGTGGGATTTAATTATGGGACAATCCCATATTCTTTGAAAGTTCATCAAACATTAAATATTCTTGAATTTGATCTCATCAAATTACCTTAATACTTTTTATGAGTTTGAGATTAGTCATTTGTTTTATTTATCTTATAAATATTATTGATTTGATTAGTTTAAAGATCATTGATTCGTTGTTCCATAAGAGATTAAAAGAATAACATATATTTAAATAATCTCAAAATTAAAATATCTTGTCCTTACAAGATAACTAAAACTTAGGCACAAAATAATAATCTTAAAAACTAAAACAAAAATATTTAAGCAAAAACACATGTCCTAATGGATGATGTAGCAACTCTTGCTTTATTTCCATTCGCAGGTCCATGTCTATTCTGATGCCTTCTCTTTAGAAGCCTCTGATGTTAATGCCTCACGCGTTTTTACTTTCTTGACTTCTTATAGGTGTATGGGGCAGTTTCTCTTCCAATGTCCGGTCTTGCCGCAATGGAAACATTTTCCATCCTTCTTGATTCCCTTCTTAGGTTTCAATGCCTCCTTTCCATCAGTTTTGGTCTTACCATCACCTTTAGACTTTGCTGCTGATTTACCTTTCTTCTTGCCCTTGAGGACCATCAGAACAGGTTTAGGTCCTACCTTCTTCAGGTTGATTTCAGCAGTTCTCAACATGTCGAGCAACTGTGACAGCGTCTTGTTAATTTCATTCATATTGAAATTAAGGACGAACTGATTGAAACTATCTGGCAACGATTGCATGATGACATCAATAGCTAATTCGTATTTCAGCGGAAAGCCGAGCTTCTCCAATGTTTGGATGTAGCCCATCATTTTGATGACGTGATCTCCTACGGGAGATCCCTCACTCATCTTGCATTGAAACAAAGCTTTAGAGGTCTCGTACCTCTCTTGACGAGCTTTCCCTTCATAATCTCCTTGAGATTTTGAATCATATCATTAGCTACCATGTCCTCATGTTGCTTCTGAAGCTCAGGGGTCATGGAGGCAAGCATAAGACAACCGACATCTAGCATGTCGTCCATGTGTTTCTTAAACTTGTCTTTGTCAGCTCTGGAAGCAGTGGCAATCGGTTCATCTGGAACAGGTTCTTCAATGACATATTCCTTCTTTTCTTGTTTGAGAACAATTCTCAAATTGCGGAACCAATCAAGGAAGTTTATGCCATTGAGCTTATCCTTCTCAAGGATAGATCGCAGAGATAGAGTATTATTTGCCATTAATTCTACAACAAATAAAATATGCTACATAAGTTTTACTAAATTTTAAAATTTATAGATAGGTCTTTACTATAAATTTACTCCCACTATTTTCTTCAAAATTAAAAACCATCTAGTTTTAATTTCGGAAAAACGTTTCGATAGTTTTTCTAGTGAGTAAGGATCCGTATTTCACCATTCCTAAATCAACTTTGGCCATTCTTTTAGGAAATGGTTATTTAGGTAAGTAACACCTTACTAATTACATCTCATGTAATTCCTCATCTTTTGGCGAACAACTCTTGCTCTTTAAAGCATCTTATGATTAACCAAAACTTTTAACCACTGGGTTTTCTAATCCTATTAGAACAACCCAGCTAAGTCAATACCAATATCTCAACCGGCGAATATCACTAGCTTATTCTTCGCATTTAACTAAGATAGATAAATGTGACATTGCTTTGGCAAAGCTCGCATTATATCGATGGAAGCTTTAACGAGGGTAAATATTGGATGGTTAAAAATGACTTAGAATTATAGTGAGGGATTTACTTAATTATCTCATCATTTTAACATTGATCCTATCAATAGAACTATGTTTAATCATGCTTATAAAACATCCATTGCATCACATACAAGGTAAATATAAGCGGTAAATAAATATGCAATGATTATAGCCCTTCTTAACCTAAGGCGACCCGTCCCAAGCCAATGGGAGGACCATTCTACTGAAGATAGAATCTACTTCTGAAACGCCTGGTCCACCAGGGAAGGCCCACCACGCTGCTATGTTGGTCCTTGCTTTATCTCCATGAGTATTTACAATTTTCAGAAACTCGCGTTACATGTGAGGGAGTGAGATGAGAAGAGAAGTACAATAGAAGATAGAGAAAGGCACGACACGCATGCCGTATTTATTAAAACCAAAACTATAAAGGCTATGGGCTATAACCGTGCAAAACAAACATCGTGCAATCAAACATGCATTTCAAACATCGTGCGAACAAAGTAACGGCGTGTTTACGGAGTTTTAAACTAATTGTCCCTATGTTGCGGTTAATGGGCCAAAGAAGGATCACGAGGTTTCATAAACCATTTGCGTTAACGAACAAATGCACCAGGTAGGTCAACATGAAAGAGAAGTGACGCACTAGGCACACTTAAGTACCAGGTCTTTGATGATGCCAATCCTAGACATGCATTTTTCATAACGTCTAACCATAACTCTTATGGATTCATTGTGAAAGATAGTTTGATAACTTTTATCAAATTAGAAGCCCTTTCAGAGATTTCATAAATCTATGAAACTACGAACAACTACTTGTTCTCTAGATTAACTATTAGTCTCAACATGTTAACATTTAACATTGAAGCAACCTAACATAGTTATGATTAGCTCTTAATCATTCAGTGATAATCGAAATAAGTCTTTATTAGGTGTGATACAATAAACGATAAATATCTAAATCGAATCAAACAGCATGCATCTCATACATAAACATTACCCCAAGAATTTAAGTCCGAATTCGTATGATACAAGTGGCTCTGATACCACTGTTGGGTCACGTCGGCACGCCCCGTGGCGCAGCGGAAAAATTAATCCGACGTAATCCAGCCAGGATCCTTGTACAGGAATGAATCCGGGGTGAAAAGATGAAGAGTTACCTTTTAAAACTCTGGAAACTGGAAAACCGACGATATGTCGGAATAACCACGTCAAGTAAAACCGGAATCGTCACAGGTTTGCAACGACCTCTACGGAGTCCACCCGAACAAAACGAACAAAGTTTCCGCCTCCCTAACACCTAGGGATAAATTTCGACAGGTTTGAACACCTTCTAGAGAGAAGTCGAAATCTCTCCAGGGATTCCTGAGGGAGTCTGAAATCGACTAGGAGTTCAACCGGGACATGCAATTGAACAAGGGAACCTTCAGGGATTTACCAGGGGGCAAGTAGAACACCAGAAAAATATCGAACAGCTTCTCAGAGAGCTTTCTGGGATATGTCGAATTCCGGTGGGGAATCCCTAGGGGTGTTGTCGAAATCTTCAAGAGGAGGAAGAGGGATGATTTGGTTGCTAGCCCTTGTCCCTTTAAATAGTATTCAGAGACTTAATTCTAGTTGAATTCCTTAAATCCAAGTACAACCAAAATTCCTAGAATCTAATTCTACTTGAAATTGGTTTATATTAAATATATATTATATTTAATAATATTAAATGAAATATATATATATATTTAATTACGTAGAATCTTATTCTGCATAAAACATGGATTTAAATATACATTATATTTAATCCAAATATATATATTTTTATTATATAGAATCTCATTCTATCTTTACTTGGATTTAAATATATTTAAATATATATTTTTAATTATATAGAATCTAATTTTACATAAACTTTGAATTAAATATACATTATATAAATTCCAAATATATATTTAAATTTATAGAATCTTATTCTATAATATTTAAGTCTCTAAATATTGTCCATACTCTAAATAATATCTGATAAATACAATATTTATCCAATATTATTCCCATTTAAGGGAGTTACCGATTTCCCCTATCCCATAGGGGATTTTTCGGCAACCTATCTAAAATAGGGAGTATGGTTTCCAATTTTTTCTCGTTTCATTCGAAGGGTGTGACCCTTGTAGGTTCATGCAACGTTAGCAGCAAAATTAGAACAGTTCTAATTTTACAAACAATGAGTGACATCTAGCAATACATCATTGCTACCTAAGTTGCATGAAGTCATGGTTTGACTTTCCTAATTCCTGAATAAACTTCCTTTATGTATTTCATCCTTTTGTCCTTTATATCTTAGATGAACACAAGTCATGGGTTAGTCACACTTGCGTTGTCCATCTAGTGTTTTTTGATGTCTTGAGTAGATTATGATAAATGAATCTCTATGATATCTCATATCATAATATTCGAGCATGGCCATGCATTTTCTAATCTCACTCAATCAAGTGGCCGAATATATTTCTCCCATTATGTAGGAGGGACAAATCCTTTCTTGATCAACCATATTTCACTACAGAAGTCATCACGTATCCAATCATCAGTCTTTATAATGTAGTCAGTTACGACACACGTTTGACTATATCAAAATACGTAAATCTTTATGTTGAAATCATGTTGATCTCAAATCTGAGGATTATACATATGTTTATCATGAGCAATGTTGTGACTGTCACATAATTACCCAAGAAACATGCTCATAGCGTGTCAATCTAGTATGTTGTTCTCTAACAAATACTTATGTGTTGATTTTGACATCTCTATGTCAATGACAACGCTTGTCATCAATCAACCAAATATTAGTCTTGATATATTATCATTGTCCATGCCCGTAATAATATTCGACTAAGGATCCTATTTAACAATAATTGTATTATTGTATGGACATTATTATCCAATGGTTAGTTTGATGCACAGAAACATACCAAATGATAATAACGACAATGCCATTACTTGATAAATCTAGTAAATAGTATGTCTATTCAATCATCATATGATTGGTCTTTGGGCATACTCCAACAATTGCCACAACATGAGAAAGGTTCCTCTGTGCCTCTATCCTAGGTGCATCAGCCCTAGGCTGGAAGTAACCACGACCGCACCCACGGCCTCTCTAATAATCTATCGCTCTCGCAGGAGCCTGTGCTAGGTTTGGTGCATGTGCCGCCTAATGCGGACACTCTCTTCTGAAGTGGTCCCTCGAACAACAATTCCAACAAGCATGGAAGTTACCCCAACACTCTCCTGAATGATGTCTCCCACAACGAGTACACTCGGGGCAACCGCCCTCCAGCTCTATGGCCCTGATGGGCCCCTACTACGGTGGCCACCGCCACGCCTATGGTTAAACTGATTTCCACCGCCTCGATGCCTTTTGGCATCACCACGATCAAAGTTGTTATTCCTCTTTCCAGAACTAGACCCTCCTGAACGCTTGGTCAGCCCCAAGCTATGCTCAATGTCCTTGGCTCTAGCAACCAAGACATCAAAATCAGAAGCTAAAGTATACCTCTTAACTTCCTCGTGAAGCCCATATCTGAATCGGTTACAACGGTCCCTCTCAGTAGGAACCAACTCTGTAGCATACTGACTCAGACGGACAAATCGAATCTCATAATCAGTCACTGAAGTATCTCCCTGAACAAGAGCCATGAACTCTCTCTTATTCTCATCTAGATATCTCAGCCCCAAATAGCTCTTCCTGAAAGCATACTCAAAGAAGTCCCAACCAATCTTAGCCTCAGGCACCCCAGTAGTAATAGTGACCCACCAAGTGTAGGCATCACCCTGAAGTAAAGAAATTACACGGCCCGACTTACGGGCACCAACACAACCCATCTGAGCTAAGATACGGACGGTCTTCTCCAACCACAACTCAGATCTCTCTGGTGTAGATCCTCTGAACTCTTATGCCCCTAGGCTACAAAGCCTCTCTAACGGTAAGCTAACATCATCACCTCTCGGCTGAGCTGCAGCCTGAGCTCCGGCAACTACGGCCTGAAATGCTCTCGCTATAGCTTGAACTAGCGGAGCCATATCTATTCCCGCAGGACCTTGGCCACCCTGGCCAACCTGAGGTCCCGCTCCCTCAGCTCCAACCTCGCCTCCCACTTAAGGCTGGGGAGGTGGTGGTGGTGGTGGTGGAGGAGATCCGACTCCAACAGTATGCTCTCTTACAGGAGCCTCTACTCCAACCACCGGCTCATTAGCAGGAGCCGCAACACGTGGTTCCTGACGAACCAACCTCGGTCTACCTCTAGGCGTCGACATACGCGCTCACAGATACAACTACAACACAACAACATACAAAACTTGGGTTAGCAAGGTAAGGGTTCCAAGTGGCTCAAGTATGTTCCCCCACTTAAAAATCCTTTTTCCGATGTAATAGATGCAATGGGACTCTACACAACGTGCTTCAAACAACATACAGACACGATCAAACAAGCATACATCAAAGCATACTTGATAAACAAGCAAACATGCTTACATGGCAAGCAAACACCGTGCATTTGCAATACAAGAATTAACTTACTGCACTTACCTGCCCAAGATCTCGGAAACCTTAGGCTCTGATACCAACAAGTTTAACCCCCTCGTCTCGGTCCGGACGCTTGACCGATCCAAGTGGGCTACACGGGGATAACCGAGGCGAAACCCGTTAAGGCTCCACTTCGGTTACCGACCCAAGAAAACTTTTTCATTTTTATTATCTTGTCTAGATGTAATATTAGATCCTATGTGAGAAAGGCAACAGTGGAAGAAACAATTGAGGTAAACGACCAAACATCCCAACAAAACAGCCCATTTTAAACTTAAACAGCATGCCGTATCGGAACGCCCATAGGGTGTTTTGGTACGCCTTGACCAGGTCAACTGGCCAAAGTTAAACCGAGGAGACCGTTTCGAAACAGGGGTGGGCCGTATCGAAACGCCCTCAACGATCAACTTCTCGTGGTCAATGATACAAAGGTCGTTCCGAAACACCAAGGCCTGTTTCGATACTTCAATTTATCGTCAAAATCTCAGATTTCCAGTGGAAAAATCGTACCGAAACGTTCCTTAGCGTACCAAAATGCCTGGCCAAAAACAAAGGGACCGTATCGGAATAGGACCAACCGTTTCGATACACACTCTGTCTGAAGATTGGTTTTAGCTGGTTTTTGGCACAAGGCTGTCCCAAAACACAACTAGAACCTCCCCCAACTAACATACAACAACTCTAAATCAAACCAAACACCACAAGCATGCTTAACACACTTCCAACAAACAAGAACCATACAAAGATAAGGGACATCACAACAACATAAGAACCATTCAAGCATTTACGATTCATGCTTCAAATAAACATATACTTAAGCATTCAAGGTAAGCAATTTGAACATGGTTTACAAACAAGACAAGGCATCCAAAAGCCAAACCAACAATAACATATAAAGGAGTCTAACACGCTCCTAAAACCAAACATCCACATACATCCAAAAGCTCAAGACAACAATACATATCCCATTGCTTGACTATTACGCCTCATAATTCAAAAGTCCATACTTGATAGCTAAGATAGCACCACAAACACACTTGGAGGCCCTCTCCTTGCACAAGCAACCCACGAACTTCGGATCTGCATTGTCAAAACAAAAGAGAGCGTAAGCATAAAGCTTAGTGAGGGTAAGCTTATTAGAACAAACCTCGAAAATGCAGGGTCCAAGCACGAGCAACAACCAAGGTAGAATGCATGATCTTACCTCCAAATCCACATGAGCCAAACATAAATGATGCATGAACATAATTATCAACATCATTCCATGCTCAACAACTCTTAAGCTCATCACATGCAAATACATATATCAATGTATAGACAACACATATATCAATTCATATTGGCAACACATATCTCAAATCATATTGGCAACACATATCTCAATTCATATTGGCACCTAGCTATGACTCGAATACGCGGATAACCGTTGGAACTCACATCCAACACAACCATTACCTTACGGTGAGATTACACTCATCACCGTTTCACGCGGTGGGGATTCCACTCATCCTCACGCCCCGTCGATGGGATTACACTCATCACCATCTAACATATATAAGAAGAATTTCTGGGCGAACCCGTACTCCATCTTGATGACTACCATCACCAAGACCACACGCGCATTTGACTCACGTGTGCACATTAAACATCCTAATGATCGATCATTGTACCCAAGCATACTAGTGCCAATATTAAACACAACTCAAAACCTTTCACAACATCATTTCATATCAACTTTCGTGCCTAGCACGTACTCACCATGAATCACCGTCATGCACAATCCACATCCAAACCACATGCATATATCAATGCATCAACCATGCCTCAACAACATGTATAACACAATATACATAACCACCACAATCACAAATAAGCAAGAGGCATAATCAACAATTAGAGTTCAACCAAAGTCTCTAACTAAAGCTTGGGATTAGACTACCACTCTAATCCCAACTCTAGGTGGGTCTACCAAGCCCAACCTAGTCCACATGCTTGAACCAACACTTGAAAACCAATTTAAAACATTTAACCACTCACCGACTATTTCAAGCTCAACACACTAGCCGATCAAGCTTCCAACGATTCCAGATTTGTTCTCGAGGCTTCACCAACACAAATTCTTGCTTCTAATCATCTCAACACAATCAAAACAACCTAAAATCAGTTCACAAATCAATGTAGCAAACCCGGAACACTAATGAAGCACAAAACACAAGATTTCAAGCTAAGAACAACTCCCAAAACCTCAATCCCGAGCAGCCCTTTAGCACAATCCAAAACTCTTGATTTCAACCTTTTTAACACACTTAAATGCTCCCAAAACAACCTCTAACTATCACACTAACATCATCCCTCAATTTCCAACATCTAACACACCCAAAACCAACCTTTAAACCCTTCAAAAACCCCTATAAAACCCAAATCCGAGAATCATCATAAAACTCTTTAGAATTCACATATGTTGGACCTTATGGTTCATAAGCATCTTATCTAACATTAAATAATCAAAAGCTTTTGTTAAAGACAATAAAGTTCTCGTTTTTAATCTAAACTTTCAAAACACCAAAATCCAAAAACTAGGAGCTTTGAGAAAAATAAAGGAACTAGCTTGAAGAGGGAAAGGAGGACAAGTCAAAAATGTAATTACCTTTCAAAAATACCAACAAAGAGCAAGTAAGATGATGGAATAGTGAAATGGAGAGGGAGACTCTCTTTGTCGTGGGAAATGAAATGGGAGAGAGGGGGAAAAAGATGACAAGGGATATTTTAAACAAAATGGGGTTTTAATTGAAAGTCCATTTATTTACACTTTTGCCATTAATGAGATGGCAATCTCATAAACTCTAAAATCCAAGGAATTTGAGTTTCAAATCAATTTAAGTCTAACATAAAATGTTTGTTTTGAAATCACAAAGTCCAAATAATATTTTATTATTTTAAATTTTGAAACAGAAACCCGAAACATTATTTTAATATTATTTTCACCCGACCCCCAAACTCGGGCGTTACAAGAGAATAAGATTCAACCCTTAAACATGTCACAAAAGCATAGAGATAAGGCCATAAGGCCAACACACAAGGCGTACACAAGCCAAAACCAAACATCAACATATTAAAGGAGTCTAAACAAGCTCCTACACAAAACAACAACCTAAATCCCCATTGCTTAACTATTACATCAATTTCATAAAAGTTCATACTTGATGATAGAAAAAACACAACTAGCACACTTGGAGGCCCTCTCCTTGCACAAGCAACCCACGAACTAAGAATCTGCATTGTCGAACAAAAGAGAGCGTAAGCGTAAAGCTTAGTGAGGGTAAGCTCATAAAACAAACATCGACAATGCAGGGTCCAAGCACGAGCGACACAACCAAAGAAGAATGCATGTTTTCTTACCTTCGAAACCACAAGAGTCAAATACAAATGATGCATGAACATAATGTCAAATATCATGCCATGCTCAACAAGTCCAAAAACACAACCATATGGAAACACATATATCAAACGTATTGGCACCTAGCTATGACCCGAATACGCGGATAACAACCATTGGAACTCACATCCAACAACTCAACCATTACCTTACGGTGGGATTACACTCATCACCATTTCACGCGTAGGGGATTCCACTCATCCTCACGCCCTATCGATGGGATTCCACTCATCACCGACTAACGTATAAAAGAAGATTTTCGGGCGTACCTGTACTCCATCTTGATGACTACCATCACCAAGACGACGCGCGCATTTAGACTCTCGTGTGCACACTAAACATCCTATTGATCGATCATTGTACCCAAGCATACTAGTGCCAATACTAACACATTTCATTGATCAACCTCACAACTTTCTTACCAATTTCCGTGCTTAGCACGTACTCACCATGATTTACCATCATGCACAAACCACATTCCACAACCACATGCATATCACAATTCATCAAACATCATGCCTCAACACACATGTATATCACAATATACATATCAACATCAATCACAATTAATATGAGACAAGAGGCATAACAAACATTTAGAAGTTCAACCAAAGTCTTCTAAACTAAGCTTGAGATTAGACTACCTATCTAATCCCATCTCTAGGTGGGTTTACCAAGCCTGACCTAGGTCCACATGCTTGAACCAACATTTGAAAACCATTTAAACCAAGTTGAAATCATTAACCACACACCGACTACTCCAAGCTCAACAATTCTAGCCGATCAAGCTCCCAACAGTTCCGGATTTGTTCCTGAGGCTTCACCAACACAATTCCTTGCTTCTAATCAATCCGACACAATCAAAATAACCATATTTCAGTCCACAATTACTCTAGCAAACCCGGAACACAATCCAAGCATCAAAATCAAGCCAAGATACTCCCCAAACCCACATTTTCGAGCAGCCCAAAAGCACAACCAAAAACCATTGATTCCAACACTTTTAACACATCTAATAGCTTCCAAAATAACCCTTAAACATCACACAACCATCAGCCAACAAATTCCCACACAAAACAGCCCCAGAACTCAACTTTAAACCCTTCTAGAACCCCCAACAAACCCAAATCCGAATATCATTATAAAACCCTTCAAAATTCATATATGTTGGACCCTATGGTTTGCAAACAACTTATCTAACAACAATAAATCAAAAGCTTAGCTAAAAATCCATAAAGCTACAACCTTTATCAAAATCTTTGAAAAACCCAAAATATAGAAAAATGGGTTTTAAGAAAAATGAAGACTAGAGTTAGATAGGAAATGGAAAGAACAACATAGAATCGATTTTACCTTTGAAAAATCTTCAAGAATCAAACAAGGGAGTAATGGAATAGTAAAATGCAAGGGGAGGGGAAAATGGTGTTAATTTGAAAGTGAATGGGGAAGAAGATGAGCAAATAGTCATCTTCATTTGTTTTGTTTAATTTTTAAATATCAAAAGTCACTTTTACCCTTAATGAATAGGGAAAATATCAATAGTCTGACATCCATGGCTTTTGAGTTTAAAAGATGACTAGTCCAACATGCATTTATTTGTTTTGAAAATGTATAGCCCAAAATAATATTTTAATTTCACCCGACCCCCAAACCCGGGCGTTACACTTCTAGTTTTACTCATATGATTTATGGAGAATTTCTGAAGTCATTGTCATTGTTGCTTTTGGAAACAGTTTGTTACCTTTTCTTCTGACCTTTGCTCACTAAAAAATAATAATTATTAATATATAACTCGAAATTGAGATACGTTTGTTTTAAACGAATATAGACTTTTGTATGGTTATAGAAATATAATATTCACTTCCTGAATTATCTTGTAGAAGTTTTTGGTGATTCTTCAAAGTCAGTGCTAAAACTATTTTCTAAGAAATTTGCTGCCAAATTTTTATGACCTTCAAACACTCAAATATTCATATTTTTTAAATACATATCGAAATCGATCACTGTATATTTTAAACAAAACTAAACTGATCACGTTTACAACAATGTATATAGACCACTTTCTAATTATTTTTATGAAATTTACGGAGAATTTATAAACTTACTCTAGTCGGCCATACTATGTTGGTTGTTAGATTTTTGTTGAAAATGGGTAAATTACTGACAGGGTTGTTGAAGTCCTGCAAAATAAAAATTGATTTTACAAAATTAACTTGTAGTAATAGATAGATCAGGTCGAATCCCAAGAGAGCTGAATTTAAAATCTCAATGTTAAAACAATTAAAATAGGGGTGAATCAAATTAAAATTAAAGATAAAAAATAAAACTGAAAATAAAAGTAACAAAGATCAATCTTACCGAACTTCCAACGCAAATGTGTGGTTTTCATCCTACCTTAACTTTGACCATAGGCTTGAAGATAAATTTCGCATATCCAAGAAATTAGTCTACTTTGGGAACACCACAATAAGCAATTATACTCCCTTTATAATTGATTAGTCTACTTGATGGAACACCGCAAAAAGTATTCAAACCAATCCTTACCATTAAATAAAATTAATGATAGCATTATGATTCATGAGAATGACTAAAACAAAATCAATCAAATTTATTTTGAACCTTTATTTCCTTAGGGACTATGACGTGTGATGTGTAGTCGACGAACATAAAACATGAGCCTTACCCTTTGCTACTTACGTCATGGATAGCGATAGAACATTAAATATTGAATTAAGGCGTCAATTTAATCAATATCAAATATTCATAAAAATACGAACAAGAAATAAAGATTACTTGGATTAAAGGAAAATTAATAGTTTAGTACAAGCCTCGCAAAATTACAGCAGAATCGCTTCACCCTTGAATTGGAAATATAAGCTTAACCACACTTGGTGGAATAAGAACACAAGAGAGAAGAGCCGTCGAAAGATTGTTTCTAAGATAACATCTAAGATACGTATTGAGCTCTTTATATAGAGAGAAAAAACCCTAAACTTAAAAGTAAATCTCCTTTAATTGAGTTCTAATCAAATAAGAAGAGATAAAATAAAGAGAAATATGAATAAATAAAGTCATTATTAATAAAAGAGATTGATTTTTGGTACAACACTTCCAAAATAATAGAAATATCCATAAAAGTGGGCTTCATCTGGGATTTGGCTCCAAAAGGTCGGATTTTTCACGTCAAACACTCGTCTCGTATTAGTCATAAGGTGTGGCCACGCCTTATTGAATATGAGCTTCTTCCCAGATGTACTTTCTTCCAAAAGACTTGATTTTTCACTTGAGAATCAAAAAATACTTTTGAGTTGAATTTCACCATTGCATTCATATTTCACCTCCTAAATCAAAACACCCGTAATTTTCACAATTAAGCTCAAACTATAATTAGAATATGGAGTAATTAATCACAAAAAGAATATATAATTATAAGCTATCAAATTCCCCCACGCCTAATTCATTCTTGTCCTCAAGCATATCTCAATTCAACATACCAACTCTCCCATCAACCTCTTTTCATCTCATTTAATATCCCACAATATCAATAAAGTTAAGCACACATCAAGGATTTGAATCATAATGACAATCAAGAGAATGAGCATTCATAGGATAATTTTTTACGGAAAAAATTAAACATCTCATCAATCCACCAATATCAAATGCAACAAGACTTAACATCATCGCATGGTTTCACTCAATGCTCTCAAAGTGTTTAGAGTGCATTTAACTCTCAAGATCAAAACATAGCACGATATTACCATAAGCTTGCAAATGAATCAAATCTCCACCACTACATATGAATTGATGCAAAAATCAAAGAGTCTTTAAAAGGGTTGTAACGAGGCTTAAGTAAGGGTATGGTAAAAGGAAAAAATGAAGGTTACTGAGTCAAGATAAGAGTTAATGATATCGATTCCACATAACAACATCTAACATACTACCAACATTCTTGAAAATTTATTCTCACATTTCATATAAGCACTAAGAAATTTTAGAGAAGTGACATTTATTTTTTTATTTTTACAAACATATCTCCAAATATCTTCAATCAATGAACAAACTTCAATTTTGCATATTTTTTTCATTTTTTTCTTTTTTTGTTTTTTGGAACAACATTTTTCTCATGTCTTGACAAGGGTATCAAAAAAAGGGACAACAAACAAAAAGACTTTGGGTTAAGATGTGGTAAAACAAAGAAAAGGGGAAATATGCTCAAATTGGTAAACTAAGTGAAAACATATGGGTAGGCTTCTTTTGAAAGTCAAAGAAAATGGGTTAAACATGCTAAGCTCGACACACTCAACAAAAAGAAAAATGAGCAAGATATGATGAATTGCTCTTAGGCTCAAAGTCTTACCAAAGTGTGTAATTTGCATAAAGCCGTGTGTATTTTTCAACTAACAAACCAATGAGATGTCATCAAAATATTAAGAAAACACTAGTCATGCTCATCACTTTCATGCATTATAATTCAAACCAAGATGTATCCAAAACTTACATGGTATTTCAGAATATCAAATAGAGACTCAAAGTTTCAAACAAAAAATCAGTATATAGAAATTGAAGTACACCCAAAGTCCAAGCACAAAAAAATGAAAAATTTTGAAATCTTTTCACAAACTTAAATGAAAAAAATATAGAAAATGAAATATTGTATATAAAATCTCCCCCACACCTAAACCCTACATTGTCCTTAATGTATATCAAAATAAAATTCTCACAAAAGAGTTTAAAAGGAAAAGAAAATTCTCCTGATGTATGAGCAAGCCGGACTGAGATAGTTCAAGGTGATGGTGGGAAAGAGGTGAAACTCTCCTATGCTGGAAGTTGTGAACCAATACATCTCAAGGTGAAGAACTCAATTTTTTAAAAGACATCTGCAACAACAAAATCATAAGGTTGCTGGAAGTAAAGCATGGTCACGTCTTATAAAAATTAATCTCCTGCCAAAAAAATTGAACTTCTTCATTAAAAACTCAAAAAATGAAAATAAAATAAAATAAATGAAATAAAATAAAAATAAAAATATAGCATTTTGGTTGCCTCTCAATAGAAAAATTGTTTAACGTCGTTTTGCTCGACATAGCCATGGAATTTTTCGATCATCCAATTCCTATTAAATCGAATTTTGGTTCCCACTCTTTTCCAATGCTCTCTTTACAACATCGAGAACCTTTCTCTTTTCATTCAGCATCTTTAATTTCATGCACAGTTCTTTAAAAATTGCATACTCGAGAATTTTCTTGATATCATCCAACAATGACATTTTAACCTCCACCTTTCTAACTGTATCCAAGATCTCATTATGCTCATTTTCCTTTGGTTTAGCTAACCTGCTAGGAAAAAGAGGTAATGATGTATAAGATAAAATAGGTGAAGGAGGATTAAATGTTAACAATGGTGACGATTTAGATGGAATTATGATTTCACCATCGCTCTTGCTCTTCTCGACTTCCTTAGTTGGAGTCAATTCTGAAGGAATTTCCTTTATGCTCATTAGCGAGATCTCACAATAATTTTCTTTTGGATTTACCTCAAGTTTAGTAGGTAATTCTTCAAAACTTTGATACTCCAATTTACTAATTGACATAGCCAATTGAGTAATTTGACTACCCAAATTTTGATTGCTTGTTTGTAGTGCCCGAGTTACTTCCCTCGTTTCTTGTTGAAATACATGAGCAAAGTCAACAAGGCTTTTAGCAAGATCCTCTAAAGACATACCTGAACTTGAAGATTGTTGTTGAGTGGGAGCTTCAGCAAAATTTTAAGGGTGTTATATATGTTGTCCTTCATAGCTCAATTCCGAATAATCTCTCTATCCGAGATTGTAATGATTAGCAAATGAATCATATTTCATCGTGGTTGAACAAGAAACCCATCGTAAGCATAAATATCTTGCGTTGATTTATGGTGCAATGTTGGACACATGTTCATAGCATGACCTTGAGACGAACAAATTCTACAAGCGTTTGCTTTCTGTACCTGCCCTATATCAATTTGACGAATCAAATCGGTTAAGTCAGAAAATTGATTCTTAAGCATACTTACCTCGTCAACTTGGCTAAAGGATCCATATGCGCTTGAAGAAAACATGGTTAAAAAATAAAAAATTAAAAATAAAACAATGAGAAACTAAAATAGCTCTCGGGCAACGATGCCAATTTTGACAGGGTTGTCGAAGTCCTGCAAAATAAAAACTGATTTTACTAAACTAATTTGTAGTAATAGTGAGATCAGGTCAAATCCCAAGAGAACTGAAATTAGAATCTCAATGTTAAAAGGATAAAGTAAAATGGGAGGGGTTGGTGTATCAAACTAAAATTAAAGATAAAAATTAAAACTAAAAGTAAAAGTAACAAAGATCAATTTTACCGAACTTCCAATCTATAGGTGTGATTTTCATCCAATCATAACTTTGATCGTAGGCTTAATCATATCCAAGAGATTAGTCTACTTGAGGGAACACCGCAACAAGTATTTAAACCAAACCTTACCATAAAATAAAATTAATGATAGCATTAAAATTAATGAGAATGACTAAAACAAAATTAGTCAAATTAATTTTGTACCTTTATTTCCGTAGGGACTATCATGTGTGATGTGTGTAATCACTCATTTTTGTCCGAGTTTATAATATCGTAGTAGTATCACTAATTAATATAGTAGTATATTATTAAAGATATATACATAAAGTAAAAGTAAAAAAATTAAAATTAAAAAAAGGGAAGAAAAATATATTAAAAAAGCAAATATATATATATATATATATATATATATATATATTAACAAAAATCAAAAAAAAGGAAGGGAGAGCACGTAGGTCTCTTTAACCAACGTCGCCCCCACACTTACCCATTGCCTATAAAAAGTGGGTGAGGTGCAACGGCGAGGAGGGAGCCAACGCCTTTATTGTGGGAGCAGTGCTCTTGGCCCTAGTTGGCTCAATTCAATATTCGATCGGAGGTTTTTTTTGCGGTCTGATCTAGTTAATTTTTGGGTTATAATTAGATGGTGGGAAGATCTCGGTAGGGGTCGGACGAAGTTCTTCATCTGAGCATTTAGTGGGGTAAAATTCGATCATTATCTTTTTATTTTAATATCATGTTGTTATTTCTTAATATACTTTTTTACTTATTTATGCATATTATATTATATTAGTTATATCAATGTATGTTGTTTTTATCCATGCTCTTTTTATGAAAAATATTTTTATGCCCCTTTTATTATTTATCTTAGTATATGTTTTGTTCATTCATAATTAATTGTCATATTTATTTATTAGTCTAGTTTAGTTCTTGATATTCTAGTGGGAGTGTCGTCCCAAGTCTTCGGGCGTCATCTCTTTTGGTATCGTAGGTTATGAGTTAGGTTGTTCAATTTGTGTGACCACGCATCCATGCATTTTAGGGATTATTAATTAAGTTAGATCCGAATTTAAATTTGCGTTAAAAAATACGATATGAACCCTTAGGTACCAATTTTTGGGTGCGGTGGGGGTGCGAAACCTTCCTCACTCGTAACCAACTCTCGAACTTTTTATAAACCTCTGATTTTATTTTTCGGTGTCCGGTCTATCTTATTTAAAATGATCGGTGGCGACTCTAAGTCTTGTTTTAAAAATACAAACTTTTCCAAAATCCTCTTGTGAAACCATTTTTTATTACAAATAAGTTTTTTCATTATATCGCATTTTTTAGTCGCTGCAATGTGTGGTCGACGAACACAAAACATGAGTTTTACCCTTTGCTACTTGCGTCATGGATAGCGATAGAACATTAAATATTGAATTAAGGCGTCAATTTAATCAATATAAAACATTCATAAAAATAAGAACAATAAATAAAGAATACTTGGATTAAAGGAGAAATACTGGTTTAGTACAACCCTCACAATATTACAGTAGAATCGCTTCACCCTTGAATTGAAAATATAAGCTTAACCGCACATGGTGAAATAAGAACACAAGAGAGAAGAGCCGTCGAAAGATTGATTCTAAGATAAGATCTAAGAGGCCTAATGAGATCTTTATATGTAGAGCAAAAAAACCCTAAACCTAAAAGTAAATCTCCTTTAATTGAGTTCTAATCAAATAAGGAAAAATGAAATAAAGAGAAATATAAATAAATAAAGTCCTAATTAATAAAAGAGATTGATTCTTGTCCAACACTTCTAAAATAATACGAATATCCATAAAAGTGGGCTTCATCTAAGATTTTGCTCGAAAAGGTCAGATTCTTCACGTCAAACACCAGTCACGTATCAGTCACAAGGCGTGGTCACGCCTTACTGAAGATGAGCTTCTGCCCAATTCTATTTTCTTCCAAAAGACTTGATTTTCACTTGGGCTGAATTTCACTATTGCATCCATATTCCACTATTGGATCCATATTTCATCTCCCAAATCAAAACAAACGTAATTTCCACAATTAAGCTCAAAATATAATTAGAATATGGAGGAATTAATCACAAAAATAGTATATAATTATAACCTATCAATTACCCTTATGACCATCCAACTTTATAAAATATCGGGATCCCTAGGGAATTTTTCAGGGATTCTCACGGTGATTTATACGGGTACGGTTCGGTTATTCTCACGTTTCAGATACAGAAATCCTCGTCCCCATCCCCATTTGAGCTTCGGTGATAAAACTTCTCCGTCCCAATGGGTGAAGATTTTGGTTATTCCCCATATTCGTTGGTTCGGATCCCACGATTTTCAGTTATTCCCCACCCGATTGCCACCCTACTAGAAAGAGACCTGTGTGAGTGCCTAACTAAACCTATATACCTATGAATATATAAAATCAATAACAAACTAGGTATGGAGCTGCGAGGATGAATGGTTCATCCTTTCTAATTTGGACGAAAAATCGTGTCACTTAGATCGTAAATTTTTCGATAAGTTCTAGCTCTAGGTGAAAGTGAATGATTGTATGATTCAAAAATGTAATGTACATGAGATGTCTCTATATGACTTAAAATCAATTAAACCCCCTAAAGGTAGGCAGTTATATGCGAAGGAAAACTCGATGCAGGATTAATTATGCATGATTGCCCCCTTCGTAGTCAAGAAAGGGATATAAATGGCCTTTTTGTGTTGATGTATAACGTGGTAACTTTATATTACGAGCGTGGATCGTGGAGGAATTGCCTTCTATGTAGAAAAATTTCAACGTTTTGTAGATTATTCATGGCTTAGATACGTGCAACGATTTGCATAAATGGTGTATTTTATACGTTTAATTTGATTTTAAGAAAATATAAACTGATAATGTGGTAGAGGATTATGAGACGAGTTCGTTTGTGCCTAGGATGACCGTAAAAGATATTGAAAATTGACAGTTTTTGTCATAATATATATTTATTAGATAGAGGATTAAGAGTGTTTGTGTTTCTACATTTACTTGAAATTCTTGTTATAATATATATGTATTTATTAGATAGATATATTGATTGGTTTTTACCTAAATAATTTTTTCCAACATTTTTAGCTTTCCATTTTCACGTCAATTTTCAATTAAATTTGGTATCAAGTTAGATTGGACTCCTAAATATGAGTAAGAAGCTGTCCTACCATTATATTTTAATAAAAAATGTAAGGCAGATGCGCTGGAAACAATAACCACCAAGGCTTAAAAGAAAGAAAAAGGAAATACTTTTTTTAATAAATAAAAATTATTATTAGTTGAAAAGGCATAAGGCGTGTAATTTCTTGTATAATTTCAAATTATCGGCATTTGATTTATTAGTTGATTAAATTGAATCGGTATTACAGAGATTTATTATAGAACAATTCTCTCAAACGAATTTATTTTATTTACTTCTGATTTAAAACCTAATCGTTTTTAAAAGACATAACGTCTTATGTCATTATACCACCTAATAGTTAGCTCTAATTTTTAAACTTTAATTATATTACCATTGTAATAGATTTTTTTAAACAATACTACTGTTAGGATTTTTTTTGATAAATCCTATCTAGAGGGGAGGGGAAGGGGGATCTAGGGGAAGGAAGGGGTGTTCTTACTTCCTAGTAGGTCTAGAACAATGACTTAAGGGGAATGAGGGAACAAAGATGACCAGTTTGGCCAGCCAGTCAAATGTGTTTGTTTTGGATTTTCAAATGTGGTGGAACATGTTGAAAGAGTTTGGAGGTAACTTAAATTTTTAAAAAAATTAGAGGCTTAAATTAAAATTTAAAAAAAATTGAGGGTAACAAAAAAATTTAATATTTTTGAGAGAATTAGTGAGGACCTTTAAAAATTATAAAAGGGAATTTAATTATAAATATTCAAAATTTTGAAGTTTAATTTGATTTTTTTTAAAAATAGGGAGCCAAATTAATTTTTTTTAAATTGAAAGGTTCAAAATTTAATTTTCAAAATTGGGGGTCCATGGACCCCTAGGTCCCGAAGCACTTGGTTTTCAACATTTTTCTTAAAATTTATTTAGTTAAAATTCATTTAAAAAAACTTATATCTAATAATTATATATTTCAATAAAAAATTTATTTTAATTGTAAATTAAAATTATAGTAATTTTTTTGAAAGGGTGAAACTTATATTAAAATACTCGTACGAATCGGACATCGACATAAGCCTCATTAAAAATTCTCTCTAAATCTAAATGAAGAAAAAAGAGTACAACATATTGATGCCAAGATGCCAAGAGTACAACCAACCATACAACAAACACATCGATATAGCTTCATAAAACCCCAAACACACCTATAGAACAATAAATTATGCCTACCCAGAAACGTACAGATTGTAAGTGAAGCTCAACCAAGACACCAACTGGAGCTCAAAGGTGTAACAATACGAGAGTGTCAATTTTCACAGTAACCCACAGTTTAGATCGACCATCCATGTGCCACAACATATCATCAGATTACACCTCTACCTCTCTACCCCCACTTGTATGTTGGTTTAAAATACTGCAAAACGAGCTGGTTAGCACTGACTGGAAAAAACAGAAAGTAGAAAATAAAACAAGGTGAACCATGTCGTGGTATGTTGGACGCTCCAGAAGTCGTACACTCGACACCGGAGTGAACAACAGTGGTACTGCTACTTCTGGCGATGGAGGAATGCATAGAACTTTTAGAATGTTTTCTGCGTGTTTGTTGCATACTAATGCTGCATAAAGAATCTCTATTTATAGGCTGAACAAATTAAAAAATAAATTCCGAATTCGAACTTAAGAAAATTCCTTACGAATTTTTCCAAAAATATAATATCCGCGCGCGGACGTGTCTAAGACACGTGTTACTCGAGCCCGAGCCCGAGCTAGGCGGCGGCGGCGGCGCGCGAGGATGTCCCTTGTTCTTTCCCACTTAAAAAGGGAGGGGGAAACATGGGTATAAATACCCTTCACAAGCCTTTTTCCCAACCCATGTGGAATATAGGCTTTTGCCTTTGGTTCTCACCTTAAGCATTACCAACATTCCCCCACTAATGCGAAAGAATTCATCTGAGTCTCAAACACATACCTCCTCAGAAGAGCAATAGCGGAATTAATTGCTTAAGCACTACTGAACGTATCTTGAACTAGTACATAGTGATAATGAACGATCCTTCTCTTAGATAAGTGAAACTAGTCTTGAACTTTCTAAGATTGGGGTAAACTCATAACCCACAACTAACTCCTTCATCCACCGAAGTTCTCGATGTGTAAGATATATATACACAAGTGTATATTTGGCCATCTTAGCTCAGGATTCTAGTAAGTGTATTAGAAAAAACGGCCCAACACTTTTCACAGAAGGTGGCTAATCCTTCTCACTTACATAAGTTATTTCATCAAGTTTATCTCGACATAAACCACCCTGAAATCGAGCTGGAATAATTAAGAACCACTTGTAATGGCTCAACCTCTTAGAGATATGGTGATTTCTTCAAGTTCATTTGAAATGAACCACCCAATCTTGGGATAAGAAATCATTAAGAATAAATATTCAACCTCATTATTGGTGAATTCAATATGTCCTTCTCAATAGGACCATTCAAATTTTGAATTCATTAAGAGTTTCTTGAAACTCAACCTTTTCTGGCGGTAAGTTCATCTTGTCCTTCTCAATAGGACAACACATTCAGACTTGTGTTATGAACTTATTAAGAATAAGTATTCAACCATGATTCGGTAAATTCATCAAGTCTTTCTCACAAAGACCACCCAAAACCTGGCTATGAATTTCTTAAGAGTAATAGTACTCAACATGGGCATGTACATTATTCGTCATAGGGATAGGTAGTGAGAAACGTACACTATGAGTCTTTCCATGGTTTCGTTTGACCATATTGAACTTAGATAACTAAGTTGGGTATCCACCATGAATTCCTCAACCAATGGGCTTTAAACACATCCCCCTCGACGAATCTAGGACCAACTTCCGACTTAACCCTTTGGTAAGCGGATCTGCTAGGTTTCTTTCCGACTTCACATACTCTAAAGAGAGTACTCCATTCCTTATTAAGTGTCTAACAGATTTATGTCTTATGCGAATGTGCCTCTTTTTACCATTGTAAACTTGACTCTTGGAAACAAAAATCGCAGCTTGTGAATCATACAACAAGGAAACATGGGGAGTCGGACTTCCCCACAATGGAATATCGGCTAACAAACTCCTTAGCCACTCAGCTTATTGCCCAGCTAAGTCAAGAGCTATAAACTCTGACTCCATAGTAGAGCGAGCAATACAAGTCTATTTTGAAGACTTCCAATAAATTGATGCTCCTCCTAAAGTAAAAACATACCCACTCGTAGAACTTACTTCATCACTATCAGAGACCCAGTTGGTGTCACAATATCCTTCTAAAGTAGCAAGAAAGCCAACAAACTCAAGTCTCCAGTCCATCGTACCCTTAAGGTACTTAAGTAAGCGTCTAAGTGCAACCCGGTGCTCACCACTAGGGTTGTGAGTTTATCTACTAAGTCTGCTTACAGCATAGGCAATATCTGGCCGAGTATAGTTCATTAAGAACATCAGACTTCCAATTATCTTGGCATATTCCATTTGAGAAACGTTACTTCCTTTATTCTTAAAGAGATGTATGCTAGGGTCATAAGGAGTTCGAACAGGGATGACATCAAAACTGTCAAATTTCTTTAACATTTTCTCGATATAGTGTGTCTGACTTAAAGAAAATCCCTCTTTAGTTTTGGTTACTTTGACTCCTAATATCACATCGACTTCTCCCAAGCCAGTCATCTCAATTTTAGTGGATAAGAAACTCTTTGTTTTGTTAATGGACTCAATGTTAGTACTGAAAATCAACAGGTTGTCAACATACATGCTTATGTTGACACAATCAGTACCAAACATCCTCGAATACACGCATGCATCCGAACCATTCATAACAAAACCAAAACTAAGGATAGTTTTATGAAATTTCTCATTCCACTGTTTAGAAGCTTGCTTCAGGCCATAAAGTGACTTTTTAAGTCTACAAACTTTGCCTTCCATACTAGGCGCCTCGAAGTCAAGAGGTTGCTCCATATTGATCTCCTCATCGAGATCCCCATTCAAAAATACAGTCTTTACATCCATTTGATGTACTTGCAACTTGTGAATAGAGGCTAGTGCAAACAATGCACGGATCGTTGAGATTTTAGTGACGGGAGAATAAGTATCAAAGAAGTCTTGACCAAATCTTTGAGTGAACCCTTTGACTACTAGCCTTGCCTTATACCTCTGGATAGAACCATCTAGTCTAAGTTTCTTTCGAAAGACACATTTACTGCTGATGGTTTTAAATCCTCTAGGCAAGTCAACTAATTCCCAAGTATGATTAGACATTATTGATTCTAGTTCATCTTTTATAGCACTTTTCCAAAAACTAGCATAAATAGATCGTATAACTTCTTCGTAAGTTTTGGGATCCTCATCTAACAAATAAGCTTGAGCTATAGGACGAGATAGGGTGTCTAAATCATTTATCTTAGAAATAAAGGAAGTTATGAAGTCTGGTCCAAAAGAGGTTTCAACTCTTTGTCTCTTACTTCTTCTAGGCTCAAATTCAATCTCTTGAGAAGACCTAACTAGCACACTAGATGAAGTGGATGGCAAGTTTTATATTTGTGTTTCAACACTTAATCTAGGTTTGTTGAGAGAAAAGATATCTTCAAAGAAAACAACATCCCTAGATTCACAAATAGAAGAATCTTGTAAAGTCATGAATCTATATGCGACACTGTTAGAAGCATAGCCTATAAACACCGCATCAACGATCTTAGGTCCAATGGTGGACTTCTTAAAGTCTGGCAACCCCGCTTTGGCCAGACACCCCAACACTTTCAAGTATTGTAAATTTGAGGCATACTCTTTCCATAATTCGTATGGGGTAGATTCAATTTTCTTATGAGGTGCTCAGTTTAATATGTGATTAGCCGATAGAATTACTTCCCCCCACATGTTGTTGGACAACCCAAAACTTATCAACAATGAGTTCATCATCTCTTTTAAAGTTCTGTTTTTCCTTTCGGGTATACCGTTTTGTTGAGGAAAATAGGGGGCTGAAGTTTCATGTATTATGCCATTCGTCTCACAAACCTCTTTTAGAAAATTAGATCCATATTCACCACCTCTATTAGACCTAACACATTTTATTCTCCTATCTAACTGATTTTCAACTTCTACCTTATAAATAAGAAAGAAGTTTTCAGCTTCATCTTTAGTTCTTAGGAGATAAACTTTTGTATATCTAGTCTTTTGTGGTTTGGGCTTTTAATCTGGGGGCCTTTCTTAAAGGGTTTTTTGGACCCTGATACACCACTAGACTCAACTAAATTAGATTTAAAAGATAAGTGACTAAAGTTATTAGTAACCTTATCTTTCAATCGGTTGGCCTCTTCAATTTTCATGTGACCGATCAGCTCCTGAAGTGGTGTGTCCCTTTTCTTGTGCTTGAGGGAGTTGCGATAATCGGACCAAGACATGGGCAACTTCTCAATCAGGACATTTGCTTGCAAAACCTCACACATATGCATGCTTTTCGTGATGATATCCGAGACAAGATTCTCGTAGTCATGGACATGGTCCATGATTGGCTTGTTGTCGGTCATCTGGAATTTCAACCACTCCCCAACGATGTATTTTTTGATCCCCGCATCATCGGTACCGTACTTCGTATCCAACGAATCCCATATCACCTTTGCACTCCTCTCCTTAAGGTTCATGTCAAAAAGTTTCTTGGACATGTGACTTATAAGATGGCCACGAACCGCCTTATTATCCTTCTAATATTTGACAAGGGTGGCGGCAGCAAGAGCTTCGATGGCAGCATCATTCTGCCCTTGGTTGTCGGCAGGGACAATAACAGTAGTGGCAACCACGGATGGTGGTTCGGTGAGCAGCACATAGTCAAGGTCCAACTGCTCGAAGAAAATCAGAATGCGTTGGGACCACCTTCGGTAATTGCTACCATCCAATATATCAAGCTTGGACAGGTTTGGGATGAGCTTGCTAAGCAGTGCAGACGAGGATGCCATTTTGCATAATCGGAGAATAGAATTGTTTCTAAATTGTTGGTTTAAAATACTACAAAACGAGCTGGTTAGCACTGACTGAAAAAAATAGAAAGCAGAAAATAAAACAAGGTGAACCGTGTCGTGGTATGTTGGCCACTACCTTAGAAACAATTCTTCCCCAATCAGTGTAGTCGCTTCACAGGCAGATTATCCCCCGAGGTGAAGACAGACGCTCCAGGAGTAGTACACTCGACATCGGAGTGAACAACGGTGGTACTGCTAGTTCTGGAGATGGAGGAATGTAGAGAACTTTTAGAATGTTTTATGTATGTTTGTTGCATTCTAATGTTGCATGGAGAACCTCTATTTATAGGCTGAATATCATGGACAGAACCATTATTTCACTGTCCAAATTAATTTAGATTTATATCTGTATAACTAAAGAATTAATCTGATGTAACAACTACAGTAACAGCTCTCCATAACAGCAAATTAAACCTGAAATCAACATCTAGTAACAGCTACTGTTAACACATGAATTTGACTACAAATTCCTTACAAATTTTCTCCAAAAAGATAATATCCGCGCGCGGACGTGTTGAAGACATGTGTTACCTGAGCCCAAGCTCGAGCCGGCAGGATGGCGATGGCACGCGAGGATGTCCCTTGTTCTTTCCCACTCAACAAGGGAGGGGGAAACATGGGTATAAAGACCCTTCACAAGCCTTTTTCCCAACCCATGTGGGATATAGGCTTTTGCCTTTGGTTCTCACCTTAAGCATTACCAACATTGTATGCTCTGAAACAACCTGAAAATAAACTTGTCTATTAATCTCATTTTTGTGAGTTTATCAGCCATTACGTTGTTTTCCGTCCTGGTTCAGATGAGTTTCCATTTCACATGTTTGCCTACTTCAATACATGAATTCACAAGATCTTTAAGGCAAAAGGAGAGACGTTAGGGTTCTGGATCCATGCAACAACATTGCGTCAGTCTGATTCAATGACTAGATGCTCCTTTTCCTTCCATTTAGACGCAGTGAACACTAACAAAGCCTCTTTGATTGCGAGCAATTCAGCTGAAGCAAGGTATGTTTGTAACGACCCTAGTTTTCAAGTCAATGATTGGGCGTTGACCCGAGTTATAGACCTCCGAGTTGGTTTAGGTATTGGACCCATTAGGCCAAGTTTAGGCAATATTTTATGAGAATTGGATCTTATAGGCTTGAAAAGTGATCATTTTGTAATAAGGGAGAAACTTATGGGTTTATGGAGTGGTTTTACCATCGAGAGAAAAGTAGGCTGATAACACCTTTTGTTTTGCTTGTCTTCACGTGGGTTAAGGGAGGGGGACAAGGAGACTTTTGGTGAGATCACCATCCTCTACCTTTCTTCATCATCTTTCTTCATCCTTTTTCTCTCCAAGAAACACATAGTCATTCTTAAAGAAAGGAGCCAACTTTCCTACCCAATCTTTCCATCCAAGACTCAAGATTGAATTATGTTAATCTTTTATTTAAGAGCTTCCTGAAAAGCATAATTTTGTGAAAAAAGGGCAAGTCTTTCATTTATGTGTTTTACCAAGGTTTAAGCTTTGGGGGTTTCTATGGAGTTATCTTATGATTTTAAGGTTGTATTTTCATAGCTAAGATGCGATGATAGTTGGTTCAAGCTCTAATTTGATTTTCATGTTGGTGTAGCATGTGAAAGAGATTAAAAGGGTTTTACAAGCTTGTGTCAAAAGAGAAAGTTCAATGGTTTTTCTTGGAAGCTTGATTTTGGGATTTCTAGCTAAAAGGTCAGTCCATTTCTAACTCCTACTCTTCTTGAAGATCATAATGTATTAGCTTTTCTTGATTTACGGTTTAAGATTGCTAGTTGGATGTTTGGTAGCTTAGAGCCTTGTTAATGGAGAAATTCGAATTAAATGTTAATAAGGTGTAGAAAAGGTAGCAAACTATTCTAATTAACTCCCATAAGATGTAGGATTTGGTTAAGGGATTAAAGGTTACGTTTTATGGACTTGGGAAGTGATTTCCCGAGCCTTGGAGGTCATTTCTAGGTTTCGGTATCGGTACACGAGGAGCTCGTACCAATACCATGTGTTATATGTGATGAACTTAGGCTTTCTCTTATGGGCGTATCGGTACAGGCTTAGTCTGTACCGGTACCCCTTGATTCAGTCAAATTCTAATAGCTAATTTGTGTACCAGTACGCTTGGAGCTCATCGATATCAATGTGGTATCAGTACGCTGCCCTGTGTACCGGTATGGAGCGTTGGTTTAACCCATTGCATATGTGAACCGTGTATCAATATGCATAAGGTAGTTCTCGGTACTTGAAGAGGCATATCGGAACACTTAGGTGAGTATCGATACCCACTGGGCAATCTTCCCGGAAAATACGTTTAGAGCTTAAGGGGATTATAATTCGATGACTAAGGCCCAAAGGGTTTCTATTGTGGTAAAATGAGTAGTAAAACTGAGAACCGATGCTTAACTCTCATATATGTGAATAACGTGTAATAACTTGGTAAATGATGACTTGATATTACCATGATGGTTAGTGTAATGCCTTAGGGCATTTGTTGATGGCTTGGCTTGGTGCCACTTTCCTCTTGGTGAGGTGTATGAATGCGAGGGGAGCATGTATTGTTGAGTGTGTAAAAGTTCTATATTTTACCCCCTATTTAACCCATATTTCTGCTGCATTCAAGCATAATTCATTACATTTAGGTTAGATTTCATTTATACATCACAATTATATCAAATGGCACAGTTTCTACTGAAATTGGTTGCTTTTGCAGGTAGCTGTTGTAGCAGATGGAGGGCAGTGGAGAAGTAGACACTAGGCAGAGAAGAAACAAAGCTGGAACTAGACTACAGACGAGAAGAATGGTGTTGCCATGGCCGCTGCCGTGGCAGCCAAGGACAACAACAATGGTGAAGGGAAGAAGTGAAGTGGGCCTCGACAGAAAGAAAAAATTAAGTCGATCTGTCGTGGAGCACCCTTATATTTTTCCAAGCCCTAGATCAGAATGAAGGCCAAGCCCAAAGTTCAAGGAAGAAACTCCAAGCAAGAAGGAAGGACGAATTAAAGACATATGCTCTGAAGATTTAGTCTTTAATAGAGTTGTACTTTAGTTTAAACTGATATTCTTGCCATTTTAGAAAACTTGAACCCAAGGCCTATATAAAGGCATGTAATTCGACCTAGAGGAGAATATCTTACTCTCTAGCCTTCTTCCCAAAACCCTAGTCGTTTTCCCTTTCTCATCATGTTCTAAACTTCCCCTAGGGCTAAGGGTTGATTTGTAAAGTAGTTGCAAGGATTGCATTTGTTTTAGGAATTTTTCTATTCAATAAAATAGACTTCAAGTTTGCTTATTCTGGTTTTCAACATCTTGCAAGAGTATCGGGAGAGCATTGTGAGATTACACATTTACTTAATATCGGGAGAGTTAAGTATACGAAAGGAATAAGTACAGGTTCTCCAGTTTATGGTTGAACTATCTCTAACCTAGGGATAGGACGAGGTTAAGTGGCTAAGGAAGAATTCAACAACATCGTTGTTCATCCTTCGATTCACGCCGGGAGGTATCATCAAAGACGTGTTCATCGACAGACTTGGACCTAGGGATAGGCCAAGGCATAGCAGGGATTCTTGCGAAGCTTGAAGTACAGAGTTGTGTGATCGCTCCGCGACAAGCAACAGACCGCTGCCGCGACAGGAGCTGCCGCGACAGGCGCAACGACAGAACAGAGATTCCTAGACTTTGCAACACCTACACTACTGAGCAATTCAATATCGGCCCATTCTCTCTATCCTAATTTCGTTACTCTTTTATTTCAGTATTCTTTATTATCTCGTGACAACAATTAAACTATTTCTTTTCTGTCTTGTGCATCAATCTAAGGTGAAGCTATTAGCCCAGTCCCTGTGGAGACGATATCCGATACTTACGTATCACTTTACTACTTGCGTCGTGTACACTTGCACTACATTGCGATAGACACTTTTACACGCAACAAGTTTTTGGCGTCATTGACGGGGACTGGCAACATAACTTTACCCTATCTTTTACTTCACTTCTTTTATTTTTCTGTTTTGTTTTACTTGGATTGTTCAACTTGTGCCTTTCACAAGGTTTTCTGTTTATGCGCAGATCGAGACGAGGAAAGGAACCTAAGTACCAGATAGATCCTAAAATCGAACGCTCGTGCAATCTTAGGAACTGATTCCAAATGTAACCCCCTTAGCTCGGCCTAGACGGTTGACCCGAACTACGAAGATTACACGGGGAAGGCCAAAGTCAACCCAAAAGTCAACCTTGATTAACGACCCTTTTTTTCTTTTTAACCATGTCTAAATGCATATTAACCCTAGGTGTACTCTTGATATAAGCATACTCAAAAATCACAGCAATCGGAAAACAATAAGGGACTCAATTGCACAACATACAAATTTAGGGACCAATTTGTAAATTCTAGAAATTGAGAGGACTTTACCAATTTTTAAGTTACCATTATGAAATTAGTCATGTTTCATGCTTCTCTGTCAAATTTCATCTCAAACGGACGTCTCAAACTCAATCAATTGCATATACAAAAATCAGGACTAAAACGTAAAGCTTACAAACCTCAAAACCATTCAAATCAGTGCCCAACGGTCAAGTGTTTTGAAACGGGTCTAGGCCGTTCAGAAACACCCCTTGGCAGTAGCCAAAGTGTTTCGAAACACCTCTGCCCGTTTCGAAACACCCAGGCCAAAATATGCACCTGTTTCGAAACAGGCAAGGGTGTTTCGAAACACCCTGCCCAGAAACAGCAGAAAGGCCTGTTTTACACTCTTTCGACCCACCAAACACGCTCATATGACCTCCATGTCATGCCAACAAGTCATCAAACATTAAAGGAACACATTTGCATCATCAAAGCTCAATCACGGCCTCAAATAAGAAAAACCACAAGTCTAAAGGCATGCATCCTATATAGAAAAGCAAGCAATCATCAAATCTCTAAAACAAAATACCAAATGGCCATTTACATGTTCCAACACCATAGGCATTAAACCAAACTTAGGGAGTCCAAAACATCTCCCAAAAACACAATCTAGGTTCCCATTGCCAAATACCAAAAGCTAATAGTGTTGTGAAAATAGTCACCATACATGAGCTTAGACTTTCACTTGGATCCTTGACTTCCTTGCTGCCCTTAAAGTACTTCAATGCTCTGCATTATTGGTTTAAGAAAGAGAGAGCGTAAGCACGTATGCTTAGTGAGAAATGCTCTAATAAAACAACACCATAATGCACTTTGTAAAAACACCTTTCCAAGGCCTTTAATTTCAAAACATCATTTATCATGCATTTATGCATACAAACCAAGCATCTTATGCTTCAATTCATCAACATGTCATATTGGCTTTCAAGTGATAATCCATAACCATTTTTCAACTCAAAACACAATCGGATACGCAGATTACAAGCGTTGTCCCATACGCTCCATACACACTACCAAACACTCAAGGTGGAGTTTACCGGTACAATCACAACCCCTCAACACCCGTGATGGAGTCTACGGTACAATTACAACCCCTCCACATCACTCATTGGTAGTTGTATAACATCACTAACGAGAACACGGGACACTCAACACAAGATCCTCACATGGCATTTTAACCACCATTATGATCTTAGACATCTCGTTAGTGTTCTTGGATGGAGTTTACGGTACCATTACAACCCCTCAACATCCAAGGCGACTTTATTCACGGTGCACCCAATCCTATAGCCGGCTAACTATATCCGATTCAAGTACTTTTAAACCAACACATCACTTGCCAATATACATCATTTACCATCATCAATCCACTGTTTTAAAGCATTTAACAAAGCCATTAAATAATCATGCATCACCATGCATCAAACCACATTTATCAATGTTTAAATCAAGGATCTCTTACCTTGAGCATCCTTCAACACATGGCTTACAAAACCAGCACTAAACATGCTAAAATATGCTTTCAAAACAGAATTTAAACATGCAAAATAAACACATTGCATTCAACCATCTCATGGTTCTTCAAAAAGAGAGTTTTTCCAAAAAACTTACTCTTGAGCTTAGCTAAGTTGTTTAGACTTAAACTAAGCTCCCATAACCTTCGAACATTGGATTCAAAGCTGAAAACCAAACTTCACTCACCGATTCCATTTCGCAAGCTTGCCGAAACGCCGATCAAGCCTCCGGATCAACACCACAAGGATCCGAAGATGTCTCCCCTGTTTTAAACACATCAAAGCAGAGGATTAATGCATCATCATGCATTAAAATCTTCAGCCAAAACACCTAAACTCGCTGCTCTCATCAAAACTCACATTTCGGCTACCAAACACAACCGAAATCACATCCAAACACCTTACAACATTACCCAGCCAAGATCCATCAATTCCAATCATTCTTAGACATCAATTAACATCCAAAAAGGACCTAATCACGTCCTTATACCTCCAGCTATAGCAGAACATCAAAATCACCCCAAAAACCACCATTGACTCAAGTAAAAACTTAGGAAAATCAACCTATTCGGGATTACATTGATTAAACCTCAATTACACATCATTTAGACATCCAAAATACATCAAAAAGACATCTTAAAACAGAGCCCAATCATTTAATACGAATTTCCTCAAAATTAAATCCAAATCTTGCATTTTAAGCCAAAATCAAGATCACAACATCAAAACCTTTAATAAAACTCAATTTAAGGATTGAGAACTTGGGAATTTCAGTAAAGAACTGAGTACTTAGAGGAGAAGGACGTTCATACCTCTAAATGTGGATTTCTCCTTGTTTAGAGCCAAAATTCTTGAAAATTCAATAAGCAAATGATGAGGATTTGGTGTAGAAATGATTAGAAATCATTTAGAGATTGAAATCTCAACTTTAGGTGTGAAAATCAAAGGAAAAGTGGCTGTGGAAATGTGTTTGGCTGAGGGAAAATTGAGAGAAAATGAAATGGGAAAATTTTGGCAAAAGTTAGTTATGAAACTAAAATATCTCTTTTCCCTCTTTTCTTTTTATTTAATAACATTAAATGAGTCTTTAAAATTTAAAAAAAATCTGGAGAAACCCTCCCTTGGGTAAATTAGCTCCTTAAAGATTCAAAGTTTCAATCCTTATAAAACATTCACCAACTTTTCAAAAATTACATTTTAGTCACTAACTTGAAATGTCATATTTCCAAACCCCATTTTGTAAAATTGATTTCACCACTCTCTTATATATAATAAAAGAGGATTTTTTAGATATTTTTCCATATTTTTAATGCATCCCGAACTAGGCTTTCCCTAAAAACCACCTTTTATATTCGAACCGTAATTTAAACCGGTCCGGTTCAGACCCTAAACTTCCAAGCCAAAAATTGGGGTGTTACAACTCTCCCCCCTTAAGAAATTTCGTCCTCGAAATTTACCTGAAGGAAAAAGGTACGGAAACTGCTTCAACATGTCATCATTCTGTTCCCACGTGGCTTCTTCAGCACCACGATGCTTCCACAACACCTTTACCAACTCAATGGTCTTTCCTCGAAGAACTTTACTATCCGAATCCAGAATCTTCACTGGTTCCTCATCATAGGTCAAATCCGGATTCAACTCCACTTCCTCCACAGACATCACATGAGAAGGATCCGATCTATACTTCCGAAGCATAGAAACATGAAACACATCATGAATCTTTTCTAACTCTTGCGGTAACCTCAACTTGTACGCAACAGGACCCACACGCTCAATCACCTCGTATGGTCCAATATACCTAGGTCTCAACTTACCCTTTCGGCCAAACCTCATCACCTTTTTCCAAGGCGAAACTTTCAAAAACACACGGTCACCCACCGCATACTCAATCTCCTTACGCTTCAAATCTGCGTAAGACTTTTGCCGATCAGAAGCTGCCTTCAATCGCTCACAAATGAGCTTCACCTTCTCGGTGGTTCCTTTCAACAAAGCTGGCATCGAAACCAACTTCTGACCTGTTTCAGCCCAACAAAGAGGAGTCCTACACTTCCTCCCGTACAAAGCTTCATAAGGTGCCATTTGAATACTTGCCTGATAACTATTATTATAGGCAAACTCCAACAAAGGCAAATGTTTCTCCCAAGAACCCTGAAACTCAATCACGCAGCACCTCAACATATCCTCTAACACCTGGATAACACGCTCAGACTGTCCATCCGTCTGCGGATGATAAGATGTACTGAAATTCAACCGTGTACCCAAAGCCTGATGCAAACACTGCTAGAAACGCGATGTAAACCTCGGATCTCTATCCAACACAATCGACTTTGGCACACCATGCAGCCGTACAATCTCAGCAATGTACAGCTCCGCAAGCTTATCCAAAGTGTACGTAGTATGCACATGCAAGAAATGCGCACACTTCGTCAGGCGATCCACAATCACCCACACCGAATTCTTCTTCGATGGCGACAAAGGCAAACCAGACACAAAGTCCATGGTAATCCTCTCCCACTTCCACTCAGGAATCCTCAACGGTTGCAACAACCCTGAAGGAAACTGATGCTCAGCCTTAACTCGCTGACATACCATGCACTTGCTTACAAACTCAACAACATCTTTCTTTAAACCCACCCAATAGTACTCATCACGAAGATCACGATACATCTTAGTACTACCAGGGTGCATAGCAAAAGGACTACTATGAGCTTCAGTCAGAATAGCACGCCTCAAATCAGCATCATTGGGCACTACTATCCGACTCCCAAAGCATAAAACTCCATCATCATTAAAGCAGAAATCTGATGGCCTATCCTCCGCAATATCCTAAACATATGGCACCAAGGAATCATCCAACAACTGCTTTTCCTTAATCAACTGAATCAAGGATGGTTTCACTTGCAACTCAGCCACAAGACCACCATCACGCGAAATGCTCAAACTGGCAAACATAGCCCTCAACTCAACAGCTACCTTCCTACTCAAGGCATCCGCTACAACATTAGCTTTACCCGGATGGTACTCGATAGTCAAATCATAATCCTTAAGCAACTCCACCCAACGTCGTTGCCTAAGATTCAACTCTTTCTGAGACATCAGATACTTCAAACTCTTGTGGTCCGTGTACACAGTACACTTCTCACCATACAGGTAATGTCTCCAAATTTTCAAAGCAAAAACCACCGCAGCTAACTCAATATCATGCGTAGGATAATTGCGCTCATGCACCTTCAACTGACGCGATGCATAAGCCACCACCTTACCCTCTTGCATCAACACACATCCCAAACCAACGTAGGACGCATCACTATACACCACAAACTCTTTCCCTGATTCGGGTTGAACCGAGATAGGAGCTTGCGTTAAAGCTGCCTTAAGCTTCTCAAAAGCATGTTGTCTCGCTTCCGTCCACTCATACTTAACATCCTCCTGTAACAACTTCGTCAAAGGTGCAGCAATCTTTGAAAACCCATCCACGAACCTCCGATAGTACCCCGCCAAACCAAGGAAACTACGAACTTCATGAACAGACTTAGGAGGCTTCCAATTCATCACTGCCTCAATCTTTTGAGGATCAACACGAATCCCCTCAGCAGAAACCACATGACCTAGAAACACAACTTCTCTAAGCCAGAACTCACACTTACTCAGCTTGGAATAAAGCTGATTCTCCAACAAAGCCTGTAACACAATTCTCAAATGCCCTTCATGTTCCTCCACAGTACGAGAGTACACGAGAATATCATCAATGAACACCACAACAAATTTATCCAAGTATTCATGGAACACTCTATTTATCATGTCCATGGAAGCTGCATGAGCATTCGTCAAACCAAACGGCATCACAAGAAACTCATAATGCCCATACCTCGTTCTGAAGGCTGTCTTTGGCACATCCACATCCTTCACCTTCAGCTGATAATACCCTGACCTTAAGTCAATTTTAGAGAACACAGCCGCTCCCCGAAATTGATCAAAAAGATCATCAATTCTCGGCAATGGATACCAATTCTTGATAGTCAACTTGTTAAGCTGACGGTAATCAATGCACATTCTCATAGTGCCATCCTTTTTCTTCACAAACAAGACCGGTGCACCCCAAGGTGACACACTCGGCCGAATGAAACCATGATCAAGCAACTCCTGAAGTTGCGTCTTCAGCTCTTTCAACTCCTTAGGTGCCATTCGATAAGGAGTAATGGACACTGGAGTTGTGTTTTCATACAGCTCAATCCCAAACTCCACTTCGCGATTAGGAGGCAATCCAGGCAACTCCTCCGGAAACACACCAGGAAACTCTCGCACAGTCCTGATATCTTGCACTCGTAACTCCTTAGAGCTAGGATTCATCACAAAGGCGAGGTAAGCTTCACAACCTTGCCTCAGCATCCGGCTCGCTTCCAATGTAGACACCACATTGGCAAGAAACGTCATATTCTCACCAACCACCACTACCTCATAATCATCCGCAAGCTTCAACGAAACTCGCTTATTCTCAAAATCCACTACAGCTCGATGCTCAACAAGCCAATCCATACCAAGGATTACATCAAAACCATAGAAAGGCAATTCCATAAGATCAACATGAAAAACATGATCTTGCACAACCAAGGGACATCTTCTATAAAGCTTTCGCGTCACAACAGTCTCACCAAAAGAACTAGTTACACGCATACCAACATCCAAAGACTCAACAGGCAAACCAAGCAATTGAGCATGTTCACGCAATATGTATGAGTGTGTAGATCCAGAATTAATCAAGGAAAGTAATGACAAGGATTGTGTAACGCCCCAATTTTGGGCTTAGAAGTTTTGGGTTTGGACCGGTTCGGTCGGGTTGTGGTTCGAATATATAAAGGTGAATTTAGGAAAGCCTAGTTCGGGTTGCATTAAAAACATGGAAAATGTCTTAAAATCCTCTTTTATTATGTATAAGAGAATGGTGGAATCAATTTTACAAAATGAGGTTTGGAAGAGTGACATTTTGGTTAGTGACCAAAATGTAATTTTTGAAAACTGTGTGACTGTTTTAAAAAGGATTGAAACTTTGAATCTTTAAGGAGCTATTTACCCAAAAGGAGTTTCTCCAGATTTTTCCTAAATATTAAAGGTTTAATTAATGTCTTTAATTAAAAGTAAAAGGGAGGGAAAGATATTTTTGGTATTTTTCAACTAACTTTTCCAAATTCCCATTTTCCTTTTCTCTCATCTTTTTCTCTCAAACCAAACACTTTTTCCAGCACATTTTTCCCTCTGATTTTGTCATCTAAATAACACATTTCAATCCTCTTTTGATCTCTAATCATCTCTTCAACAAAACCTTTGCATTTGCTATTTGGATTTTCAAGAATCTTGGTTCCAAAAAGGGAGAAACTCAAGTTTAGAGGTATGAACGTCCTTCTCCTCTAAATTCTCAGTTCTTTACTGAAATTCCCAAGTTCTCAATCCTTGATTTGTGTTTTATAAAAGGTTTTGTAGATGTGTTCTTGATCTTGGCTTTAAAATGCAAGATTTGGTTGATTTTTGATAAAATTCGTATGATCTGTTTGGGTAGTGTTTTGAGGTGTCTTTTTGATGTTAATTGAATGTATAATTGATGAGAAATTGAGGTTTAATCAATGCAATCCCGGATAGGTTAATTTTCCTAAGTTTTGCTTGAGTTTTTGATGGTTTTTGGAGTGATCTTGATGATCTGTTATAGCTGGAGGTATAAGGACGTGGTTAGATCCTTTTTGGATGTTAATTGATGTTTATGGATGTTTAGAATTGATGGATCTTGGCTGGGTAGTGTTGTGGAGTTGTTTGGAGGTGATTTCGGTTGTGTTTGGTAGCTGAAATAGGAGTGTTGAGGAGAGCAGCGAGTTTAGGTGCTTTCATTGAAGATATTAATGCATGATGATGCATTAATCCTCTGCTTTGATGTGTTTAAAACAGGGGAGTCATCTTTGGATCCTTGAGGTTGTGATCCGGAAGCTTGATTGGTGTTTCGGCAAGTGGCGAAACGGAATCGGTGAGTGGATTTTGGTTTTCAGCCTTGAAACCAATGTTTTGAAGGTTTGGGAGCTTAGTTTAAGTCTAAGCAACTTATCTAAGCTCAAGAGTAAGCTTTCGGAAAAACTCTCTTGATGATGAACCATGGTTGGTTGAATGCAATGTGATTTGTTTGCATGTTTTAAATCCTGTTTTAAAAGCATATTGTAGCATGTTATTTGCTGATTTTATAAGCCATGTGTTGAAGGATGCTCAAGGTAAGAGATCCTTGTTTTTGAACATTGTTTAAATGTGGTTTGATGCTTAATGATGCATGATGATTATGGCTTTGTTAAATGCTTTAAAACAGTGGAATATTGTTGTTAATGATGCATATTGGCAAGTGATGGTAAAGAACACTATGGTGGTTAAAAGTCCATAGGCGATTCTTGTTTAAGAACAACATGGTGGTTAAAAGTCCATGGTTGGTTCTTGGTTAAGATCACAAAGGTGGTTAAAAGTCCTTGTGTGAATCTTGTGTATTTTAAGAACAACATGGTGGTTAAAAGTCCATGGTTGGTTCTTGGTTAAGGTCACAAAGGTGGTTAAAAGTCCTTGTGTGAGCCTTGTTTATTTAAGAACATCATGGTGGTTAAAAGTCCATGGATGATTCTTGTTAAGGACACAAAGGTGTTTAAAAGTCCTTGTGTGGTCCTTGTGAATTGTAAGAACATCATGGTGTTTAAAAGTCCATGGATGATTCTTGTTAAGGACACAAAGGTGGTTAAAAGTCCTTGTGTGGTCCTTGTGAATTGTAAGATCACAATGGTGGTTAAAAGTCCATGTGTGGATCTTATGTTGATTGTATCACTTGTGGCCAATATGACATGTTATAAACTTGAAGCATGATATGCTTGTTATAAATGCTTATGTGCATGTACAAATGATGATTTGATCTAAGGTTTATAAAGGTGTTTTATAAATGCATTATTGTGTAGTTTTAAATGAGCATTCCTCGCTAAGGTTTTTGCTTACGCTCTCTCTTTTCTTAAACCAATAATGCAGAGCATTGAAGTGCATTTGGGGCAGCAAGGAAGCCAAGAATCCAAGTGAAGTTTTAAGCTCATGTATGTTGAATGTTTTCTAACACTGTTAGCTTTAGGGCATTTGGCAATGGGGGACCTATGTTGTTGTTTTGGGAGATGTTTTGGACTCCCTAAGTTGGTTTAATGTTGTTAATGATGTGGGAACATGTAATTGGCCTTTGTGAGGTGGTTTTGGTATATTGATGCTTGAATGGTTTTCTAAGTAGGATGCATGCCTATAGAATTGGGGATTTGTTTAATTGATGCCATGTTGGTGAATGGTTGATGCAATTATGTTCCTTATGCATGTAATGACTTGCTGGTATAATTTGGTTGCATTTGGAGCATGTTTGATGGGTCAATTGTGTGTTTAATCAGCAAAATTCAGCAAATCTGGGCAGGCCGTATCGGAACGGGTGCTACCGTTTCGGAACAGGGGCCTGAAATGGCCAAGGCGTTTCGAAACGGGAGGAACCGTTCCGGAACGGAAATGCTACTGCCAAGCCCTATTTCGGAACCCGTTTCGGAACGGTCCCGCGTTTCGGAACCCGTTTCGGAACGGTCCCGCGTTTCGGAACAGGTCCTCCCCATTTCGGAACACTCGACCGTTGGGCTCTGAATTTGATGGTTATATGTTTTGAAATGTTTGCGTTGTAGTCCTGAACCTTGTTATTGCAATTGAATGAGTTTGAGATGTCCGTTTGTGCTGAAATTTGGCTGAGAAGCATGAAAGATGACTAATTTCATATTGGTAACTTTATTTTGGGTTAAGTCCTTATAATTTTCAGAATTTACAATTTAGTCCCTAAAGTTGTAATTTGTGCAATTGAGTCCCTGAATGATCTTTGATTGTTATGATCTTTGAGTATGTTGTTCTTGTGAACATGTCTAGGGTTAATGTGCATCTAGATAAGATTTAAAAGGAAAAAAAAGGGTCGTTAATCAAGGTTGACTTTAGGGTTGACTTTGGTTTTCCCCGTGTAAACTTCTTAATTCGGTTCAACCGTCTGGGCCGGGTTAAGGGGGTTACATTTGGTGGTATCAGAGCTGAGTTCTCGTGTAATTGGGAATGATTATGTGGATGATTTAAGTATGTATGCTTTGTATGTTTGTTGAGTGAAAGCATGAGGAATGAATTGTAAATATGATGCAATTGTGGTGTATGCTGTGGTGAAGCATGTTGTGGGTACCCATTTCCAGATCAAAGCTAATGTAATGATGTTGTTTTTAAGTGGAAATGAGCTTGAGTACTTGGATTGCTTACCTTGTTGAGCCTGACTTTGTTTTATTGCATTGTGATTACATTGCTAGTGTATGGCACCTCGTAGAGAGTTGAGAGTGAATACGCGAGCTATGGCTCAAAACGAAAATGAAGAGAACGTTGAGAATGCTATGGATTTACCTCCTCCGCCTGGTGGTGGTGGTGCTGAGGGTGAAGGAGCGGGAGTTGCGGCTGGTGCTGGGGTCGCAGGACCTGAAGCTGGTTAGGGGCAAGCTGTTCCTGACATGACGATGTTAGTGCAAGCTATTGCTGGTGCTTTTCGAGCGGCGGTAGCTGGAGCTCAAGGAGCTGGGCATCAGGGAGATGCTGGTGTTAGACTACCCTTGGAACGTTTGCGCAGTCTGGGAGGGACTGAGTTTAGGGGTTTGTCCGCTGAAGGTTCGGAGTCTTGGTTAGAGAGTACCAAGAGAATTTTGGGGCAGATGAGTTGCACTGATGTGCAGAAGCTGGGGTGTGTGGTATCATTGCTGCAAGATGATGCATACACGTGGTGGACAACCACTATCTCCGGGATGGCGGAAGCTGATGTAACTTGGACGTTCTTCCAGAACGCGTTCAAGAGAAGGTATCTGGGTGTGAGGTACCTAGATGAAAAGAAGAGGGAATTCATGTCTCTTACCCAGGGGAGCATGTCTGTAGCTGAGTACGAAGTTCTGTTTGTTCGACTCAGTCAGTACGCACCTGAGCTTGTTCCGGATGAGCGGGAGAGGTGTGAAAGGTTCCGTTATGGTTTGGTGACGGAAGTAAAGATGTATGTGCTGGCTACCGAGTATAATGATTTTGATGTGCTTGGTTTGCCTGTTGAGTCTTTGGATGTTGGTATGCGTGTCACTAGTTCTTTTGGTGAGACTGTGGTGACTCGAAAGCTTTATAGAAGATGTCCCTTGGTTGTGCAAGGTCATGTTTTTCCTGTTGATCTTATGGAGTTGCCTTTCTATGGTTTTGATGTAATCCTTGGTATGGATTGGCTTGTTGAGCATCGAGCTGTAGTGGATTGTGAAAATAAGCGAGTTTCGTTGAAGCTTGCGGATGATTATGAGGTTGTTGTGGTTGGTGAGAATGTGAAGTTTCTTGCCAATGTGGTGTCTACGTTGGAGGCGAGCCGGATGCTGAGGCAAGTTTGTGAAGCTTATCTAGCTTTTGTGATGAATCCTAGCTCTAAGGAGTTGCGTGTGCAAGATATCAGGATTGTGCGAGAGTTCCCTGGTGTGTTTCTTGAGGAGTTGCCTGGGTTACCTCCTAATCGTGAAGTGGAGTTTGGGATTGAGCTGTATGAAAATACAACTCCTGTGTCTATTACCCCTTATAGAATGGCACCTAAAGAGTTGAAGGAGCTGAAGACGCAATTGCAAGAGTTGCTCGATCGTGGTTTCATCCGGCCGAGTGTGTCACCTTAGGGTGCACCGGTCTTGTTTGTGAAGAAGAAGGATGGCACTATGAGAATGTGCATTGATTACCGTCAGCTGAACAAGTTGACTATCAAGAATCGGTATCCTTTGCCGAGAATTGATGATCTCTTTGATCAATTTCGGGGGGCAGCTGTGTTCTCTAAGATTGACTTGAGGTCAGGGTATTACCAGTTGAAGGTGAAGGATGTGGATATGCCTAAGACAACTTTCAGGACGAGGTATGGGCATTATGAGTTCCTTGTGATGCCGTTTGGTTTGACAAATGCTCCTGCAGCTTTCATGGATATGATGAATCGTGTGTTTCATGAATACCTGGATAAGTTTGTTGTGGTGTTCATTGATGATATCCTCGTGTACTCGCGTACTGAGGAGGAGCATGAAGAGTATTTGAGGATTGTGTTGCAAGCTTTGTTGGAGAATCAGCTTTATGCCAAGCTGAGCAAATGTGAGTTCTGGTTAAGTGAAGTGGTGTTTCTTGGACATGTGGTTTTTGCTGAGGGGATTCGTGTTGATCCTCAGAAGATCGAGGCGGTGATGAATTGGAAGGTTCCTAAGTCTGTTCATGAGGTTCGTAGTTTCCTTGGGTTGGCGGGATACTACCGGAGGTTTGTGGATGGGTTTTCAAAGGTTGCTGCACCTTTGACAAAGTTGTTGCAAAAGGATGTTAAGTATGAGTGGACAGAAGCGAGACATCAGGCTTTTGAGAAGCTTAAGGCAGCTTTGACGCAAGCTCCGATCTTGGTTCAACCTGAATCAGGAAAAGAGTTTGTGGTGTACAGTGATGCGTCCTATGTTGGTTTGGGATGTGTGTTGATGCAAGAGGGTAAGGTGGTGGCTTATGCATCACGGCAGTTGAAAGTGCATGAGCGCAATTATCCTACGCATGACATTGAGTTGGCTGCGGTGGTTTTTGCTTTGAAGATCTGGAGACATTACCTGTATGGTGAGAAGTGTACTGTGTACACGGATCACAAGAGTTTGAAGTATCTGATGTCTCAGAAGGAGTTGAATCTTAGGCAGAGACGTTGGGTGGAGTTGCTCAAGGATTATGATTTGACGATTGAGTATCACCCTGGAAAAGCTAATGTTGTAGCGGATGCCTTAAGTAGGAAGGTAGCTGTTGAGTTGAGGGCTATGTTTGCCAGTTTGAGTATTTCGCACGATGGTGGTCTTGTGGCTGAGTTGCAAGTGAAACCATCTTTGGTTCAGTTGATCAAGGAGAAGCAGTTGTTGGATGATTCCTTGGTACCGCATGTTCTGGATATCGCGGAGGGTAGGCCTTCGGATTTCTGTTTTAATGATGATAGAGTGTTGTGTTTTGGGAGTCGGATAGTGGTGCCCAATGATGCTGAGTTGAGGCGTGCTATTCTGACTGAAGGTCATAGTAGTCCTTTTGCTATGCACCCTGGTAGTACTAAGATGTATCGTGATCTTCGTGATGAGTACTATTGGGTGGGTTTGAAGAAGGATGTTGCAGAGTTTGTGAGCAAGTGCATGGTGTGTCAGCGAGTTAAGGCTGAGCATCAGTTTCCTTCAGGGTTGTTGCAACCGTTGAGAATTCCTGAAAGGAAGTGGGAAATGATTACCATGGATTTTGTGTCTGGTTTGCCTTTGTCGCCATCGAAGAAGAATTCGGTGTGGGTGATTGTGGATCGCCTGACGAAGTGTGCGCATTTCTTGCCTGTGCATACTACGTACTCTTTGGATAAGCTTGCGGAGCTGTACATTGCTGAGATTGTGCGGCTGCATGGTGTGCCAAAGTCGATTGTGTCGGATAGGGATCCGAGGTTTACATCGCGTTTTTGGCAGTGTTTGCATCAGGCTTTGGGTACACGGTTGAATTTCAGTACATCTTATCATCCTCAATCGGATGGTCAGTCCGAGCGTGTTATCCAGGTTTTGGAGGATATGTTGAGGTGCTGTGTGATAGAGTTTTAGGGCTCTTGGGAGAAACATTTGCCTTTGGTGGAGTTTGCCTATAACAATAGTTATCAGGCAAGTATTCAAATGGCACCTTATGAAGCTTTGTACGGGAGGAAGTGTAGGACTCCTCTTTGTTGGGCTGAAACGGGTCAGTAGTTGGTTTCGATGCCGGCTTTGTTGAAAGGAACCACCGAGAAGGTGAAGCTCATTTGTGAGCGTTTGAAGGCAGCTTCTGATCGGCAAAAGTCTTACGCGGATTTGAAGCGTAAGGAGATTGAGTATGCGGTGGGTGACCGTGTGTTTCTGAAGGTTTCGCCTTGGAAAAAGGTGATGAGGTTTGGTCGAAAGGGTAAGTTGAGCCCTAGGTACATTGGACCATACGAGGTGATTGAGCGTGTGGGTCCTGTTGCGTACAGGTTGAGGTTACCTCAAGAGTTGGAAAAGATTCATGATGTATTTCATGTTTCTATGCTTCGGAAGTATAGATCGAATCCTTCACATGTGATGCCTGTGGAAGAAGTGGAATTGAATCCGGATTTGACCTATGATGAGGAACCGGTGAAGGTTCTGGATTCGGATAGTAAAGTTCTTCGAGGCAAGACCATTGAGTTGGTAAAGGTGTTGTGGAAGCATCGTGGTGTTGAAGAACCCACGTGGGAACGGAAGGATGACATGCTGAAGCAGTTTCCGTACCTCTTTCCTTCAGGTAAATTTCGAGGACGAAATTTCTTAAGGGGGGGAGAGTTGTAACGCCCCAATTTTGGGCTTAGAAGTTTTGGGTTTGGACCGGTTCAGTCGGGTTGTGGTTTGAATATATAAAGGTGAATTTAGGAAAGCCTAGTTCGGGTTGCATTAAAAATATGGAAAAATGTCTTAAAATCCTCTTTTATTATGTATAAGAGAATGGTGGAATCAATTTTACAAAATGAGGTTTGGAAGAGTGACATTTTGGTTAGTGACCAAAATGTAATTTTTGAAAACTGTGTGACTGTTTTAAAAAGGATTGAAACTTTGAATCTTTAAGGAGCTATTTACCCAAAAGGAGTTTCTCCAGATTTTTCCTAAATATTAAAGGTTTAATTAATGTCTTTAATTAAAAGTAAAAGGGAGGGAAAGATATTTTTGGAATTTTTCAACTAACTTTTCCAAATTCCCATTTTCCTTTTCTCTCATCTTTTTCTCTCAAACCAAACACTTTCTCCAGCACATTTTTTCCTCTGATTTTGTCATCTAAATAACACATTTCAATCCTCTTTTGATCTCTAATCATCTCTTCAACAAAACCTTTGCATTTGCTATTTGGATTTTCAAGAATCTTGGTTCCAAAAAGGGAGAAACTCAAGTTTAGAGGTATGAACGTCCTTCTCCTCTAAATTCTCAGTTCTTTATTGAAATTCCCAAGTTCTCAATCCTTGATTTGTGTTTTATAAAAGGTTTTGTAGATGTGTTCTTGATATTGGCTTTAAAATGGAAGATTTGGTTGATTTTTGATAAAATTCGTATGATCTGTTTGGGCAGTGTTTTGAGGTGTCTTTTTGATGTTAATTGAATGTATAATTGATGAGAAATTGAGGTTTAATCAATTGAATCCCGGATAGGTTAATTTTCCTAAGTTTTGCTTAAGTTTTTGATGGTTTTTGGAGTGATCTTGATGATCTGTTATAGCTGGAGGTATAAGGACGTGGTTAGATCCTTTTTGGATGTTAATTGATGTTTAAGGATGTTTAGAATTGATGGATCTTGGCTGGGTAGTGTTGTGGAGTTGTTTGTAGGTGATTTCGGTTGTGTTTGGTAGCCGAAATGGGAGTGTTGATGAGAGCAGCGAGTTTAGGTGCTTTCATTGAAGATATTAATGCATGATGATGCATTAATCCTCTGCTTTGATGTGTTTAAAACATGGGAGTCATCTTTGGATCCTTGTTGTGGTGATCCGGAAGCTTGATTGGTGTTTCGGCAAGTGGCGAAACGGAATCGGTGAGTGGATTTTGGTTTTCAGCTTTGAAACCAATGTTTTGAAGGTTTGGGAGCTTAGTTTAAGTCTAAGCAACTTATCTAAGCTCAAGAGTAAGCTTTCGGAAAAACTCTCTTGATGATGAACCATGGTTGGTTGAATGCAGTGTGATTTGTTTGCATGTTTTAAATCCTGTTTTAAAAGCATATTGTAGCATGTTATTTGCTGATTTTATAAGCCATGTGTTGAAGGATGCTCAAGGTAAGAGATCCTTGTTTTTGAACATTGTTTAAATGTGGTTTGATGCTTAATGATACATGATGATTATGGCTTTGTTAAATGCTTTAAAACAGTGGAATATTGTTGTTAATGACGCATATTGGCAAGTGATGGTTAAGAACACTATGGTGGTTAAAAGTCCATAGGTGATTCTTGTTTAAGAACAACATGGTGGTTAAAAGTCCATGGTTGGTTCTTGGTTAAGATCACAAAGGTGGTTAAAAGTCCTTGTGTGAATCTTGTGTATTTTAAGAACAACATGGTGGTTAAAAGTCCATGGTTGGTTCTTGGTTAAGGTCACAAAGGTGGTTAAAAGTCCTTGTGTGAGCCTTGTTTATTTAAGAACATCATGGTGGTTAAAAGTCCATGGATGATTCTTGTTAAGGACACAAAGGTGTTTAAAAGTCCTTGTGTGGTCCTTGTGAATTGTAAGAACATCATGGTGTTTAAAAGTCCATGGATGATTCTTGTTAAGGACACAAAGGTGGTTAAAAGTCCTTGTGTGGTCCTTGTGAATTGTAAGATCACAATGGTGGTTAAAAGTCCATGTGTGGATCTTATGTTGATTGTATCACTTGTGGCCAATATGACATGTTATAAACTTGAAGCATGATATGCTTGTTATAAATGCTTATGTGCATGTACAAATGATGATTTGATCTAAGGTTTATAAAGGTGTTTTATAAATGCATTATTGTGTAGTTTTAAATGAGCATTCCTCACTAAGCTTTTTGCTTACGCTCTCTCTTTTCTTAAACCAATAATGTAGAGCATTGAAGTGCATTTGGGGCAGCAAGGAAGCCAAGAATCCAAGTGAAGTTTTAAGCTCATGTATGGTGAATGTTTTCTAACACTATTAGCTTTAGGGCATTTGGCAATGGGGGACCTATGTTATTGTTTTGGGAGATGTTTTGGACTCCCTAAGTTGGTTTAATGTTGTTAATGATGTGGGAACATGTAATTGGCCTTTGTGAGGTGGTTTTGGTATATTGATGCTTGAATGGTTTTCTAAGTAGGATGCATGCCTATAGAATTGGGGATTTGTTTAATTGATGCCATGTTGGTGAATGGTTGATGCAATTATGTTCCTTATGCATGTAATGACTTGCTGGTATAATTTGGTTGCATTTGGAGCATGTTTGATGGGTCAATTGTGTGTTTAATCAGCAAAATTCTGCAAATCTGGGCAGACCGTATCGGAACGGGTGCTACCGTTTCGGAACAGGGGCCTGAAATGGCCTAGGCGTTTCGAAACGGGAGGAACCGTTCCGGAACGGAAATGATACTGCCAAGCCCTATTTCGGAACCCGTTTCGGAACGGTCCCGCATTTCGGAACAGGTCCTCCCTGTTTCGGAACACTCGACCGTTGGGCTCTGAATTTGATGGTTATATGTTTTGAAATGTTTACGTTGTAGTCCTGAACCTTGTTATTGCAATTGAATGAGTTTGAGATGTCCGTTTGAGCTGAAATTTGGCTGAGAAGCATGAAAGATGATTAATTTCATATTGGTAACTTTATTTTGGGTTAAGTCCTTATAATTTTCAGAATTTACAATTTAGTCCCTAAAGTTGTAATTTGTGCAATTGAGTCCCTGAATGATCTTTGATTGTTATGATCTTTGAGTATGTTGTTCTTGTGAACATGTCTAGGGTTAATGTGCATCTAGATAAGATTTAAAAAGAAAAAAAAAAGGGTCGTTAATCAAGGTTGACTTTCGGGTTGACTTTGGTTTTCCCCGTGTAAACTTCTTAATTCGGTTCAACCGTCTGGGCCGGGTTAAGGGGGTTACAGATTCCAAAGTGAAAGTACCTGCGATTACATCTGTGTCATTCTTCCCCTCCCTCTGAGCATACACTCTAGCCTGGCCACCACCCTCAGGCTGAACAGCTACCACATGAGCCACATTCCTTCCACCATCCTCCCTACGCTGGAAGTTACCACGGCCGCGCCCACGGCCTCTCTGTGGTGCAACAACTCCAGGAGCACGTCCCTGACCACCACCGGCCAACAGAGGACACTCCCTCTTCATGTGATCCGCCGAACCACAGTTCCAGCACGAAGTACCGGTCACCACCATGGGAGCCTATACCTCCCTCGCTGCTCGAGGACAATCACGCCTCAGATGACCACGCGATCCACATGCCCAACATGTGTTCAGATCAGCTCTCGCCTTGTCCCCCTGAACAGGCGCACCTTCCCCTCCACCGCCACGCCTAGCTGAAGACTGATACTTCCGATCACGTCCTCTCTTGTTCCGTCCGCCACCGGAACTATACTCAGCAGCTCGCTTGCCCGCACTAGGACCAACTCCTCTAGAACATAAACCCAAATTCAACTCAATGTCTTTTGCTCTACCAACCAGAACATCAAAGTCAGTGTACTCAGCAGCCAGCATATAGGTCTTCACTTCCGTCACCAAACCATAACGGAAACGTTCACACCTCTCCCGCTCATCAGGGATAAGCTCAGGTGCGTACTGACTGAGTCGGACAAACTGAACCTCGTACTCAGCCACTGACATGCTCCCTTGAGTAAGAGACATGAATTCCCTTTTCTTTTCATCCAGGTACCGCACACCCAGATACCTCCTCTTGAACGCGTTCAGAAAGAATGTCCAAGTCACGTCAGCATCCTCCATTTCGGAGATAGTGGTTGTCCACCAGGTATACGCATCGTCATGCAACAACGATATAACACAACCCAGCTTCTGCACTTCATTGCAGTTCATTTGTCCCAAAATTCTCTTGGTACTTTTCAACCAAGACTCAGAACCTTCAGCAGACAAACCCCTGAACTCAGTCCCTCCCAGACTGCGCAAGCGTTCCAGAGGTAGTCTAGCATTAGCATCTCCTTGATGCCCAGCTCCATGAGCTCCAGCAATCGCCGCCTGAAAGGCTCCAGCAATAGCCTGAATCAGCATTGTCATGTCAGGAGCAGCTTGCCCCTGCCCAGCTTCAGGTCCAGCGACCCCAGCACCAGCACCAACACCGGCTCCCTCACCCCTAGCACCACCACCACCGGGTGGAGGAGGTAAATCCACTACATTTTTAGCATTCTCTTCATTCTCATTTTGAGCCATAGCTCGCGTATTAATCCTCGTCTCTCTACGAGGTCCCATTCACTAAACAATGCAATCACAAATGCAATAAACAAAGTCAGGCTCAGCAAGGTAAGCAATCCAAGTACTCAAGCTCGTTTCCAATTAAAAACAAATCATTTAATTAGCTTTGATATGGCAATGGGTCCCTCTAACATGCTTCACCACAGCATACACCACAATTGCAACATACTTACTATTCATACATCATACATTCATTCAACAAGTATACAAAGCAATCATACACTTATCACCCACATAACCATTCCCAAATACTCGAGAACTCATCTCTGATACCACCAAATGTGACCCCCTTAGCCCGGCCTAGACGGTTGACCCGAACTACGAAGATTACACGGGGAAAACCAAAGTCAACCCGAAAGTCAACCTTGATTAACAACCCTTTTTTTCTTTTTAACCTTGTCTAAATGCATATTGACCCTAGGTGTACTCTTGAGATAAGCATACTCAAAAATCACAGCAATCGGAAAACAATAAGGGACTCAATTGCACAACATACGAATTTAGGGACCAATTTGTATATTCTGGAAATTAAGAGGACTTTACCAATTTTTAAGTTACCATTATGAAATTAGTCATGTTTCATGCTTCTCTATCAAATTTCATCTCAAACGAACGTCTCAAACTCAATCAATTGCATATACAAAAATCAGGACTAAAACGTAAAGCTTACAAACCTCAAAACCATTCAAATCAGTGCCAAACGGTCAAGTGTTTCGAAACGGGTCTAGGCCGTTCAGAAACACCCGTTGGCAGTATCCAAAGTGTTTCGAAACACCTCTGTCCGTTTCGAAACACCCAGGCCAAAATATGCACATGTTTCGAAACAGGCAAGGGTGTTTCGAAACACCCTGCCCAGAAACAGCAGAAAGGCCTGTTTTACACTCTTTCGACCCACCAAACATGCTCATATGACCTCCATGTCATGCCAACAAGTCATCAAACATTAAAGGAACACATTTGCATCATCAAAGCTCAATCACGACCTCAAATAAGAAAAACCACAAGTCTAAAGGCATGCATCCTATATAGAAAAGCAAGCAATCATCAAATCTCTAAAACAAAATACCAAATGGCCGTTTACATGTTCCAACACCATAGGCATTAAACCAAACTTAGGGAGTCCAAAACATCTCCCAAAAACACAATCTAGGTTCCCATTGCCAAACACCAAAAGCTAATAGTGTTGTGAAAATAGTCACCATACTGAGCTTAGACTTTCACTTGGATCCTTGACTTCCTTGCTGCCCTTAAAGTACTTCAATGCTCTGCATTATTGGTTCAAGAAAGAGAAAGCGTAAGCACGTATGCTTAGTGAGAAATGCTCTAATAAAACAACACAATAATGCACTTTGTAAAAACATCTTTCCAAGGCCTTTAATTTCAAAACATCATTTATCATGCATTTATGCATACAAACCAAGCATCTCATGCTTCAATTCATCAACATGTCATATTGGCTTTCAAGTGATAATACATAACCATTTTTCAACTCAAAACACAATCGGATACGCGGATTACAAGCGTTGTCCCATACGCTCCATACACACTACCAAACACTCAATGTGGAGTTTACCGGTACAATCACAACCCCTCAACACCCGTGATGGAGTCTACGGTACAATTACAACCCCTCCACATCACTCATTGGTAGTTGTATAACATCACTAACGAGAACACGGGACACTTAACACAAGATCCTCACATGGCATTTTAACCACCATTATGATCTTAGACATCTCGTTAGTGTTCTTGGATGGAGTTTACGGTACCATTACAACCCCTCAACATCCAAGGCGACTTTATTCACGGTGCACCCAATCCTATAGTTGGCTAACTATATCCGATTCAAGTACTTTTAAACCAACACATCACTTGCCAATATACATCATTTACCATCATCAATCCACTGTTTTAAAGAATTTAACAAAGCCATTAAATAATCATGCATCACCATGCATCAAACCACATTTATCAATGTTTAAATCAAGGATCTCTTACCTTGAGCATCCTTCAACACATGGCTTACAAAACCAGCATTAAACATGCTAAAATATGCTTTCAAAACAGAATTTAAACATGCAAAATAAACACATTGCATTCAACCATCTCATGGTTCTTCAAAAAGAGAGTTTCTCCGAAAAACTTACTCTTGAGCTTAGCTAAGTTGTTTAGACTTAAACTAAGCTCCCATAACCTTCCAAAATTGGTTTCAAAGCTGAAAACCAAACTTTACTCACCGATTCCGTTTCACAAGCTTGCCGAAACGCCGATCAAGCCTCCAGATCAACACCACAAGGATCCGAAGATGTCTCCCCTGTTTTAAACACATCAAAGCAGAGGATTAATGCATCATCATGCATTAAAATCTTCAGCCAAAACACCTAAACTCGCTGCTCTCATCAAAACTCACATTTCGGCTACCAAACACAACCGAAATCACATCCAAACACCTCTACAACATTACCCAGGCAAGATCCATCAATTCCAATCATTCTTAGACATCAATTAACATCCAAAAAGGACCTAATCACGTCCTTATACCTCCAGCTATAGCAGAACATCAAAATCACCCTAAAACCCACCATTAACTCAAGTAAAAACTTAGGAAAATCAACCTATTCGGGATTACATTGATTAAACCTCAATTACACATCATTTAGACATCCAAAATACATCAAAAAGACATCTCAAAACAGAGCCCAATCATTTAATACGAATTTCCTCAAAATTAAATCCAAATCTTGCATTTTAAGCCAAAATCAAGATCACAACATCAAAATCTTTAATAAAACTCAATTTAAGGATTGAGAACTTGGGAATTTCAGTAAAGAACTGAGTATTTAGAGGAGAAGGACGTTCATACCTCTAAATGTGGATTTCTCCTTGTTTAGAGCCAAAATTCTTGAAAATTCAATAAGCAAATGATGAGGATTTGGTGTAGAAATGATTAGAAATCATTTAGAGATTGAAATCTCAACTTTAGGTGTGAAAATCAAAGGAAAAGTGGCTGTGGAAATGTGTTTGGCTGAGGGAAAATTGAGAGAAAATAAAATGGGAAAATTTTGGCAAAAGTTAGTTATGAAACTAAAATCTCTTTTCCCTCTTTTCTTTTTATTTAATAACATTAAATGAGTCTTTAAAATTTAAGAAAAATCTGGAGAAACCCTCCCTTGGGTAAATTAGCTCCTTAAAGATTCAAAGTTTCAATCCTTTTAAAACAGTCACCAACTTTTTAAAAATTACATTTTAGTCACTAACTTGAAATGTCATATTTCCAAACCCCATTTTGTAAAATTGATTTCACCACTCTCTTATATATAATAAAAGAGGATTTTTAGATATTTTTCCATATTTTTAATGCATCCCGAACTAGGCTTTCCCTAAAAACCACCTTTTATATTCGAACCGTAATTTAAACCGGTCCGGTTCAGACCCTAAACTTCCAAGCCCAAAATTGGGGTGTTACACCGACTCGTATTAGCCAGAAACGAATACCTTGAAGAACAGTAAGAAGCCTTGAACAACCAAAGGAATCCTCAGGATGCTGAAAATCCTGCTGGAGATGGAAGGAACGATCCACCTGCCGATCCTCATGTCACTGCCGCACGCCGGTCATGCCGAGACTACATGCTCAATGATCATGTGGAACTAGAAACAACCCTGCCAGACGTAGAAGTTGACAATTTTGAGCTGAAACCTGTTATGTTCAGCATGATTAACAACGCTGGCCAATTTAGTGGTGCTACTACAGAGGATACTAGGGAGCATCTAAAAACGTTCCAGGAAATCTGTGGTTCGTTTAGATTACCAAGAGTTAATCCAGAGATACTGAGGCTTCAGTTATTTCCTCATTCATTGAAGGACAGGGTGAAAACTTGGTGGAATAAACTAATGTCGGGTTCAATACGAACTTGGGCAGATTTAACTCTCGAATTCTTGTCTCGTTTTAATCTTGCACATTTATCTGAGCGATTACGTAACGAAATTGCTACTTTTCAACAGGAAGATGACGAGCCGATGCACGAGGCCTGAGACAGATTTACCACTCTTCTGAGAAACTGCCTTATGCATTGATTCCCCGTTTGGATCCAGGTAACTAAATTTTATAATGTTGCCAACTTACAGACTCATATGAGTATTGCTTCTGCAGCGAATGGATTGTTGTTGGACAAAGATCCAGAAGACGCAATGGCAGTATTGAAAAATCTAGTGAAGAACGAGGAACAGTTTTCTACAGCAAGAAGAGAGGGTAAACGAATACTAGCTGTGAAAGATTATGAGGCCGACAGTTCTCTAAAACCACAGGTGGCATATCTCACTAAGGCAATGAAAAAACTCTTGAAAGAAGATTCACAACCTGCCTACTCAGCTGAAGAGGTATGCGAAACTTGCGATGGGAATCACAGTTCGGAAGATTGTCCATTACAGTTAGAGGAAGGGATGTATGTTGGGAACTACAATAAACAGAACTACAATTCCAACAACTACAATCCCAACTGGAGAATGGATCCCAAGTTCTCTTGGAGCAAACCTAATAATGCCTTGAATCCTCAAGCACAAAACACTTAGAATCAGGGGGACCTAGATTACTGACTCGGCAGTAACCGCAGCAGCAGCAACAACAGCCACCAGCTGCCACAACTAGTATACTGGAGCAGACCTTGGCTACGTTTATGTCTCAAACAGGAACTTACATTGAGAACATGAATCACTTTGTCAAGAAAACTGAGTCATTCATGGATAAAACGGAGATGCGAATGACTAATCATGAAGCTACTCTAAAATCATTGGAGACACAGATGGGCCAGGTTTCCCAACATATTAAACCGAGGTAGAATGGAGGATTTCCTAGCGATACTAAAAACGCTAGACAACCCACACATGAGCAGTGTAAATCCATCACTACTAGGAGTGGGAAGAAATTACCAGGGCCAGAGAAGGAAGCTGAATCAGTTAAGGAACTGGCCTTGGAATAAACTACCTAGAACGCTGCCCCGGTAGACGACAAACAGCCTGCTGCCGATGAACCTGTTACGACAGCAAAAGGGACAGAGGAGAAAGATGAAGAACCTAAACCTCATTAGATCCGAATGCAGTGGGAAAGACGTATTGCTGATTATCGTCCTCCACCTTCTTTTCCTCAGCGGTTACAGAAGTTGAAACATGAATCCCAGCTTAAGAAGATCTACGATATTTTTAAGCATGTTCACATCAACATTCCGTTGTTAGATGCAATAAAGGAGATGCTCGGTTACGCCAAGTTTCTCAAGGATGCCATGTCGAAGAAATCCATACTCGGGGAATTTGAAACGGTCAAAATGATAGAGGGATGCATGAGTATTCTGCACAAGCATCCACCCCAAAAGAAGAAGGATCTTGGGAGCTTCATCACACCGTGCATAATTGGAGATAAATTTGTGGTTAAGGCACTTTATGATCTTGGTGCTAGTATAAATTTAATGCCCAAATCTGTTTTTCAAAAATTAGGTATTGCAAAAGCTCGGCCCACAACAGTAGTACTACAGCTGGCAGACCGCTCTTACGTACATCCAGAAGGGAAAATTGAAGATATTCTGGTAAGAGTGGATAAATTTATTTTTCTGCTGACTTTCTTGTCTTAGATTGTGAAGCATATGAGAATGCACCAATCATCCTGGGGTGACCCTTCTTAGCCACATGAAGATCACTGATTGATGTGGAAAAAGGAGAACTCACTATGAGAGTGAACGATCAAGAGATAAAGCTGAATGTTCTCCAGGCAATAAAACATGTTGATGCAGAAGAAGAATGCAAGGCTATCACTGAAGTTATCCTTGACCAACCCTGCATCAGGTCGGGCTGCCACGACATCAAAATTGGCCACTGCCCCAGCAGCCATTTAGAAGACTGTCACAGCAATGATGACGACAGCAGCTCCTCAGAATATGACATATCTGATATTGAAGATCAAGAGAAAGTAAACTGGATAGGCAATCGTCTAGGTAAGTTATTCGAGCCCTTAAATTATACCTCGGATGAACATATAGTCCAAAAGCCATCAACTGTAGAGCAATCTGTTCTAGATCTTAATCCCCTGCCAGGGCAGCTTAAATATGTTTTCCTTGGTTTAAATGATACGTTGCCCGTAATCATCTCTTCCAAGTTGATGCAGGAACATGAACAATAGGTAATAGGGATGCTGCAGCAGCACAAAAAGGCTATTGGATGGACGATAGCTGATATCCAAGGCATCAGTTCGACACTATGCATGCATAAAATCCTCTTAGAGGATGATCACAAGCCGACCATTGATGCACAGAGACGTCTAAACGATGCTATGCAAGAGGTGGTGTGTAAAGAGATCATCAAATGGCTAGATGCTGGAATAATTTATGCCATCTCGGATAGCGAGTGGGTGAGCCCGGTGCAGTGCGTTCCTAAGAAAGGAGGAATAATCGTGGTAACCAACGAAGAAAACGAATTAATCCCAACCAGGACTGTGACCAGTTTAAGGGTTTGTATGGACTACCGGAAGCTTAACAAAGCTACCCAAAATGATCACTTTCCCTTTCCCTTTATTGATCAAATGCTTGATAGATTAGCGGGAAAGTCGTACTATTGTTTTCTTGATGGATACTCAGGTTATAATCAAATAGTCATCGCACCAGAAGATCAAGAGAATACGACGTTCACTTGCCCATACGGTACTTACGCTTTTCGGAGGATTCCATTTGGACTTTGCAATGCACCAGCAACCTTTCAAAGGTGCATGATGGCAATATTCTCCGATATGGTGGAGGATTTCCTGGAGATATTCATGGATGATTTCTCTGTCTTTGGAGACAATTTTAAAAGCTGCCTTGGCAACCCACATAAAGTGCTCGAGAGATGTGAGAAAGCAAACTTGGTGTTGAACTGGGAGAAATGTCACTTCATGGTGGATGAAGGGATAGTCCTAGGCCATAAAGTAAGCTGTCGCGGCATAGAAGTCGGCAGAGCTAAGATCGAGGTAATTGAAAAGCTGCCGCCACCCACCATAGTCAAGGGAATCAGGAGTTTATTAAGGCATGCTGGTTTTTATCGGAGGTTTATTGTGAACTTTTCGAACATCACCAAACCCTTATGTAATCTTCTGGAACAGAACCGTCCCTTCGACTTCAACGCTGAATGTACTGAGGCATTCAAGGTTCTGAAAGAAAAGCTGGTAACAACCCCAATAGTACAGCCACCAGATTGGAAACTACCATTTGAGATCATGTGTGATGCTAGTGACTATGCTGTCGGGGCAGCACTTGGGCAGAGGAAAGACAAGCTCTTTCATGTTATACACTATGCTAGCAAAACACTGAACGACGCCCAAGTAAACTACACCACAACAGAGAAGGAACTGTTAGATGTGGTGTTCTCGATTGACAAGTTTCGTTCATACATACTTGGAACGAAGGTCATAGTCTACACAGACCATTCTACATTGAAATATATTTTCGCCAAGAAGGATGCGAAGCCTCGATTGATACGTTGGATTCTGCTACTGCAAGAGTTCGACCTTGAGATCAAGGACAAAAAGGGAACAGAAAATCAAGTTGCAGACCACTTGTCAATACTAGAGAAGGGAAAGAGTCTCCCAACAGATGAGACACAAATACTGGAGACCTTCCCCGACGAGCAATTGTTTGCTGCCACAAGCACTGCCGCGACAGCCATGGCGGCAAGTAAGTTTTCTGAACTCCCCTGGTATGCTAATTTCATTAATTATTTAGTTAGCGGAATAACTCCTCCTGACCTTAACTATCAAGCTAGGAAGAGGTTCCAAAATGATGTTAAGCATTATTATTGGGACAAACCTCTTCTTTTCAAATATTGTGCAGATCAGGTTATTAGGAGATGCGTACCACATGATGAACACGAAGCTGTGCTTCATCACTGCCATGCTTCATAGTATGGAGGACATTTAGGTGGTAACAAAACTGCTGCCAAGGTTTTGCGGTCGAGATTTTATTGGCCGTCACTGTTCAAGGATGCCCAGACATTCTACAAAAATTGTGACAAAAGTCAACGGACTGGAAACATCTCAAGGAGACATGAGATGCCACTACAAAACATTCTAGAAGTCGAGATCTTCGACGTTTGGGGGATTGATTTTATGGGACCATTCCCAACTTCATATGGGAACTTATATATCCTCATGGCAGTGGACTATGTGTCCAAATGGGTTGAAGCGATCGCTACTCAGAAAAACGATGCCAAGACGGTTTAGAGGTTTTTGCATAAAAACATATTTTCTGGATTTGGCATCCCCAAGGCGATCATCAGTGATGAAGGGAGGCATTTCGATAATAGGGTTATAGTTGCTGCCTTAAAAAGTATGGTGTCAAACATCGGATCGCAATAGCATACCACCCTCAGACCAATGGACAGGATGAAATATCCAACAGAGAGGTTAAGAACATTTTTGAAAAGATGGTTAAGCCAACTCGGAAGGACTGGTCTCTACACCTAAATGATGCATTATGGGCCTACATAACAGCATTCAAAACTCCATTGGGAATGTCACCCTACCGGCTGATTTATGGGAAAACATTCCATCTACCTGTCGAGATTGAGCACAGAGCATACTGGGATATCAAGGCAGTAAATATGGACTTGGAAAAGGCAGGACAGAAAAGGCTGCTTGACTTGAATGAGATAGAAGAAATTCGAGCAATGGCCTATGACAACGCAAGGATTTACAAAGACAAGACAAAGAAGTGGCAAGATAAGAAGTTGCTGCCACGACAGTTCTGCCCAGGGCAGCTTGTGTTGTTGTTCAATTCTAGGTTGAAACTCTTCCCAGGGAAGCTGAAATCTAGGTGGCCCGGCCCATTCCAAGTGGTGCAAGTTTTTCCCAATGGTGCCATCACAATCAGATCTTTAAAATACGAGCACGTATTTAAAGTCAATTGACAAAGATTGAAGCATTATCATGGGACTGAAGCCCCAAGAATGCAGGAAGTGGTTACTTTAGGAGATGCCCCTCTTGGCATCCCTAATTTAACCTAATTTTATTTTTATTATTATTCTTATTATTTCTATATATATTAGGTAATTAGAATTATTTTATTTTTGGGAACTAAAGTTTTTATTTTTATTATTTTCAAGAAATAAAGGAGACAAGGAGAAAATGAGAAGTGAATCAACCCACCATCTTTCCATCAGCCCAAAAAGCCCAACTTTGGAGCCTGTCGTTATAGCTGCCGCGACAGACGCGGAAAATCCAGCCGATCAACACGATGTCGCGGCAGACACGCAAACGCGTAACAGATGCGCAGCAGACACGGAAATGCGTGACAAACATGTTAGAAACCGCGTAACAGCTGGCCCTGTTATTCGCTCTTGCCGTTACAACTCCAACGGGCAGCAAACTCCCCCTCTATATAAACCCCATTTTACTATTCATTTTTCACTCACTTTTACTCTCTCTACTTGTTTCCTCTCGAATTTTACTTACTTTCATTTTCTTTCCACAATCCTTGCAACATGAGTACCAGAAATACCCGCCGAAGCGCTGCCTAAAGATCTGCCACAACAGCATCCACTCCCAGCTCTTTCCAGATCAGAGACATGTGGGAGGAGAAAGGTTTCATTTACACCACTAGAACGGAGAACCTTCGGCTGCAGCCATTCATTACCCACAAAATCAGAGCCCTGCAGTGGCAGATATTTGCCGAGCAGCCAGAGGAAATGAACGTGACTCTTGTCCGAGAATTTTATGTTGCCATCGACAGCAGGGAAGCGACAGCAGTTACAGTCCAAGGAAAAGAGGTACCATTGGAGCCCGAATGCATCAACACACTCTACGGGTTCTATGTTGGGAGAAAGGAAGATGGTCATCAACGATTTATAGAAAGCTTGGAGCCGACAGATTAGGATGATGTGATGGCAGAACTTACAGACGAGTGTACTGAGTGGAATACCGATCCTAAACATCCAAGGACGATAAAACGAGTTCAATTCACTCTGGAGGCAAAACTTTGGAATGCATTTATCAAGAAGCGGATTATGCCCTCCTCGCACAACACAACGGTAGACCAACCAAGGTTAGCCCTCAACCATTCAATTTTAAATGAGAGGCCAATTAACGTTGGCAGATACGTTCGGGAGGGAATTCTGGATTGTGCGTACCGACCGTCAGGACCACTCTTCTACCCATACCTCATTACTGCCCTCTACCGCGTCCACCATGTACCGGAAGTTGCCGAGGATTTAAGAGTCCGAGGAAAAGGCTGGACAGACAGGAACATCCTCAGCCTGATAGAACTCAAAGCTGTCACGCCCCTGTCGTCCTTTGACCCCACTGCCACGGCAGCTGAGCAGACAGAGCCCACTGAAACCGAACCTGCCGCCACCAAACCCAGACAGCCCACTGCAGCAGCTACCCCAGCAGACTCCTCCACACAAATACTCGATGCCCTGCAGAAAATGGAGGAACGGCAGCTAGGCCTGATGAGTTTCATCCGAGACTTCACCACCTCCACGGTACATTTCATCCACACCTCTCTTAATTTTCCTGATGTACTGTTCACTGCCTTCCCCAATCATTATTTTGCTGCCGCCACACCTGCCCATACCCCTACCCATGCTGCCACACCAAAAACGTCATTTGCCACGTCCACTTCGACCCTGCCACAACAGCTACCGGTAGCAGCCGCACGGCTGAGACATCTGCCAGGAGAGCCAAGAGAAAAGAGCCCATGTCCGACCTCGACAAGTACATTGTTGGCTTCTCCTCATCTGAAATTTGGGCGGCGTCTGATAACGAGCCCTCTGTCAAGAGGAACTTGTCTAAGGAGTTCACCCCGGAGAAACGACAGAAAACAGGAGCCGAGAAAGAAAAATTTGACGGCGGCAGTAGTAGCAGCAGCAGCAGCGGTAGCGAGAGCAGCAGCAGCGGTAGCGAGAGCAGCAGCAGCTCCGAGGAGGTCCAGGTGGTAGAGAAACCACCACATATTTCTCCTACCCGCATCCAGCCTCCAAGGGAAGCCAAGACCAAGACCACATCTGCCTCTCCCATCCATCTGCCGGCACCGACAAGGAAAGTCACTACCCGCTGACAGATTCGTATCAGCAGCCGCAGTAGCAGCGGCGACGACAGCACTTGAAAATTTAAGTTTCTTATCTTATTTTGTTGTCTGCCATTTTGTTATATTTTGTGATGTTGTTTTTATTTTTCTTTTTCATATCCGTCATTTGCATTGAGGGCAATGCAACCCTCGAGTTTGGGGGTGGCATCCCTCCATTATTGAAGTCTCTTTAAGTTTAAAAATTGTGTCTTTTACTTAGTTTATTTTTTCTTAAAAAAGAAAAAAAAATTTGCTTGTCTTTGAACTTCACTTACCCGCCACGACATATGTTGTCGTGACAGTACCTTTAGGAAATTTTAGAATCTGTTTAGAGCCTTGCTATGATTCTACCCTGTAAAACACTCTTTGTGACTCTTATGCTTTTTAGATTTCTTTAGTACACTGGAATAGGAATGTTTACCCACTTGAAACTGCCCCTAGAGGTGCCTATCACTGGCTCTAGGAAGATAAGAAAGAAAGAAAAAATTTTCAGACTCAATAGCTTGCAAAACTGCCTTGCACTTATTTTAGGAGATTTCTTTTTGAGCTAAGTTAGAAAAAACTAAAGGAGTCCAAGAATTGCCTCCAGAAAAGATGCAGTTAAAAAAAGAGTCAGAAAAAAACTAAAGGAGCCTAAGAATTGCCTCCGGAAAAAATTGAAATGGCATAACCTCAAGTTTGTAGTCATAACTATTCTGGTATACTAAGGTAGTCTAGATGCATAAGTGTTCACAAAACCCGCACACACTTCACAAGAATTATAGCATGGTTCCGAACAAGTCCAGAAATGTCCGACAAGGTACTATTCGTGATAGAATACAAGTGGTAGGCAAGGAAAATTTCACTGTTTTAAGCCAAACAAAAAATTGTTTATTATTTTTAGGTATGAATTGCTTGAGGGCAAGCAAAAACTTGAGTTTGGGGGTGTGTTGAGTGTGTAAAAGTTCTATATTTTACCCCCTATTTAACCCATATTTCTGCTGCATTCAAGCATAATTCATTGCATTTAGGTTAGATTTCATTTATACATCACAATTATATCAAATGGCACAGTTTCTACTGAAATTGGTTGCTTTTGCAGGTAGCTGATGTAGCAGATGGAGGGCAGTGGAGAAGCAGACACTAGGCAGAGAAGAAACAAAGCTGGAACTGGACTGCAGATGAGAAGAATGATGATGCCACGGCCGCTGCCGTGGCAGCCAAGGACGACAACAATGGTGAAGAGAAGAAGTGAAGTGGGCCTCAACAGATCAGAGAAAATTAAGCAGGTCTGTCGTGGAGCACCCTTATATTTTTCCAAGCCCTAGATCAGAATGAAGGCCAAGCCCAAAGTTCAAGGAAGAAACTCTAACCAAGAAGGAAGGACGAATTAAAGACATATGCTCTGAAGATTTAGTCTTTAATAGAGTTGTACTTTAGTTTAAACTGGTATTCTTGCCATATTAGAAAACTTGAACCCAATGCCTATATAAAGGCATGTAATTCAACCTAGAGGAGGATATCTTACTCTCTAGCCTTCTTCCCAAAACCCTAGTCGTTTTCCCTTTCTCATCATGTTCTAAACTTCCCCTAGGGCTAAGGGTTGATTTGTAAAGTAGTTGCAAGGATTGCATTTGTTTTAGGAATTTTTTTGTTCAATAAAATAGACTTCAAGTTTTCTTATTCTGGTTTTGAACATCTTGCAAGAGTATCGGGAGAGCATTGTGAGATTACACATTTACTTAATATCGGGAGAGTTAAGTATATGAAAGGAATAAGTACGGGTTCTCCAGTTTATGGTTGAACTATCTCTGACCTAGGGATAGGACGAGGTTAAGTGGCTAAGGAAGAATTCAACAACATCGGTGTTCATCCTTCGATTCACGTCGGGAGGTATCATCAAAGACGTGTTCATCGACAGACTTGGACCTAAGGATAGGCCAAGGCATAGCAGGGATTCTTGCCAAGCTTGAAGTACAAAGTTGTGTGATCGCTGCCGCGACAAACAACAGACCGCTGCCGCGACAGGTGCTGTCACGACAGGCGCAACGACAGAACATAGATTCCTAGACTTTGCAACACCTACACTATTGAGCAATTCAATATCGGCTCATTCTCTCTATCCTAATTTCGTTACTCTTTTATTTCAGTATTCTTTATCATCTCGTGACAACAATTAAACTATTTCTTTTCTCTCTTGTGCAGCAATCTAAGGTGAAACTATTAGCCCAGTCCCTGTGGAGACGATATCTGATACTTACGTATCACTTTACTACTTGCGTTGTGTACACTTTCACTACATTGCGATAGACACTTTTACATGCAATATGTATTATCTTATGATTATGGTAAAGAAATTTGGATGTCCTAGAGTTAGTACTACGGTACTTATATAAGGGGATGTGTACTTCGAGCGGAGTGATCAAGTACATCCGACGTACCCATGGGCTGAGTGATCTGGGTGCGGTTAGTAACCTATCTGTGGTGGCTATGGTGATCCGGATAAGTAACCTGATTTGGCTGAGTGACCTCAAGTAAATACTACATATGGCTAATGTAATCCAAGTATGTCTAGGGCGTATCTGTGGCTATGGTGATCCAGATACGGTCCCTTTAACCCGACATCTATGTGAACACGGGAATCAGACGGATGTGTGAGTACAGGTAAAGTAGGGCTTTGTTGGCCATTGGGTAAATGATGTATGGATGTACTTATGTATTTTGTGCGGATGCTATAGATGATAGCTTATGCACCTGATGGCTATGTGGTCGGGGTATGGCAGGTATTAACTCGACGAGCTGTGTGAGCTCGAGTATCTCGATAGGCTAAGTGACCTCGAGTATGTTAAAGCTTGTAGAATCATGTAAGACTTGTTGTAAGCTTAATGGTACCTTGAGATAGGTGATCTAAGAACTCTAGCTAGTGTAGGCTAGATGATAACTCATAGATAATAGAGCCTTATCTATGATCTCTTGACTATATTTATCTTGCATGCTTATTTTATGATAATCATGAATTGTGGTAGAGTAGAAATGTACCATTGAGCTTTGTTAGCTCATTATGCTGATGTGTTGTTTTTCGTGTATAGGTTCACATGTCATCTTTGGAGGAGCACATCGACGAGGATTTCCCAACATTATGTTCGCTTCAGAGTACAATACTTGTTATTTTAGTTTCGGCTAATGTATTCATAGAACCTTACCACTGTTGAGTCTATAACTCTATTTGAAATATTATTTTGGTATACAATATTTCAAACTTGGAGCTTCTAATTTGTAAACTTAATTTTAATACTTATTTACCTTTATGGATTTTTAAATGTTTAATGATTTTAATCGATGGCTAAACTTATGGTTTTAAATTAGAAATTTGATGGGTCAATTTGTGGATGACCCGAATATAGCACTTTGGATATGGATCGGAATCGGGGTGTTACAACAGTGGTATCAAAGAATAGGTTTAACTGGTTCTAGGAAACCCAATGGTAGTATAGAGGTCGTGGTAAGGTGTCTAGTGAATACAAGCCCCTAAAGTTGTACTATTCTGAGACTCGGAATCCTGGTGATGTTTCCTTGTTTCCTTGTATTTTAGAAAAGTTCAATCGTGGGTGATGTCAAGCGTGACCAGGAAAGTCATGATGACAACCATGTCTTGCAGGCGAAAGAATTTGGTAAGGAGTTTTTCCCATATGTTAGGGACATAAGCCTTCCAGGAGGTATCGAAGGTGGAGGGGTGAGCCACCTCCATGATCTAACCTCTTCTCTCTTGCAAGTAGTGCAAGCTATCTCGAGGCAATCTGAAATGCCTTACAAGACCCCTGTTGAAAGGCTTCACCATTTTGGACCTAAAGATTTCGAAGGTTTGGGTGGGGATGACCCAATCAAGGCGGGCCATTGGTTAATAGACACTTAGAGGATTTTGAGACAGATTAGAGGGAGTCTGGATGATAACCTCGATTGCATTGTCTCCCTTCTTAAGGGCAAGATTTCCTACGGTTGAGTCGTTATGCCTCGGAGTTGGTTGCAACTGAGGAGTTGAGGTGCAAGAGGTATAGACATGTGTTGAAGGTTGTCATTTAGTTGCACGTGACAACAGGTCCACTTGGGACATTCTCTGAGTTAGCCAATTGTGCGAAGGCACTTGAGTGACTTTAGGGTTCAACATCGAGTCCGATTAAGGACTCTAGATGCCATGTTGTGAGCACCCAATACATTATAGGTTCTTTGCAGGCTTCTTCTAGGAGGTTCTTTGCTTCGGGGGATATGAAGAGAGTTGCTTCAGATTAGCTACAAAGAGACGGTCATAGATCTAGGCCAAGGGTTCGCCGGGGTTCATAGATTTCTACTCTAGCAGGGAGTACTGATGGTTCAGTTAGAGTGTCGCTTCCACCAACTTGTGAACATTGTGATCGACATCACCTTGGGTGTGCTTCTTGCTTCAAAGGGTTTGTTA